>JAVBJF010000046.1:0-1200000 GCA_033439095.1 Pseudococcus viburni
ACATTTATTTAATTTTAAATTACAGTTTTTTGGAACTCTTCCCCTATTGATTTTACTCCTGGAGAAAATATTTTCCCATTTTTTTAGAAAATGATTTTAACCTGTGCACCCAGAGTTTTTTGACTGAAATTCCGTCCTTTTCTTCCAAAAAAAATTACATTTTTAGAAATATATTTTCTCAGAAATAGTTTTAGTATTGATAATTATTTTTACCAAAAAATACTATCAGTGCTCATTTTTGACTTTTAGGTGCCCAATTTTTCAGGGATTTGAGTCATTCTTTATATTTTTTTAAAATCTTCCGTGAAGAAAAAAATCGAAAAAAATTATTTTTAGAGACATTTTTCCTGAAATGATTTTATATGAACACTGGTGGGTACCCTAAAAAATGATAGGGACAAAAGTTCATCACTATCTTTTGTTGTGGGGATTTTTCAAAAATTAAGAAAAAAATATTTATGAGTTTTTTAAAAATTGAGGTAACGGTGAAAAATCTCCCGCAATGATCTTTCAGAATAAAAATGTTCATAGGTAATTAAGATCATGATCTTTTGGGTTTTTTTGCAATAATAGTTGGAAAACATGAAAAAGTGGCTCTTCAAAAATACCTATCTACACCTGAAAAATAGAGTAAAGGTTAAAAGTAGGCGCCGATCAGTGGCGTCGGAAGCTTTTTTTTGGGGAGGGTGCAAAGTAAGTACAAAAACTTGGAATAACAGAAGGATTTTTAGGGGAGGGGGAAAAGGGAACCCTTTTTCGCACTAATGACTCAAATAATTTATATAATTGTGATTTTTTCCATGTCCGAGCGAAGAGAGGGCAAATCTATGAAAAAATTGAGTGTTTAATGCCCAAAAAAATACCTTTTTTTCATGTTTTAATGCTTCGAAAAGCCCTATCTGATGCAATTTGGGGGTGGGGGGGGGGTGTAAATGATACTTTGCACCCCTGCCAGAATTTTGGAGGGTGCAATGCACCCCTTGTACCCCACCTTCCGACGCCACTGCCGCCGATCGTATTGTCAGGTAAAAATATTAATACTAAAACCATCTAAAAATATTTTTGGGGAAAAAATTTTTAAAAAAAATTTTCAATTTTTCTGAAAGAAGTAAAAAACATAATTCAAGTTCAAAGAAATTTAGGGGGAACGTGTCAATATCATTTTAGGTATTGAAAAAGTAAAAGTAGAGAATTATTAAATCTTTATACGAGTAACAAATCGATGGAAAATCCTGAAAAAATTTCAAACATTTTGAAATAAGTAAATGTGACCCTAGCAAAGTGCAGAGTTCAACTGCACTCTCATGAATGTTTGCATTTTCCCCACTATTTGTTCCTCTCTGGATTTGAAATTTTTTTTCAATAATGTGCCTTTTTTCGATTTTTCCTCATTTTTTGAGTCAACCCGTCCCCTTCCCACTCAAAATACGAAAAAGTATATTCGAGCAAAAAAAAAAAGGTCAATCGATAGCAACTGAAATATTAAAAAATATGATTAAATTTCTGTTTTCGAACACATTAAAAAAATTGTCATATGTACTTACTTCAAACATTTTTTTTTAAATTTCCCATTCATTATGTTTTTTTAAAAAGAACTTTCCCCCTCCTTGAATGTTTGCATGTTTAACTACGTCACGACTTTCATCAAAGTGAAATTATTCAGAGATTTTTTTAGAACCTCGAAAAAAAATCACGTGAGTGCTCATGAAAAAATTAAAGATTTTAATAAGGATGAATGACATGTGTGGGAGGGGAGGGGAGGGAAGACTTTGAATTTTTTGCTGGTTAAAAATAAATACCTAGATGATCAAAAATTTGAATCACGAGTGGTATTGAAGTGGGAGAGGGGGCAGAAAGAGACTATTTGAGTCGTTATCCCTTTTCTAATATTGAAAGAAGAAAAAGTTATGCAATCTGAATGAAGGCTTAAACCAGACATTTACAACGATTCCACTCCATACGTGTAACAGACTCTTTAATGTTGTCCTAACTACACGTTATCACAATAACAACACAGCAACAAGACTCGTTTAGCACTGCGAAGTTTAATTATTTTACAATGGTGATAAATAATCCGGCTTTTAATTCGTACGTATTTTGATTTTAATGGTGCACATACTTTTTCAGATACATTGCTGTCGACTCATTAGGTAAATGTTTAAGAATCTGATATCACCATATGCACGGTGTGAAAAATACTCTCGAGTCGCTTCCTCCTTTATCAAAAAGTTGTACAGGTAAGGCGACTTATGTTCTCATATACTTTAGGACATCGAACCAAGCTGATTCATCGGATACAATTTTTGAACAGGTGAGTCAAATCTCGCAGATTAAATGACCGTCATGGTACGAATACGAAAAAAAGTAGTTCATCGGTATGCTATTATACCTACTTTCTCTGAGAGTAAGTATAGAACAAAAAGGGTTAAAACGCAAGGTTCAAAAAGACGATCCCTCTTTTAAATTTCTTTAACCCTTTTAATAACATCAAACACCATTCGGGTATTTTCCATCAAAGCAGTCTCTAAAGTTTTCCGCGGCGTTTGTGAAATTCGTTTAATTTATATCTACCAAATACTTCATTATTCTTCTTTCTTTTAGGTTTTTTTTTGTTTGTTTGAACTCCCAACACTATGGGGAAAAGTTATACGTCATTGTCAATGCTAAACCGTCGGCAGAAATCATTTAGTTGGAATCTTTTCCAAGCTTGAAATATTTGATCGAAAGTTGAACATTGAAAAATTTGAAATTTTTGAACGCATTACAAGGCGATTCAGTTTTTGCTAAGAATTTCAAAAATTTTGATTTTTTGATGTGTCCTTTCAATTTTGAAGTTTGACCAAAAATTGTCCGTGTGGATGAGGGTATCTCAATCTGGCATTGAAATTTTGAGCTGAAATGAAAATACATATCGGGAGAGCATTCAGAAAAAAAACAAATAGCATTCTATCCAGAACTTTAGCTGCTCAGGTTCAATTTTTGAATTTTGGCAAATTTTTGAAATTTCAAAATTATCCTATGGACCCTACAAAAGTCTAAAATATGAAAATTAAGTCTAATCAAGGCGCCAATCTGAAATTTTGTAATATCCTTTTTTCGACCTCTCAAATCAATTGGAAGCAGTTATAAAACAATTTATAAATCAATTTGAAGCTTCTTGTAAGTAAATTTTTAAATTTTTTCTAAAAAAAATTTTTTGCACATACGAATAATATGGATTTGACATGGTATGTAGTTACGAATTTTAGAAAATTGTGCTCCAATCGATCAAGTATAGGGTGACCTAAAAGTTTCAGAACGCAACGGTTTTTTTTGTAATTTAGAGAGGAATCACTCCACAAGTCCACATTGCCTAGCGTTGATCTGTACGAAGGGTTGCCTACGTGTAGGTCGGCAAGGAACAACGTCAACGCTGTACTCAGAATATATGAAAATGGTTGAGTGGGGGAGAAAGTGTTCCCAATTTCACGAAAACTTGATTTTTTGTAAATTTTTGCCCCTTCAAATTTTTGATTAGGCAAAATTTGCATGTAATGATTTTTGATCCTTATACAAAACTCTATCATACAACTGTTCGTTTTTAAATATCTCGATTTTTTAAATTTTGGGTTTTGAGATTTTTTTTTAAAAAGTATAAAAATCGAAAAAAGTACAAAATTTTTCAAAAATTCGTAATCAATGAGGGATGAATTTGTATTTTTTTTTAAGGGAATGGAGCTTCAGCTATGTCGTGAATGGGTTTTAATTATTCGTTGGGCCTTATTATTTTTTATGACGCAATTTTCGCGTTCCGGAAATTTTAAGTCACCCTTTAAATGACAAATACAGGTAATTCGCATGTTTTTGGGCGCAGAAGTTCATTTTTGGGCTCTTTATATAAGCTTTTTTTCAAATCTGGAGGACGCTAACATTTTCTGGGGTTCCAAAACTTATCAAAACCACTTCCAACTGATTTAGAAGATCGAAAATAGGGTATATGCCAAATTCCAGCTAGGTATGTTATGTACATACCATTAAATTAAATTTTCACACTTGAAAAAATCTTGAAAACCTCATAATTTCTCGACTATTTAATCCTCAAATCTAATACCATACCTAACTGACATAAAATAAAAACAATTGACATAAAATAAAAACAATCATAGCAATTCAAAACGTAGATCGATGTGAAATATTCAGAAATAGTAGAGATTTTAGATTTGGGGGTTTTCAAGATCTACCACATTTTGGGGACTCATAACTCCATTTCCAGGGATCCAAAGAGGCTAAAAATTTATATGAAAGGATTTGAGGTCGAAATATACAACATATTTAAAAATTAGCACAATCGTATAGGTACCTACCATATTTTCATTTTTTTGCTCTGATCTATGGAGTACGGGGGCTCGTGAAATGAAAATCACGATTTAAGGAAGTTTAAAAAGAGTCAATCAAAAAAAGGGTAATAACAATTTCGAGAGAGAATTTTATGAGAAATATTTTTTGTTAAAACTATTTTTCCTTAAAACCAATATTTTGTGAAATAATTGCAGAAAATATTTCACACTATAACTCGCAACGTATAGATATGTCTTGACGGGCGAGACTCTTTGTATGTTAATTAGGGCCCCTTCCACTACAAGTAGGTAGACTAAAAAAGACTTCTGCAAGATTTAGTTGAAATAAAAACACTAATTTTCCTGGACTAAAAGGAGGCCAGCCTAATTAAAATGTAAATCACAACCAAATAACCGATCACACTTACTTAAAAGATGTAAAAAAAAAATGCTTGAAAATTTTTTTAATAAGGAGCGTTTTCAAAGTTCCTAAACTGAACTCAGGAGGAGGCGGAAAATTTAGAAAAAATTCTGACTTGAAAAACTTTTGAACTCTTTAGGTGTTTACCCCTTGTGTTTTTGGCGAGACTTTGGAGTTCGGGTAATACTTACTAACAAGGGAAGATATCCCAACTCAAAGTAAAATTTTGAACCCAAACCAAAAAAAAAACGAAAGTACATCATAACAGGACCCCGTATTTAAAATTTCATGTGCTGAAAGTTTACTTATTTCCCGATTTTTGGCGAATTTTTGAAATTTCAAAATTACCTCCGTCTTGCAAAATATGAAAATTTGATCAAATCAACGAAAAAAGCTAAAATTTGGTATATACCCTATTTTCGACCTCCCAAATCGATTGGAAGTGGTTTCGAGACGTTTCGGAGCCACCAGAAAATTTTGGAATTTTCCAGTGCTGGAGAAAAGTCCATAAAAATGGCCCATATGCACTTCAGCACCTAAAATCGCGGATTATTCATATTGGTGACCTATTTGATCGATTAAAACACAATTCTCCAAAAATTCGTAACTTTGAGTTCAAATTCGCATTAGGCGAATTGTTAAATTTTTTCCAGGAAAATTTCTTGCTCAAAAATGCGAATTTGAACTCAAAGTTACGAATTTTGGAAAATTTCATTTTAATCGATCAAATAGGTCACCAATATGGATTATCCGCGATTCAAGGTGCTGAAGTGCATATGGGCCATTTCTATGGGCTTTTCTCCAGCGCTGAAAAATTCCAAAATCTTCTGGTGGGTCCGAAACGTCTCGAAACCGCTTTTAATCGATTTGAGAGGTCGAAAATAGGGTGTATACCAAATTTCAGCTTTTTTCGTTGATAGATCAAATTTTCATATTTCGCGAGATGGAGGTAATTTTGAAATTTAAAAAATTCGCCAAAAATCGAGAAACGAACTTTAGCACCTGAAATTTTAAATACGGGGTCCTGTTATGATGTACTTTCGATTTTTTTGGGGTTCAAAATTTTACTTTGAGTTGGGATACCTCCCTTGTAAGTATAAATAACCAATCCTGTATTGCTGATTTAGCCCAAAATTTTACTACCTCGGTCGGAATACTTTCCTTAAGAATAAATTTAATTTTTGCCAACGAGGTCAAAAAAATATGACCTCATCACTAAAATCACTACGACTGAATTGAAAATAAAATGATGTCAAAATATGAAAATAAATTCGCGAAATTCTCGCGCCAATTCCATGTAGGTATCGATTATTACTTAACGTTACCTAAAAAAAAATCGATTCATTAATGATTTATATCTATTTTATTGGTAACTTTCCACCGAGCATTTTACGACATTCTGGCGTATTAAAAATATGGCCACTTTCATCTGGGTCTTGAAAACCGTCGACTCGAGAAAACATCCAAGGAGAAAATGAAAGATGCAACGCGACGAGAAAGAGGTTGAAAAACACCCTTGAACAATATGAACTTGGCGAAGTCTTCATAAAAGCATAATCTTTTACGAATTTCTCGCTTAATTTAACTCATAAGTGGAAACTTTCGTTCGTTTTGTTACCAACAACGTTGGTGGATGTTTAATAAAGTTAATGAAAAGACTTTACGTCGAAAGAGTAAGTATTTCGAATAATAGTAAGATAATAATAAAGAGAACTTGAGAAACGGTAAAATCAGAGGGATCATTATGGAAACAAAATCTTCATTTGTTTTTGTACTTTGGGGCTTCATATTACTCTTGGTAACTTTATTTTAACTCGGTTAAAAAGCGTTTACGAGGAAGAATGGTGGTTGTTTTGTTGCGGGTATTTGATGTAGATGAATTTATCGTCGTTGCGAATACAATGTTTAAAATTTGAGTCATTCGTATCAATTTTTTCTCAAAAAGTAGTCTAATTCGGTATTAAAAAATGGAATTAAATCGCAACCAACGATACGATTCCGAATCGAAGGTTATAAAAAATAAATAAATAAAATAAAATTTAATGCTTCTATTTCGTAATTCGCTACACTGACCATTTTTTTGTGTTTTTCTTTTACAAGTAGTTTATTTAATCGCTGAAAGAATCACAAAAGGAGCCGCTGATTTTTCTCTATGTACTTTTCTTGATCCGATCGCTGGGGCATTGGCTGCTCGCTTACGGTCGCATAAAACGACGATTATAATTGTCGCATTCGATTTAACCACACTTTCTTCTTTTTTTTATATCTGTTTCATTCTTCATCTACTTTTGTTTTTTTTAACCGGTTTTCTTTCTGATACCGGCTCTTCAGGCTCTTTATCACTGCGCCTCCAGTTTGGCATTTCGTGGGAAGAATCACTTCTTTCGGTACCGACTTCTCTGTAAACCGAGAATTTTAATTTATGTTCGTGCACGTTTCGAAGAATTCGACTGAATACTTCTCAACGGCGTCGCCGGTCGTCATCAATTCGAGGGGCCGAACGGCGCAACCGTATCGAAAATTGAACCATTTTTTTTCACCGTGGCTTCGGCGCTTATTAGGTCGAATTTATAGGTATCCGTCAAGCCCACTGTCGCGAATAATGAGCCAAAATTCTTGGCGACTTTTTATCGCGCATTATTGGAAATTTTTCGTGGCCTGTGTTCGATGAAATGGTGAATTTTTGTCGAGAGGATGAGTCAGGGAGATACTTTGTGTATCGATGTGGTCGTTGGTTTGATGATATTTTAATAGGAATTTCATCGTCGTTCAAAGGTCAGAAAAAAAATCAAAAGTATCCGGAAGAAGGTCTCGTTGGATTAGAAAAATCTGGATTTTAAATTCACTCGTAATGATTTCTTCATCTGTTTGAAATTACTTCGTAACCTTATTTTAGTATTTCTATCGAGTCGAGATCATTATTGAAATAATTACTTAATTATGGAAACATGAACTCGATAAATTTTCGAAAGAAATTCTTTCGAGACGTGAACAAAATACTTGAACAAGAAATTTACAATTTATACTTAATTCGTCAAGAAATAAATTAACGCCAACATTTTTTTTACAAATTGTTGCCACGACAAGAAAATTATTCAGATAAAAATATAACAGCCTATAAACGTAATTAATAACTCTGTAATTTAATTTTAATCATATTCACTTAGGGAGATAGAAAATTTTTTAATACATTCGAAATGTAGATAATTTTCGATTGGCGTTCAACCTAAATCCCATAATGATTTCCTACTGCGCTTCAAACATCGAACACATACTCGTATAGGTAGGTACTCATTAAACGAACCACGTATAGAATGTATGAAATTTGCATCTTTCACCGAAAAGTTTGGAAATTCCTAATGTTGGTAATAAATCAGTCACACGTATGACAAGTTATCACACGAAAAAATCCATTAACCGTGTAAATCGTAAGCAGAAGGCTTGAAATTACCACTACCAAACTATAAATTATTTTCGTACGTAAACAGTATCCTGATGTGCACGCGACTTACGCGATAATAAAAAGAATTACTTTAAATGAAACCATTTGAATTAGAAAAATAAAATAGACAATTTGTAAAATGCTATTCGACATATCCCAAAAGAATTAATTTTAGAATGGCTTTCATTACGGATTCGTTTTGGGTGCTAGCCAACTAAGCACCGTAACTATTTAAAAATTAAGCCATTATTTATAGATTGGGTGATACGTGCGACTCAATCATTAGACTTCGATTCATTGACGAAAGGCGAACTGGGTTGTGGTTTATGGGAAGAATTTTATGGCGTTTTGACGATGTGGAGCAATGAGCTCGATTGAAGGGAGAAATGCGGAATTCATATTTGATTCATTTGAAGAGAAATTTCAGGAAAATATTTCCATCTGTTTTTTAATGAGGAATTTAAAAAAAATTGAGATGAGCTGAAAATTTGAAAAAATGATGCATAAATTTATTGGAGGGAAGGAAAGAGGGGGCACACGTTATTGACTCGGAAATCGGAGATATTTCACCAAATCAGTCAGAAAAAAAATCGCCGAAACCTTGGAAATAAAATGTGAAAAAAATGAACACAATATTATTTTCTGTCTTCAACATTTCTGCAATTTTTCAATCTTTTGTCAAATTTACCAACTTATTTGCATAAAAAATGGTGATCTAGCTACTTATCTATTGGCATTGGTGGCGTTTGATGCAGTGCTCGTGCATGCTCGAGCACCACTCGGAAAAATTGCCAACATATAATATTAAAATTTTACATTGAAGATTTCAAACATCTACTAAAAATGTATCAATAATTGAAGTGACCAAAAAAAATGTTTTTAAAGGTAAATAAATGGAAAGTACATCATACCCGGGGAAAAATTTTTATTTTAAATCATATATGCTCATATATGGGAGTATATTCGGGAGTATATTTGGTCATATATGCTCATATATGGTCAGACTGGAAAAGCGGCCATACTGGATCATATATGGGACGATATGGGATTTTCAATATATGCTCATATATGCTCATATATGAGCATACATGCGTTCATTATATTCACCCATATATGCCCATATATGAACTAATTAGACTAGACGTGGCCATATGAATCCATTTGTACCCAAACTTGAATTTTGGGTGCACATGGATTCATATGACCACGTCTAGTCTAATTCGTTCATATATGGGCATATATGAGTGAATATAATGAACGCATGTATGTTCATATATCAGCATATATGAGCATATATTGAAAATCCCATATCGTCCCATATATGATCCAGTATGGCCGCTTTTCCAGTCTGACCATATATGAGCATATATGACCTAATATACTCCCATATATGAGCATATATGATTTAAAATAAAAAATTTTCCCCGGGTAAAAGCACTCCATATCCAAAATTCCAGGTGCTCAAGTTCATTCATCGAATTTTGGCGAATTTTTGAAATTTCAAAATTACTTTATCGCTCTGCACAATATGAAAATTGATCTAATCATTGAAAACAGCTGAAAGAGTATAGCCGGTTAAGTATAGGGTTTTGGCCTTTGAAACCGATTTTGACCGTTCCTACCCTAAAATGTTCCCCTAATCTGGCAATTACGTTTGACACCATTTTTGGGCCTCAAGCTCAAGTATTTTGGGGGGGAGGGGCTAAAATGTGTGTTTTTATTCATAATTTTTTCATTTTTCGCCAAATGCAAATAAAAACTTCGCGTTTTTTTAGATAGCTTCTAGAAAGTTAAGAGAACCCAAAAAAATTTTTTTCGAAATTTTTGGGCACTTTCCCCCCAAGTTATGCCCGTTTCAAAATTTGGAACCCCCCTTTTGGGATGAAGGATCAAAGGGGCAATGGAATTTTTTTCCTCAAAAGAAGTGAAGGCTTATATCTTGAATTAGGATGTACTTTGGGGAAAACCGTTTGTGGGGCCTGAAAGAGAATTGAAAGTAGATTCAAAAGTGATAATCACATTTTGGAAAGCTCAAAGTTGAACTTTGGTCGCGAAAGCTCAACTTTCATGATATGCACAAAATATGAAAGCTACCATTTAAAAATCTGAAAAATTACAGTGAGTAGCCCTTTTTACCCTTTTTTCAACTGAGAAATTTTCAAGATGGGATCTCCAGACCCCTGGAAGTACAGAGGTCCACAATTTTGACCGAAATTCAAAAAAATCGATAAAGTCGAGTAACACATCGATGACTACTAATTCGAAGGCGCTGAGTTCGAATATGTACTCAGTTTTTTCATCCGACCCCTCTGAACTCCCTATTAGCCCCCTCGATAGGGCCAAAATTTGAAAAAATGAAAAATAACGTGTGACCAGTCGTTTGTTAGGTTTTTGAGGGCGCTGAGTTCGAATATACCGACTACTTCCCCTCAAATTCGTATTTTTTCATTACGTTAAAGCGCGAGGAATGGGGTCAAATCAAAAAGTAAGTTGACATTCGAATTCTACGCACTCAAATTAGTGAGAATCGATATGCCACACGCCATTTTAATATCTTAAACCACTTTTTCCCAAATTGGGGGGCCAGGAGCGCACTCAGGGGTCAAATCCAAAAAATAATCAAATATTCAGACCCGACTTCACTTTTGGTCTGTTTTAGCACGGAATAGCCCTTATGTAATGTATACTTGGGTATACCAATTTGACGATTAGGGGGGGGGGGGGGTTGTGGTGGTGGTTCAAATGGGAAATGGACTTCAAAATCGTTTTCAGAAGGTCTGATTCATATGAAAACGACACCAATATCGGTTATTACTTTATGTATCACAACGACCACAGGGGTGAGGGAAGGGGAGGGGTAAGGGAGGCCAATGGTGTGGGCCCTTTTTCGCAATGTTCTGTGGTCCTCAAAATGAAATATTTTCGTGATGATCGACATTGGTAACTAGTTTCCCAATTACTTGTGCTGAAGGTATTTATTTACGTGAATTTTGAGTTTTTCACCACACGGGAGGTTAGTTTTTATTTTTTTTGACAATGTTCTACATGTTCCACATGTTCAAAATTTTTATGGTATACTTATGGGTAAACAACACTTCTTTTGAGGAAAAAAATTCTATTGCCCCTTTGACCCTTCATCCCAAAAGGGGGTTCCAAATTTTGAAACGGGCATAACTTGGGGGGAAAGTGCCCAAAAATTTCGAAAAATTTTTTTTTGGGTTCCCTTAACTTTCTAGAAGCTATCTAAAAAAACGCGAAGTTTTTATTTGCATTTGGCGAAAAATGAAAAAATTATGAATAAAAACACACATTTTAGCCCCTCCCCCCAAAATACTTGAGCTTGGGGTCCAAAAATGGTGTCAAACTTAATTTCCAGATTAGGGGAACATTTTAGGGTAGGAACGGTCAAAATCGGTTTCAAAGGCCAAAACCCTATACTTAACCGGCTATACTCTTTAGAGTATACTTACATACCCTATTTTCGACCAGTCAAATGGATTGGAAATGGTTTTATGACGTTTCGGAGCCTTCAGAAAGTTTTGTAATTTTTCAGCACTGAAGAAAAGCCCATTAAAATGGTCCATATGCGAATTACCCAAATTGGTAACCGAATTGATCGATTAAATCACAATTTTCCAAAATTCAAAACTACATATTTTAGTTCAAATCCATATTTTTTGGCAGAAAATTTTGTTTAAAAAAATTAAAAATTCGTCAACAGGGTATGCATTGAGGTATTAAAAAGCTGAAATTTGGTAGATACCCTATTTTCAATCTAGTAGAGGCCACCAATATGGGCAATTCGCATTTATAGGTGCTAAATTTCTTTTGGACCATTTTTATGGAATTTTCCCCAGAGCTGGAAAATTCTGAAATTTTTTGAAGGCTCCGAAACGTCTTGAATCCGCTTCCAATTGATTCGACAGGTCAAAAATAGGGTAAGTTGAGTATAATACCAAATTTCAGCTTTTTTCGTCAAAATTCGAGAAAGAACTTTTTAATATCTGAAATTTTGGGTAGGTATGGGATTCTTTTATGGAGTACTTTCAATTCTTCGACAACTTTTTTTAAAAATTGGTCATTTTTAAAAAATTAACAGTTTTTGAGAAAGAAATTAATTTTTCAATAAAATGTCAATTTTAAAACAATTGGCTGTGGTCGGCCACGGTTGACTGGATATAGGTAAAGGTATACGTAGTGGATAGGAATAAAAAAAGAGTAATGTTTTTCAAAAAATTGGCTACTTTTCAAATTTAACATTTTTAAAAGGCTTTTCACTCTTCAATGAAAAAGTCATTTTTTCAACAAAAAAAAAAAAAAATTGCAGAAAATTACTACCTAACAATTTTTTTACACAAGTTTCGCTTTCGAGCGAAAGCTTTTTTTTCATGGATATATTTTAGAGATGACTTTTTATCAAAATGAAGAATATTTAAGTCTATTTTTATTTTTTCTAATTTTCCAGGATATTGCTGAGCAAAATTTGACATTGACATTTTGTCAATTTTTTTTTAGCATTTGGTGATATGGAACAAAAAATAGCTACCCATTCGTAGGGTTGTTCAAATGCTCAGTCACAGTTTTCCCAATTTTCCGACCGAAATTTGTTAAAGTCGAAAAACTTCTATAATTTTTTGATACGAATTCCAAGTTTTTGGCCCAAAACTGTGATAATTTTTTGGCTGGAACCAAAAATTCCCAACCAGAACTAAAATTTTTGACTAAAATCGTAATTTTTTTAGTATAGGGAAGTGAGCTGCCTCATGTTAACCTTCTCCCTTTCAATCCAGTGCTGACCGGAAATGTGAAAATCATGGGATAAGAATTATTTTCAAGTAAATAGGTTCCTACTTGTAGGTACTTACCTCTGAAAAATGTTGACACCAAATACCTACATGGAAATTAGAGATCGTTTTTGTAAAAAAAAATGTTCAAAATGTTTCTGGTTAAATTTTCAAAAAATTTGAATAAAATTCAACATATCAAGTACCAAGTTGTTTTGAGCTTTAAACACCACTTCCTGGGTCTTTCCTTGCTGAAATTTCAAGAAAAAATGCGAAAAATTCCTTTTAGTTTATGAGAATTTGAGGATAAAATAAGGAAGCAGAATTCATTCTAGCCTAGAAATTGATCAAAGAAAATACACTTTTCTCAAAATCTAAACATTCTTATACTCTTCCTATCCATCCCGCGGATAAAATGCACATTACCTTGAGACGTGTGAAAAACTATAAATTTTTTTAATTAATCGACGTTTAGCGCAAATTCTCCAACACCTAAGACCGAACAATGCTTAATAACGCTACCTGTTCGTGTTCGTCGTGTACGTATTCAGCATTTAACATGAATTATGATCCATTTAATACTTACATACCCTCGTAATAAACGCACTGTCGGCTTTGTATTCCGGAAAACCATAAATGATTTACAATTCTGCGAGCTTTTGTCTGCATTATCAATTTCGTCGGTCGCATCGCGTCGTTTCTACCTACCACTTGTTAAATGGGATCTTATATTTGCCATCCTTCTAATAAAACCTCCTCTCACGAACCGTATTGTTGGCAAGTTCGATAAACATATACGCGATATTGGGGTGGGTTTCATCTACGTGTATCATCGTAGAACGCTTATGAGTTACTAATTCATTGTTCACGGACCAGCCGTGCCTTTGAGTTCGTCCCCTTGTGCGATGTAATTACAAAAAGTCAAATTTTGCTTTCATTTGACGTTACTCTTATTAACGCTTTTTACAAATCGTTCCTCTTTGCTCGGATATATTAGTTGATTTTAAAATTTATTAGTTACGCGTCGAAGTTTCGTGACCAAGATATTGATATAATTAATTACTATGTTTACAAAGTATTTTTATATTATGCAAATGAATCACATATAGGTATATTTATTTAGATGTTTGACAAATTTGAGGATTCGAATTGTAAAAAATTTAATTATAAAACCGTATACATGTACTTACACTTACCTAGGTACATAAACCCGTTTGATGTTTCGACAAATGTAGGGTGTTTGTTTGGAGTGATCGTTTCGCAACTTTTTCAAAAATTAAATGCGAGAGTGAGACAATAACCATGTCTACATCTCAAAACGACGTGGTAAAAATTTTAGCCCCCTGACTCCTCATTTACCCCTCCCAAATGAGCCTCAAAATCTGTGTTCAAAAATTTCTGAAAAATTGAAAAATTTCTAAAAACTAAAAAATTTTGGAAAAATTGAAAAATTTTGGAAAAATTGAAAAATTTTGGAAAAATTGAAAAATTTTGGAAAAATTGAAAAATTTTGGAAAAATTGAAAAATTTTGGAAAAATTGAATAATTTTGAAAAAATAAAAAATTTTCCGAAAATGGCCGTAGAATAGATGGTTAAGCCTAAAAAAAACAATGGTAATCATTTTTTCAACTCCCGTCCCTTTTTTGGTGGGGTATTTTACTTTAGTGGTAGGGGATAGAGGGGGGGGGGGAAGTAGTGTTATTTCTTTAAAACCATCGTTGGGTGTTTTTCACCCCTACCCTCAGTTTGAAAGGCTTTTGAAAATTGCCATTTTTCGCGTATTCTTTACCTACCTACTCTCTCATTTCGAATCCGTGAAAAAACACTGATAAACAGTCAGAATTGCAGCACAGGAAAAATCAGTGAAATTTACTGATTTTTAGCGATTTTTCACTGATTATTCAAAGAATTTCAAAGATTTTTCAGAGAATTTTCATAATTATACAACTGAGTTTTCAGTGAATCTTTACTGATTTACAGTGATTTTCTTTCGCTGATTTTCTTTCAGTGAAAAAATTTTCACTGATTTATTACTGTGATGCAATTCTGACTGTTCCTCAGTGATTTTCGATAAATTTCACTGATTCCTGATTCAGAAATGAGAGAGTACTCTCTCATTCTGTCACTAATAAATGGTCAGAATTACAGCACAGGAAAAATCAGCAAAATTCACTGATTTTCCAGCGAATTTTCGCCGATTTTTTAGCAAATTTCATAAATTTTACCGACTTTTCAGTAAATTTTCACTGATAAATTTCACTGATATTCTCCTGTGCTGCAATTCTGACTGTTTCTTAGTGATTTTCGATAATTTTCACTGATTTATAATTGAGAGAGTACTTCTTTTTTTTCAATTTATAATTATTTTTGAAAGAAATTTTTATCTAAAAGGCCATGATGTCTTTATTTTGGCTCCAAAAAATGATTTATATGTAGCTATGTTCCAACTTTCAACTTCATTGCCCCTTTTTTGAGGGAGTTACCCAAAATATACCATTTCCAGTGTTTTTTGTAATTTTTGAAATTACTGAAAAAATGTCGTAGGTATTTTGAGGGGTCAAATTGGTAAGTATATAAATTGATTTTGTCGTACTCTCTCAATCCGAATAAGTGAAAAGTCGCTGATAAACAGTCAGAATTGCAGCACAGGAAAAATCAGTGAAATTCACTGATTTTCAGTAATCATATACTTTAAAAGATTTTCACTGATTATTCAAAGAATTTCACAGATTTTTCAGTAAATTTCATAAATATCACTGAATTTTCAGTGAATTTTCACCGATTTCCGGTGATTTTCTTTCAGTGACTTGCTTTTAGTGAAAAAGTTTATTACTGTGCTGCAATCCTGACTGTTTTTCAGTGTTTTTTGATAAATTTCACTGATTCAAGAATGAGAGAATATGAGATTGTCTGGGTGGTTTTACCTGTTATCCTTTTTATCAAAGGTTCCGAAATAACATTACGATATCTTAAAACCTTTGATAAGGAGACAAATGAGTAAAATTGCCCCAGACGATCGCATTATGCCAAAATCAATTTTATGCCAATTTGATACTTCAACACCGATCAATTTTATTTCAATGATTTTAAAAGTTATTTTTTGAAGGGCCAGTTATTGTATCAAGTATAACCTTTTGAATGAAAATTTATTTTAAAATAATTTTTCTTTAAATTTAAAGAAAGTGAAAAACGTGTGAAAAAATGACAATTTTCAAAAGCCTTCAAAAGGAGGAATAGGGATGCAAAATTTCCACCGATGGTTTTAATTGATAAAAGAATGTATACTGGAGCCATTCTCTAGAAAATTTGCTCAAAAATAATTTTTCCTTACTTTTTGAGCTAATTTTAAAAATCTTGAACAAAGGCTACTTTTGAACCTCCAACTGAAGTGATACACTTCACCAAAAGGAGGAAAGGAATTAAAAATCATCACCAATAATAATGATGATTTTTACACAAAATTTTAAAAATCTCATCAATTTTCTTTTTTCATTAAGCACTGCAGAGAATTGTCCATTGTTTTCACGAAAAGAACAAAAAAAAGTCATGAAAAATGCCATAAAAATGTCACGAAGAAGTGATGGAAATTTGAAATGCGAATTCATTAGACTTTCAAAAGTTGAATACGAGGTGGATTTAGAACAAAGGTCAAGTACTTCAAAACGACACGGTAAAAAAATCAGTCTTCTGGCTCCTCATACTTACTAAGAGTATTCTCAAAAAAATTCAAATTTTTTTCAATTTTTGAGAAGTTTTTAAACATTGACAGATTTCAAGGCCCGGGGGGGGGGGTAAATGAAGAGTCGGGAGACTGACATTTTTACCGCGACGTTTTGAGGTCAGATACAAATATTGTCCTACCCCTCCCCCCTCCCCGTATTCAACTTTTGAAAGTCCTATGAATCCACGTTTAGAAATTCCATGACTTCTGACTTCTTCGTGAATTTTTCATGACCTTTTTCTTGACTTTTTTTTTGTTTTTTTCGTGAAAATAATGGAAAATTCTCTGCAGTACTTAATAAAAATAACAAATTGATAAGATTTTTAAAATTTTGTGTAAAAATTCGTTTTTTTATGACTTTTATGATTTATTTTCTCACTTTAGGAGGTTTTCATTAGTTTTATGACTTTTATGAAGGGTGGAAAATGGACTGCTTAAAATAAGTCCTTCCTCATATTTGAATACGTAGTCCTGCATCTCGTAAAAGCAATCGATAGGTAAGTAGGTTAAAACTATCATAATCATTGGGTACCAACTTTAAGTTTATAAAATACCTAAGGTAATACCTACCTATTACACTTATTTTTGCTCAGTTTAGTAGGTAAACCTTATATTCTGATTGGATGACTCTTGTCAACGTTTCACATCAAACAAGATTCGTATTCAGTTCGCTACCTACCTACTAATTTAAATTTGAAAACGGTTTCGTAATTTTGTATGCAGCGTCAGCGAGGTTGATATACATTTTAACGTATTTGATGTATTAGTGAAGGGGAGACAAACACGTTTGGAATTTCACTTGTCGCAAAGACGAAGACGACGATGTTAAAAATTTCATATCATTTTTCAAACGCGCGAACGTTTATTTTGCTTCGGTTTTACACTTTTTAACGGAATAAATAAGTCGTAAAATTATAAAGCATTAAAAATATTATTTCGTATGATAAGAGCAACAAAATCAAATAAGTTCACGTTGGCATTTGGCATTTTATAAGGTCATGAATTCATCTCAATTACGGTACGTTTAACGTTTTAGTTTCCAGCATTCTTACCGTTCCGAATGGGTTTTAGCGGATTTCGTTTATGTATGGAGAAGGTGTTACGATATAAATTCTTTGGATTTTTCACTCTTGAAAAATAATTTAAAACAATCGTGCATTTATTTGTGGTAGGTACACCTACCTCCTACAGCTTTGACAGTCAATCTATCTACCTAGATACGTGGCTTGATTCTATTTTTTAAATTGATTTTACAGTAAAATGAAAAAATTTAGATTTATTCAATTAAGCAGGTACCTACACTTGTCCTATGTATAAAGATAAAAACCTCTTATGAATTTGGTGACCACTCATTCCCTTTGATATTTTTTTTTCAAAATGATACGAACCGTATATTATTAGCTTTTGCTAATTATTCCTTCATCGCGATGAACTTACAGTTGAATAAATTAGATACTCTACGATAGGTATTAGATAGATGGAAAATTTGTATTTTTGTTTATCAAATCACACTCATCAAAGATTCGTTATCTTTTGTTTGTATATTAATAGCGATCGAGTATTTGTGTGAAAATACCACCAACCGATTTGTTGATTTTTTTTTCGATATTTGCATAAGAAATAACGCCGCCTATAGTGACGAGATCTTCGTTAATACTAATGTATCTATTCGAGACAAAGTTGCTATTCGGACTTAATTTGCCTTTGATTTTGAAAAATAACCACAAGGTTGTCGCAGAGATTGGTTTGGGTGAATTTGACATTGAATAGAAACGTAGGTAATCAAACGTTAAATATATCTACGTGAATGAGTACCTAATAAAGTGAGTGATATTTAAAAGCAGTTGGTAAAAAAAATACCTACGAAATAAACGCTTTTAATTTCTTGGAAAATTGAACGAGTAAGATGTAAGTATGAGATAAAAATGGAGAAATAATTGAGCATAATTTTCTTTGCCATCTTGAAGATTTTTGGACTAAGTTTTTTAAATAAGTAGATGTTTGACAAATTGAATTTAATGTTTACTGTTCACCTCGTTTCTATTTTTTTTTTGTATAGGTAACTATAAGTACCTACTTGTAATCAGAATGAGTTGTACTTTTCTATCAATCAAGTATTTCGTTTTTTTTTCTAAAAAAATTAATATTACCTGTATACACTTTCTTATATTTCCTAATTTTAAAAAAAATGCTCGACTATCGTTTTTTCAATTTTATTTTATTTTTGCCAAGATTTTAGTAGATAAGTATTAGAATTGATTGTTTTGACTTTTTTTTTTGGAAAGTTAAAGGGATATTGAAGAAAAATTACAAAATAACGTTAAAAGAATATGGTAAAAATTTTGGACACTGATTTGAACTTTTCATCTTCTAAAAAGGTTCGAAATTTTAAAAATGAAAAAAGATTATTTTTGCTCTTTGGAGAAAGTTGTATTATTTACCATTAAAAAATTGAAAAATTTCACAACAAATGGAAAAAATTGAAAAATTTTGTTTGAATTTTTTAATGTTAGAATTTGAACTTTATTCAGGAAATGAAGGGTTGAATCAGAAATCAAAGTTTCTTACCTTATTATTTTGAAAAATGGACGAATTCGAAAGAACTGAATCGCTCCGATTTTTTAATTTTTTGCGTGTACCTGTATTTCCAGTCTTAATTTAAAAAATACATTCAGAGACTATTTTTTAAACGATAAAATCAGGACTCAATTATAAAACTTGAAAAAAATCATCACTTTCTCAAAAAAAAAACAGAGATGAAAAAATTATAATTTAAGTAAAAAAAAAAAATGGGGGGATTCCATTAAAATCGAAAAATTCTGATTTGTCGCTCGTAATGATTCCAGTCGTGGTTTCTCCTCGGTATTACCTTTCAAAGGGCATGAGAAAACTATTCGGTACCAAAGACGAAAAACAAAATTTATTTTTCAGAAATTAAAAATTCTTTAACCTCAATAATCAAGGAATTGAATCAGTGACCGAAAATTTTTAATTCATTTTTTTGACAAACGGAAACTTTCACTTTTTTCCATAGTTTTTTCAACTTTAAAAAAAATCAAAGACCAATCACTTTATAGTCGATTAGTGCAACTTTTTTCGTTGAAAATTAA
This sequence comes from Pseudococcus viburni, assembly GCA_033439095.1. NCBI lineage: Eukaryota > Metazoa > Arthropoda > Insecta > Hemiptera > Pseudococcidae > Pseudococcus > Pseudococcus viburni. The sequence goes on from JAVBJF010000046.1 coordinate 19,796, forward strand.
TCAAAATAGTTTTAAAAATTCGCCGGTTTGATTGAAATTGTAAAAATAGAGATTTTTTCAAATTAATATTTTTGAGATACATACATAGAACACTTGTCCTCGCATTTTTTTTTGCATGATTTTTCATATTCAGGAAAACTTTGGATGAAAATGGGAGGAAATGCGAAAGTTTTTAGCTTGTGAATGTAAAGTTGACTTCAAATAAAGTCAAAACGATACAACTTCGTTGTACTAGAACTCTCGTCAATAGGAACTCTTTTAATTTTTTTTTTTCAATGAAAAGTTTCAAAGGTCTCAGATATAGAATGACGTCTAAAAATGGAAAAAATCTTGACGATACAGAATTTTTTCTGATGAACTTTTACCTACTTTTACGAAAGTTGTTGATATAAGGTTCTTTTTTACACCTGTTTCTCAAAATGAAATACATTCCAAAAATAGATTAGGTACCTATAAAAATTTCTTCTTTCACCTTTCTTATTTCATAATAGCTAATGTACATAAAATATTCTAACAAGGAAGGCATCTCAATTCGAAGTAAAATTTTGAGACGAAACAAAAATTAATCGAAAGGACATCATAAAAGAACCCCATAATTAAAATTTTAAGGGCTAAGGTTCATTTTTCATATTTTGGCGAATTTGTAAAATTTCAAAATTACCTTTGATGTAATTTACGAAAAAAAATCTTAAATTTAGTCCTATTTTTGATCCCTCGAATCGATTGGAAATGGTTTTAAAACGTTTTGTAGCCTCCAGGAAATTTTGAAATTTTCCAGCTTGCGAATTATCCACATTGGTGACCGAGGACCGAAGTCAAAAATATATATTAGGGTATTTATCAACTTTCAGCTTTCTATCTCGATGCTTACATTTTTCCCCAGAAAAATTTTCTGCCAAAAAATATGGATTTGAATTAGCAGTTACGAATTTCGGAAATTTGTGATTCAACTGATCAATTTGGTCACCAATGTCCAATAGGTACCTATGGGTAATTCGCAATTATAGGTGCCAAAGTTCATATAGACCTTTTTTATGGGCTATTCTCCAGTGCTGGAAAATTTCAAAATTTTCTGCATTCTGCAGGCTCCAAAGAAAATAGGGTATCTATAAGCCAAATGTCAACTGTTCTCGTTGATTAGATCAAATTTTCATATTTTACTATGCGATGAGGTAATTTTGAAATTTCAAAAATTCACCAAAATTCGAGAAATGAACTTTAGCACCTGAAATTTTGGATATTGGATTCTTTTATGATGTACTTACTCGTACTTTTGATTTATTTTTGTTTTGTCTCATATTTTTACTTCGAATTGGGATACCTCCCTTATAAGAATACACAAATTTTTTTTAATGGAAAACAATTTTTTCACTTTTCAACAAAAAATTTATTTGCAATTTAATAACTGAAAATTTCTTAAAACGTTGAAAAAATCAATTCAATGCCCTACCTATACGATCAGTTCATTCCACTACACCCTAAAAAAATCAATTTCGAATCAGCCATTGGTACTTTCGATCAATAAAATTAAATCCCACTTGCAGTCATTCGAATTCCAAGTCTATTACCGTTAAATAAGTTACAATACCAAACTTATACCAACGCAGACATATTCGGGTAAAATTAGATATAGTTGCTCGAGTTATGAATTAACACTGTTCTCGACGTTCATTTCGAACCCTAGCTTCTGGCGAACAATAAATTTAGGAAATTTTGTTAAGGAGGAATGTTGCGTTTATGTAAGCCCTTAAGAAGAGAATTTAAGACGAAAACTTGGCTGCGAAATATTTCAAGTTTCATATGACATCCGAAACTTTACCGTTCAACAGTTTACAGTTTGCAGATTTATTGTTTCAATTAAACTATTCGTGATTTTTTTCCTTCCCTCGGGCTCTTTTGCGTAGACATTTGTCAACAAATTTTCTCACATTTACCATGACAAAATTACCCAGTATCGAGTAAATAAGTAAATTATATACCTACAAAAAAAAAAAAAAAAAACTATCACTGGAAATATTTATACTATCGAGAAAATGTCCAAAAGGCGCCATATATAATGTAAATAGGTATTCGTATCGTTATATGGGTACCTTTTAACCGCGTTTATTTAATTTAATTTAGATCACGAATATCTGATGTTCGTACAAAATGATTTTTGATTTCGCATTCGATTATAATTGATTCGAATTCCATCCTGGATCTGTAGTACGTTCGAGGCAACGTTTGTAAATTTTTAGGCACTTGTTGGCGATGAGATGGTAAGTTCAACACATCTGCTTTTTGATGCTTATCAATTGAAATAGGTATAAAATAAAACTACAATCGTTAAGGAGCCGCTGCGCTGTTTTTTGTTAAAAATGCAAGGCGCTGTTCACGTAAAATAAACATTATTACTTAATTACTATATTTTTAATTCCGTGGCTTTGATGTTGCCGCCATACCTGGATGGAAAAAACAAAACGGTAGCTAAATAGCAGGAACGCTTTGCTATTCAAAATGTCGCGTCAAGGTAAGGTCTATATACGTAGGTACGTTTAAATATATTTATTATTGAAATATAAATATAAATATTTTAACGGTGTGTTTTAAATTAAGATGCAGCATACAAAGTTGCTCTGTAGGTATGTTTAGCACTGTTCAGACGTTTGTATAGGTACATATGTAAAATTAATAGGTATAAAAAAATTGTAGGGAAAAAGGTACGAGAAGATTTTTTCTCTGAAGAGGGTGCTCTACATATGTCGGGTGTCCCAAAAAATATTTGATAAGGCAAAATTACGTTTTGAATTTTCATTTTTTTAAATATATATAAATTACCTATATATAAAAAAGGTATTATGATGAAGCAGTGAACGAATATGATTTTAGTACGTAAAAAGAATATAAAAGTACCTATTCAAAATTTTCAATTGTCACAACAATTATTTTTATAAAACTTTGAAGAAATGGTAGGTTTGATGACGGTTTTTGCAAGAATTCTCTGAAACTACTGAATCAAATTTGTTAAAATTTGGATATGTTATGTAAAAAAATATTCCTGATGGACCGACAGAGTCCTTTTTTTGATTTTCGAAAAAAAAATCTCTAATCAGAATATCTTTCAAAATTTGTAAAAAAATGAAAAAAGGGCTCTGTCAGCCTGTCAGAAATAGGCATTTTTTTACATAACATATCCAAATTTCAACAAATTTGATTCAGTATTCTCAGAGAATTCTTGCAAAAACCGTCATCAAACGTAGCATTTCTTCAAAGTTTTATAAAAATGATTGTTGTGACAATTGAAACTTTTCAATACTTTTATATTCTTTATTTTACGTAGGTGGGCTTATTCCATACCAAAACAGACAAAAAATGCAGTCGGGTCTTCCGATTTCGCTCAAATTTTTTTTTACAAGATCCCCTTGGTGTTCTATTCACAAAACCGCGATCATTTCTTATCTAACCCTCGAGGGGCGGGGAGGCGGGCCTCGAAATTTTTATCCAATTACGATTTTTAGCCAAATTACCCAACTTTGAAGGCTCATATCTCGAGATAGGTTGAACTTGAGGAAAAAGGTGTTTGCGGGGTCTGAAAGATAATTAATAGGAGATTCAAAAACTGTAATCATATTATGAAAAGCTCAAAGTTTAACTTTAGCGGTGACAGCTCAACTTTCATGATAAGTACAAAAAATGAAAGCTACCATTTAAAGATCTGAAAAAATTACAACGAGTAGCCTTTTTTACCCTTTTTTCAACCAGAAAATTTTCAAGATGAGATCTCTATACCCCTGGGAGGTACAGAGGTTCACAATTTTGACTAAATTTCAAAAAAATCGAAAAAGTAAAGTAACACATCGATTACTACTAATTCGAAGGCGCTGATTTCGAATATGTACTCAGTTTTTTCGTTCGACCCCTTTAAATCCCTCTATTAACCTCCTTAATAGGGTCAAAATTTAAAAAAATGAAAAATAACATGTGACCCGTCGTTTGTTAGGTTTTTGGGAGCGCTGAGTTCGAAAATTTGCTCATTTTTTTGGGTTGACCTTTTAGTGTCTCTCTAGATCCCCAATTTTAGGAAAACCCATGTTAAGAAAGGAAAAAATCGTGTGGCATATCGATTCTATCTAATTTGAGGCTGTAGAATTTGAATATCGACTTACTTTTTGATCCAACCCCCTTTCCGTGCTCCAACTGGCCCCTTCCTCCAGTCTTGGGTGATCAATACGGAAATGAATATTTAAAAAAATTACGGGGAGGGGCATATGCGCACCCAGAAATTGTATAAGAGAAGGGCTCAGATTTTGAGAAAAATGGGGGTGTAAATTCAATGAAAAAATGAAGTAATCTGTTATTTCAGTGGGGCTGGAGTAGTTGGGGTATTTTCAGTAGACAAATAATATATACACCTACAGATTTGAGCGAAAAATTAGTAATTTCTGACCGAAAAATCAGTGAAAAGTCACTAATTTCCAATGAAAATTATTTTACCAACTAAAAAAGACATAATTTTTGCAAATTCAACTGATTCAAATTTAAAAAGTGGTATGTTTATTTAAGAAACGGTCATTAAAATACTACTCGAGCGAAGCGAGGGCGAAAATAATGATGAAAAAATCTCTCTGCCAAGCTTAAGGAGACGGCTCAAGTCCCCTGAGCCCCTCCCTCCCCCTTGGGTGTCCCCTTGGGGAGGGGTTTGGATCAAAAAGTAAGTCGATATTCGAATTCTACGCCCTCAAATTAGTTAGAATCGATATGCCACACGATGTTTTTGTTCCTCAACATAGTTTTTCCCAAAATTGGGGGTCTAGAGGGACACTAAGAGGTCAAATCCAAAAAATAAACAATTTTTCAAACTCAGTGCCCTCAAAAACCTAACAAACGACAGGTCACACGTTATTTTTCATTTTTTCGAATTTTGACCCCATTAAGGAGACCAATAGGGGGATTCAGAGGGATCGAATGAAAAAACTGAGTACATATTCGAAATCAGCATCTTTGAATTAATAGTAATCGATGTGTTACTTTACTTTTTCGATTTTTTTTTAAATTTAGTCAAAATTGTGGACCTCTGTACCTCCCAGGGGTATAGAGATCTTATCTTGAAAATTTGCTGGTTGAAAAAAGGGTAAAAAGGGCTACTCGCTGTAATTTTTTCAGATATTTAAATGGTTGCTTTCATTTTTTGTACTTATCATGAAAGTTGAGCTTTCACCGCCAAAGTTCAACTTTGAGCTTTTCATAATATGATTACCGTTTTTGAATCTCCTGTTAATTATCTTTCAGACCCCGTCCCAAGTACAACCTATCTCGAGATATGAGCCTTCAGCGTTGTATAATTTGGTTAAAAATCGCAATTGCATAAAAATTTCGAGGCCCGCCTCTCCGCCCCCTTGAGCGAAATCGGAAGACCCGACTTCATTTTTGGTCTGTTTTGGTATGGAATAGCTCAGGTACTGAAATCATATTCGTTCACTGTTTCATCATAATACCTCTTTATAATCCAAAAAAAAAAATGAAAATTCAAAACGTAATTTTTGCCTTATCAAATTTTTTTGGGACACCCGACATATGTAGAGCGTAGAACACCCTCTTAAATATGGACAATGGATCTCTTCCCATTTTTTATATATATATTTTTAAATATTTTCCGCGTTGTTTTCGAAAATAATGATAATAAAAAATATATTTAAACTTATTGGAAGTTTCATAAGATACAACGTAGGTACATAAGAATACAGTAGCACACATCGCTTATATGAGTTTAGATGTCACTCTCTCAAAAGGGTCCGTATTTTTCGTATCAGTGTAACGGCAGGTGAAGAAGTAATATCGTATCAGCAGGGATCCCTTTACAACATTATAGCACAATAAAGGTCAAAGGGCCGACTAGCGACTACTGTACATATTATAGTATGAGCGTAAAACTTTATGATGTGCCACGCACGTGTTTTATTAAACTTTCAAGAAGCGTGCTCTCGATTACCAAATGAATAGTATCACGTCATTATCCTTATTATTATTACCATTATCATGGTTGAACTTTCCGGAGCGGCAGGGCGACCCTTATTTAAAATACTGCAATGTGTAGAACAGTACAAATTAAAAACAGATAAATGCGATTATAAGTATACAAATAGCATATTAAGAATCTGCCGACGTTTATATTAAAACAAGTAGGTCTTTTGCAAGGTGTTTCCGAGTAATTTTATTCGAATAGGAAATTTTTTAGGAAGAAAATTTTATTTTATATTTTTAATCGAATTTTTATTTCGATCTTTCGTTTAGATGATGATGTTTTTTTTTTCTTTGAAATTATTATCTATGTAAATACAAAGTATGGAGCAGATGACACACTTGAATGCCTTTTTTCCTATATTTTTTTGGGTAAAAAAAGGACCAGTTGAAAATAGGTAGGTATAAACATCGTCAAATGATAATATCTATTTATTCTCGTTTTAATTCGTTAAAACCGAAAGTTATAACCCATTCTAGTATTATGTTTTGATGATATCGACTACGAAAATATACCTCGTAGGTATATACCTAAGGTGAAAAAAGGGATAACATCTTGATTTACGTTGTCCCTAAACGATTTTAATTGGCAACCTTATTTTTACATCTATGAAAAACATAAGCGATGATGCGATCATAAATATTCGTCAATTGGTGTCATTCATAGGTAAAAATTTGATTTATACCGACGAATAACGGTTGAATTTTTTATGCATTTGTTTTGGTAGATTAGATAGGTAGATACCTGTTTGCTGGAAATGAGTAAATATAGGTAGGTAAATGAAGTGCATATAAGTACCATAGGTGCGTAAGGAGTTGGTGAGTTGATTCCCATTTTTTTCAGGATATGTACGAATTAATTTGATTTATAATTTTTTCGGGTTGGTAGTGTACGAATTGATTCCAAATTTTTTTCAGGGTACCTATGTAGTATGTACAAGTTGATTCCGGACCTCTTTCAGCCTTTTCAGTTACCCAGGAGATAAGTACCACGAGGAGGTTATTTCAATGGTTTTTTTCAAGTTCAAATTTTTTCCAATCCTAAGATTTTTATCAAATTTTTTTACCTCTAAATTTTTTGTTCAAAAGTTGGCTTTGGTCCCTTATATTTTCTTCAAATGTTTTTTAAAAATTTTTTGCAACCTGAAATTTTCTCAGAATGAATTTGTTTCAACTTTGAAATTGTTTCTCAAAAAGTTAAATTTATTTAAACTTCAATGTTTTCTTAAAACATTTTCAATAGGTAAGGTACAAATTTTTTCCATCTAAAACATTCTTTGACTTTTTTAAATTTCTTATTTTTTTCTCTTTTTTCCAATTCAATTTTTTTATACAATTTAAAACTTTTCCAAAATCCTTAAGTACTAACTTTAAATTCTAAGAAACTCTTTTTAAATTCCATCAAAATAATTTTCGAGTAGAAAATTATTTTTAAAAAACGTCGGGAATTCGAAAATATGTGCAAAAAAATTTAAAGGAGAAAAAAATTGGAGACAAAATTTCAACAAGATTGAAAACAATTTTGAGAAAAAATTCAAAAAAGTATAAACATGAAAAAATCTGAAAAATTTTATGTTAAAAAAATGTTGGTGTTGAAAATACCTACTTGAGAAAAAAATTAAGAGTTGAAAGTAATTCAAAAGAATTGGAGTAAAAATTTGAAAAATAATGTTTGGTAAAAATGTTGAGCAAAAAATTTAGACTTGAAAAAAAAATGAGAAAAAGTGGGAATTAACTCGTCCATCTTTTCTCTTTTCACACGAATATTTCGTTGGGAATCAACTCACCTACAGCGGCTACAGCTTATACGTAGGTACTTACTTACCTACACGAATAGAATGATTTTTTGATCCCTTTTTTTGTAATCGAACAATCGAAATTTTTATTGAATTTTTAATTCAGTTTATGCAATTGTAAGAGGTTCACATTACTCACCTCCCCTCCCCCCTCTTCCCCAAATCAAGAAAAAATTTCATTTTCCATTTTTAATCTGGAAATTGCGTTTGAATCAATAGAAAATTCAATTTTAATTTGAATACATTTTTGGGTAAAATTTTGTTTTGAGTTGGAAAAAAATGGGAACTGAAATCGTAGGTACCTTGAGTAGGAAATTTTTGAAATTTGCCTCTTCAATAAGCCATGAAGCCAATTCCAGTACGTCTCTAATTTTTTTCCATTCGATTTTTGAACTTTGATGGGGAATGATGTGAAGATGAGCTTCTCCATCCCCCTCTCATTTCAATCAAGTCTTTAAAAAAATCGATAAACTTTTGAAATAACAACTTGTTTGAAAATAATTTAGTTTTGAATTGGAACAAAATTGAAAATGAAATCTTACTTTGAGTAAGTAAGAAATTCTTGATTTTTTGCCCTTGGTTTCAATCAGCGAAATAAGTACAACTCGTCCAGTTAATAAGTTCTTGTTATGAGAATTTTGAGCCCTCCTATCCATCTCCATTCCAATCAAATTTTCAAAAAAAATCGATAAATTTTTAAAATGATGGCATGTTTAAGGAAAATTTTGTTTTGAATTGAAAAAAAATGGGAAATGAAATTGTGCTTTAAGTAGGAAATTTTCGATGATTTGCCCCTTCAATAAGCCAACTCGAATTCATTCTTAATGAATTTTTCTCAAGTGATATTTTTGAACCATATTAGAATGATCTTCCTCCCTCCTCCTTGTTATGTTGATCAAATCTTTTTTGAAAAAACACTGTGGCGTATTGATAGTAATTTTTCTGTGGAGTCTCAATCCAGTGCTGTTTTCACCGTTTTATAATAATGTACCTATGTGTGTAGTTTGCCAGTACAATATATCTAGTCAGAAAAATGAAAATAAATCCTCTAACCACCTTCAAGCTTCAAAGTCAAAATCAAATTTACGAAATATGTTTTATCAAAATTTATCAAGCAGAAATACAAGATAATCCCAATTATTTTTTTTTAAATGTAGAATTTTTTGTTGGTAGGTAGAGGTAAGTACATATTATTTCTGTTAACACATCAGTACCTATCCATTATATCTGTCAATCTTTTCTAAACCTTTGGTATAAAGGGTCGAGGCGAGGTTATACTGTTCTAGGTTATTTTTAAATAAAATTTAATTTAAAAAAAAAATCCATTATATCCGAACAATACGTAAAAAGATATATATAGGTAAGTAGTAAGTACATTCTACATTTCTATGATTATTTTTTTTTAATTAGGTAGGTTGAAAAATTACTTAACAGTAAAGTTTAATTTCTTTTCAAAAGAAGTAGGTTGTTCCATAAATTTCAAAAGTAGGCAACATATTTATCTAAATTTTTTTAGTGGCACTCGGTGATTTTCGAGCATTGCAGGTAACAGGATATCCCAGATTCTCAAAATGAGGCAAGGAAATGGGAAAAGGGCGATGGTGGCAGATTGTTCTCCCTTTCCTCATAATGGCGGAGTGACATGACATTTTTAGACGGAAAATTTGCACTCTAGTTTAAAAATGTACAATTAATTTGTCTTTTGAGTAAAAAATAAAATTTAAAAAAATCCATTTGAGTTTAGATTTTTCCTAGTTTCGCCCCCCCCCCCTCTCCAATCTATGATACTAACATTGGTTCCTCTCTGCATCAGATATACCTACATTTTTCTTACAAATATTTATATCTGAAAATTTTTAGTAAATAGATTCAACTTTAAGTAGGTATATACATATTCTTTGGAAGAGGAAAAAATGTTGAATAGCTTTAATATTGGTTCTCTAAATTTTCATAAATACCTACAAAAAAACCCATTCAAAGTAAGTACATAATGTAAATGAGGGTTCAAAATAAAAAAAATTAAATTAAAATTTGTTTAAAAAGTGATAATCTGACCAAAACACCACAATTCTATCAAAAAATGGCGACAAAAGTGGACTTTTTATTAAACTAGGTACCTACTCAAAAAGAGGCAGAAACGGTACATAAGTCAATTTCTAAACTGAAGTAGGTACATAAGTATAAATTTAGATTTTGGGGTAATTTGGGACTTGGGAATAGGACGAAAGGAAATGCCTACCAAAGAATTATCGAAAATTCACATAAAAAGTTGATAGGTAGGTAGATAACTAGATATAATTTTTAAATTAAAAAAAAAACACAGGTGAAAAAAGAACAAAAGGAATACCTACCTAATTGTTGGCAAATTAAACCAACACTTTTTCCTTAAATTTCAAGTACATTTAAATTGTTATATCAATATTGATGTAGAGATTTGATCTTATTTATCGGTAATGGCGTTAATCGGAGGGTAACTCCAGAAGCAGGACGACTTTAAAAGTAGATTTTATTACATATCACTTGACGACGATAGAGCGAAGGAAGAAGAGAAACCAAGGGTGAATTTTCATTCCACGCATTGCACGCTAAATCAAGGGTTACAAAATCATCCTTTTTCTTCAAACCAATATACATGCTCCCTCCTTTTTTTTATCATTCTGAAGAGTGCGTTGCCAAACTATTATTGTTTTCTGGTTGACGAAATTTCCACCCTCGTACTTTTGACCTATCGTATGAAAATTTTTTCCACTCGAAATGGGGAATGTAAGTGTAGTGAAAGACCCTTTTCATTCATTCCTTGACGACCGATTTACACCCCTGTATTCGGTCACAAAACTAATAAATAAGCAGAAGTGCATATAATTTTAAATGTAGGATCGTCACGACGAACCGCGAATAAATTAAAACGTGTTGATAAATCGATCATGTACCGTGCAAGTTGAATAATTGAAATTTTCACAGTTGTTGATCGAGATGGAAAATTGCAATATGTGTTTTATTGAAAAATAAAATATTGTCCCTTGTAATTTATTGGTCGTGTCTGTTCTTTTCTTACGTCCTGCACCGGAGTTGCATATCGGTATTTTTATGGAGCTGGTGGATGTGCGGGCGAGAAAGTAATTTTTCATCTTCGCCTTTGAAACATTGGTTATGCAATATGAAAGCTAGTATGCTGATTGTTTTGCTATTTATTTCTCGTGGCTTGAATTTTTTAATTTTTTTCTCGATTCGAATATTTCTGACTAGCGGTTACTTGCCCCCTTTGACTATCAAAGCTTGCCCTGACCAAAACCGTGAGCCAGTGATTTCGGCATCATTCATTGCTTTCCGTGTTCTATCGTATTACTTATAATTTTTTTCTTTCTTTTTTCGTTTGATAATAATTTGATTTTTCGAAGTTCAAAATTTTTCAACTCTAAATTTTTTCAGTTTCTACAATCAACTTTTTTTTCAAAGCTGCATATTCTATTTTTAAAATTTTCCCACCAATAAATTAAAAAAAAATTACAACTTTGATTTTTTAAATTTTATATTATTATTATCTACTTTTTAAATTTTATTCTAGTTTTCTGTTGAATTGAAAGGGATTTTGAAAGGTTAAAAACTTTTTATTAGAAAATTCAGTTAGAAAAATTTTTACAAAATTTTCAATTGAAAACATTGTTTGTTTGAAAAAAAAATAGAAGAAAATTTTTTAAGTTGTTGGATCCAATTTTCAAGTTGCAAGAAATTTTTAAACTCACAAAACTGAAAAAAAATTATATTAGAATTTTTGCTACAATTTTTTTTTGTTTTTGCATCTTTGAATTTAAAAAAAAAAAAACATCTTCATTTTTTTCAATATTACGTATTTCTTCCAACTCAGTCATTTAAAAACTTTTTAAAAATATGAAATTAAAAAATATTTCAATAATCAAAGTTGGAAAAATTTAAAGAAAAATCAAAATTAGAGAAATGTTATTGACGGTAAATTTTGAAATGCGTGTAATATTGCGTTCTTTTTTCTCCTGTTTTCTGTACGTCATTTTATTTCTATTTCAATGTGATTTTTCATATTTTTGTTCATGGAACTTTTTTCCATTTTATATTGATTGAAAATTTGAACTTCATTTTTCGTGTTTGGGTCAGGGGCAAATAACCGCTAGTATATTTCTGAACGTAAAGTAGGCAGGCAGTTGAAGTTTCTTCAATAATAAATCATTTCAAAAATGATACAAATATATTAAATATTTTCCATCAACAATACACAAGAATGTTGATCTTAAATCCACGAATCTGTGTAAACACAATTTTTATTGTAAGAAATTCAACAGAATAAATTCACGAAGTCTTCTCGTTTGGAAAATTGCAACACTGCTTCACCTACACATTTTTCAATATTATAATCCACCCATTAAATTTACGGGACGGTTTTTGTACTTTTTAGATATTTCAGTTTCAATCTGGCAACAAACAATTAAGACACAATTAGATGAAAAAATAAAAATAAAAATTTCCATTAAATAAGCGAAAATGACTACCTGTTCCTGTAACGTTCTCGTTTTACTCATCAATACCTTCAATTTAGGTTTAAGATCGGTTTCTTCGATTTCAACTTCTTCTTTTCGAATTTTCATTGCTTCTTGGGAAGCTTTCATTTTTTCAATAGCTGCTAATTTCTGTTCAAATGAAGATGCTACTTTTTCGACGTATCTGTAAATGGTATTTTTTCATAATTCAGTTCGTGATTAGATTTTGCGTTTGTTTTAATCGGAAACTAATTTTCATGTACCTTTTTGAGTGTTTTATAAAATGAAACTGTTGAGTAACTGGATCAGTTAATAATTGTTTTATCACTTGAACTGAGTCCAGCATCTTGACCAAGTTCTCCGAGGATTCCTGAACTGTTTCGTTCATCAAGGATAAACTATCGTTATCTTTTTGAGTTTCCAGTAAACGCATTTTCAAAAAAGATTGTAACTGAAATGAAAAGTTATTTCACGAATTAGTTTGAATTATTTTTATTGACAAAAAAATCTTTAAAACCAGTTCTCGCCGATCAGGCGATCAAACTGAAATTTAGCTCACTGAAAAATTATATCACCCTAACCTCAAAACCGAATTTTAAACTGTCGAAGATGACTTAGATTTTTGGCAGTTTTTTGAAATTTTTTTAAATACATAGCATGTTGACGTGTCAATTTTTCCAAAAAATAGTAAATAAAGAGATAAAGCTCTAAAATTGACCCTTCAAATCGATTGTGGCAATTTTTGAGCCAATCTAGAGCCTCCAGCAAAAATTGATTTTTCTCTATCGCACTAGAATCGCTCCAGAATGCACTTTAATCAACTTCAGCAGATAAAAATTTGATTCTGAAGTGTCGATGACATAATCTTTTAGTGAGCCAAATTTCGATTCGATTGGCGAGGATGGATCGTAAAGGTTTCCTTGTTAATTTGGGGGTCGAATGTGTGATTTTTCTTACTTCCATCAACTGGCTGATGAATTCATCTCTGGTTTTAGGATTATCTAATACAGTATACGCTTCGGATCCTTTCGCCACACTAGTCTCTTGTTCTGCGGATTCAACCTCGATACCACTTTCTTCTAAAGATATTCCGTAATCGATGTCTGCATCGTTTACTTCAGATATATCCCAGTTGATTTCATCTGCGCCTTCATCATCCGCACAATCATCAATGAGCTTATCAGTATCTGGAAGTTCGATTTTCTGGGGAGGTTCACCATAAAGCCATTCGTACGTCGTGGTATTTCCTTTTTCTGTATCGAAATTAAAAATATAATTAATGAATATAAACATTGAAAGATTTAATAAATAAATCAAAAAATGAACATATAATGCCAGGAATAATTTACCTATAACAAATGAAACAAGCGGTAGTTCATATGATGTTCCAGTAACCAGTTGAGAAAACGCAACATAATGTTGCAATGGTTTTTCTAAAACCTTAATATTTGACGTGACATTAGCATACACTTCATTCAAATGTGAAACTCTGCTCAGTAATTCTTTCTGAACATTATTTCCTGAAATTCCAATTTGTTTTTTCATCGACTCTAATTCTCGTTGAGCTGATAAAGCACTTTTGGCATAATCCGCAATTTTTTTCTCACATTCCTAAAAACAAAACAATAAATTAGGTACTTTACTATCACTCCTCAAAGACGTGAGGAAAATTATGCCAAGAATGGAAACACAAAAAACACACCAGCTGCAGCTGTTTAAGCTTTGAAATCTGTTTCTTAACACCGGGTACTTCATATTTCACATTTCTCAATAAAATATTCGCTGATTCAGCCAGGTAGACGTTATCTTTTTGGTATAAACGAACTATTTCTTGCCAATCTTTCATCCTTTTTGATCCATACATACCGAAAAGATTCTTAGTATCTGCTTCAGTTTCTTTCAAAATTTCAACAATTTGACAACAATGGAAGTAATTCAAATCTGAAAAATACCCATAAGTTGTAAATTTTTAGCCATAGTGGTTCGTTAATCGTGGTAAAGGTTTTGAAAATCAATCAACGAACATGATCCGGATAAGAGTTCTTTGATACTTTCATTTTCGGGCATATCTTGTATCGCAGCGTTGATTTTTTCTCTCACAGAAGCAACCTGAGCTTGCCAATCTTTTTTGCAATGCCGACGATCCAGCAGCCACTCCAGTAGTTTTGGAATATGAATATCTATGGGGATATTTTCTTCCTGTAAAAAAATACGAGTTCATCAACATGACAAGCAATTTCTAAAGTAGATTTCGACAGAAATGTTAATCGAGGCTTTTAAATTTTCATACGAACCATTTTCGATGGATTCTTATTTCAATTTCATGAACGGTAAAGGGAATACGTGTTCAAATTTTCTAAAACAAGATTCCAATCCAATAATGAATGAAAAAATTGTGATAACGTTATCAACGTGTTAAAAAAAACAAAAAACACGTTTTCTTCTTCTTAGATGCTGCGAAATAGCCGGCAGCTTGTTCGTTCTTGAGCTCTAATTGGATAGCACGATATGACGTCATCTCATTCATGTTTTTTCGAATTTTTTGGTTTTATTTTTTTGCTTTTTTAAAAAAATTGAATATAAAAAAATTCAATCAGCAAACTGGCTTAAAATTGCGTAATATTATTTTTATACATAGTTACATCATTTTTAATATTGTAGTTTCGAGTTTTAACTTAAACTTTAAATTTTTTACGGGAACTTGAAAAATATGGAAAACGGAAGTGTTTTAATCTTTGGATATATGTATAAGAAATTGTCCAGCTTGAACAAATGCAATTTTGGTATTTTTGAATTCAAGTTGGAAGTTTTTTAAAAACACTGAAAGAATGCAATGGCGTCATACAGGTGAAAATATTTCCGCCTTTAATCATCTCATCTTATCAAAATTCTTTCAAACCCGTCAACAATATCAGAAAACGATTACTTAATCCAATCATTCAAGATATTAATTTGAAAATACAATACAATTATAATCATTCTTAATTTTGAATGTTTATTATTTTTTCATTTTCAAAGAAAAAAATCGAAAGTTTTGTTCAAAGATCATTTTTTAATGAAATTTTAATTAACGGGATTGCCTAATCTGAAAAAAGCGTTTTAGTGCTTCGCACATTTATTTGCCGATTTATTTTTACTCACTTTTGAAAATTACACATTAGCATAGGTACCTAATTAATGTTCCATATAAAAATGAAGATTTAAAATTTACCACGACCTTAGCGAACCGTCGGAAATCAGAATACGAAATCGAAGTTTATCTTTTTCTGACCTTTTACACAATTCCAAGGTTGATTTTACGAAAAAAATAAACTAGGTATTCAATTTTTTACACGTAAATTTTGACGTAAATTTTGACGTAAAAGTTGAGCTTATATCGCACATGCATGATTAAAGATAATCATTGATAATATCGGTATCGAGTGCACAGCCTCGTTAAAATTTCACGGCGCACAAGTACGAGTACCTACATTCCTAATGTGGAAAGAAAAAACGTTCTGTTTCATTTATATTTTTTTTATGGAGTGCTACATTCAAAGTAAAGGGAAAAAGATAGGGAAATTACTACATTTAAAATTAAAATTTAAGCAAACTATTTCATTGTGATAAGCGATCATTTAGATATCTGCTTAGATTTACCATTCATTTCGAAAACGAAATTGGAATTTAAAAGTAGGTCTCGGTGCATATTTTTTTTCAAACAATATTAGATAAATAATTTTTCAACCGCTAGTATTTCAACACGTTTTCCTTATCAAATGAATAACCTCAAATATTTCTCGTTGAATTGTATTATTCCTATCTGAAGTAAATAGTGTTAGATAAATTAAACAATAACATCATTAAAACGTGCTTATTGTAAAAATGAAATTTGTTCTCGTTTTCGATACGTCTAATCATTTTCTTTTAAAACAAAGCATATTATTTTAGACCTACGGGTGATTCTGTTATCAATAATTCTGCTCGCTTGCTGATAGTGAAAACATTCAAAATTAATTAGGTGTATCCTAATTTAGAAATCGTTCGATTGAGAATAGTGTTCCTGCGACGTGGTTAGGTATTTCAAAATTCAAACGAAAAATTTGGAAATTTGCCCAAATGATTAACATGTGTCACCATTAAATAGAACTTTGTAGGAATGGTGATTATTTATAAGTTGAACTCATTGAAGTTGTCTTTCAGCCTCATACACTCTCTGCAAGCTTATTTTCCAATTCTGGACACATTTCTTAGCTTGAAAAAAATTATTTAATGGGCCCATTGCAGAAATCAAATAGATTAAGCCTGCATAATATTTTACGTTAATTTCACACGAATTACTGACTAGGTAGGTACCTAGACCTACCTATATTTTTTCAAAAATTGTACAATCTGATCTCAATGAAAAATTTTTTTAGGAAGGTTCACAATCAACAAATTAAACTATAATGAAGCAATGGATAAGTTCTAAGAACATTTTAGAAGGAGAAGAAAAAATAAATAAGACGAACTTCAAATGAACTTTAATTAGTTCGTCTCATGGCCTGTACCCTATCTACAACTGCAAGTTTTCATAATATTGTATACTATATAATAAACCAGTTCAATCAACGCGTATGGAACCTGTTTAATTATTACGAACGAGTTCAACTAACGTCATCATGCAAAGCTACCAAGGTATACCGGATTTATCAATTTCAGGAAATACACTATTTAAATTTGTTATTGGAGAATAAAGAAAAATTTTTAACATAGCTTTGTGTTCGTGTAGATCAACTAGTTATCTAAAAACATAAGTAGGTATTGAGAGATGAATTGATACCCGGAAGAGGTAGTATAGCTATAAAACTTGTACTTACATTTTTTTTTTTAAATTCACCATAGTTTGAATTTTCATGTGAAATTTCTTTTTTGAAATTGAACGATTGATCTATTATGAAAAAATTTTCACTTCGAAAAGCAAAATAATGAAAATTTTTCTCGACAGAGATCAATAATTTCCTGTTTGATAAGGTGGTAAAAAACCCACAAGGTAAGAATAAAATTGACGAATCGGCGACGAGAAAATTAAGAAAAATTCGTGTTTTGTTAAGTAATTTCAAATATTAACACGTGTTATCGCAGTGAGCACCTGATCACATTGTCAAATTTTCGATAAAAACTGGACTTTAAAACCGGCTTCATTAATTTTTTAACATTTCAAGGGTATTTTGAACTACCTATAATGGATAATCTGACTTGAAAGTATAACGTGCGTGTTGATATCGTAATTAAATGTAATTTTCTTTTAATTATGAAGAAAAACTATTATACGCGAATTTTCCTACAAGTGATAAAATTAGTGTAACCTTGGGCAAACGTAAATCTGACTAGGCACGAATATTTCTCAGACGCTTTACCACATACCTAGGTACTTGGGAAAATAAAATTAATCAGACGATAACAAAACCATAATCAATTTCACATTCAACAAGATTTCAATTTTAGAGATGTTTTGTAGTAGGTATACACGTGTGGGATCTGATATGATCTCGAATACCTATACGTAATCCATCCTCTGAGAGTATAATTCTGGCTAAAAATAGGTAACCTTACATGTATGATAGATCTAGGTTTGATTATACAGTCTACGTTGAACGATACCTATCAAATATGGATCTACGTTTATCGACTTGTAAATGATAGGTTGAGAACCTCTGTCATGCCTAGATCCTAAATTCTTCAGTTTTTCCAATATCTAATAAATTGTAAATAGCTGCCAGTTCGTATCAATGATTTGACAGTACAAAATTTCAAGGACATGCTTCGTCAATTTTGAATCAGCTCGTTTTTTTCCATGGACTGATGTATGTATTTATATACGAATACTGACAGAACCACCGACATTTGAATGATAAGAACAAAACTACACTTACTTATCTATGCTTATACCCACTCATTGGGATTTCATGATTTATTTTTTCCCAGTCAGTAGAAAAATTGATAACATAGGTATCCGGATGAATATTTTATGCTAAAAATGAAAATTCGCAAGTTGAATCAATGATGGCATTGGGTTTCTCCCATCACACATCTCTCTCTCCCGTTCAATGTACTCAAGTTGAAAAAAATGAAAAGTTGATCATTTATTTTTATACGACTTTTTTTTACAAATTATCTTCATTCGTATTTTTTTTTTAATGACAATTTTTAGCTAAAAATTTATGGAATAGTCTCTGATTATGGCCAATGCAGAGGATAGGGACTATTGACCAATATTAAGAACATTAGATGGGAAATCATTTTTTATGTCTGTCATGATGAGTGTTTGAAGCGAATAAGTCGTAAGTTTTCAGGTCAACGTTATGTAATTTATACCACCAAATAGGTATACATTTGCATAGAAGTGTTGGAATCTATTTCTGTCGAATGAATAAGTAGGTTCTACTTACCCATATTCTCTCATTTCGAATCAGTGAAAAGTGACTGATAAATAGTCAGAATTGCAGTATAGGGAAAATCAGCAAAATTCTATAATTTTTAACGGATTTTCGCTGATATTTCAAGGAATTTCACGGATTTTTCAAGCAAATTTCAGAGATTTTACTGTTTTTCCAGTGAATTTTCACCGATTTTCCAGTAATTTTTACACTGTTGGTTTTCAGAGTAATTTTTCACTGATTTATTACTGTGCTGCAATTGACTGTTTTCCAATGATTTTCAATAATTTTCATTGATTTATAAATGAGAGAGTAATGAACATCATACTTGAATGTTGAAATTTATTTGAACAGTAGGTAGGTACATTATACACGATGTACCTATACTTGAGTACTTGGGTATTAAGTTTGGTATTAGATACCTATAGAAATATTTGAATAAGTACACTTCACTCATTTATGGAAAATATTCAGATGCAACATTTTATTTCGAAAGTGCACATTTTAGTAGGTAATTTATTTTAGTATCGTATAAATACGTAAAAAGCAACGTCAGAAGACTCAAATATACCTATCAAACAATCATCTCAGAGTCTCAGACTGTCAGAAAAAGTCAGATATACGACCAACGTTACGTTTTACGACAGGAAGAATAAAACACAAAATTTAACAAATGTTCATAAACATTCAAATTGACATTGCACCCTGCTTGCAAATTGTAATAACACCACGTATGGGACGATAAATTTATTCATTTTTGATTTAAATGTAAAATTATCATACCTAGTAAAATAAAAATAAAAAAATTAAACGATTAATTTTTTAAGACGTGTTCTCAAATAGTAGCTAGACCTACCTAACTACCATTTATGAGTACCTAGCTACGTAGCTAGGTAGGTACTTATTTCCTAGTTCCTACTATATTTACGACTCGTCTGATTATTCTATGATTCGAGCCAGAGTAGGGTCGGTGAGGAGCTGATGAAGTGGAGAGCAAGCCTCCCCATGGTAATAAAATGACTTTTTTGGTGGGAAAATTAAGTCCAGATAAAAAATTTGGTAAAGTGATGATTTTTTTAAAAAACTTGTAGGTAATTTCAGTTTAAAAATTGAGAAATTATAAGTACTTCAAGTCGAAACAATCGAAAAAAATATCATCTGAATGAGAAATTTTCTGTTCTTTGTCCCTACCAAAATGTCAATAAAAATTTCTATTTACCTAGTTTATGTCAAATTTAAAAAAAAAGAAGTATTTTAAAGTGAACTGAAAAATTGACCTGAGAGCCTTTTTAAATAATTTAATTATGCCAAACACAATGTTTATTTTCCATCCACAGCCCCTTTCCCCCTCCCACCTTTCGTTTTCTAACCACGATCACCGAAATGTTCGATTTACGATGAATAAAACATATCGCTGGATTATAACAAAAATTGATGAAATAATCTACTTTGAAAGAGGAACCTGTCGACAAAATTTTGGTCTCCGCCAGTCCAAAGGAGTACAGAACTAACTAATGACGCAATGACCTTGAAATTTGAAATTGGATACCACTTTTTGTTTTTACAATGAGATTTTGTGGGTTGATAAGTTGCAAATCGCAAATTTTAGATTTTTACCAAATTCAAATCGCTCACTCAGACACTTTAAATTCTAACCAATTTTTTTCATCACCTTGAATAATTTTAAATAAATTTTTGCGGGTGATTATGTAGGTGCTGAAGTTCATATGGACCATTTTTATGGGGTTTTCTCCTGTGCTGGAAAATTCCAAAACTTTCTGAAAACTCCGGAACGTCTCGATACCGCTTCCAATTAATTTGGAAAGTTGAAAATAGAGTATCTACCAATTTTCAGATATTTACCTCGATACGTAGGTAGTAGGTACGTTGTCGGCGTATTTTTCCTTTTTTATTTTCAAAAAAATTTTCTGCCAAAAATAAGTATGGATTTGAACCAGCAGTTTCGAATTTTGAAAAATTGTGATTCAATTGATCAATTTGGTGACCAATATGGGTAATTCGCAGTTATAGATGCTAAAGTTCATATGGACTAGTTTTATGGGATTTCCTTCAATGCTGAAAAATTCCAAAATTTTCTGGAGACTCCGAAAAGTCTTTAAACAGCTTCCAATCGATTCGATAGGTTAAAAATAGGGTAGGTATGCATACCAAATTTCAGCTACTTTCGTTAATTAGATCAAATTTTCATATTTTGCAAAGCAATATGGTAAGTAATTTTAAAATTTCAAAAATTTGCCAAAATTTGAGAAATGAGCTTAAGCACCTGAAATTTTGGATATGGAGTTCTTTCATGATGTACTTCCGATTTATTTTTGTTTCGGCTTAAAATTCAAAATTCTCCATCCAGTTGCGATACCTCTCTTGTTAGTTGTTAAGTAGGTAGTGTTTTTTTTCTTATTCAGATTTTACAGCGGGAAGAACTCTCAACCGTGAGTCTTCTTCCTGTTACAATTTTCAAAACAGTTTTTGAAAAAATGGTCCCTCCTTAGTTATCTCTCCCACAAAAAAGTCTGGGTATTCTTTTATTTCGCCGTTTCCATCATTCCTTAAAACATTTGTGTGGGTTTGGAATGATAATAATGAGAGGAGAGGGAATTTTCCAGGGGTCGGAAACCAACTGAAAGCTGAAAGCCGAAAAGCCAAAAGCTAATCATTTTTGAGGCTTTTGAAAAGCTGAAAGCTAGCTCAGCTTTATAATTCAGCAGCCGAAAGTCAGCCGAAAGCTTTATTTTTTCAGCTTTCTAACAGCTTTTTTCAAAAATTAAAATTCAACAATTTCCTTGAAATAAAATCCAAAAAACATAAATTTTTTTAGTGAAATTTTCCAATTTTTTCCCTCCAACTATAAGTAGAAATTTGTGAAGTTGAATATTGAAAATAAATATTCTTAAAGCCTTTCATCTACGTAAAAAATTAAAAATTACAATTTGGTGAGTTATTAGAGCTTTTGAATTTAGATTTTAGATGAAAAATTGAAACTTACATTGAAATTTGAAGTGATAAAAGCCATAAGCTGAAAGCTAAAAGCCGAAAGCGGAAAGCTGAAACCCCGTATTTTCTGCCAGCTAAAAGCTACCCAAAAGCTAGCTTTAACAGCCATAAGCTAAAAGCTGCAGCTTTATAATTTGTATCACTTGCTAAAAGCCAAAAGCCGCAGCTTTATCTTTCAGCTTCCGGTCCCTGGAATTTTCTAAGTACCCTTTTAAGAATTTACATCCGAGGAATGAGGAAATTCAAAACCCAAAATCGAATTGGGGGCTTCACCCATCTTCACCAGTCCAGATTTTAAAATATTTTTTCACTTCTGTCCATTTTTCAATTTTTTTCAAACTATTCATTTCAAAATTGATTGATCGATCAAATACGTAATATCAGATTATCAAAATAAATAAAAATTTCTAAAAACATCAATCTAAAAATGATTCACACTCGACTCATCCTCAATTCGCGGAAATTTTCGAAACCCATCCCAAATAAAAACGAAAAAACACCTCTTCAACGTAAGGTAATTAAAGAAACGTTCTTTTGGCAACATTGATATCCAAAGAGCGGTTTATTCAAACCTATTTTACAATCAGCTGGTCTTCTGATAGTTGTGTGATAACCGTTTCGAGCGACACGAGCTCGACTTCGCGACTCGGTTCAGTTGGCGGGCGAAATCGCGTCAGTGATTTAGTTACTAGTTAGGTATAAATTATAATGCAGATGCGGTAACCCGCTTAACGACCAAGTGTTCGGAAATTCGAAAATCGTAATTTCGTTAAAATATTTCGAAGTGCCAGTGAAGTTAATTTTATCAATAATCGGCCAAAATGGATCCTACGGTAAATTACACCGTACCCGTGGCTCCCAGCTACGGGCACATGTTCGATTTTGAGAAAAAATTCGTCCACACAAAAACCCGAGAATGGATGTCGAACTACTGGACCAGTGGATTTTATTTGTGTTCGTTTTACGTGTTTGTAATATTCGCAATTCAATTTTGCATGCGTAACAAGCCGAAATA
The DNA here is from genome assembly GCA_033439095.1 of Pseudococcus viburni. Taxonomy (NCBI): domain Eukaryota; kingdom Metazoa; phylum Arthropoda; class Insecta; order Hemiptera; family Pseudococcidae; genus Pseudococcus; species Pseudococcus viburni. The sequence goes on from JAVBJF010000046.1 coordinate 42,522, forward strand.
TAATCTACGTAAATTTTTGGTCCTTTGGAATACCGGTTTGGCTATATTTAGTATCATCGGTGCCAGCAGAACTCTTCCAGAATTACTCCACGTGTTAAATAACTTCGGAATATATCATTCGGTGTGTGTTCAAAGGTAGGTTAACGTACGATTTTCACAATGTATTAGACTACTGTGCCTGTGGTTACCTATTTCTCTATTCAGTTCACTTATACGATTCTGGACGATTGATTTTTCTCCCCAACAATGTGTATAAACCAAGAACATTCCCTTCATGTGACGAATTAGTCATGGTAACTCATTTAATGACGATTGTGATGGAAATATAGGTAGGTACGTACTACGTAAACGTACTCACGATGAAAAACGAATGTAGGACTTATAACCTTAAGTGGGTGCTCGAAATTGTTTTATATGTACCTATGCTTCTTTTATAATAATGGAATTAAGCTATTAATTTCACAATATGAGTTTCGTGAGGCAGGGGTTTTGTAATTTCATTTATTTCGTCGATTAGAGCTTTCGAAATGCGAGAAACATGCAATTTTTACATTACCAAAGTATCTAATCAATCAATGATAAAAAATTGCATTTGGAATTTCTACCAAAGCAACCAACTATTTGTGAAAAATGGATTTGATTTTGAGTGGCTAGGTCCTAAATAATTTTGCCGAAAATGGGATTTCGACGATCCAAGTTCAACTTTTAGCAACTCAGAATTTTTTCAAAGCTGCCACCAATTTTAAAATTTTTCCATCTGTAAAACTTCTAAATTTAAATGTCCTCAATATTTTATCAACGTTGATTTTTCAAATTTTTTCGGATTCACATTTTTTTTACTACTTTTAAAATTTTTTTCCATTTATTCATTGAGTTGGAAGACATTTTGAAAAACATAGAATTGAATTTTTGTTGAAAAATTACAAGTTTGAAAAAACATTAAGAAAAAAAATTAGTGTTGAAAACAATTGAAGAAAAATTTCTTCCAATTTTATGTTTTTCAAAATTTTTCTCAAAATTTTTGAAAAAATTAAGGCTGGGGAAATTTTGAGAAAATTCAAAAAAATTTTACTGAGGAAAAAATTTAGAATCGAAGAAATTGAAAAAATTTGAATTTAAAAAATTGTGAACTTTGAAATTAGAATAACCATAGCGCATCCTGGGGGGGGGGGCTCAAGGTGCTCGAACCCTCCCCACCCCGCCTAAGCAGGCCAAGGAGATTTTTTATCATAAAAATGAAGCGTCGGTTTAAAAACCAACCATAGATAGCACATTTTAAAATAATTCTAACTTTAGACAGTGTCTGTGAAAAAAAATTTGCCCTTGGAAAATTGGTTACTATTTTTATGAATTATCCAAACATTTGAGAATGAATTGTCGTGGTTAAAATTTTTCTCAGTGCAAATTTCTTTTCACAATAACTCTCTCAAGTCATAATTCCAAAATGGGCTGTGGTTGTTTTATAAACGGACACTTCAAATGTCAAGGAAGAGTATGATTTTTTGAAAAATTTTCGACCTCGCTTCGCTCGAGCAGTATTGTAGTAACTATTTCTTGAATAAACATACCAATATTTAAATTTATATCAGTTAAATTTGCAGAAATCCTGCATTTTTTAATCAATGAAATAATTTTCGTTGAAAATTAGTGATTTTCACTGATTTTTCAGTCAAAAATTACTGATTTCTCAGTCAATGCCTATTTTTCAGAAAAAATCAGTAATTTTGAATGAAAAAAATTAGAAAAATTTTTCAATTTTTCTTCGTTCAAATATGTTCATGTATTATCTACCTACTGAAAATACCCGACTACTCCGGCGTCACTGAAGTAGATAATAGATATAACAGGTCACTTCATTTTTACATTGAATTTTGACGATCCCCCTCCCCCTCATTTTTCTCGAATTCTTAGCCTCTCCCTTACACAATTTTTGGGCCGCTTATGAGAATGACAATAAATTTAAGATTCAGATTTTGAAAATTGCTGATGGAAAAATTTGAAAATTGAGAACAAATAGAATTAAAGAATTTGGAAGCATTTAGAGTAAGAAAAAGTTGAACATGGAATAAATTTGGACTAAAATTGTCGAAATCCCATTTTCGACAAAATTATTTAAGAGCCAGTAGTGATTTCGTGATCGAAATCACTCGCCAATGAAATTACAAACCGGATAAAACACGAAATAATTTTCAAGGCTAACGAGAATACTTAATGAACTAGTAACTGGGTAATTTTCAAGTACTCCGTGATACGTGAATTTGTTTATTTGTGAAATAACTACCTACAACATTTTTCATCCAGATTGACAAAAAATATTCAACATTGGATTATAAAATTAATAAATATCGAATATCAGCTAAAAACTGAACACAATGCTAAGTAAGGTTTGAAATGAGACACTAGAAACCTTACTAGTTAAATGAATATGACATCGGTGGGTATAGATTTCTATGAACGACGAAAGTTGCTGGATGAATTGGAAACCTGCATGTATAAAACGACCGGATTTAACCCCGTTTAAAAAGAATTCCGTAATTATTGTCTGTAAAAAAAGATATCAACTTGGTATTTTTATTAAAAGCAGACCAGGGTAATTTTCTAAGCATTGAACATATGAGGTTTTTTCCATCAAGTAACTTATGTTGGTAAAACGATGAAGTAAACGCATTTTAAATTTAGATATTCGTACGTATTGAATTTCAATTACTTACGAGTAATTATTTGGAAAATTATAATACAATATGTGGGTTATTCGTGCTCGAACGTAGGAGAATTGGTAAACATCAAACGTTCGTTTCAAGTTTTTGAAAAGTTGACGTAATTCTTTTTCGAATGAATTTATACACGGTACATAAATTAAGCGTACTTAAATTTCAATTATAGGTCTATTTGTTCGTTTGTAAAAGGGGTTCATTGCAATTACTTCGAATGTTAATCATCTACATAGAAATTTCATAACGAACTTACTTTTGTTTCGAATTATAAATAATTTGTATTGTTACGCAAGTATTTTGATAAATAGGTACCAATTTCTTTGGGATGTGAAAAGTTGTATGCATTTTTATGGCGTTGAAATAATTAATTTAAATTAAATTAAAACAATTGAAATATTCAAATCCACGTTAAAAGTGCCTCCTTGAATAATGGAATTGAAAAAGAAAGAAGTGATCCAATGCGTACATGTGCATGCGTACGAATTTATTAAAATCAACCTTCAAGACGAATTCATTGCATGAATGCATGATAACTAAACTAAAGTCAGTATTCGTAGAGAAGGAAATTCGTTGGCAGGAAGTTGAAGCAAGTATGTATTTAAAATAAAAAATTCAACTCGGGGAATATGTCAGTAGGGCGATGAAAACGGTGATATAATTGTATAAGTAATGGGTAAAATCATAAAATCAAATGAATAATCGGTTACGCGGAACGAGGTAATAAAAAGCCCAGAATTTAAATTTCAAAAATTCCATCGTCTGTATCATTTCAAGCTCATTTGAAAGAGCATTCGATATGTAGTATTCTGCATCCAATGATCCGTTTCTGTTTTCAATTTTTCCAATTTTCATTTTTTTGAAAATAGATTGAAGAAAATTTTTTTGAAAATTTATTATACTTAATAACTTATTGTTTAAAAGAGGACATTAGCCCCAAAGAATTTTTTTCTGGATGCAAAACAGAAAGGAAGTAGAGATTAATAAATTTTCAAGTTTGAGTTTAAGAAGGAGTGAGGTGACAACCAGTTTAAAAATTTAAAAGGTAGACGTAGATCTAGATACGTCTAAACGTAAACAAGGACAAATTGGAGTTGACTTGCTGGTAGTGGTGGGTGTAAAAAATCAGAAACTTTCGAAATAAAATTTCTTGATTTTTCTGATTCGTAGAACAGTTTTTCATATTTTTCCTACTCAAAATGAAAATTTCCAAAAAAAAGTCATCCCTTTCGAAAATTTCCTGACTAAAAATGCGAATTTGCCATTATAGGGAAGCTGTCTCCTCTGCTCACCGTTTTGTTCAGTTTTACAGACTTTAAATGACCAAACTGTGTAAAATTTAGGGTTAGTATTTTTCAAAAAAGTTTGTAAATTTGAAGCAGAAAAAATCAAAAATTATAAGTTTCAGCCAATTCAACTAAAAAAATTCGATAAAAGTCTAATCAGATATCAGTGAAAAAATCAAAAAATTATGTTACGTGAAAACTAAGTTCATCTTTTCAAATGAGTTACCATGAACATTTTTCTGGTTATTTAGAAAAAATGATTTTAAAATACCATACCTATACTTGACATACCAAGTATGAATGATTTTTAACCGTCTTATTTGAGAAGAAAATAGAGGAAAAATGTGAAAAATTTTTATTTTGGGTGAGAGAGTACGTAGGTACTAAGGGTGAACATTTCTCCCTTGACAATATATTTACCCCTCTACAATGAGACCCAAAATTTGACTACATCTGTTCGAAATTTTTTTGAAAAAATGTATTTTTTAAACAGTTTTTGGATGGTTGCCTTTCTTTACCCAAAATTACCATTGGAACCCATTTTTCACCATTTACCTACCCTATTTTTCAGGAGTCTTTAAAAATTATCACCTTTTTATGTTTTTAAATACGAAATGTGATACGATCTGTAGAAACCAAGTTAATGTGTAAAATTTTTTTTTTTGGTCTCAAAATACCTTGTGAGGTATTCTAATACCAAAATCGTAAAAATTGGAAAAAACATTTTTTACACGATGACCTGGTTTCTACAGATCGTATCACAAATTAAAAAAAGGTATAAAAATAAATTCTCAGAAATGATGTTGGTATATGAATACAGTATTTTAACCCATAAAAATTATCGACAACGATTTTCTTCGTCCCCCCCCCCATCCAAATAATTTTTTTCAAAGAAGGAAAAAATGCATTGTAAGCACACATTTTTTTTAATTGGAAAAAGCGTGAATGAAAATGAAAAATAATTGCCAACGGTATTTTTGGTTTAAGACATCTTCACTAAAGCCAATTTCAAAAAAAAAATTAATTTTTAAACATTTTTTGGATGTAGTCAGATTTTAGAATTCACGTCAGTGGGGAGGATAAGTTTAGAATCAGGAGGGGGAATTTTTACCAAAGCGTTGTAACTTCTAAGAACAACTTTTTACCTAACCTCTTCTTCAATTTTCGAAAAAATGAAAAACAATCACCCCTAGTACAAACCCGAAAGATTTTTTTTGGTTCGAAATATCTGGCCCTTAAACTGGGGTTTGCAAGATCAGGTTTTAGGTCCTAAATCCTGATTCAACATATTTGAGTTTCAGGTTTTAGGTTCGATGGGATTTTTAGGCTTTTTCAGCGCTTTTTCTTTTCAAAAATTTTATTATTTCGAATGAAATTCGAATGAGAATTAGAAAATGTAAGTATATTACTCTTTTTATTTCATGTGTTTCCTGCATTAAGTACCTTAATTGGGGATAATGTTTTTTTTTTTTTTTTGAAATTTCAAGAGAGGGAAGGGAAGTATTGATGAAAAATTAAAAAATGAAAATTGAAAAAACTCAAAATTTGGATATTTTTTGAACTTTTTTATTGAAGGGTTACAATGGTGAAAATCACTAAATAATTTTTTCTTTATCATCTGTTATTTCTGAAAGGCTGAAACAAGAAATTTTCCACCATTTCTCCCAGGTAATTCAAAATTTAGAATTTCGCAAAATTTTCTCAATTCTGAAAATTTTTTGAATTTTACGTAGGTTTTAATTGAAAATGGTAAAATTCATTCTTGAACATTACTTTTCAAGGACTAGTTTGACTTTGAAATATAAAATACGAGTGGATATAGGTAAAATACCAGAAATCTTTATCTACTAAAATGGTTGGATTGTTTTTTCCAAGCCGAATGAAAAAAAAATGAAAAAAATGAGAAAAATGAGAAAAAAACGTTACCTGACATTGTAATAGGTAAATGAATAGAAAAAAATACAGTGGAAAAATAAATTATTCAATTGCTCGTGCATTAAAATGAGAATGTACTCGGAAATGTAAATTAATGTTCAAATTTCAAACCGAGCGTTACCTATCCTATGTGTAGATTTTTGAAATAGGTATTTGCCTAATTAATAAAAACGCTGAAAAAGCGAGAGGTTTGATTAGAATACTTTTGATTTAATTTCAAAAATAGGCCACAGTCAGCTTCATAAAATACAACCAAACTTATCATTTTTTGTATTTTCATTACATATAATTTGAAAAACTACATAGATATCTTACTTACCTAATTACGAAGAAAAAACATAATTTATTCCTACCTAAGCTTATTAAACACATTTCCGTAATTACTTTTGTTATTTAATCGACTGATGAACTAGTCGTAAATTAACAACATAATAAACAATAATTTGGCGTGTAAGTACAAACAGTAATTTAAAATTAAGAAGCTGAAGTACCTACCAGAAAAGTTTTATTTTTTTTTAAACATCCAACAAACCAACCTAGAACCAAATCCAGCGGGAGCAAGAGTTAACCACCGTGCAAAAATTTCCAGTCTCGATTTCTTCCTTGAGAAATCTAGAATGAAATTTTCAACATTTCACTCTCCTCCTCTCCCCCTTTTCACTGTATTCAAAACATCACAAAAACTGTATTCAGTTTTCATAAAAATCACGAAAAAATAGGTACTCAAATAAAAGAAAATCAAAAATTTTTGTAAAGTGTAATTTTATCAAAAAAATAGTTTTTTGTTTTTAAAAACATTATTTGTACGAATTAAAATTATATGTAGAATTACTGAATTAAAATTGGTTAATTTCAAGTTTGGCAATTTTTTTAAATTTTGAGAATTTTAAGCAGTGTTCAAAACCGATTGAAGTTCAATTGGTGGTGGTGGTTGTGGTTTTGGGATGCGTTGTTATTAAATGGTTCCTGGTTCTGGGTTTTGAATTGGTTTTTGACAATTGTCTGAAACGGTTCTGTTTGGTTCTGATATTTTCAGTTTTTGTAATTTGTGATTCTGATCTTGAAATGGTTCTGGTTTTTTATTTTTTGCAAACGGTTCTGGTTTTGGGTTCTGTTTCGAAAAATTTCATCATGTTGTTCTGGTGGTGGTTCCCAAAATTAGAGACCGTTTCAATTGGTCCCGGTTCTCCCGGTTCCATTCGGTCTTTCAATTTCTTTTTTCAAGTTTCAGTCAATTGGAAAAAATTCAAAATTGATATGTACTTAAGGTACTTTGGTTTTTCCATTTTTTTTTTGAATTTTGACCAGATTTGGAAATCCCTGTTCTCCCTTGGGGTGTTCAGATCCTATCTTGAAACGTAATTATTTGACAGCATGAAAATTTCTCTTTGCTGTAATTTTTTCAGATTTTTAAATTTAATGGTGGCCTACATCTTCATCTTTTATATTCATCATGAAAGTTGAACTTTAATTATGGAGGTTAAACTTTGAACTTTTCAAAATGTGATCATCAATTATTTTCAATATTCTTTTCAATTGTTTACAAAACTGTGCAAACATACCAATCTCGAGATATGAACCTTCAAAGTTGAGTCGTTTCACAAAAAATCTTAATTGTATGAAAATTACGTGGGCTCCCGGCTCTCCCACCCTCTTAAAGGATTTTGATCGAAATGACAATGATTCCTCGATTGTACCATTAAGGAGAACCTGTAAATAAATTTTGAGAAAAATAGGAAGACCTAAGATCAAAACCTGCTCGAGTTGAAATGGAACACGCCAAACGAGGAAAAAAATTCAAAATACCAAATTACGAAAATATGAATTGAATATTACATTCCGTCATCCTCCACCAAATTGAAATACACTACATACTTCATATAAAGATTAAAGAAAGGTGCCTAGTGCCTACTCAATTGCCTAAAAATTTTTTAGAACCAATTGGAACCGATTCACAAATTGGTGGTGGTTGTTCTTGAACTGATTAGAAATTTATTGAAATGGTTCCTGTTGGTGGTGGTTTTTATCTCAAAATACTTATACTTGTTCTGGTGGTTCTGTTAATTTACAAGCTTCAAAATTTCTTCTGGTTCTCCCAATTGGGAATTTCTCTTTTTCCCTGCTGAATTGGTCCGTTTTGGTCTTTTTTGGGAATATTTCATCACATCTTGGAACCGGTTCCAATTGGTCCTGGTTCCCATTTGAAAAATTGAAAATAAAGTGGTTCTGGTGGGTTTTGGTTCTGACGGTTTTGAACACTGATTTTAAGTATTTTTGAATAGCGACCAAAATTTTAAATAATTTGTAAATTTAGAGTATTTTACAAAATCTTTAGAAATTTAGATCTATCAAATGCTGATTGTGGGCACTTTTGCCTGACATGACAAAAATTTTCCAAAACTTCAATTATTTTGATTGATTTTGTTTTTGAAAATTTCCCGATTTTTCGAAGATACCTAATTTTGAGTTTTTGGGTCTCTCGGCGTTACGTAGGATATGCTTGAAATTTTACACGTCTTTAAGGACAGATATGAATACTTTTTCCACCCCTCCTCCTCAGAGTGCGTCAAAGTTTCAAAATTTTAGTGGAACAGTGTCATCTTTCCAATTTGTTACTGACATAAATGCACTCGTGGACAAACCATTATTCAGACAAAATTGGACTTTAAAAACCTAAAATACCTATTAGAAAATCCAAACAGATTTGATGAATTTTACCTTACTGAGACCAAAAAATTTTTTTTTGAAAAATTCATTGTCCTCGAATGTTGAGATAATCTTGATATTTTATTGGCTACTTGTACACTCCCTGACTTCACTGTGCCCAAAATTTACAGGAAATACTTCGATTTTTGATTCTCAAGGTGAAAATAATTGACGTATGAAGTGTAAAACTGCATTTTAATTATTTTATTTTACTTTACGTTAATCTCACAAGAATTTATAGTACCTACGTAACCCTTGAAAATTTATGAAAATGACTGAAATTTTGAATAAAGTATTTTTATTGTAAAATGAATTTTTTGGGGTGGGATGACACTCGAAAATTCAAAAAATCTTTATTATTGTGACATACCCTTCGCTTCAAAGATCCTATTACCAACTACATACATAAAAATTCAGAAGCAAAATTAAAAATATTAAGAAAAGAGAAGGGAGGGGAAAAATGAATATTTTTTCTTCATTTGAAATAAATGTCAACATGAAAAATACGAGAAAATGAAGAATAGAAAAATTTTGGAAAAAATATAATTTTATTTTTCCCCAGCGCGCTGATTTTTTTTAAAATTTTGTTTACTTACCTACTATTACAAAATTCATTTTAAGGTCATTACCTAATTGTATCTGAGCCTCTGAGGTAATATTCCATCCCATCGAGTAAAGTTTGCCAGTTATTTCCTACCGGTGATCTTTTTCAACTTTCTATATGAAATTTACGATACCAACTTTCTAAAGTTGATAGGAGGGAGAAATGGAGATCTTTTCCTTTACTATGACGAGTTGAGAACCTAGCTGCCTTCTATGATCCATCCTGTAACAATAGGTACCTACTTTTCAAGTTCATTTCGATAACATATCCTACCAAAATTTTCAATTAATTTTAAAAGTTCAAGGATCTAGGTTGAATTGAAGACCCGAATTCCAAAGCGGGCTTAGTCCATGCAAGTGTATATGAGAAAAGGGACTTAGGTGTAATCTATTTTTCAGTACATTCAAGTCCTTTTTCTCGTATACTGTTGTATGGACTAAGCCCGTTTTGGAATGTGGGTCTTCAATTATAATTCAAATTTTATTTCGAAGTAAATCTAAAATTCTACTCAATATTGTCAAGGTTATACCTAAAACTGCTACAACGTCAAATTTTCTAGAAATAAGTACTGTAACTCTAAACTTTGGAAATGAAAATAAATTTCCATTTGCGACAGAAACTGAAAATTTTCATTTTCATGAGTTACTTCAACACATTTGACGTTAAAACATATTTCGAACTATAAATTAAATTTTGAATTCACATGTTCGTAATTTAAAAAACACCGAGCTGACTTCTCTCTCTGCTGAATTCTATCTTGAGAAACGAGAAAGTGGATGTGGATTTCGTAACGCTCAGTGTAGCCACAATTTAAAAATATAATATACTCTTTTCAGTAGAGAAAAAAATTTATTAAAATTAATCATCGAGATTTATTTTACTTTCGGCGAAAAAACCAAACACTCACGTAATTGCTCTCCATTAGTTAATTGTTCATCATCCCATCGTATGATTGAATAAACCCAATAAACCCAACATAATCCACGCTTGCATAAGTTGAGTCCCGGTGGGTGGGACGAGGATGAAACACATTGTCATCAAAAACATCTAATGACGTCAGAGCAGAGCAAAGTGGCAGCACTGGAGTTGAAAATCACGCCACCTTTTACACATGTGATCGGTTAATGTCGGCGTTTCGAAGATTTTATAATAGTTTTCTGTACTGGAATTTAACTCTCAATCGTTTAAAGTAATAATCTAGTTAATTAATTCCAGAATTCCTTAACATTGTTTCGATCGCATCGGTTTCTCTCGAAGTGTGTTCGTCGTAGTATGTAGTGCATTCTAACACAATTTTCACGTAAGCAAACACATTATATCATCTTGGCAAAATGATATACGATAAATCAGACGTTATCGCGAACTCCAACGTGAGACAAAATGTCACATCAATTACTCCAATCTACTCGTATATATTTTACTTCGAACGAAAATTCTCACCGGAGAGGGCCAGAGCATGGATGGATAACAATTGGACGAATGGATTTTACTTCTGCGGTATCTATGTACTCTTGGTGTTCTCTCTGAAACACTACATGAAAGACAGGCCTCGATTTAATTTGAGAAAAATCCTAATTACGTGGAATACGATGCTAGCAGTGTTCAGTTTCATTGGATCGGCTCGAACATTACCCGAAATGTTCCATGTGATATCAAACTACGGTTTGTATCACTCAGTCTGTATTCCTAGGTATGTTGAATTTGGTTCACAAACTTCGTTTATAAACATCTTCGAATATATTTCGTTGCGCCGGAATCGCAATCGTGTATTACAAATGTATCGGCGTGTACTCATTACTATTACATGATGTTTTGTGTCCACAAATTATGGTAATGAGATCGCCTAAAAGGTTATTAGTGCTCAGAAGTCAATACAGTCTTGATCGGTAACATACGGTGGTAATTTTACTACGAATTGGTAATCCTCGGTAGCCTGTTTTGAGAACAACGTTCAGCTATAATGATCTTAGACTTGATAACGTTGTTTTCAAATCTCATATTATTTTATATGCTGATGGCGAGGTTTTTTTTTTATAATTCTCGTATATAATTTCATCGGAGAATATTTTGATGACTTGAGATTGAGCTGTGATATTTTCCAAGTTCATATTTCAATCTATCGTTGTATGTGTACGATCACACTTTCATTCGAATGACAATGAGTCCACGGAAAATTTTAATGAATTCGTTTTGTGCTTCCGAATAATTATGATAATAGGTATGATAATAGCATTTTTAGGTATTCTAATTTACAAAGTGTGTTTGAGTAAATATTTTCACGTATAAAAATTAAAACTCATCCTACAAATGCTAATAAGATTTTTAGAAGATTATTTTTCCAACTTGGAGGTTGAAAACGTATGCCTAATCGGATTGAAGACGGTGATGATTTCATAGAATAAAACCTCGTACGATGAATCGAATTAGTTTCACTTTTAATATTACAATGCTTCGTTAATAACTTGTATTTATCTCGAAACAAGTAAACGAACCGAGGTATCAAAATCTTTCTTTTTGTGGGATATCCCAAATCATTAGTTTATCCGATGACTAATCTTTGTGGTAAAATTCATCCAACATTCGATACGTGTTTGGATTTTCTAAGTGAACTGACTGAACTGATGTGGTTTCGATGATACTTTTAAATTAGAATTGATGGAAAAATATTCCCGAATCATCTAATTTGATATTTTTTATTGCAGCTTCATCGAATCAGACAAAGTAGCTGGTTTCTGGACGTGGATGTTTGCCCTATCGAAGCTGCCCGAGCTGGGAGACACCATATTCGTCGTTCTGCGTAAACAACCTTTGATATTTTTGCATTGGTATCATCACATCACGGTTTTATTGTACACCTGGTACGCGTACAAAGAATACACCTCTTCGGCTCGATGGTTCATCGTAATGAATTACTGCGTACACTCGTTGATGTACTCGTACTACGCTCTCCGAGCCATGGGCTTCTTTCCCCCGAAATTCATCATGATGCTGATCACATCTCTGCAGATAACTCAAATGATAATCGGTTGTTTGGTCAACTACTGGTCTTACGTGTATTTAACCAATAACCAAGCTTGTCATATAACCTATCTGAATATAAAACTGTCGACCTGTATGTACTTCAGCTATTTCATATTGTTCGCCCAATTCTTCTACAAGGCCTACTTCAGCAAATCTGGTAAAAAGAAACCGTCCAGCATTCCAGGAAGTATTTACACAAGCAACAAGGATGATAAAGTCAAGAGCCAGTAATCCACTGGGTATTTTTACGACCTACGTTGTGAAATGATTACAAATCGACTGATACTTGTCATATTGTAATACGCTGTAATTATTTATTCCAAAATTCGCGCTTTTAAGAGGTTTAAAAAAAGAATCGTAGTTACTTATTATTTTTCGTTCCTTTATCGTTTGACATGCGTTTTTATTATTATTTTTTCCAAGATCTTTTGTTTTTAAGTTAATATTGAACGAGTTTAATTCGGAGATTGATTTTTAATTTTGATACGTTGTAATATACTGTTCAGGGATTTTTAAGTTATACTCGTGTTTGCATTACAATTTCCTTATAGATGAGTAAAGAAAGCAGCAGCTTTATTTTATAAAACAATCCAACGATCGATAGGTATCGAAGGGCCTTGCCCACTGCGTTGATTTATTAATGTACATACGTATGTGACTTAGGAAATAGACATAGAAATATTATAATTGATAAGAAACGTGAAGAAAAAGTTTACCAACGTTAGCAGTATTAAGCTATAGTCCTTTCATGCTTGGTGTTGTTATAAAAAAAATGTATAATTTTTTGATTTTTTTTAACGTGAAATTATTTTTAATTTATTATCGATATAAATTCTATTGCTGATTTTTTTTTGATTATGTTTCTTGCAATCGTAACGTTTAAGTATATTATAAAGCTTTTGTGATAATTGTAAAAAGCATTCATCCCGTTTTATTGTCGTATTATTGTTTTTGCCTTTGATTAAAGAAGAAAAAATCCTTCAATGGAAACTAGCGTGTATACTTGTCTAAAATACTTTGCAGATACCTACGTCGCGTCTTCTTTGAAGAGAATGAGTATTTCGAAAATTACTAGATTTATGATTCTTGTGATATCTTCTAATTGTAATCGATAAATTGTATTATTAAGTCTGGTTTTTTTTTCTTCTCTCGAACAAATGAATGATAATCGACAATTGTTTTATTTTAGTGAAATTTTCTTCTTCGTACAAGTGAATGATTGATTTCTCTTTGTGTAGGTATTTTCTTTTTTTATGATCGTGATGCTCGATCGCTTCAGATACTGTGGTACCTATGTTAAAAATTTAAGCTTTAAAATTTTTACTTCAGTATACTTTCGGTTTTTCATTTTCACTAAATATTTCAAATATACTGTATCCATGAGTGTAAAATATATGGAATTTCAATTAAGTAAATTACATTTGATGGAAAATTGTTTTTATTGTTATCGTGAATGAAGATTATGACGAGATATTACTTATTTTGCATTGAGAATAGATTTTTGATCGTGATTTAATTTTGAAAGTCGCCATTATCAGGTGAATTAGCCGAATGGCTGAATTTAATTATAATTTTTTCATTTGAACTTGAAAAATTGCAAGGTGAAACAAAAATTTATCTGTAGGTAATATATTAGATGTGAAATTTGATACGATACGTGATGCTCGATTATTTTCGATACAGACAGTACAATCGTGGGTAAGTATGGGTGAACGACACGGTGAATTGATTTTCGTAAAATAATGTAAAATAATTGGTTTAGTTTTAATTTGAGTCTGTTTCAAGTTCAAATTCATTGCGGCGGCAGGTTTACTCCGAAATATATAATTAATCATTTACGCACTAATTACATGATTTTAGAATAGGGTGTGTTTCATTTCCAAAAAATTGAAATGAACTGTACTTCAGCATAAAACGTATATATTTGTGTCATGCGATAGTACAAAAGCTCTTTATTTTAATTGTCGACGAAATGAAAATCATCCTTAATATCCAATTTTTGAACTTGTTACTGCACGAAAATAATTACCTACTTTAGCGAATCATTTTTAGTTCCCGAAACACTGAATCGATATTTCACTTATTTTCAAAAATTATTGAATATTTGAATGTTGTCTAGAACTAAAGGCTATTATTTTACAACTTTTGTTCCCAGTTGCTTTTAAAATTTTACTACGTTTTTAAAAATTTTAAATTTTCAAAAAATATTTAAAAATGAAAAATTTTTAGCCGAAAATGGTTTTATTATAAATAGGTGTTTCTATTCGAAGTTCGAAATAGTATAGTATGCAACAAGGGAGATAAAGTGATTTTCGACGAATTTTGAGGTTTATTGCCCGAGCGAAGCGAGGGAAATAACTCAAAATCGTCGAAAATCATTTATCTCCCGGGTTGCATACGATATTTTTCATTGTAGAGGGAGTAAAAGTCGAGTTTGAGCACTCGAGCGATTCGCGAGAGGGAGTAAAAGTAGACTTTTACTCCCTCTGCAATGAAAACATTATTTTCAGTCATTTTTCATCTTGACTCCAACTTCTTCAGGAGTACTTTATTCGTGTAAGTCACTTTTTTCATGTTTTTTCAATTCTTTCGCTTGATATAGGGGAAAAAATTGAAAACATTTTTCAATGCAATTATCTCAACGCGACAATTTTTACCTAAAATAATCATTCTCCGGAATTTACCTCCCCATCCCCTCAGCGACGGATTTTCAAAAATTAAGTTTTTTTCGGAATTGAGGAAACTAAGAAAAATCGTCATCAGGTATCATTTTAGGTAAAAGTCGTCAGAGTCACACTGAGACCATTTCAGTGAAAAATTAATTACTTATCACGAAATAATTTTTTTAAAATAATTTTTAGCAGAAAAATCATAAAGCGTGGAAGTGATCAAATGTAATGCTTCTGAGAAACAAGTAGAAGTAGATAATAACCATTCTCGGTAAAGTTACGTATTTTTTTTTAATTTCTCAAAATTACTTGAATATGGTCAAGTATTAACGTTAAGGACAAGCGGGAAAGGAGAAAAGTTAAATCAGGGATCTAACATTTTTACGAATTCATTTTGGGATATGAACATAATTTTTGAATTACTTATTTTTGTATTTAAATTTCGAAAAAAATTACAAATATTATTGCTTCCTCAAATAAGGATTATATCAAATACAAAAATGAATAGAAAAGAAGGATTGATTTAAAAAACAACTATGAATAGCTCGAAAATTAAATTTTTATAAGGAACCAAAATAACTTAGGTAGTTAAATAGATAGGTATAGGTACCTACTCAAATCATGTGGGGAAGTGAAAATTTAATTTAGTGGGTGTTGATTGTTTCCTAAAATTGTTTTATTTTTAGAAAATATAATACTTAAGTTTTTTTTTCAAATTTTGAAAAATGATGCAAGTTTTCTTTTTAAAAATTCTGACTGTGGATGTCTTTTTGAAAATTCAGCTAGAAATACATTTTTTAAACTAAAAAAAATGATTACCCCATTGTTTTTTTAAAAATTTTGTTTTGTAATTTTTAACTTTAGTTGGTTATTTTTTAAATCAACCTATTCAAAAAATGAATCTCCATAAATAAAGCTAACTTTACACATGTCTTTTTTTGGAAAAATTTTCATCTCGCTACGCTAGAGTCTATTGAATCGATCAAATTAATTATCTGCTAAATGGGTCGATATTTTTCAAAACAAATTTCAAAATCAGAAAAATTCCTTCGTTCAACTACGCCACTGGCTTGGGAATAAATTAAGCAAAATTTATAATACCTAACTACTTACGTTTTTTGATGAGTAGGTAGGTAGGTAGTAGGTACCTGCAGAATTTCATTCTGATCAACTTCACATTTTTTTAAAATTAGTTATCCTTGTTTGGGAATACGATGATATAAGTAGAACAAATTTTTAAATTTTGGAGAAGGATCCACCTCTCAAAAAAATTGAAAAAATTCTATACCTATATTAAAATATCAAAACACATTTTTGCCAGAAAAAAAAGTTTTATTTTGATCCTTAGGTAGGAAAATGTTGTGATTTCAAGATTTTTAA
The DNA here is from genome assembly GCA_033439095.1 of Pseudococcus viburni. Taxonomy (NCBI): domain Eukaryota; kingdom Metazoa; phylum Arthropoda; class Insecta; order Hemiptera; family Pseudococcidae; genus Pseudococcus; species Pseudococcus viburni. The sequence goes on from JAVBJF010000046.1 coordinate 58,834, forward strand.
AAATCTATGTACATTTATCTCCTTTTCCTCTAACGAAAAGAAAATTTTCGAAAAAAGTTATGAAAATCGGTTAGACGGTTTGACCCATCGAACTTTCCTTTTATGAAAGTAAGTATATTTTTGATGTTCGATGAAATCAAAAAATTTTCTCTCGATTTGTCGATTTTCGAATTTTCAAACAACGAATTGATTTATTATCATTGTGACCGAAACATAATTATGGGGTAGGTGGGAGTAATTTTTTCAATTTAAAATCATTTTTAGAGGCGTCCAACAACAACAGTGCAGAATGCTCGATAAAAATTTTGAAAATTTAGTACAGGACCATTTCAATTCATCATTCTTACCTGGGATCTGGGAATACATTTTATTTTCTGTCGAACCAGTTGAATCGAAATAAGAACGATTTTTTGTAGAAAAAATCAATCAAAATCAAAGATCTACACAAATTCTGCCGCCAAATAGTGAAAATGTAAAGTGGGTGACGAAATATCTAAATATATTTTGACACGCCCATAGTCTATTATCACAACTTTCTCTTATCAGTTAATTTTTCAAATCAAACGATGATTTAGGATTTCAAATTGGTAATTCAGTTTATTATATGGCCAATTGACAGAAACGGATCAGTGAATTAATAAGTTTAAGTAACTCGGATAAAGTGAAACCATCAGGATGTCTGATTTTCCCAGAGTATTGTCCATACAAAGTCATGTTGTACATGGATATGTTGGAAACAAAAGTGCTACGTTCCCCTTGCAGGTAAATATTGAAACAATTATCGTTCTCCAGTCAATATAAAGCTCTTCTAATGAAAAAATTGTCTCAATAGCTTCTAGGTTTCGAAGTGGACCCCATCAACTCTGTCCAATTATCTAATCGCCCTGGATACAAAGTATTCGCGGGACAAATTTTAAACGAAAAAGATTTAGGTATTGTATTATGAATTTTTATTCGTACCTTTTAAAATCAATTACAACTTATACCTAATTAGATGTTGTATATCTAGGTGAACTTACCGATGCATTAGCTACCAATGAAATTGATTCTTTATATTCTCATTTGTTGACTGGTTACGTGCGGAATATTTCATTTTTAAAAACTATGCAGAAAGTGATTTCTTCGCTGAAAAGTAAAAATTCGAAATTAATTTACGGTACTTATCACTCATGGTATTATTTTCATTACTTATGCTAACGATTCGTATACAGTATTGTATTATTCTTATTTCACATGCAGCATGTGATCCAGTACTAGGAGATCATGGACAGCTTTATTTACCCGAAGAGTTCGTACCTATTTACAGAAATACTATCATTCCAATGGCTGATATCTTGACTCCGAATCAGTTCGAATTAGAGTAAGTATTCGCCATCTTTATCGTTTCAAAGAACGATCGAACTCACTAATATCCAATTGTACAGGATTTTAAGTGAAATGAAAGCAGATACTTTAGAAAATACATTACAAGCCATGGAAGCGTTACATAACAGGGGTTGTAAAACGATCGTTATGTCATCTGCTACATACTCAGATGCCGACACACTGACAACAGTCGCTAGTCATAAAGATGGTGTGTAAATGTTGAAAAAATTGATGGCGTTTCTTTTATATTTTAATTTGATATTTTTAAATTCGTAGGTGATACTAGAAAACGAGTGATGATCGATATTCCAAAATTAAAAGCAACTTTTACTGGAACTGGTGATTTATTCTCGGCTTTATTTTTGGCTTGGATGAGTAAAACCAACGATATTGGTACAGCTTTGGAAAACACTGTGTCGACCATATATGCTGTCATTTCCAGAACATTGAAGGTTTATCAAGGTAACGAAGGTGCTACCTACTGAATACGGATTTTTTGTTATTTTACCGTACTGAATTTGTTTTCAATCCAACAGATACTGGTAATACTATCGATCCAAACGTATTGGAATTGAAATTAATCCAAAGTAAAGCAGACATCGAAAATCCCAACGTTTTATTCAAGAGCAAAGTTATATGATGAAATAGGTTTTTAATGTGTCTTTTAATTTCATTTCTACTTGATACGTATAATTTGTTATTATCAGGACTGCTATCTTTAATAATTAAGTGCAGATAATTCAAACTGTCTTAGTGTCTTATTCGAGAGTTATACTTGAAACTTTATCTGGCATATAAAATCCTCCAATTTCGTCGCTTAAAATTTTTACTGCTTATTTTATGGTCAACGATGCATGTTTCGTTCTAGTCTACTTAGTTATGTGTAGTAATAGTCCATTAGCCATTCTAGTTACCAAATTTTATAGCTAACCACGATTGTTGTAAATTTTCCCTAGCGATATTACTGTGAAATAACATAAATGGAATACGTAATTAGTTCATTTATTGAGTTAAAAATTGCCTTTGTTGAGTTTAATTTTATATTTGTGTGATATTGGCAGACTGAATCATAATAATTGCCTTAAAAAATCACGTCTTCCATTTTACTCTAAGCAATGTTGAATGATCATACTTAATTATAGTTCTCAATTTCTTATCGTCTGTCGATGGATTATTTTTAATGCTGGAAATTCGTCTGTATTCATTTTCATTCCAATGTACAAGTTTGAATAAGTAATGTTATGCAACTATTTACTCATCGAACGAAACTTTCAAATGAATTGCTTCGGTAATGTCTAGACAATAATTTTTGTTACTTATTTCTAGTTTGTAGATTACTTATTGCATTCAGAAAATAAGATTCCTTGTTTCATTGTTAATTAAAATTTGTTCATCGTGCATATTTATTTCAGAATCGAAATTTCTGTATCGTAACTATGTGAAAAAAAACATTCGTAGAAAGATAATTTTTAATAAAAGAATATCGAATGAAAAACTTTCACAAACATGCATTTTCTAAAATACATCAACAAAATTAACACATTACAATCCGTATTATTTACAAATACAAATCAAATCATAAATATTGTTTGAAATTCAAATACAAGTACAAGTACATGAGAATGCCTATTAATAAACTCATACATTTAAAATTTTAATAATTTTGAAAATTATTACAATAAAATTATAACAAAGCGATATACACAATCAATTTCAATCCTATTTACAAAATCAAAAGTGGTAGGTTATTTGCTAAATTATCATTATAATTACAACTATAAATAATAATAAATTACACAAACATGTAGAATACGAACGTGTGTTAAATTTAAACAAAATACTGTACCATTTTTTCTTCAACTTCACAACACGACACTTCTCATTGATACGTTTCCAAATGGTATTTCGACTAAAAATGTTGGAAATTTGATTAAATTGGAACCGAGCGGAATTTTATTCCGTGAAATTTACGTTATCAATGAAAAGTATTCGATTAGGTTGCAAATTATCGCACTTAGATTGTTAAGTACACAATTTTTCTACAAAAAACGAGTATGAATTGCTAAAACGGTTGAAAATTATCCGTAGTATAACGTATAATAAAAATCAATGCCCATTAAAACATTAATACGCACACGACGAGAAGTTTCGAAATCTACGTACTTGATTCAAATATTATGCGTATTTAAATTTATAGGAATATGTTTAATTTTACTTTACGTAATATGAAATGTTTCCGATGTAGTCGACGATCATCTACGGTTGATGATTGTCGACCGTTGATATAAAATCAAAAATCTAGTAAATTAAACGTCATTCCTAGAATATTCAGAAAAAAAAATCTAATCGAGAAGAACTCGAACTTTATCCATAAATCTATTGCGATTCGATTTCAATATTGATAAAAAAAATCATACATCAATAAAATAAAATGATTAAATTACTTGAGGTAATTGAACGACGAAAAAGAGAAAGAACTAATGCAGAAAGGCATCGAACCTGTATACATTACGTACTGGAAGCAGGACTATTCGCAGCACTTTCGTCTTGGCTACCAGCTCCTACGTTATTACCGAGTCCATTTTTAGCCAGCAGACGTTTATTTAGCGAGCCTATCTCCCTCTGCATTGTCTTGATTTTAGCGTGTAATCCGTCGATTTCTTTATCGTATTCTTTCTTCTTGCCTATCATTAAGTTTCGTACTTCTTCTTCTTTCGTGAAATGCGTTGCTTTTAATTCGGTTATCTGTAAATTTCAAACATTTGAGTCATTCTGATTGCAATGATTAATAAAGTTAAAAGTAACACTTACGTATTTATCCTTTTCTATGATTTGATTATCTTTTATCTGAAGTTGTTTCTCTAGCGAAGCGTATTTCTCAGTCAATTCGGTAATCATTACAATATGATCGGTGTTACTGGAATCGACTAAATCACTATGAATTTTCGGTATTTTAGCTCCCGACGACGACGAATTCATATTCTTATTCTTCGAGTTGTTCACTTTGCTGTAATCCAGTTTAGTGACATCGACTCGAACGGGACGTTTGTGATGATGTATATGATGATGAGGCCTATCAAATAATCACAAAAAAAATCAAACGTTTCGCTGAGTAAACCTCCACTACGACGAATCGCCGATCGGTGTACCTTTCTTTATTCTTCGTAACAATTTTTATATTGTGAGGTTTCTTCTCAGTAGCGCGTTTGGTTTTCGCTAAAGCTCGTTTGTATGACAATGTACACAGCCAGCACAGCAATTTGCCATCAACCTAAAAACAAATTCGATTAGATTATGGATTTTCGTCGGACAATTGGTGTTACAGATGGTGATGGTTACTTTTTTATCATCTTCTTTGCGATCAAAAGCGCACTTCTGTTTGCACTGTTCGCAAGTGACGGGAAGTCCGTACTTTCTTTCGGAGTTCGTGCAACGTTGACATTTGTTACCGATAAATGCAGCTATGATGTTGCAGTATTCGCAAACTCTAGGTTTACCGTATTGCTTCACGTTGCTTTCGCATTTCGAACAAATGGTACTCGAACTATTTTTTCTGTAAAAGTGAAACGTAGTATTAGGCTTCGTGTATCTATGGTTATTCTGTACCATCATTGAGATCGAACACTTACTGTGATTGTTGAAATTCGGTTCTGCAATAGGTGCATTTGACTATTGGATATGCCACTCGACAAGCCTAAACAAAGAGAGAAGAGTTTACGGTTAAGAGTATTACTTCGAAACATCGCGGATTACCGTACATATGATGCAACTGCGCTGGTAACATGGGTTTTCAACTTTTAGCCAAAATACACCATATAGTCAATATGCAAACGCATCAGCACCGCAAACACATCATAATTTCTTGGAATTGAGCACAAAGCATCGTAGATAGGGATATTCACCTTGCACATCATTAAACCTCGGGATAGCTCTTTAAACGGATGTCTGGCAAAACATTTCGTGCAAGCGTACAAATCACTGGACTCGCTCATTTTATATCAAAACTGTTCGAGAATAAAATAACTTGACGTTAAATTAGAAAAATCAATTCGAAAATATCAAACAATCGAAATTTAAATCAACATCTATTATCGACAAACGATCAAAAATTTCTACTAAATCGTAAACACAAAAATCACAAAATATTAATACGATTGGCAATTTTGTACGTTTACAAAAATGTTTGCAAAAACGACAAATGGGAAGGATTTGTAATTTGGAGAATGAACGATAGCAGCGCTATCTGAAGTTGTTTTTCAAAGCTTGTTTATTGTTTCGTTTTTTATTTTTTTTAAATTTTTGAATTTGAAATTTGTGATAGATAGTATGATAGTAATAATAATAAATAATAATGAACGTGTTTCGTGGATTTTTGGCCATTTTTAATTTTTATGATTTCCAATTTCCAATCAGGGATGGCGGTCCGAAATGGTCCGAAACAAGAACCGCTAAAAACCGTAATATCCTGGTCCGTTATTCCTTGGCAGGGTTGACCAGAGTCTGCTCTGAAAAAGGACTCGCAAAGGACTCGAAGACTCGGAATGAGACTCGGAGTCTTTTTTCTTTGAGACTCGTTTTTTAACGACTCTAAAAAAGTCTAAATGCTATGCGAGCGAGTCTTTTTTACGAGTCGCAGTTTTATTTTTTTCTCATCTTACTGTATTTTTGAATGTAAAAAAATTGAAGTTTTTGGTTTTTTCAACTTTCCGAAGTCGTGAAGATGGAATTTATCATTTACCATTCATTCACTGCAAAAATTCATTGACTGCAATTTAAAAAAAGGGGGGGACTCTGAAAAAGACTCGCTGAAGACTCCGAGTCTTTTTGTGAAAGACTCGCAGGGTGTCGACTCGGAGCTACAATTTTTAAGGACTCGAGCCTCTCGACTCGGAGTCGCAATTTTCAAGGACTCGCGTCAACCCTGTTCCTTGGTCCGGAACGAAAAGAAATTCAGTCAGAGGTCCGAAACTGGACCGAAATTAACGGTCCATAGTCTTGGACCGAAACCAAACCGAAATAAATACCGGACCAGTTTCGGCCCAGTTTTTTTTTTCTTAAAGCTTTGAGTATGATAGAAATACTCTGATAACAACCAATAATTTGATTTAAAAATTTAATTTTTAATTTTGAACTGTGATTTTTTGAGATTTAACTAGATTTGAGAGCATGTGTGTGAATCTGAATTATGAAAATAAACAGAAATACATCGTTTTTTCAAGTCCATCATTTTTTATTTATCAAAATGAAACAATTTGGGAAACAGAATTGAAAGTAATGTCCAACCTCCAACTTACATTTTTAATTTTTGTGATTTAGATATGCAAAATGAATTTTTAATTTCATGTTCTTCAAAAAACAAAAGAAAAAATTATTAAAATGAAACAAAAAGGAACCTAGTTGGACTTATAAACATTTAAAAAGGTGAAAAATAGGGGTCGGATTCGCTGAAATAATATTTTTCATTTAAAACCAATCCATCGATGAAATATGAAAAAAAAATTCCTGCGAATGTCGTACTTGTCGCTCAACACATCTGTTTTTTTATCATCAAAACTAGTCGAATCTTCAGGCGTGTCATCGTTTTCAAAACTAATTTCTTGAATTAAGTGTAGCTTGTCTTCTTTGACAGTTTCATTACTTTTGAAAAAAGTATTTTGAATTAAGGATAAAGTTTTCTGTTTACGATCCTCCTGCGAATCCAACATTGGTTTAACCGTCTGCAGAATACGAAAACGAATTTGAAATGATTAATTGTTCAAAAACTATTGCACGAAGAGACGTTAACACTTATGCAATAACATTCGATAAACGAAATTTGAACATTTTCAAATTAGTGTATAGTCATTTCCATCGGTGAAAATTGAAAGAATTAACTGAAAATCGCCTGTTTTCAATTTCCTACGAGAGATTTTTCCTTCAGAACAGCCCAGTAAATTTTTCATCCATTGATTCTATCCTAAAACTGTTTATAAATTTTTTTTTGAAAAATTGTTTTTTTTTTAAAAATGGTATTGGTGTAGATACTTTTATTCACCTCCAAACGCCCATTTTTTCATATTTATCTTATTTTCAAAAAAAATTTTGAAAAAAAATTTTTGTTTCTTAAACATATTTTCAATATAAAATCGATTTTTTTTTAAAATCATTGGTGTTTTTTTACTTCTCCATATTTAAAAAAAATCCTATACAAAGCATTATTACTTCAGAAAAATGACTCACGTATGTGTGGAGGAGGAGGAGAGAGAGGTGGTAACGGAAAATCGACGCCACATCGATCATTTCTTTGTTTAAACATTTTAAATGTTCCTAATGATCTAGATATCTGATTTCCTATTCAAATTTTCAGTTCAAATGCATTTTTTTCTATTTCATATAAAAGGATGAAAATGTCCAATTTTGAGATATTTAGGCCCTAAGATTTCTGAATTACAAACACCATTTCCAACTTTTTTCAAATTATAGCAGAAAAAATAGGAAGGGAGAGAAATTGAAAAATTTCACATAATGGTTTCTTTAAAAATGAGTAGTTTTGTCAAACTTTTTTTTTTCACATCTGAATTAATCCACACAAGAATTTGAAAGAAGTAATTTCGATTCGATTTCATTCCGTATGTGAAATTTCATTTTTCACTAAACTTAAATTTTAAAATTTCACCTCAGGTTTTCCCAGGACACAAGAATCAAAACGAACCTTTCCGGATGTTTCAAGTACGTATCGATCTGGTATCGATACTAGGAACTAAATAACTAAATCTGATCAATGATAAAAGCATCTTCAAAGGGATTCGTTCGGCAACATCGTTGACAGAGACCCATCCATCGTCATATTCTACAAATTAAACGCAAGTTTTTAAATTTAATTGGCGAAAACACGTAAAGGTTCGAAAAATATAACGATGTACACCTTCGTATTTCATTAAAGGCGGGACAAACATTCGAGGGGATATTTCTTTGAAGTAGGTTCTTGGTATTTCTTCGCCATCTTCAAAATCGGAGCAGTAACTTTTAACATAATTAGCGCACTCTTCTTGATTCAGATTTTCGTCTCCATCGTAATGATACACCAAAGAAATGAGGAATTCGTGAAGGATTCTCATTCTAGCGAATTTCGGAGCCATTCCATATTTCGAATCATTTTCCTATTAGAAAAAGGGAAACGGGCGAATAAACGTAAAAATCTTGACTCGAATCGGAGAAAAATCTTGTAATAAAAAAATTCACCTTAGAACGTGATTGTTTCGAAAATTTAGATCGAATTTCTTGTAATTTTTTCACCGACCCGGTATTCGTCGACGATTTCAAATGCAGTATAGATAAATTCTTCTTCACATTTGCTATATGAGTCTGGATAATAGGATGATCTGGAAACAAAAAAATTTCGAAATTACCATTCAGTTTAACAGAAAGCAAAATTATAATACCATACCTTCTGTAATGGTCGGAGCACACACGAAAAAGACCTCTCTTCTTTAATTCAACCGTTCTTCGACGATAACTTTGTGAAGTTCTTTCAATTTATTTTTGTGACTAAGCATAGCAATAATTCTTCGAATCGATTTCGGGCAAGGTGTACCCGTTGATACGCCTAATTTTGTTTCCTCTTCTTTGATAACCTAAAACGAAAAAAAGTATTATAAAATAATTCAAGAATTGAAATCAAATAGTACTGAAACATTTTACATACTCTCAATAAATCCGCTCTAGTGGTAACCTGGTTTTTATACAAATATTCCAAAATGATATTGGTGCGACGGAGCCAACATACATTTTCTTCAACAGGTACTTTTCTAGTAATCGGTTTTTTAAGGTCATTTTTACTAAAAAAAACAACAACAACAACAAAAGTAATATGAAAGTCACCAAAAAACTGCTAAATCAATATAAAAAATACTAACGATGTTTTAGGAGCCTCGGGGGATTCAAGTTTGCTCTTTTTTACAGCCGACGAATCTTCAATTTCCTCAGATGGCCTTTTCTTCGAAGTTTCAGGAATTTCCATAGAGCAAGCATCCCGAGTTTCGTTCTAAAATATAGAAGAAAAATTACTTTTCTGAAGCGATGCATAAAATAAAAAAATTGTAAATATACATTAGATTCTAGCTTTTCTTCAAATTCGGATTGCTTTTCTGATTCTTCTTTCGATACGTCTTGAGGAGACTGGCTCTTTTCGGGTGAATTGTCTTGACTATTTTCTTTACTCAGACTAAATGAATTTCCCAATTGTTCTTTCAGGTGTTCGTTGACTTGTGCTTCCAACTGTTTCGAGTAGAATCTGAAATGAGCCACATTTAGGCGATTATTTTCTGTGAAATTGGAGAAACGCAACAATTCAGATTAAATCTTACCTATACTACCGCTGACGTCCGTTATCGAAGGACAGACTAGTCACAACATCGAGCTTTTGATTGAACCCATCCATGGTTGAAAATGATAGTTCAATCAAAAGAATAGAACATTTTAAACTTAGAAATATCAAGTCTTATTTAAATTTCACCGCATGATCGTAACTAAATAGGAAAATTCGTCTTTCATTTTTTTCATTTCCTCGAAAACTAAGATTTATATCAAAACTCAAAAACATAAAAACCAAACAATACGAAAATCGAGTTACATGACCACAAGGTATAAAAAAATACAAACATCGCGATTAGTATTGTTTTAAATAATTGTTTCTGTTCATTGCACAGAGCAAGAGCAGGGCCAGCGCGAAACGGATGACTGTGCTGTGTAGAAAGACGAAATAGAAATTAGAATTGTCTGATTCATTTTCTTTTTTTTATTTTAAATAAGGGCGTATGTAACCCAACACCATCACAACAACACTTACGATGAGCCCCGTTAGATAAATACATAGATTAATAAAATTAATGAACAAACTGTGACAGGGATCGCTACAGTCCATTCTGATGGCAATTTGAAGCTAATACAATTACAATCACGGAAAATTACATAGCCAAGTGCGCCGACTGCTATCATTATAAGAACTATACAAAACACTAAAAAACTTACAACGAGCTTCAAAAACACAGTTACAAAATCGCGATTTCGCGTTTTTTCGTTTTTGTTTGCCGATTTTAAATGCGAATCCGACATAACTAACACGAACACCAAACTGACCAAACACGATGGCACAACAAACCCATGAGCCCATGAACGTAAGGCACTATAACTATAGTCTATTCCAAATAAGAAGGTACAAAGCTACAAACACATCCGAAGAAACTGGACGTTTTAAGACCTTACTAACCACATGTTGTTTGATTGAAACATCAAACTCAATTTTTGTGCATAGCAAAGCATACAAAATTCCTTCAAAATTCTCATAATTTACATACATCTAATAATTCATCACTACAAATCATTTTTTTCTTGCTGATGGGAATAATTATTTGTCTTATTATTGGAAAAAAATTGAAATAATATATATTTTGTATGCTTTGCAATGCACAAACAATGAGTTCGATATTTCAATCGAAAAATATGTGGTTAGTAAGGTCTTAAAACGCACAGCTTTTTCAGATGTGTTTGTACCTTCTTATTTGGAATAGACTATACAGGTATGCTGGTCCGCTATTTTCTTGCGTTGAAACGCCCGAGCGCTAAAACTCGTTCCACGACGTTACGCGGGAGTTCGGACAAGCCGATCACTTTCGAACTCCCGCGTAACGTCGTGGAACGAGTTTTAGCGTTCGGGAATCAATTCAATCATTCAATGAAAAAACACAGGAATGAACTTTTTTTAGTTTTCTTTTCAATTCTGTAGTATTTTTGACAATTTTCACCAGTATAAAATTTTCTCAGTATTTTTAAATTTAAACTCCATTTTTTTTTCAACAATTTTTCGACTCAAATATTTTTCTAAGCCTTTTTTCAACTCAAATTTGTTTCTACAATTTCTTTCTCACTCCAAATTTTTCTGACAAAAAGTTTATCAGCTCTAATGTTTTGCAAATATTTTTTCCAACTCCAAATTTGTTTTATTTTTTTCTCAATACTTTTATCAACTTCAAATTTTTCTGGATTTTTTTATCAAATCCAAATTTTTTCCACTGATTTTTTTCAACTCAATTTTTTCTTAGGTATTTTTTTCAACTCAATTCAAATCAAATTTTCTCTCAACTATTTCATTAATTCCAAATTTTTCTGAAAAAATCTTCATCAACTCTAATCAAATCCAAATTTTTTCCGACTGATTTTTAGCTCAATTTTTTATAAAAATTTTTTCCAGCTCCACCTTTTTTTTTTGGCGAAATTGTTATCAACTCGAAAAATTTTTCTAAATGTTTTTCAACTTAATTTTTTTCAAAAATTTCTTCAAGACTCAAATTTTTACATAATAGGTTTTTTTTTCTTCTCAGGTATTCTAAACTTTGGTTGTTGACTGGCGTTAATTTTTAGTCCAACTGTATTCTGGTTATCCATTCCATTTAGCCAAAACTACGTATAAAAAACAACTGATATCATCAAAAAAAAATCTCTGAAAAAGAAGTAGTCCCCCGCCCTGTAGGGGTAGAAATGTAAGATATTTTTTGTTATCTTATGACGGGGAGTTAGCATAACTTATCTACGAATAATACCTATCTAGTTTCAATTTTTGTTCATCATAAATATTTTGGTAATAAAAAGTTCTGATATCATGGTGAAATCCGCCCTAACAAAAAAATTCTCCCACTTCTGGGAAACAAAGTGAAATTTTTTTTATAGTAAAATGTTATGATATAATGGCAAAATCCATGAAAAAAAAAATGAAAAAAATTCTGGGGCGGACAGAGCTCTTGGATTGAGGTTAGATTGTTAACATTATGTAAGAGCTCTGTCCGCCCCAGAATTTTTTTCATTTTTTTTCACGGATTTTGCCATTATATCATAACATTTTACTATAAAAAAAATTTCACTTTGTTTCCCAGAAGTGGGAGAATTTTTTTGTTAGAGCGGATTTCACCATGATATCAGAACTTTTTATTACCAAAATATTTATGATGAACAAAAATTGAAACTAGATAGGTATTATTCGTAGATAAGTTATGCTAACTCCCCGTCATAAGGTAACAAAAAATATCTTACATTTCTACCCCTACAGGGCGGGGGACTACTTCTTTTTCAGAGATTTTTTTTTGATGATTATATGTTATACTTAATTAATTGGTAAATATTTTCATTATTTTATAATATTCGCCGTCACATTCAAATGTTACATGTGAAGTAGTATATTATGCAACTTGGAAGATGGAGTGATTTTCGATGAATTTTGAGGTTTATTGCCTTCGTGAAGCGAGGGAAATAGCTCAAAATTGTCGAAAATCATTTATCTCCCGAGTTACATACGATATTTTTCAGATTCAGATCCGAGATCATCGGAGATTGATCCAAAATGAACAAAATCCATGTTCATGACCCTTGTCTTGTGAATGATATGATAATTTTATGCCTGCTTGCCTGCCAACTTCAAACGATCTATAAACTTTTTATTAATTCGTCCTGAATTTTCCCCTTGTGAAAAAACGTTTTGTATAATTACACGGCGATAGAAGTTTCGAAAATGTGAACCTCAAACTAGATTTCAAATTTTCTACTCGCCAGATGCAAACATCGCTCGAGAATTTAAGAGAAAGTTATTACATTCGAAAAAATTGACGAATCTGCGTACTTACTTCTTGAATTTCGAATTATTGATGGTCCGTTTTTTCAAAGACACTTGCGTTTATTATTTTTTTCAAAAAAGCATCGTACAGCCCTATTTTTATAATATAATTAGTTATTTTTCGCGAATTTGGAATTTTCATTTTAATGACTTGTTTAATTCATTTACATCAGTTATAGAGAAGAAAAATTAACATGATTCAGTGAGAAAAAAATTATTACAAGGATAAATTTTTATTAAATATTAAATAAGACATTTTAGCGAGATCATCACCTAATGTGCTTATAAATACAAAAACAAAGACCAACAAAAATCATATAAATTTTTCGATTGTTCGAAAGTAAAAATAACGTTTTGCACTCATTTACAGAAATTACAGCTGACCTTAGTTCATAAACTAACAAATATATCACCAATATACAACATAAGTACAAAATATAAATTAATAAATCGGTACACAACATGAAAACTTTTCAGTTTTCATCTTCTAAGTTATATCGAGTGCGTAAATGTAGCAGCGATATTCATCTTAAATAAGTGATAATTTGTATCTTTTTAAATGCACGTAAAGATCAATAAAATAGTGACAAAAAATGAATCAATCAAATTAACTTAATCAAAACTGAATAACTTAGAGGGAGGATGTTCATCATTAACGAACAATTCGCAAAGTAATTTTCGCCAGGAAACAATAAAACTTTACCCAATAAAAAATTGAAAAAGTAGCTTTTTCAAATGGTGAACTAAAAGAAAATCTTGAAATCTATTTTTTCGATTTGCTAGCAATTGTAGACAGCATTTTATTGCCGCTTAAGAAAGTTACAGCTCCCAACATGAGTAAATATTTGATGGTTTGGAACATATTTAACTGCAGCCAGAAAACTCCGAAAAGAGCAAAAATACCTGAAAATATAATAAAATTGATTAAAAATTCGAAACTATATAGTTTAACAAATAAATCAGAATCAAGAACTTGCCTCCTAATCCAAGATGAAAAATAATTGAGCTCAGAGTGAATGGGAAATTTTTCAAATTCACGCCCAACCGCAACCACTAGAAAAAAATTCAATTTATACAATATTATTGATGATAGAATAAATTTAACTGATAGATTCGTTTTTTACCAAAATGAAAAGAACGAGTAAAGGTGCCAGCACAAACGCAGTAAACACATTCGAAACCACAGCAGGAGGTCGTTTTTCCGGTTCTCTGAACAAATGCTGTAAATAAATTTGAATTAGAATAAAATTCGTATTAAAAGATGGTGTAAAATATCCATAAAATGTACATTAATCTCTGGTTTAGGCTGATAATAATTAACAACGTCGAGATTTCTTTCAGGAATCGCATCCTGAGAAAATCGAAGCTTGACATCTGCTACGGTCCATTTGATAGACGGTGAAATCAACGCATCAGCGACAATTACGACTACTTCGTAATCATCTGAAATGTAATTCAACACGTCACCGACGCTTGATGGATCCTGAAACATATAAAATTTCATAAATATCTTGTTAAAGTACAAATATATTTCACGAGATTCGATATTACCAAGTTCAGCTTGAAGTTACGGTTCGAATCGGAATGGCAAACAACGGTCGCCTCGAGTTTCGATTTCTTGTTGATCAGTTTAACTACTGCTTGTTGTATTTTTATCAATTTTCCATAATCGGCATCCTTAACGGTGAATTTAATTACTAATCTTTGGTGCGAGTCGACAACCAACGGTTCTGATTTTTTAGGATACTCCAATCTAAAAAGTTAAAAATTTAACGATAATAAATTACACTTTCAATTAACTTTCAATCAATGTTGAGGCAAATTGGATTTATACTTGTTCAATAAAGGAGTTGATGAATCTTCCGTGTTATGAATTCCAATTTGGAAATTTTCGATTTGTATTTTCGTTATCAATTTGAATTCAACGATGTTATTCAGAGTAATCAACGCTGCCTTATCAGTTTTTCCTTTGGAAGGTGCCACAGAAACAGTAAATTTGTAATGATCCGGGGTGAGATTCAAATCATTACTATTCAAAGTGTATTTAGTCCTGTAAAAAATTAAAAAATAGAAATAAAAGTTATCTTTGAAAGAATAGTATTTTTTTCATATAATGCTCCTACGTACTTTTCCGAAGCAGCGGTGAATAATTTATTCACGGTATTCGCAGCACTTCCATCTTTGGAAACCGAAACCAAAGTAACAGTTAGAGGGCTGGCATCAGACTTGGATACTGGATTACCAAAAACATCCGATACTCGAATAGCAATCGTCGACTGTGACTTACTAATCTCAGGTTCAGCGAATGGACCAACCGATACGAAAACATGGAACTAAAAAACAGAATAATTAGACAGCTGCATATTGCAAGATTAACTGAACAATAAATGTGCTCAAAATTCTATTACTTTATTCAAATATAATTTCGAACAGATTCATAAAAAATTCTGAACATGTTACTGTATCCCAAGCGTATAATTGAGAATTAAACATGATACAATTTCCAATAAGTAAAATGGGAATGTGTAAAGAATTGGAAATTCAGTCTTATTAATACTTACACTGTCATCAGATAATGTTTTACAATAAATGTGCTCAAAATTCTATTACTCTATTCAAATATAATTTCGAATAGATTCAAAAAAAATTCTGAACATGATACTGTATCCCATGCGTATAATTGAGAATTGAACATGATACAATTTCCAATAAGTAAAATGGGAATGTTTGAAGAATTGAAAATTCAGTCTTACTTATACTTACACTATTATCAGATAATGTTTTCAACACTTGAAGTAACCTGTAAACTCCTTTTGTTCGAGATGAAGTGGTACGAGAAGTAAGGTAATTTACAAATTTGGTCAGCTGAACATTGGTAAACGGAGGTGTTTTCTTTAATTTTTCACTAATTTTGTAGATTCCATCGATAACCAAAGCTACAAAATAAGATTCAATTTTTTTTTTAAATGAACCAAAATGAACACGATAAAAATGTGTTATCTTTACCAGTTACGGTAAGACCGCCTTCGAACTGATAATATTTGCCATCGACTTCGTCAGCTTGAGGGATAATACCATCGATTTTATCAAACAAAGTTTCTATTTCCTTTTTGGGTAAAATAGTACTGATGTGAAAAGCGTAGCCTAAGCTGTAATCAGATTCATCGTTGAAAATTACTCGTTACGGTATAAATCACAGCTCGAGGGTAAATGAAATACGAACTTGAACACGGTTTCATTCGATTTAAGAATACTTTTCAAGGATTTGGTAATAAACGACACATCGGTGGGATTAGCTTTCAAATTATTCAGAGTAGAAACTATATAATACAATTCTTCCATAACAGTGACATCTTTTTGCGAAGCTTGTAGAACCTACACAGATAGAAAAAATTGAATACCATTATTCGACAAACAAATCGAAATAATTTTATTCTTTCAATGTACCTTCGAGCTGACATCATTATTAAACTGATTAGAAGCACACGCCGGAATCTCTTTGAAGATAGACGTTGCATGGTACAGTGTCTCGAGTGAACTTGATTTAGCAGCTTCCTTCTTCACAAATTCGCAAATATCCTGTACAAAAAACACACCGGTAACCTCTCCGTACTCGTACAAAATCATCACTCTGATTATAAATCAACAAATCGAACCGTTTGCTGGACCGGAAATTGATCATTGAGAACTCGGTAACTAGCGATGGCGTAGTGAAGATCTCCTAAATCTTCGAATTTCCAGGCATTTTCGAAAACATGCTTCAGCTTCAGTCTATCATTGGGCGAAATATACGCCGGTAACGTGTAATCCGGCAAGGAACCACAGACCACGAAAGATAAAACACCTGTAAATAACAATTACGTGTATATAACTAAAATTATCGTAGAATAACTCGAGGTATTTAGAAATACTGAATAGTCATTTAATAACATTTCTTGTATAGAACTTGGCTAAAATTACTTACTTATAAAATATAAAAGATAGATATTCAACATTTTGAATCGTTGATATTCATCTACTAAAAATACAGAAAGTAATAAAAACCAGATGAATTAATTAGATACTTATCGAATCATAATTACACCGGTTAAAAGTTTAACTTTCCACGCAGATTTGTAACTTTTTCCGTAGGGAAACGTAAGCAATAAACAATGCTCACAGATTTATGGTTATTAGAAGGGTAGGCGCCGAGGCGGTACGAACAAAAATGTTTGTTACCTATCTAAAATACCTACTTATTTTTTCAAATTTTCATGAGTTTATTGTCTGTGACTGCGATTAAACAGTGTTGCTGATTTTACCAAAAATTTATGCTGCGTAAACAAAATTTTAAAAAATTCAAAAAATGAACGATTTAATAATTTTTTTATAGTAATTTTTCACTCAATTTCGCTTTAATAATATCAGAAGTCGGAAGAGGTGTCCATGTCGCTGGTCCAATTTTGAAAGCATTTTTGAAATAAAAAATCAAATAAATTGATTTATGAATTACGAATGAAGAAAAAACGAGAGAAATAATTCGAAAAAAATTATAAACATTTCAGAAAAATTGAAACGGTATGAGAATGAAGTATTATGAAAACTAGGACATTTTGAAATTATGAATAGGACCGATGAGGTGAAACGTGAAAGTGAAAGTACTGAAAGTCGGTAGGGCTCGGAACATACTACATACATAGTCCACACTTCACAGAATACAAAAACTTAATTGCTTGTAAAAGACTGGTGCATTTTTATTCCATTTGATATCTTCAGTTATATTACTTCAGAATGTAAATGTCGATTTTCTGACGAACTAGCTTAGCTAAAATCTGAACATGAATATGAAAATCATTATCATTATGTATAGGTAAATTTAACTAAAATTAGGTATTGTTGAAAAGGAAAACGTGTGTTGGACCTAAGTCAACGCCTCGATATACGGAAGAACTAATGATTGTGTTTCAGATTTCAGTGGGCGCACAACTGACGCACTTCGCCATTTCTTTCAAAATCGACAATTTTTTTCAACCCACAGTCTGCGTTCTTGCATTCTTGCGCATGACAATTTTTAGACAAGAAGTCGATAATCATGTATTATAAATTACATTTATTTTATTACATTATTTTGTTCAAACATCAACACAAAATCGCGAATGTTTAAACTGGTACCTACATGGCTGTAGAAATCATGGTACAAGAGGTAGGTAGGTATCTTGTATACTCCCAAATTTCTTGCTGATGTACAAAGTAAGTATCATTTTGTAGATCTGTACCTTCCTAAATTCTTCAATTAGGTGGACAGCAGATCAAAAAATATGCATAAACTTTACGTCAATGAGATCTATTCTATCTAACTTTGTAATATACTACGCTGACTAAACGTAAAATATAGTACCTACACCTAGGTACATACTACATAGGCTCTTATAATTATCATCATATTTTAGTTATGTATCTTTCAACATTTTACTTCAGAAAAACTTTTTTAAAAAGTCAGTTTTTTGAATAGGTACTATTTTTTATCTTCTCTGAAAAAATCGAAAAAAATCATTTTTGAGAAAATTTTTTCTGTGATGGATGGTCTCCTTAAAAAAATAATTTGCAGCGTTTTTTCAGCGCACTCACTCCTCGTTGTGGGGTGAAAATTTCTGAATTTTTCAAAAATAAATAAAAATGGATTAAGTAAGTAATAGTTTTTTTTTCAAAATTGGAAATACCGGTGAAAAATCACCACCAATGATCTTTTAGGGTAAAAATGTTCATGTTCAGATCACTTCAAAAAAAAGTTCATAAAAATGATTTTGTTCAATTTTTTTTTTTACAAAAAGTAGAAAAAACATGCGGAAGTAATTTTTGTAAAAGTAATTACTCTTAAAAAATGAAATAAAAGTGAAAGTGGCTGCTGATGGTATTTTTTGGGTAAAAATATCATTACAATATTTACAATACAAAGTATCTGCTACAGCCATTTTTAGTTGAAAATTTTCAATTTTTTCAATTAAGGAAGAACTTAGCTCCGTGCGGCAATATTAAAATCGTTTCATCAAGAAAATGAACAATAAAACCCCATTTGATGGGAAAGGAGTTTCGAGAAAATTTCAAACATTTTTTAAATAAGTGTCACCTTAGTACGCTTAGATAATTATGTACATATGTATCTATGTATAATAATTATGTTGATTAGGGTGGATTGAAAAAAAAATCATTTTGGAATTTAACAGAAATTAGTAAGGTAGATAACTTCGAGTGATTGACTTACCAAACAATTCTTGAACCCCTCAGACCTTAGGAGATAGAGCCAAGGGACCTCGAAGTGGGTCATTCTTGATAAAAGCATCTTTTTTGAATGTTACCTGCTGGGAACCTCGGCCGTCCCCCTCCCTTAAAAGAGCGATTTGAGTTTCTACACCTCCCTGAACCATTGGTCTCAAAATTGAATACAATTTTTCAGCCCCTTCATGAAGGTTGAAAAGTTGTAGATCACAAATTTGAAGATTTTTTCATTTTTATCATATTCAAATTCCGTACTTGAATACATTTTTTTGGTCACCTAAAATGAATTTTGATGATATATTCCACAAAATTTTCATGGAAATTCTACCAACTGTATTTTGATTCACGCAATTTCCGTAAAATTCATTTTTCATCCAATAACCCAATGGCTTGAAAAATAAGCCAAAATTTTTTAAAATTTGAATTGAAGTTTTTAAATTTTTTTAACGGTGTTGCCATTAGCCAACATAAATTTTATGAAAATTTCGTTAGTAAATCGAAATGCAATTAGCAGCACTTTTATGGATTTATCAAAAAGTATTATAAATCTAAATGACAAAAAAATTGGCTCATTTAACTTTGTTAAAAAACAAAAAATCTTTAAATTCATGATGTAAAACTGTCAGTTCAACTCCTTTGTAGAGGACAAAAATTGGTATCCGTATCCAATTCTAAATCCGAGGTGAATAGTTCAGGGAGGAGTAAAAATTCAAATCGCACCTCTGAAGATGGAGGAGCAGGAGGGAATGACCGAAATTCCCAGCAGGTGGCACTACCCAAAAGTTGCAAAAACCCATGTTTTTCAAAAAACTCATTTTTGAAGTCTCCTGGCTCCGTTCCTTTTTGGGCTAGGGAAATTATTTTTTTTGGGAGAAGTCTCCCACCCGAAGTAAATAATTGCACCAATTTTTGTAGAAATCCGAGATTTTTTTCAATCCATACGTCGAAGTTTTTGTCTGTTTTTTATTACACTTATTAGGTACTCGATGAAATTTTTTGGAAAATTGAATAATTTTTGATACCTTCGCCTCATCCTCGACTTCCCCATCGTTTTATCCACTCTTCCTATGTCCCTCCCAGATGTTTTCTTATTCCTATAGGTACTCAATATACTTTGTACTTCCACAAAACAAAAAGCTTTCTTTGCCACGGAAACACCTATGTTAGCTGGATTTTGATTTTTCATTAAAACGAAAAGCCCCCTCTCAACCAAATTTAGATCATTTTCATTATGATCGTAAATCATCATAATTTATCTATTAGTTTTCACAGCATTGACGATCATCAAATTTCAAGTTTCATGGAATTTTTGTAAAATTCAAAGAAAATTCGGTCATTACCGATTTTCAACACTCTTTTCTTCGAACTTGTTTATTAAACTGACATGAATAAATGCATACGATCGTAATTATCACCTAACTCGACAACATACAGCTGCTTAACTGGTACATATATTTCGATTCCTTAAACAAATTGAATATTTATTTTGATAACAAGCAATTTGAGCTTATTTTCAATGTCAAACTCCCCAGAAAATCCAATAAATGTCTAATTTATTCATTCAGGGAGGCGTTTTTTTACGATAAATTACGTCTTGAATTCATTCGAAATGAAATGCAGTAATTGATTTTATCAGTACAGGAAATTTTAATAATAAAAACGTTGATGAATGTTCAACTTGAAAATGACATTTTTGAAATCCCAACCGAACGATACCACCCATTTATCTTTACTTTTTGTAAGGGGGGGGGGCATCATTACGATATACAGCAAAAATTCAACATAAAAAATAACTGCGGTATATATTACTTTTATTTCAAATTATACACGACGGCGCTAAACTTTTGTACAAAGTTTACATTAATAAAATAAACGTTATATAATTTCATAAAAGAAAAATAAATTAATAGAACAGTATTACGTTAAATGTACAATCTAAATATATTTAGCGATCAGTTACTTTTCACAAATTTAAGTAAATTTTTCGTCGAAAATATACACAGCTGAAAAGACGAGACTTATTTTTAAATGCACACGAGATTGTTTTTTTCCCAACGAAGGAAAAAAAGAAGGAAAGAAAGTAAAGAACGAAAAAAAAAACGTAATAACAATTCATCGTAAAGAAACTCCGGAAGAATCAACGCGCGTATTCCTTCATCGGACATCTTCAAATTCATACTATTATAATAAAATACTAACAAAAGAAAAAAATTATATCACATAAAAATAAAGAAACAAAACGATCGAATCGTCTACACCTAACAAAAACGGGGAAATTAATAAAAACGTTATATTACAACTATGTACAATAATATGCGAAAAAAATAAATAAATAAATAAGGCAGAACAACAGAGTAATAATCGATTTAAAAAAATTGAAAAAAAAACGAATTACATAATTTAAAGATAACGTCGAAATCGATAAAATGCTCTTAATAATTATAACAAATACAATATAATACACAATCAACCGTTTCCATCACGCACCGCTATATAAAAATGTAACTCATTGGTACTCTCAAATTCGTATAAAAGCTCTAACAAATTATTTTTCGTTCGCCCTTCGTCGCGACCTTTTTACTTTTAACATAGAATACAGAATTTTATAGGTGCATATGAGTTATCATTTTCATTAGCTGTTTGGTAATTCACGCGAACAACTTCGAAAAACAAATAAATCAATCAATTTTTTAATGCAATATTACAAATCGTTCAAAATTTATAGATCAGTTGTGATGAAGCCGTAGTAATTGTCATATTTAAAAATTGCACCCATTTTTTCTATCTCCTCAAATAATCAACGTGTTATTTCGATTTGGAAATAACAATAATAGGTACCTACTATTTAACAATCGAAGAAAAAAAAACTGCACCGAAATTTCATCAAACGAGTCACGTAATAGCTTAATCATACAATGTTAAATAAGTTAAGTTATTTATACCGAAATGCAAATAAAAACCCAAGTTTTTACCGTACTTAGTAGCAACATTAATCCGTTTTTCTTCGCTGTCATATCTTTAAATATTCATTCCTAATGAAAAGAAATTGAAAATTAAAGTCGATCGTTGATATCAGTTTCATCTACGCAATAGAATTAAAAAGATGCTATATTTTAATCGATAACGATGGACGTGGGGTTTCAAATGAGGGGAAAATGACTCGATGAGAAAAAATTTTACTTTTTTTAAAAAATAAATTCGTTTATGAAAATATCGGTACCTTTGTTCTACATACAATTTCAAATTTCATATCTTTATTGCACGTAATTACAATTATTCCCTTGATAACGTTTTTTTTTTAAATTCGTAATCTAAGTTTTTTAAATGATTTGGGACGTCATACCAAAAAATTAGTTACTTTTAGATCAAGTTGCCTGAAATTCGTGCTAATTTTTCACGAATTTCAAAAATATTGCAAAAGTACCAACGAATTACATATTGAATTTCAAAATTATGGGGTATTTCCAATGTCCAAGCTTAAAATTTCAGCCTTTTATTTCAAAATGTCCAAATAATTATTTTTAAAAAAACTAATTTTTGAAAAATATTCATCATCGAAAGATGGGTACTTTTTTTTTGAAAACTGATTCAAAGTTTTGTGGCTAATTGAGATCAATTTGTCAGACATCATAATAAAATTTTGCTCTGAAAAAGTTAATTTAGGGACTTTCTTCACAAAAAAACAACAACAACAAGAACAAAAGGTGACCCCAAAAGTATCTCTATGAGTTTTCGTTGGAGTTGGACTCCCTCTATTTCAAATAATATTTTTAAAAACGTCGAAGTTATTTTTATAGGGTATCTACTAATGGATTGGCTTTTCGAATTTTTATGATTTTTTTGTTTCTTGGCCTTGCTTTGTTCTTTTCGTAACCGATTTTTTTTTAAAAATTGATATTGCGAGAGTTGAAGAAATGTCGAAAATGTTTCAACTTTCAAGTGCAGGAAAACATTAAAATAATGAACAATCAAGGTGTCTACTACGAGTAAAATTCGCAAAATTCATACAATGTTCATACTCCCTTCCCCCCAATAAGATATTGGCACGAAAAATTAAGTACAACAAGCAGAGAATCTGGAAGCACTCACGCCAGAAAATCACAGAAACCACTCACCATCTTCTCAACGGTGCCCAGCCAATTTCAAATACATGTAAGTGAAATTTTTAATCAAAAAGGGTATTTATTTGAACTATAAAATGTTATCATGCTTTAAAGCATTTTAGTCGCATTTTCCAGAAATTTTCGTACTTTTTAATCAAATTTCGTACTATCTTAATACCAGAAGACACCCTGAAAATTCTGTACAGTGCTCGAATAAAGAAAAAATAACTGAAAATTCTTTGAATTTTTCATTAATTAATCATCATGATTTTCGTAACCGGTTTGATAAAACTTCATTTTTGAAAATTAAAAAAAAAAATCAAGTGAAGTTTGCTTTTCATTTTTTTTTCAAAATTTTTCAAGATGAACTCAAATTAATTTATAAAAATAACGATCTATTAGTGACTTTTGGAGACAAAAATTGAATAAATGATTAATTACCTAAAAAAGTAACCTATTTTTGTGCAAAAATCGCAATTTTTCACGATTTTCCAAAAAACCGACACCCCTCCCCTTCATTTAATGAAGGAAAAAAACATAATTTTTCTGTTTAAGAAAACTTATTTGAAATGAAATAATTTGCAAGTCCATAGGGGAAAAAAAATTTCATTCATTTAATGAAGGAAAAAATATCCTTTTTCTGTTTTCTGTTCCTTTTTGTTACTTGAACCACCTAATTCTTAAATTACTACTTTTTCTCGTAAATAAAGTCACAAAAAAAAACAAGAAATAAAAGGTCAAAAAAGAAACTGAAAATCGATTTTTTTCATTCTACAACATTTTTTCTTCAAGGTAGAGCATGAACGAGAAAAGAGCGGAGAGGATATCTTGTCTTTTTTATTGATCACAAAACCATTCTTAGTCGTGAAAACCAAGTCTGAGAAGGAAATTTAGGAACAGAAAAAATCGTTGTCCTAGAAATTTGCAGATTGAGTTGAAAAAATGGCATCGAGGTGGAAAATTTTCAATTTTAGCCCCTCCAACAATGCCAAATTTGATTCGTGCCTGCAATCAAGCAGTAGCCATTTTAAAAAAACTTCATTTTCCCAAAAAAAACCAAACTTGTTACATAACATATTACATATCATAGGGTTACTTTTCGCTAAAAATTAAAAAAAACTCAAAGATACATGCTTGGCTGATGCCTCGTATTAAAGAGTATACGTATTTCCGCCCCTTACACTCCCCTCAGTCCTTTCAGTTTTTGAGTTATTTCGGAAAATGGGTTTTTGAGAGTACTCGAGCGAGCAAGCAAAAAAAAGGAAAATTGAGAGAAATTTGACCAAGTATTGAAAAACATCATGAAAATGTATATTATTTTCCAATAAAAGATTGTATTCCCCTCCCTTCACCAAAAAAACTCTCTGTCCCTTGAAAATAGAAATTATGTAAAGATTCAATTTTCACTGTTTTTTTTTTTTTTTTTTAATTTAGGATAAAAAGTATTTATTTAGGGAGAAAAAATTTGAAAATTTAAGTTCCGAAGTAGCATAGTTTTCCAAACGTCCAGCCCAATTGAAGCGAGGGCGCGAGCTAGGGGTTGAAAACGTGGAATGGCGTTGGGAACGAAAGCTCCCTAGTTCGTTTTTAAAAAAGGCAGTTACTTTTCAGATTTTTTAAGTTTTTACAATTATAAAAAATTATTTTTTCCTCTCGTAATTTTTCTAATCGTCAAATTTTTTCAAGGTTTTTAAAAATGAAACAAAAAGTCATTACATTGATTCGTCAATTTTTTCCAAGTTTTTAAATATGAAACAAAAAGTCATTACATTGATTCGTCAAATTTTTTCCAAGTTTTTAAAAAACAAACAAAAAGTCATCGAGTACGTCTTCGCAGGTTGCGTTTTACAACCTGCGTTTTATATTCGACGAAATTTAGCACATATCTATTCCCTAGTCCAAAGGCTAGTACATATCATGTCAAAATATAACTTCAGTAATCACAAATCACAAAAACCTCCACAGCATTTCAATTTCTAGGAAAAACTCATAAATGATTTTTTCATACCATTTCATCAAGTTTCACTCATAATTTTAAACATAATTTAAAATAAATTCAAATTAAGAAAAAATGCACAGAATTGGCACTATTTCTTCCACAAAATGATTTTTTTTAAATTGTAATCGAGTGCATTGGTGATTGGTGAGAGAGAGAGGATTAGAGGGAGGGAGAGGATGGAAGACATTGCCCGAGCAAAATGAGATTTTTTTGAAAATCAAGGTTTTAACAACGAAATTGAGCACTACTGTCCAATAAGATTTTCTGAACCGAATTCACGACTTTTCATGACCTTTTCACGGCCTTGTTTACTATTTTTCGGCACATGAATGACCCCCTCCGCCTCTGAAAAAACATTTTTGCAATTACAGGGTGTCTAATAAAAGTTGTTAAGCAAAAAGCTTGACTTGGCATGACCTTTTGGATAACTTTTCCAAGCAACCCCCCCCCCAAAAAAAAACTATACATTTGTGTGCTTGTAGCTATTTATAAAAATTAACATTTTAACAAACACATTAAATTCAAAAAAACTTAATTTTTTTTTGAGTAAATCAAGGTAAATTGGTCAAAAAGCTTGACTTTTCAGGATCGGCATGACCTTTTTGAAAAAAGCTTTACTTATCAGGACAGCTTGACCTGTTGGACACCCTGAATTATTATCCGAATTAATCAAGAGAATGGGAAAAATTTTAATATTCAATTTCGATATGAATAAATTTTCGATTTTATGGAGTTTTTGAGAAACGTTTTTAATGACCTTTTGATGAGAAATATAATTAAAAGTAACTTTTTGAAAGAAGTTACAAAGTTACTTCCAAAATAACCCCCTCCCCCCACCCCCCACGATACCTGAATTGAAACCTGCAGCCTTTTCCAAAAAATACAGAAATATTTCACAATTTCTACCAACAATTACGAAATTATTAGAACTCCTAAAAACATAATAATATAATGAAAATTCGTCACAAATTTCCCAGAAAGATGGAAATATCAATCTAAAATCTTCGAAAAATAGATATTCACAAAAAAGATCTTTTTCAAGCTTTCGAAAACATTTAATGTAGGTAGAGCTACCTAACAAATTTCAAAACTAAAATTACTAAATTTTGTCTTGAAAGGGGGATGGGAGGGAGGGTTATGACAACTTGATCGTGTTTTTTCTTTCAAAATCTGGACAGAACTTTCAAGCTTCCCTTCTCTCCCGCAGAACCACTCTATTATACCTTATTCAATTTCTTTTTAAATCAACAGTCTATGACTCTCTCATTTCAGTTAGATTGACACGAAAAAAATCTGATGTTTTTTCGAACACCTTACAGTCGGAGTAAACTCATTTAAATCGACACCCCATCGAACGAGCTCATCATAGCACTCTTCAGTACTTTCGAGACCTACGGTTGCTTTAAACAGGGATTTGAATTTTGTCAACAACAAAAATATACCCACGTTCGAAAGTATTTCCGCGGCGATTCATCCTCTAACTCACTAACTAGTCAGATGGTTTATTGCAAAATCATTCTATAGTCCGGTAACACGCTTACGATAAAATGTATAACTCAATATACTCGCATAAAAGAGGGATACAGCTCGATAGTGGTTTTTGGCAAACTTGTTATACAGAAGATTAAGAAAAACCGGTCGGGCCGATGAAAAGAATCGTCCAAAAATTCAACACAATAAACATAAGAAATGGAGCATTTAACAAAGGCCATTCAAGGTTCTATTTTTTGTTACCCATACAAAGACACATGTATACGAAACCACGTAAAAATTTCTTCGAATTGAAAACAAAGCTCAACTCGTATCCTGATCTTAGTCACAATTTCACAAAGGTGAATGGATTTTAAAAACATAGAAAGCACGAACTGAAGGTAGGGGGAAAAGATCAGAATTAGAGGGTGGGTCATCGTCATAAATAAAAACATCGATTAACACTATGGCAATCTTTGAACCATCGGAATAACTAAGAATACGTACTTTGAAAGTCAAAAGGAACTATTAACCGTGATATGTGCTGGAACTCTGTTGAGCTTGTTGTTGTTGCAACTGTTGCTGTTGACTATTGGCAGCTTGTCGCACGTGTTTAGGTACCGGAGGCTGAAGGTATTCGTGTTTGGCCAAAGCTAACACATCGAAACGATCCTCTTTGCGATACGCCAAGCAACACCTTATGAAACTTTTCGCTTCGTTACTAACAACAGGCTTATTCGTAAACTGTACTTCGGTCGCTTTTAGAATCGTATTCTCTTCCAAAATCGACGCTTGCGATAAATTATGGCCGAATGGTTTTCGACCGTATAAGCACTGGTAGAATATCACGCCAACGCTCCATACATCCACCTTTGACGATATCTTGGGCGGATTTTTACCAACCATGAAGCATTCCGGAGGTAGATACCAATACGTTCCGGCACCTTGGGATGATAAATCCATACCGTGGTCCGGATTGTAGTTTTCTTCGTCCATTATTTTACTTAGACCGAAATCCGTTATTTTAATCTCACCGCAGACGTTTCCTTCGACTAATAGAATATTTCCTGAAATCAAATAACCAAAAAAATTAATTAATAAGGTTAAAATGTCAAATTCGGTCAATTTTATCAGCGTGATAATAAAATTTAAAAATTTTTAGCTTTCGAATGGATTATAGAGAGACGAGATATCATATCGACGAGACTTTTCGATGCGAGAAACCAAAAACTTGATGTTTTTTGTTTCAATTCAGAAGTGGTATTAATACAACAATCGATAAAATGACGTGGAATGTTTCAACAGTCGACTCTGTTTTGTGTATTTAAGAAATAATAAAAATATGTACATTAACTAATCGACTAACGAAACAAATCTTCGATCGTTTAGTACCTTTTTTTCCGACTGGTTCGATTCGAACGTACTGAAGGGAGAATTTTCAAAACATTATATTCAATTCGGACAATAATTTATGATTAATTTTTTCACCAACGTCGACGACAAATTTCAAAATTATGTTAATATTTGCGCAACGAGGAAAAGAATTTTGATTATCGAAAAAATCCACCATTTCGTGCACTCGGTGGCATTAGTATTATGTATTTTTCAACTTTTCTTTTTGTTGTAAATAAATATGAAATGTACGTTAACGCGACGATTAAAAAACTTTCGAGCATCATATCGGTAATGGCAATAATTTAACATTACCGCACATGTGTCATTTTTGGCCAAGATATCCTTCAAGCTGAAAATACTCGATGTGCATAAAACCTCGAAAAATTATAAAATTTAGGTTATGTAGTAATTCGAACGGTTTTTTGGTTAAATTCGTGTAATTAAGTAGAAGAGTACTGATTACGAACCTGGTTTTAAATCGTAATGAATAACTGGAGGCTTGATTTCGTTTAAATACTTGAGAGCAGAAACTACTTGTATAATAATCAGTCTGGCCTCTTTTTCGCCGATAACTTTATGCTGTTTTAGGTAGAAATCCAAATCGTGACCGCTGCAGTATTCCAAAACGGTGCAAAATGAATTGGCGTCTATTTCGAACACATCGTATAGTTTAACTACTCTGGGATGATCTAAGGATTTATGAATATTATACTCTCTAATGGCGTGCTTAATATAATTGGCTTTTTTATCTTCTTTCCAGTCTTTGTTCAGTTGGTGGACTTTACACGCGACGTAGCGTTGTTCTTTCAGATCGAAAGCTTTGTGAACTTCGCTAAAGCCACCTTTACCTAACAGCATTAATAAAAAGTAACGTTCGTTTAACACCGGATGATTATTGTATTCGGATTGGTCTTCGTTCTGGATACGTTTCAGTTCGCGAATATGAACATTTCGTTCGCGTTCCAATTTCTCCATTTCCATTTGTAAATCGGCGTCTTCTTTTTTCAACGCCGACTGACGCAGTTTCAGAATTTCGTCGGCTTCGTAATACTCTTGAAAAGTGAAGGCGTTTTCTTGCGGTTTGAACGTGGCCGAGGCGCTATTCGATCCGTCGTTGCTGGTGCCGTTGTGCAGCATACCAGGTCCGGAGCTATTAGGAACATTAGTAGCAGCTCCGCCGGCCGAAGCTCGCTTTCTACCGGACTCGGTGGTGGGTCTTTTCTTGGCCAGAAGCTTTTTCTGTCTGTCGATTTCCTCTCGTTCGGCGGCCAGTTCCTCTTGGCGACGGTTGAGCTCTTGGAACGCGTACCCTTCCATCCAAATTTCCTGAAACTGGGCGCCGACACGTTGCATGACGAACTGACCGAGCCGCAGACGATTTTGCATACATTTCTGTCTAGCTTCCTTCTTCTCGATATCGGATTTCTCCCTTAGAAGATTCTTAATAACATCGGTGCATTTGGCGATTTGCGAGTTTTGCTGTTCGATGATTTTCTGCTGAGAAGATAACTTACGCAGCAGCTCTTCGTTGATCCGCGTCAGTTCTTCGATTTGTACGTTCTTTGATTGTAAATCGGTTATCTGGTGTTGGCTTTCGTATTCCGGCGGCGCAACCCTCGCCGGTCTCACTAATTCCGATATAAACGCGGGATGCTGCGACGACGGACCGGAAGCGGGGATTTTCGGAGCGTTCGAACGTATAGGACTAGTGACTGGATGCTTGACGAAATACTCGTTAATTTTCTTGGTATCGGTCGCGCCGGCAACGGATCGGGCCGGTTTAACGCTGATCATACGCTGATCGCCGCTGGAACTATCGTCTCCTTTGCGTTTGCGTGGCTTACGTTGCTCGGCGTTGGTTTTGAGCAGTTTCTCCGGCGTCACCGATTCGCGTTGCTCTTTGTCGCTGTGCGACGAACTGGCGCTCAGCGAGTCCTGGTTAGGCGGCGGATGCTCCTGCAGCGGATGATGGTGTTGTGTCAGCACGGTGGCCGTGATCGCGTGCGGATTATGGACACTCTGAAGTGTGTGCTGGCGTAGATGAGTACTAATCTGATGGGTATCTGGTTGCTGTTGTTGCTGACGTGTGATATTTACCCCGGATGGTGGCGCCATCTGTAATTGAGAAGCGGCCGCCGACATTTTAGCTCCGAGAAATCGCGCTTCTAATAATTCTTGCTTTCGAGAGTCTAACACTGATTGTAAATGATGGTGATCCATATTATTGACGCCAGCGCCACCATTAATCCAACAGCACATAGTCATCCCGTTAGCAAAGTTTCGAGTCCCATCAGAAACTACTACAATTCTGACGGTGTGCATTCAGAAATATATATCAACGTGTCAAAAACCTGCAACAAACGTGCGAATTAGAGATATGCCATTATACAATACTCTTAATATACCGATTACAATTAATAAATGGACTTAAAATTACATAGAACTTAAAACAACTTGACCTCGACCACGTAATCCTAATTTCGAAGAAATAAATATTTTGTAAATGTGTTTCAATTAAACTGAGATAGGTCGCTTTTGCATATACCATCTTTACCCCATACCCTTAAGTTCATCTGCTACAAAGCAGAACACATCAAAAAATGGTCAAGTAATTCGGAATCCAATTCAAGTAAATTTGTTCAAAAATACATCGATTACATTCCAATACCGAAAATGATATATTCAATACGATCATGTGATAGAAAATATCCAGAATTTAGTCACCGTTTCAAGAACGTCACGACAAAGTTACTTTTCTACATAATCACGTCATAACTCATCATCATCATATCAGAAACTGAATATTACTCCTATATACGTGATTCGTTTAATAAAATTCGAAAAAAGCACTGATTTAATGCACATTTGCTCAATAAAAGTAACCTTACCATATAAGCATTGAAAACCCATACGAATAAACTACACAGACAAAGGCACAATCAAGAGATAAATTCGTACAGTTTTCAAAACTGGATAACATGACGTTCTCGAGAACTTCGCCAAATCGGATAAAAAAAGACTTTGGGAATGAGATAGCAGCTCAAACGTATCTTAAAGATACACTCGAGACGTAGATCACTCACAATGAACCAAATCGCAAATTCATTAATACACTAGCACGGTGATTGAATAAATTGGGATTTGAATCAAGTGGTTAAAAATCGCGTCATCGAATGTTACTATATACGATAAATATTCGAAATATTCAATTAAGCGATCGGAAATATCACTTTTGATTTTGAAAATGATCGACTTACACTGCTACGACTGCTACGTTCTTAGTGCATAATACGAAAAGCGCTATTTTTCGATTTTCACACGAGACGTACATATGAGGAAAAATAATCGCATTTTTAAAAGATTATCTGATTAATTAATCAAATCATCCTGCGGATAATATCACGAAAGCATTATTACAGACAAAAATTACCATAATCGGCAATTTTTACATCAAGATGTTAAGTGTTAAAATAATTACGAATCGCGTTCGGAATACTTACCATTTTGGTTTTTGTTTTACAAGTATCAAAGAAAAACTTTCTAACGAATGGATTCCAATGAATTAACTTTCAAAACGATACATAAGCAGGTCAAATTATTTGTAGAGTACAACCCATTTGCAAAATTTAAATGGCGATCACTCAACTTAACTTATCCACGGTTTTTTTTTATTGAGCTTCAACCGACTGATAACAGTGTCAAAACTCTGAAGCACCAAAAAAAATAAACATTCGAAAAGTGCAATATTCGCAAATGCAATAATTATAATTTCTGTAGAATTTGGATAAATGTGACACCGAAAAAAAAGGTAAACTCGGATTACTATTTAATTTCAATAAGTAATATAAAAAATACTCGAAGAATATCACAAAAATAATTAATAAAAATCTGAAGATAATCTATGAAACGCGAAAGTGCATAGACGTTCTTCCTTCATCGTCTTGTTTTCATTTTGCATCGAACGATACGTCAACACTGTTAAAATTTTAAACTACCCTCAAACATCACAGATATTTTGCAATTTCAAATGGGATCAATGAAAACGCATTTTGGGTTATTAAGTCAATTTTTAAATACTTTTACCATCGGTGGAATTTATTATTTCGCAATAATCAATAATTGAACCCAATTTGGCTGTTTTTCGTTCTATGAGATGGTAAATTGATAAAATGCTACGTAAGTGAGACAGTCGGTGAAGTAACACTGTTGAAATCGAATAAGACGACCGAGGAAGTATCGCTGAAGACGAGATACAAAAAAAACTTTCATTTAAACCGCGAGCTTAAAGTTTGATTCAGCGCTGCAAAACTGAAAATGAAAAATTGATTTTTTTTTTCAAAAATACCTCAACAAAATTTACGAACTTATATATATTTTTTTATTGTTATTTGAAAATTTAAAAAAAACAAATTCAATCTTAAGTATAAATTATTTTCGGATATAACAAATTGGTAATGGAAAAATTAAAAATTTAATGATTGTGACAATTGGTAGATTTGTTCGAAGATTAACATCACATTAAAATGATAATTCACGAAAGTAAAATAATTAAAATTACGTAAAAAAATTCAAGTCTTATAAATTCAACTTTTCCAGCGTTTTTTTGATTCTCAATGATGATAATCTGACTGATGGTTTCTGATGCCAACATTCTTTGGTAATTTTCATCATGGAAGAGAGAATCTGTCAAGTAAAAGTTAGCAGAATGAGATTAAAATTCTATAAAATGATAGTTTGAATTATATTTCGACTCACACATAAAAAAAACATGTAATATCTAGAAAAAATATAATTTTACCGGATCAGAAGTCCAATAGTTGGGAATAACTGGGCGTCTTTGATCAACACAAACAATCTTCTTCATATCATCGAAAGATGGATCACCATGATCAAGGCAGTCATAAAAGGGCAATTTGTACTCATCTACCTTCCCATTTGATATCGTTCTCCAGCACACTTCCCAGAATACCAAACCAAGAGAGTAAATATCTGCTCTTTTGTACGATACGAAGTTCTTTGTATTCATCCTGTGTAAAAAAAATCAACATCGCTCATGATCACACGAATATAAAAAAAAGTAAAGATTTTTAAAATACGAACATTTGATCCAGAACTTCAGGGGCCATATAGCGCTTAGTTCCTACTCTAGGATTGGCAGTTAAAGTCATCTTGTTTGCTTTTTCGTAGAATGTTACCGCTAGCCCAAAATCAGCGATGACGCATTCTCCGTCCGTTTTCATGAGTATATTTTTGCTCTTGATATCTCGATGAGCAATTTGCGGTTTATCCTGAACATAATTGTTGAATTTTTTAATCTAGAAATCAAGAAAAGGTACCAAGAGAATAAAATGACCTAAAATATTCAGTAACTCACAATATCGCCGCTTAATTCTCCGTGCAAGTGATTAATTCCCTTCACTATACTGTAAATAATTTTATACATTTGATTATAATTCAGTGAGTGACGAACTAAATAATCGTAAAGAGATCCTAGCGCGTGGTAATCAGTGACAAGCCATAGCTGTGTTGTTGAATTACACGAAGTCATATCTGAGCCGATGAAATAGAGAATATTCGGATGCTTGGCTAAAACAGTGCTGTAAAAATATACACACAATTGTATCATTTCAATCTAGCCCGGGTATTCTAACATCAAATGTTATCCTTTACTTGTAAATTTCAGTTTCACGAGTCCATGAAGCTTCGTCTTTTGAAAGGAAAATTTTCACTGCTACTTCGGTATTGTTTGTTGTACCTCGCCACACTTCTCCATATTTGCCTTTACCTATCAATTCTATCAGTACTACTTGTTTCGCCAAAGTTCTTTGCATCAGAAGAGGTAAACCAAAGCCAGATCCTGATGTTATAGATTGTTCTAAATATTCCTGAAATTAATATTAAAAATTAGCGTCGCAGGAATTCGAAATTGAAATAAAAACAGGGTAAGAAGTACGATACAAACTTTCAATGTACTATCGCCAACTGTAGCTGTGGTTTTCATGACCGGATCACTGATGTACGCGTCTTCTAAATCAAATGACATCGATCTCGCAGCTAACACTTTTTTTCTGTGTTTTTGTCTGACGTAAATTAATATAATACCCAGAATACCCAATAAAAGAATTGGACCAAGGATGGCAAACGACAGCTTTATCGAGTAATCGTACTGATCTCGAATAGCAGCTAATTCATGGTCTATTTTTCGAAAAAGAAAGACAAAGTTTCGATTAATGACATAAGCAGAGTACCGAATGAATTTGTTAGAAAACAAACCTGTACGCATGGAAGGTAACGCAGGAAACGACCCATTATTGCACCATTCCCCGGTACAACATTCCAATACGGAATTTCCATTATTTACGACAAACACTGGACGAGATGGCCTACAAGACGCAATTATCCCAGGATTATCATCACAGCCTCGTTTGAAAGTTTTCTGACCATTGGGGTCTAGTTCGCTATATTTCCAACACTTGATAGACAAAATAACATCAATATAAAATACCCACAGGTTAGCAAAATTCATCAACTATTAGAATACTCACTCTTATAGCGTTAGGGCATATCCGGCTTCTTTCTGTGTCAAAACACTCTTCATTTTCGCAAAGCAAGCAGTTGAATCTGTAATCGAAGTCTAGATTACTCAGACTACCTGTACCCAGGGACAAAAGATCGGCGTTCGAGTTCGCGGTGCCATCGACATAATCATCTACCTCCATAATTTCAATCTAAATAAAACTTTACCGTGAACATATTTCTAAATTAGTAAAATTCGTCGTAAAACACATCTTTTTGAAAAATTTTGAAAAAAACTTTAAGTTGTTTTGTAGTTTTTTGTTTGTGTATAAAAAAGTGTTACCACCATGCCGATTTGAAATTGTTATTTTCTATTACGTTTTTTTCAAACTATCGTTTCAGTTTTTGTTATTAATGAACGACCGAATCAAATTCAGCGAATCAGAAATTAGTAGGTAATTTTTTTTCATTTACCCATCTTCATCAGCTGATCACTTTGACCAGTCGCCAAGAAACAAGCAAAAACATTCACGAACTTGTGAAACTTTTCAAGTACAAAAATTTGTTCTCATTAACAATTTTTTTAGAATTTTGAGTAATGATTTTAAATTTAGTGTAATATGTAAGACAAGAAAAAAAATTATAAACAGAGATATTTTATTACTCAAATTGCATTTTCGAACTTGAAAATAATCACCGAAGTGATTAATAGACTTTTACACGTAGATTTAATACAAAGCTCACTTAATTACGCCGAATGATAAAATATTTTTTAATAATAATACTTAATACAATGAAATCTGTGTATTAATATCCGTGTGACGATGGAAGACAAAATGTGTATTTTTCAAACATCATGAATAAATTCATCTTTGACTAGAATTTATACACCCCGGAATTAACTTTACATACGCTAATAAAATAAAAAGTAGTGTTATGTTACTCATAATAAAGTAGATAAAAACCATTTTAAACATGAAAAAATGCAATCACAAAATTTAAAACATTATAATAAATAGTGAATAAAGCTTTTTCATTCATAACAAATTATCCATGAAAAAATGAACGTATAAAAACTGTTATGTATACTTCAAATATGACTTTCTGTAAATGAAAAACTTCCTTGATTGGAAAAATAGCGGCAAACCAGGCGAAATTGTCAATCACATTTTCAAGATTTTTGGATTTTTGTCAAACGTTTAGCTCCTCGGCTTGGTGGACCTTTGGGTTTTTCAAATTTAGGTTTATCGACTACCTTTTTAGGGTGAATTTCTTCAATTAAGTAATCTTCAGTCAATTCTTCTTCGGCGCCGATTTCCAACTAAACATTACGCAAGTAGTGTTAATTATCCAGATAAATTATTCAAAATTTTAAGAAAGAACAACACTTGACGGAAAAATACCTTTTTGGAAATTGTCAATCCAAGATTACTTTCGATTATGTCAATTAAAGGACCTTTACAGCTCGAGTACAACATTCTTTCTTTCACAGAGCACGAGTATCCAGGCATTGAGTATATAAACACTATAATCAGAAACACACAATACATCATTCCCTCATAAGCGATTTAAAAAACACGAAAATTTCAAAATTTCACCGCATTATTACCAACAGACTGAATTGTAGAACCTTCGTATTTATGAGCAAAACTATACAAGTGATATCTAGCATTGTCTTTAGGAATTTGCTCTGAAAGTTTGTTAACGGGAATGACATCGTCTCTGACTAAATGAATTTCTTCATTTTCGATATCTGAACATAAAACATGAAACACATTTCGTATAAATTACTCGTAATTGCGAAAATTAGTGAAAGGCTGGAATGCTGACCAATTTTTAGTTGAATATAATTGATCTTCTTTTTCACCATCGAATTAACGGAGTCAATGACCGCATTAGAAATTGGAAACGAGACACCAGATAATGTTTGAGCTCTTGAGTCAATACCAGCATTTGATAAAGTTATATTTTCGACTTTTCGTAATCTCGCCAATTCTTCTTCTTGAGAAGTCAACGGAGCAGGAGAACTATCGGCTTTGCGATTTTTATTCAAACCTCCGAGAGTAATTTCATGCTAAAAAATGAGTGAATTCTGTAAGTATAAGATTTACACGAAACACAATTTTTCACAAAAAGTAATACCTCAGAAGTTCCATGTAATTCTTCAGAGATACAATTATTCCCGAATTCTTGTTTTAGAGTAGCTTTAGTAGAAGCGTACAACATTTTTTGTCGAACAGGAGCATCATCCGGCGACCAGCTAATTAATAACCAATCATAACCAGTTTCATTCCTATGATCTAACCTGAATATAAAATTACATTACTATAATGTAGATCAAGTTACAACAGTAAAGGGAAAAAAACAACAAAAAATACCTATACAAAATGTATGACGGTTGACTACTTTCAATCATTGGTCCAACCATTTTATCAAAGTCATCATCCCATGTTTTCTCAACTTCCTTGTAATCACTCAAAGTCAATTGTTCTGAAATGTGAAAATTATCAAAATTGGTCAAATTGGCCAACATTTTTCAGAAAATCAATTTTCAAGAGGTATTATAACTAGAAAAAAAGTACTACTCACCATTTTCAATGGACACTTTAACCACCCTGATTTTACCAAGTTTACACTTCGCGAAGAATTTCCGAAGCTCTTCATTTGCTGCAAATGAAACAAAGGTTGAAATGTTTAAGAATTATAACGATGAAAAACGAAATATAATTGTTAGGATGACATTACCTTTTATTCCAGTTTGATGAGACATTTTTACAGCGAACTGAGTGTTTTCTGAACAAATACGACGAATGGATCAAAATAATATGTTCTCCAAGCCAGCTTTCAAAAAATACTCTACGTCAAAGGTGTCAACGTCAATACAACTATAATTACTTTAGCGGTGTTCCGTTCTAAGAATTGAGAATTTTTTACAAGTTTTCATCGATTGTTATCAATTGAAAATTAACAAATAAAGTGTTTGAGGCAATCAATCAGGAGACAAATTTCTGGTGAATTGCCAAAAGTGCAATGTACAATTTATTAAACAGAATTAACGCACAAAAATTGAAAATTTTGAGTCCGATAAGATCGAAATGCGAAATGTAATAAAAACTAATACGAATGAAAAGTATGACTAATCTCGAACAATTGACATAAAGTCAGAATGATAGTCAAAAATGGATCAAAACTCGAATTTTCTCTTTTCTCTTTTCATTTTCATCTCATCTCAGATTAATTATCACGGATCATCAAACAATCGCAGAAAATCACAAATTCACATTATTTTTCACACAACTTTCCAATGTTTTTCATTTCGGCTGGCTAACTCCGTATTGCTCAATGCCCAAAAAAAACATCATCAGCTCAATCAGCTGATTGCAATTCACAATTTTTAAAATTTTTCCGCTAAATTTCTGAGGTTTGTTTGACATTTTCGTAGTTTTTCCACTGGTTTTTCTTTAATTCGATGAAAATTAGAAAATGGAAAGTAATATTTTGCTAGCGGAAGATTGTCCAACTAATTTCATAGTATGTAACGAATGCATTGTTCATAATTTGATTTTTCAGTCTGCCTACTAATGAAACTTGCTCAACAATTATTTGTATTAGACAGAAGAAAAATGCATTGAAAAAGAAGCAGCAAAAGATGAGAATGTGGAATTATTAAAGCTTGATGATAAGAAAACCAAATCTCGAAACGATTTCTTCAAATCGGCGTGTTGCGGTTTATTGTGTTATTCAATCATACCGGAAGGTTTAATTTAACAGCATCGGTAAGAGAAGGACGAGTGTGTGAGGCGAATTATAGTATTTAAATAATAATTTTTTGTTACATGTATCGGCAGCAAACGAATACAAGACTTTGATAATATCGACGAAGATCTCATTCTGTACATTGATATTCATTTGCATCGCCTAATCACCAAGCAAGGATTTTTAATACGAACGATCGAAGAGAGCTTAATATGGCTCAGTAAAAGACAACAATGCCAGAGTAGACATCTCGTAAAATATTTTTTACTGATGTAGAAGTACATGTGTAGATCTTTCTACCTTTTGTCACACGATGTAGGTGCGAAACGGATCGAAATTTAGTGAAGTACTACGAAGAAAAATGTACTTTGTTTTATCACGTATACGTATTATTCCATCATAAATTTACTGATGTACTCTTATGATTTTTTTTTTAAATCAAGGGCTTGTTCCTCGTACACATAAATTGGCAAATACAAGCAGAACTTGGGGAAGAGTTGTCACATCCTCACATCAGACGAAACAATTGACGTCCTTGACTCTATAAAAAGCCATGGAGATGCACTCAACGTATCCATGCCAGGTGAATAAGCTATACTTTGATGGATTAGTTTTATTTACATGAACAATTAATTATGCTTATATTAAATTAGTGGTTGGAAATTTCAGGTTAAACATCGAAATTGAAAAATTCTAAAGTCATTAAAAGTTAAACTTTCGTTTGATGTAATGAAGAAATCTGTATGGTTCGAATATTGTGAAATACCAACTGTAAAAAATCACGTTTTCGACGTTTTTCCAACTTTGGCAGAAATATTTCCCTCATCTTACGATCGCAAAGTAGTCATCACTTTCATGCCATACAGTAGGTATCCATTCAAGCTTACTATTGAATTTCAGTTCATATTGTACAATTAAATCAAATATTATTATTATGTAACAGTGTGAAATAAGCCAAGTGGATAAGAAAAAAAAATGAAATAATCGAAAATGTCCCAGAACACATGAACTTGGCGAAAGGGTAATGCGCAGGGCTTTCCAGCCAATCTTCATTGGCTTTTGGCTATCGGCTATTTGCTGAATTTTTTCATTAGCTGAAATAAAGCTGGCTATTGGCTACCTAAATTCATTGGCTGTTGTTTGACTGGCTATTGGCTGAAAAAGCATGTGACCCCTTAAAATACTCGTCACGATGTGTACATGACCATGGTAAAATCAAAACTTCATAAAATATCATTATAAATGAAAAATTCGAGAAAAAAACGATATAAATATATTCATGTTTGAAATATAAGTACAAAATTTGATAATTTTCGATAAAATCATCGAGTAAATTGAAATTATGAACGGCTGAAAATCGGAAAATCATTGGCTGATCATCGACTGGCTACCAGCCAGGGTCCGGAACCACTTGGGAGAACAACCAAAAAAAGACCAGGGGAACCACTTTTTTCGAATTTTGAAATGAGAACCAGCACCAGAACCAGTTGAAAAAATTTATAGAACCATTCCCAATAAAGGGAACAACCAGGGAGAAGTAATTTTGAAACTAACCATAACCACCAGAACCAGTTTTTATCTAGATTAAAATAGTTTAAGATCACCAAGAGCAGCAGCTGAACCCAACCTTGATTTATTATTGCTTAAACTAGTTATTCAAATTTCAATTATTTCACAAAAATTTGATAAAATTACAAAACTATACGCAGATCTTAATTTGACTTCAAAATTGAAGTTTAGTCAAATTTTGATGTGTTATTTTGAAAGTAAAAAAAAAAAACAAAAAAAATGACTGGAACTGGGAGCACCAGAACCACTTGGAACCGGGAGAACCAGTACTAATTGGAACCTCACCACAACCAGGAGAACCATTAAATTTTCTTGACTCCTGGAACCAGAACCAGAACCCCACCAAAAAAACTGACTACGGAACCACTTTAGAACCAGAACCGGAACCATTTCATCTCAAAGGTTAAAGAGCAGCGCCAGAAGCACCAAAAAAAAAATTTCAAATGGTTCCGGACCCTGCTACCAGCTAAATCTTTTTTATTGACTGGCTATTGGCTATTGGCTAAACCCCATTGGCTACCATAATCTATTGGCTATCGGCTTTAAACTATTGACTGGCTGGAAAGCCCTGGCTAATGCGATCATAACAATGGATAGCGCGTTAATTTAAAAAGACTTGAAAATAAAGAAGAGAATAATGATTGAAAAATCAACGGGCATTCAATTTTTCGAGAAATACAGCGTGCCCACCAAGCTCTCAATAAATCGGAATTTAACTCTCCTGAAAAGCTGTTGGCAAAGGTGCCAATGTTGCCATTTCCGTGCTGCACCAAATTTTATTGAGCCAGCTGCCAGATCAACATCAATCTGACATTGTTCCCTAATAATTGCATTGGCCAGGATAAGAACAACGCGGTGCTGGATTAATTTATGTGAAGCCTGGTGAGTGTTCCTTTGCTAAATGAGTAAAAAGCATTTATATGTTGCATTCTGGTAAAGTTCTAAAGTTCATGAGGAAATTTTTGATCTTTGATAAAAATTATGATTAGATGCTCGTTCAAATTGTTTAGAAATAATATCAGTCGATTTTTACATATTAAGCATCATACATTTGTGTTGGGGTTCCTAAGGACCCTTTGTAGTTCTATCGAATGATCAACTTGGGCGAACAGTCACCTCTTATGGTTATTTTATTGCATAATTGGTAGGGCTGTTGATAGGAACCGTTCCATCATCCTTTACAAACTTACAATATATTTTACCTTCCGAATCTCAGGCATGAAATTCATATGCTTACCTATCTAATGTAATTATTAACAATTAACCTACGTTTTATTATTG
This sequence comes from Pseudococcus viburni, assembly GCA_033439095.1. Lineage (NCBI taxonomy): Eukaryota > Metazoa > Arthropoda > Insecta > Hemiptera > Pseudococcidae > Pseudococcus > Pseudococcus viburni. The sequence goes on from JAVBJF010000046.1 coordinate 100,184, forward strand.
AATCACAATTTTGTTGGTCTCGAGTGAGTTTGAATGATAGGTCGTAATTTTCTAATATTACGTATTGAGCTATTTGCAATTACATTGGCAAATTGCTTAGCACTTGTAAGAAAATTATCTAACCCCGGTACAGCCCTCAGCCAGTATTTTTCCAACAGTTGATGAGCTCTAACATCTGTTATGAGAAGGGTTGTAACCAAAGAGACAATGTAAACCGGAACGACGTTTATTGTGATATTCAAGGGAAAAGGCAAACTTTTCAAAACTCTCGAGTATCAAAAGGATGCGAAGAGCAGCAGTATACAAAATACGTGACCGGTCGAGAAGACCCCGGCGACTATTGCCCTCCTCAACAAACTTATTCCGATGACTACCGTGCTCAATGTTTCGATGCACGGGATGCTTGTAAAGCGAGGTCACCAAGAAATGTTTCTCCTACGCGAAGAGGCTCTCCAACGCGAAGAAGCGGTTCTCCAACGCGGAGAAGAGACTCGAGAATATCCCCAAGACCTCCAAGTCAGGAAAGAGAAAGACGAGGGAGAGTTTGCGAGCCAGATGACCGTTTCGCCGAAGATACCAAATATGGTACCAAAACTCTTCCTGCGCACTGTTTCGAAGTGCCAATTCGTAGAAAATGCCAACCGTGTACGGCCAAAACTAAATGGCAAAATGCTAAATACTGTCAAGACGATTGCGGTTCCGGAATCGTACCTTTACGTTACAACTATAACATTAGTAAACGAATCTGGTGCAGAACGCCTCTAACAACCTATCAAGCATCGCACGGTGAACTTGGCAGGCAGATTTTATGCGGGGAAAAAGAAATAAAAAGGCTCATCAACGACTCCGGACCCCCGTGCAACATCTGCGAGTACATTTTACCACCGTGTCGTGGATACTACAGGCGTTACGATTGTGTCAACCCGTGTGAAGATGAATCTGAAAATGTCGTTTTCCGAGATGGCCGTAATCGACTTCGTGATAAAGTGGAACGCTATTGGCAATCGTGCTTTACCGGTAAAGCGAAACAGGACGTTAATACATATGCTCCTCAGAATATGGCTTTGGCAATTAAATATCGCAAGAAAGCATATGGTCTCGGAGGAGTTACTTCCAATTGTTGGTAAATACTCTAGAAATACCATCACATCGAAATCTGATGAAAAAATTGATACGGAACAATTAAACATATATTTTAAATTTTATTTTGATTCAAAAAATATAGATTCTTTTTTTCTAAAATGAAAAAAATTGGTAATGGCGAATAATCCTCGAGCCTCTTGATTTTCTAAAGAGAATTTTATCAAATTGTGTTTTCACTTTCGTGATTACACGAATATCTTTCGCAATTTCCGCCATTTTCTTTGTATTTGATCACGTCGTTTAATTGATTCAACATCTTGGAGTATTTTTGATCACTTGCGCTGTTTCTAAATTCAAAATCGATCAAATGAATATTTTTTACTCTTTAATCTAAGGAAGATTTTTCGAAAAATACTTACAATCCAATAAACTTAGCTGCATTCATAATTATATGACCAGCATTCATGTATTCTCTGGCTTTATGAGGATCTTCGCATGCTATTCTGTGCAAACAATCGAAATTATTTTCTTCATCGCCCATCAGATAACTCAACAGTAATAATATTTCAGTTTCTGTGATCATTGGTTCAGGTGCTTCATCTTCACTCCTGCCTTTAGGGTATCCTGCCGTTCCTGCGTACGAAGCTCCCCATAAAAGTCCTTTTAGTACCAACAAGATCAGCATATTTGCAAAATTTAAGGTCAGCACCTAATTCAAAATGTTTGAAGAGATATCAAAATAAGTTTTCTTAAATTCTATCGTTTGATGTGTAACATTCTCATACTTGATTGCTAGATGTCGATCGAGATATTAGTTCTCTAGCAATATCAGTGAGTAGACTTTGCATAACTGGTGAGACATCTTTTCCATTTCTGGCCGGCTCTTCGGAAGTAGGATGAGACATTGCGATTGAAATGGTACTAACCACAACCAACGCCTTAATCCATCCGATGATTTCTTTCATTATGAAATTCTAAAATTCTCTGTAAAAGGTGTTAGTGTTACAGTCAACAAAAATAGAAGCTCCATAAATCGATTCGAAGATCGGTTGCGATAATACGCGAGATTATAAGTGAATTCAGTTTTTCAAAAGAAATGTCGATGGTTGACTCGAAAGTACTTTCCCTCTGAATGAATTTACTGGTTTAATTTTATTAGAATTGTTATCACTTTGATTTTAAAATAAAACTGGCATTTGAATTTTTAGAACTGAGAAAAGTCGAAATTACAGGTTTCGAAAAGTTATGTTTACTTTATTACGGTAGTGACGAATTGATTGCCTAATTTTCAGGCGACGTTGAAAAAAATCATACGTTTTTATTCTAAATTCGTCACAATTAATAAATGTTTGGTGAGTAGTTGACCATGATTGAAATAGGTGATGTCACCAAAAAGGAATTCAGAACTGGAATTTTTTACAAAAAAAAACTAGAATATTATTTCAAATGAAATTTTGAAAAATATAAAATGAAGAAATTCATCGAATACGAGCGAAACGAGGATGGAAATTTTGACAAACAACGGCTTTTAGAACTGAAATTTTATTATTATAATCTTCAAAATTGAAGGAAACCCCCTCTTCCAGAAAGCTTACAGTGATAGGACCACATAAATTGAACAAATTTTGACTTAATGATTTTTTGCCCAACATCAAAATTAACGGAGCTCAGAAGTAAGGACCAATTAAAATAATCAGACTTTATTTTTACAAATTTTCCATTTAAAATGGTCCTTCAGCTTTTCAATTTTGATGTAAAGCAAAATAACATCGTAAAAAATTATTAGATTTTCAAAAGTAGTGATTTTTCTAGTTTTTTTTTTTCAAATAATTTCATTCAGCATACTTACATTTTAATCTATTCATTCGATTTTGAAGTAGGACAAAAAATACTCGGAAGAAAATTTATTCAGTTTTTGAGATACCATCATTTTCTATTATTAAAAATGTTGACCAAACTTTTTTCAAGAAATCTTTTAGAATTAGATACCACTACAGTTTTAACGATGAGCGAAATATCAATTGAAATTATTTCTTCGTCATAATTGTGCTAAAAATTCAAGATGCAAGATGCACATTTTGATTCATACCTATTTAGGGTTCAAAATGTTTATTTTCATGATTTTGAAAAAAAATTAAGGACAGCAAATTTTGATGCGTGTATCTCATAAACTTAATAAAATTAATATCGATAATGGGGAAAGAGAGGTTGGTGATCAAAAACGAAAAAGACGTATGTATTTTTTTTATTACTTTACTTTTGAGACTCATAACTACCCTCACAGTGGTTCGAGAGGGGTTGAAAATTTATATGAAAGGATTTTAACTCGAAGTAAGTACCTATACAATGCATTAAAAACTTTGCAAAATCAAAGATCTCGTCTAAAAATCACCCCACTTTGATGTACACTTATTACAGGTCAATTTTTGCGACTTCAGATTATCAAATAATTCTTCGGTTATGAAATAATATTAAAATATAATTCAGTGAAAGTAAAATGGGAAAAGGCGAGTCGATATAAAAATATTCAACGTTTTCCCTTTTTTTTAATTATTTTTTTTAAGAAAAAAAAGGCTAAAATAATGATTTTAGTATTGGTACAATTTTTCGCGGTATTTGGTCTTTAGTTCAAAAAAATGAAAAAAAAAACAAATACACAAGGAAATTCTACATTGAAAATTTTTTCCAGAGTGATCACCATTAAATTCCGAATGAAGGAGATGAATGGTCAAAAAAACACCTCCTGAAACTTAGAATGAAAATCGGAGCTCAAGTCGATGACCTCTTTTTTTTAAATTGTAGATTTCAAAAAAAAGTTGATGGATTTTTCAAAAAAATTGAAACATTTCTTCAATAACTTGGTACGGTCCTTTTTGATCTGCTCTCAGTGGTTGAACCATTTTTGAGTCGATTTTTTAAAACCTGTGTTTAAAAACTTGGAAGAAATTGTCGAAAAAATTGAGCACCTTCATAATTTTAAAAAATTTCAAATTTTAGTAATTATGTTTAATTTTTCATTTGATTTGGAAAAAGTGTTAAAAACGCAGCCATGAAAATAATTTCCTTCATTACAATTATGAATTTTTCTCCGAATCCAGTAAAAATTGAATAATCAATTTTTTGATGTTTAATGACGGGAAAAAAGGAGCGTTGAAAATGTTACTGTATTTTTGATTTTTGAGAAATGAGACCTGCAAATTTTTGCACTGCAGAAAATGTCCACTCTCGTCCAATTCTGCCCCTGATTGACTATTCTTCAAGTTGGATTTTTTTATGTGAAATAATTTTTTAGGAAGTTTCGTTTAAAATGATTTAAAGCTTTTGAACAGTTCCAATTTCAACTTGTAAAATGGGTCTATTATAACAAAAATTGCCATAATTTGAACCATTTTAATTTTTAAAAAAAATTTGAAAATCTTAAAAATTAATCTCAAATTTTATTTCACTTCGTTTATTTTTTTTTATCACGATCATGCATGAAATTTTTAATTCAAAATGTGTTTTTTTCTCAAGTATGAAACACTTCAACAAATCTCGAATAAACTAACATGAAAAAAGAAAACTTGGACATCTGTATAATCGCTTACCTTTGAGAAAATTCAAAACTCAAAATCCTTCGTAATCCGAAATAATATACAGGAACCACAGTGTACTTCTATGATCAAACTTTTATCACATGGTCATCCTTAGATTCCGAGAATGTAACTGAAAATTTTTATGACGTGAATAACATTAAAGAATCTCCAGTTTTCATTAAAATGCGCCACCTATTACAAAAAGATAAGATCATAAATGGTTTGCTTCCTAGGAAAATTTAATAATTTGAGCGTTGTGATCAGTCGGCGTATCAGAAAGACTTTCTTTTTCTTGTTTGTTTTGACCGTTTATACGTACACTTGCTCTTTCGAAATCATTCGAGCGTACCGGAATTCTATTGTTTTATTGTCGGTTTTCACCAATTAAAATTCGATTTCGTGATTACACTTGTTCGTGATTTATTTCTTTGGTTCTTCGTTTACTGAATTACTAAGTAATAACTTGTGCGAATCGTTGGGAAAAAATTGACAATTGTAATAATTAATTAATTGGTCATTGGTGATGCTTTGATCGGAATACCTATAGGTATCTATTATTTACAGATGTCGTGTTTGGATTGATAACACAGGTCGACATTTCTAAGCTTTTGAAATGTTGTTTGAATTTTAATGGGTGATTTTTACAGTATTTTTTTACGCCAACACGAGAAAAATAGTGAAAAAATTACTTTTTGATAACTTTTGACACTTGAAGTCATACAGGAATCATAGCGGGTCACTTTTTTAGGATGTTCGTCACTTTTTTCGACTTCAGTCACTTTTGGTTACTTTTCACGTCTAAAAGGTCACTTTGGTTACTTTTTTCCCCTCAAAAGTCATTTTTTCTTCGCACTTCCAGGCAAAAATTCAGGTTTTCACGCAAAAATTGCTATTTTTCAAAATTCTTTAAGGAAAAAAATTAAAAAACTGACTTTTGCTAGTTTGTTTGTTGCTTTGACGAAGGAATTTAATATATAAAATTATTCACGTCTTTTCAGTTAATTTATCTTTGAAATGTTTGCAGAAAACTACAAAAAAATTGCCCCCTCCCCCCCTTGAAAACTGTAAAAAAAAATTGGCCCCAAGAAATTGAGTTTTTGGTTACTTTTGATTACTTTTTGCTCACTTTTTGCTCAAAAAAAGTTACTGGAAGTTACTTTTTTTTCAAAAATTTCGTCCTGATGCCTGAGTCAATTTTCTGAGCAAAAGAAAGGTTCAATGAAAAAAATAAATAGAACATAAATTGTAGAGCGTAAAATTCCTTTTCTGCAGAGTCCAATTAGTTTTTTCTTGGGAGGCTTAGCTTTCGAAATACCTATTTTAGTTGAAAGTTCAACGTTCAATTTTGATACTTTTATTGAAAATATCTCAAAAACTAAACCCTCTAGGAAAAAAATAATTGAACTCTACAAAAAAAATTTTATGCTCTACAATTCATGTTCTATTCATTTTTTTCGTTGAACCTTTCCTTTGCTCAAAAAATTGACTTTAGGTGTCAAAAATTATCAAAAAATGCAAAAAAAAGTTCAACAAAATATTCAAATTGTGAAAAATCCTTTGGCGATAGAATCTTTTCACTATTTTTCTCGCGATCATCACGAAAAGTACTATAAAAATTACTCATTAAATTTCAAACAGCATTTTCTATTTCGATCTGTGTATATAATCTATGGGTTTTTTGATCGAAGACCTTGACAAAAATTTCAACTAATTCAACTAGGTATTCTGTCTGCATTTCTTTTTTTTCGATTATATCAATAAATTTAGAATTACTTACAATAAATTTTCAAGTCCAGTTCATCATTTTTGATGTGAAATAAAATTGATATATGTAGGTAGGTATAGTCCATGCGTACTAAACAGATTGAAAATTATAACTCGAAGATCAAAGTTTTGATAAATCAACGCTTTCAATTTATATCATTGATTTTCAAGACATGTTTTAATCAGTCACTTTGTCGCTGTAAATAATTACAGATAATGTTTTACAAGTATTTCACTCGACTTTCACGTTACTGGTGGGAACGTCCACGAGAACAGAACATTACGATGACGTTTTCATTGATAACCATTAACCATTTATGAAACGAATTCAGATGGAAATAGGAGAAACAGTCTATAAATATGTGTCATAAAAAAGTGTCCGATCGATTGAAGTTTCTAACCTTTTTTTTTCTTTTTCTTTTTTTTTTTTGAAATGGGAGAATCATTTTAACTGGAAAGAAACTTCAAACTCTGTTTATTTTGAATGCATTTAGAATAAATCGAGATGATTGACTTCGAAAGTTCTCTATGTAAAAACAAAGATAGAGATTTAAAGATATCATGCATTGAAAAAACGATATGCTTATAAAGGAAACAATGTGGTCCAGACTCTAGGGAGACGTGGGCGAAATATGTCAAGTTTTGAAAACAAAAATCTTGCATTATTTTCATTTATGAATACCTAAGTAATTAGGTTACTTTAATTTATAAACTGACGATAAATCTTTGAAGACAGGACAAAAGTTTAAAATATGTATTTGTATTTTTAAAGATCCAAGGTGAATAGGTGCGAAGAATTCATCGTTTTTGGAAAGACTTGTATTTTCTTTTTTCTTTTTTCAATCTAAAAACTGAAAGTTGGGTACCCAATCGTGGACCTATTTCACTCAATTTTCTGATTTCTTTTTATCAGAAAAGTGATTTTTTAGTTCATTTGCTCCTTAATTTTCCATAGTTGAATGAGGAGCTGATAGCTCATCACTCTCACCTTGTTCATTCCTTCAAGAGCAGTTTTTCTCAAATCCCTCTCTTTCCCAATCTCAACTCTGGAATTAGAAAAAAAAAACTTCCACATTCGTAACTTATTTATTACTCGCCTTTATTAATAAAAATCTTCACTCGATACAATTTCAATTATAATTTATACATTAACAGTTTTATAAATAGGTACCTACTTACATCTTGCGAAATTTTCAAGACGTAATAGTAATTTTTTTAAATAATAGCAAAATGCGTTATAGAAAATTACTCGTAATTTAAATAAATTAAATATCGTTTATTAAAAAAAAAAAAATATTTACAAATATTTATACAATTATAATAAATAATACTGGTATACTTATAGGAATTTTTTTTCGTTTTTTTCATTCGTGTAATGCAATCGAAATCAATAATATTATTACAAAATAATACAAAATATTTATTATGAATATGTACGTATATTCGTAGTCAGTCTTATTCATCAATTAGTATTTAAAATGAAATCATTCGTCGAAGTTTTTCGATTTCACATCACTAAGATATGTACTCGGAGTGCTTTAAGTACCATTTGAAAATTCTTTTTGTTTCGACGGTCTCCATGATGGGCATACGTATTTTGAACAATTTTTCGTTTTTACTGATCTCATCACGTCGTCCAAATGCGGTGCTACTGTCGCAGCGATATCAGGATGTATTCTAAACATGATATTGAAGTATTAGATTCATATTGAAATTATTTTGAAATGAAAATTTTAATAAAAATTCTAAACTTATCTAGATATTTAGAGCCTATTCAACTTTATGTTAGAGTTGAATTAGAAGGGGACTGAGCAGCACAAAAGTTATGCAAAGATTTAAAAAACCAATAAAAATTTGCCTAAAAGAAGTAATTTTTTATTATTTTAGAATTTTAAACGAATAATTTATTTATTATTATTAGAGTCGAAAATTAATTTTAAATTTTCTACATAACAGTAGGAGAGGAGAATAGTGCAAATGAAAATATGTTTTATCCAATTTTGAAAATTTCAGACCCAAACAAAATTAATATTTCAGTCTATGTCTTCATCACTTACTCATTCGACTACAAATTACCCACCTTCGGTGACATTTTGTCTTAATTATTCATCGATCTTGGCGCCAATAGACATGTAGGTGCTCGACTGCTCATCCAAGCTTTTCTATTGTCCATTACCATTGGAAATAAAGTTTAACTGTAGATAGTTGACTGGCTACGTGCCTTACGATTGAAAACTGACAGTCATTCGTTGGGTGAAAGTCAATCAATACATTATGTCATGTATGAGTATTCAACGTTCAGAGAGTTTAACTTCGGGTTTTACCACGTTGATGAAATGAAGATCGCACGTATCTTTCGTTACTTTATGGTCAGTGTTGAATTAAGTAAAGTATGTATGTACTTTCCGTATCGACACCTATGTTTTTGTAGGTATGTTGATTTTGTTTTGTTTGATCCGGTTCAAAACTTCAAACAAATTGTTCATTCAGTTAGGTATCTATGTACTTCTGAATTAAAATCTGAACGAAAAAAAACTATGTTCAGTATTGGGGAGAGGGACATTGAAAATTAATCCTTTGAGTTACCATATTGCTTAGATTGAACTAATTCAATAGTATGGAGAAGAGAGAGCGAAAGCCAATTTTCTCTTAAATAATGACAATATTTTTAATAATGCGGAAAATTTTGAATTTTGAGCCGAAAAAATTGGATTTGAAATTGAAAATTTTTTTAAAATTCTTCAGGAGTTGAAAAGTTGGAATTTTTAGAATCCCCCCCCCCCCAATAATATCAACTTTGCTATTTTCAAATGACTTTCACCATAAATTTCAAAAATAATTTGATTCCTGTTTTTTAAATTTAAAAAAAAATTTCATTCTCATCAGGGAGGTACCCCAACTCGAAATGAAATTTTGATCCGAAACAAAAATAAATCGAAAGTACATCATAAAGGAACTCCGTATCCAAAATTCGAATTTTGGCGAATTTTTTAAATTTCAAAATTACCTCATTGCCCTGCAAATATAAAAAGATCCAGCCAACGAAATGAGCTGAAATTTGGTATATAACCTATTTTCAACTCCTCGAATCGAGTGGAAGTAGTTTCGAGACGTTTCGGAGTCTACAGAAAATTTTTATAGGCTTTTCTCCTGCGATGGAAAATTAAAAAATTTTCTGGAGGCTCAAAAACGTCTCGAGACAGCTACCAATCAATTTGGAGGTTGAAAATAGGGTACCTACTAATTTTCAGCTTTTTAACCCAGATGCGTACACTATCAGCGTACTTGAAAAAAAAATTTCTGCGAAAAACATTTGGATTTGAACTCGAAATTACGAATTTTGGAAAATTGTGGTTTAATCGCCAATATGGTGAATTGGTGATTGCATGTAGGTGCTAAAGTTCATATGGATCATTTAGTCCAGTGGCAGATTGCATTTTTTTGGACATAAACTGCAAAAGGTGATAGAGGCGTGAAATTTGGTATGGTGAACAAGGACATCATAACGAATTTTTAGAGCCCGGGAGCCCATCGCCAAACCCCAAAGGAGGGAGTGGGGGGAGGTTTTAAGGGGGGTTCCGCCCCCCATTTTTCGAAATTGGACTATCGACCCTTTTTTGGTGTCATTTCCAAATGATTGAATCTCGCTGAGTTCAAAAATGTCATTACTTTCAATATCCGAGTGAGAGAAGTCCCTCAAATTTGAGATTTCTCTACTCGTATTTTCACATTTTTCCTCAAAACTGCCTAAAAATCATATTTTTCCAACTTTGCACACCCTGTCGACCTTCCAACTAAATTTTTATTACGATTTTCGAAATGTACGAGTAGATTACCACATATATTGACCTTTTTCATCTTTCCATATCCCTGCTCTGAGTGAACAGAGGGCTCTAAAGGTACTGAAATTGCACCAATTTTTCACATTTTTGGGTAAAAATCACAATTATTTAATTATATACGAGATAATGTTCATGGGTTGAAGTTTTTTATGCGATGTCTGGGTAGTACAGGTTCAACAGAATAAATACAAGCCCAGAGGCACCCCGTATACCCCTCTGCAGGGGTGAGGGGGGTCATTTTTGACTAGCGTTTTGCCCGATTTTGACCACTTTGAAAGTGAAATAAGTTGTACAATTTTTTTCACCCAAAAGAATTACTGAATAATGTTTTCTGACGTTCCTCGATCCAGATCAGTCGATGATTTCTTATTAAATGCAAGTGGTAAGGGTGACTATTTAGGGGAAGGGGTAACATTTTGATAAAAAAATCGACATAGGTACGTATTGAAATCTAGGTTTTCGAAGGCGATAATTTCAAATACGTTACCGATTTTTCGATTAAAACCAAGGGGTGAGGAGGGGTGAGCCCATTCAGGGGGAGGAGTAACATTTTGACAAAAAAATAAACATACGTATCGAAATCTAGGGTTCTAATACGTATGTCAAATTTTTTTGTCAAAATGTTACTTCTTCCCCTAAATAGTCACCCTTACCACTTGCATTTAATAAAAAATCATCGACTGATCTGGATCGAGGAACGTCAGAAAACATTATTCAGTAATTTTTTTTGGGTGAAAAAAATTGTAAAACTTATTTCACTTTCAAAGTGGTCAAAATCGGGCAAAACGCTAGTCAAAAATGACCCCCCTCACCCCTGCAGAGGGATATACGGGGTGCCTCTGGGCTTGTATTTATTCTGTTGGACCTATACTACCCAGACATCGCATAAAAAACTTCAACCCATGAACATTATCTCCTATATAATTAAATAATTGTGATTTTTACCCAAAAATGTGAAAAATTGGTGCAATTTCAGTACCTTTAGACCCCTCTGTTCACTCAGAGCAGGGGTATGGAAAGATGAAAAAGGTCAATATATATGGTAATCTACCCGTACATTTCGAAAATCGTAATAAAAATTTAGTTGGAAGGTCGGCAGGGTGTGCAAAGTTGGAAAAATATGATTTTTAGGCAGTTTTGAGGGAAAATGTGAAAATACGAGTAGAGAAATCTCAAATTTGAGGGACTTCTCTCACTCGGATATTGAAAGTAATGACATTTTTGAACTCAGCGGGATTCAATAATTTGGAAATGACACCAAAAAAGGGTCGATAGTCCAATTTCGAAAAATGGGGGACGGAACCCCCCTTAAAACCTCCCCCCACTCCCTCCTTTAGGGTTTGGCGATGGGCTCCCGGGCTCTAAAAATTCGTTATGATGTCCTTGTTCACCATACCAAATTTCACGCCTCTATCATCTTTTGCAGTTTACTTGCAGTTTGCCACTGGACTAATTATGGGCTTTTCTCTTGTGATGGAAAATTCCAAAATTTTCTGGGGCTCCGAAACGGCTCAAAACCTCTTCCAATCGATTCGGGAGGTTAAAAATAGGGTATATTCCAAATTTCATTTTTTTTTTCTTTGGTTAGATTATTTTCATATTTTACAATGCAATGAGGCAATTTTGAAATTTCAAAAATCCTCCAAAATTCGAAAAATGAACTTTAGCCCCTGAAATTTTGGATATGGGATTCTTTTATGATGTACTTTCGATTTATTTTTGTTTTGGCTCAAAATTTTGCTTTGAGTTGAGATACCTCCCTTGTAAGTGGAAGGGTTACTTATGAATCAGATTGGAAAAATTTAAAGGGTAGCAGTTTCAGAGGTATCAAAAATTACGAATCTGACAAGCATTTGAATGAAAAAAAAATGCTTAACATGATTTCTTAAAATCCGCTCTACTGTCTACTCTCTCATTATTTTATGAATCAGTGAACATTTTCGAAAATCACTGAGAAACAGTCAGAATTGCAGCACAAGAGAAAATCAGTGAAAAAATTTTCAGTGAGAAAAATCACTGGAAATCAGTGAAAATTCACTGAAAAGTCAGTGAAGTTTATGAAATTAACAGAAAAATCAGTGAATTTTCTGATTTTTTCTTGTGCTGCAATTCTGTTTATCAGTGACTTTTCACTGATTCAGAATGAGAGAGTAAATTAGAAAATTTTAAATTATGGAAACAGGTTTATTAAAACCGTATTAAAAAAAATTCCTTATCAATATTGGAGGATGATATTCAGGGCCGGATCGAATAAAAAAAAGAGAATTAAGGGTAAAGTGTCCTGACTTCGATCGCTTCTTAATTTCGACCACCGGCCGATTTCGGCCGCTATGGACGCAATCTACACGAGAAAAAATTGTTCATTGAACAATTTGAGACCAAACTCACAACCCTACAGGCAAAATTAGCGTAGAAAATTTAAAAAAACAAAATCGCATAGGTGAAAAAAAATTTTACGTATTCTTTGATCTCAAATTATGAATAATTTTTTTAAATAAATTCTACCAAATAATTGTGAATTTATGTTCAGGCATGGTGTCAGATTTCGATAAAATCATCGTTTTTGAAAACAACTGGAGGTACGTAACAAACATTTTCACCAAAGTTCAAATTGTTTGGGGTGCCCTAATCTCGACCAGCTATACTATCTTATGTAATCTGTTTTTTAAATGCGATTTTATTTTTTATGATTTTCTCCGTGAGTTTTGGCTGTAGGGTTATCGTTTTGGTCTCATTTTGTTTATCTGTGAAAGACGAATATGAAAAAATATTCGGGTAGATTCCGCTCTATGCGGGCGAAATCAGCTGGTGGTCGAAATTAGGAACCCAAAATTTCAAAATCGATTTTTGAGTTTCTTCAGAAAAAAAATCGCAAAAAATACAAAAAATGATTGCATCGACTCAAAATTTTACGGAGTGGTAGAGGAAGGATCAAGGTATTTTTAAGCCATTTTCGACGTTTCTACCTCAAAAAGTCTTCGATTGGTGGAAGTTTGAAAAAAAGTGGTCGATTGGTGGAAGTTTGAAAAAAAGTGGTCGAAATATGGCAACCTTACCCTTACGAATCGGAAATATTGCAATTTTGGATCAAAAGAATTGAAATTTCAGTCAAAAAATTACAGAATTTTCTGACTAGAATTATATCATCCTTAGTCGAAATATTGAAATTCGTGTTGGAAAAAGTATGTCCAAGTGCATTTTTTCGGTTTTCGGTGGGCTCGAATTGTAGTTTTTTCACTAAGAAAATTATTTTTCGACTCGAATCATTTCAGTTGAAAATCTTAAATTTTGAATTGGAAAAATTGTGACTGAGCAGGACTAAAATTTTCTGACAGAAATAGCAATTTCATGGACACCAGTTGTATGTAATTTTTTCAACAAAATACAAAATCGTCTTTTTAAGAAGGCTTGTCAGTTTTCCGAGCGGAAATTTCTAAATCCTTTCCCCTTCCCTCCCCATCCCCTATTAGTATAAATTTCGGTTCGGTCATGGTAAAGTTTTTTTATTTTGTGTTTTGTTAATTTAATTGTAAACATCTCGTGAACTCGCAAGCAATTGTCCAATTCACGATATTAGACACTTTTTTGCCTAACTCATGCATCAGGTAGCTTCACAAATTAGGCGTAACACGTACCCAGACCTACGTAGTACGTATACATTTAACACCAGACCAGTTGAATCATCAGTTCCATACATTGCGCTTTAGGACCCGGGTTTTAGGAGATGACTAAGTATATTCGGCCTACTTGTCTATTAATTATTAAAATCTATGTACTACGATACATATTATAATACCTTATCGACGTCGTCTTGGTGTTTATATAGTCGACAAAGTGAATCGCGATTGTGCCAACATGAATGTCTACATGTTCATAAACGATTCTTACCTCAAGACCTAATTTCATTAAAGCAAAGAGAAAAAAAAAAGAAAAAGGAAAAACTCCATTCAACAGACTTGTTGGCACACATAATTAACGTTAATTAAGCGTGAACGATATATTTCTGCATTAATTAACATAAAAAGGTAAAAGCTTAACGTAATTTATCGGAAATTTTTTGAACGCATTCATCTGTCGACTGTGCTCATCGATGCACATGATGACAATGACAGTGACATTGTTTTTGAAGGGTTTCAATTGCTTCTCGCTTCTTTTATAATTTTCATAGGTTTATCGGATCATTAGACGAGGTGTGTAATTATACACTTTATGTGCACAATGAGGTGCGAATATTTTAATTAAATATTCACGCGCGGATTTTTTTTGCGACTTGAAATTTTACTCGTAAAAAATGTCAAAAATAATTAATATTTTTCTGAATTTTTTTTTAAATGAATTTTTCGAATTTTTTTGTTTTTATTCTATTCTCATTTTTCAGATTTGAAAGACACCCCAACCAAGCAAATCCCTGGTAAATTTTCGTCTGTAATATTTCGTAAAGACATTAATTAGGTTAATACGAGATGATTTTTATTGATCACGCTGCCTCTAATATTGTCATCTCGGGGAATAAGAACAATCACGACGATTAAAACATGAAAATAATCCAACACTTACAGCATTATTAAATTTACGTTATAATTGATTACTTTATGAACTTTCATTACCGAACAAGTAGGCAGGTATACTTTAGACGTTCGCGACAGGAAGTAGATTATTAGAGCAAGATTCTTTCATTTCCAATTCGGTATTTTTAATTAATTCGTCGATGAGAAATCGTACAGATAATCGAAATCCTAAGCCACCTTTTTTTAAAAATCATATACTAAGTACTTACAGCGACAAGAAAGTGTATATTTTTTTATCCATCAATGAAGCCGCGTCTTCGGTCTGCGATAACATGGCTTCGCAGAATATCTTCTTCGAGCATGGCGTATCACTCCACATACTCGAGGGGTAATTTTCCCCATTCGTCTGTTGTTCGCTGGGCGCGTCCAAAGATTGCAGAATATTTTCCAAGTATTTTTCCGAATCTAGGAAGTTGGCGGAGCGTCTTCGTCTACTCGATGGTTTCTCGTCTTTGCTTATTGGAGCTTCGATGCTGGGAGATCGACTGTTATCTTCAGCCCACATGCTTTCTAAATTCGCAGTTACTGTGGGGTCTGCGGCTACTTCTAGGTTGTTCTCGAATTCGATGGATTTTCCGTTTCTCATTTTCACTACGTCGTAGTTCAGGTACCTGCGGAGAGAAATGGTTGTTTTTATAAAGAGGTTTATTTTTCAGGAAATTACAAGGTGTCTAACAAGTAGTAAAGGTAGTGAAAAAGTAGTGGACTTTGGTTAAAATTCCAAAGAAAGTAGTAAAAAAAATGAATAAGTGGAAAGTCACGACAAATTGTTCCCCTTGATAATAAAAATGATGGAAAATTCAGATTTTCAATGTCTTTTTTCATAAAAATTTATTAATAGGTAATATCATACATTCTAGCAAAATTATAAACATTTTTCGAACTATAATGCAAAAAACCCTCTCATCGATTTTCTACTTAGCTATTCAAACGAAAAAAATTGCAAGAGTTTGTGTGGAATTTAATATAAATTTGAGGGAAGTGTGTTGGGGGAGGGGGGGCGCAGGAGCGTAAAGCAATAAATTATGAGAATTTTTTATCATTTTTTTTTATATTGGGGTTCAGATTTCGTGGTCTATTAGCCGGTGATAAGGAGAAAAATTTTAGATTTTCAGTTCGAAAAAAGCCCAAATTTTTATTCACTATCTCTTGATTTGGTACTATCTCATTCTGAATCAGTGAAAAATCACAGATAAACAGTCAAAATTGCAGCACAGGAAAAATCAGTGAAATTCACTGATTTTCAGCGATTTTTCACTGATTATTCAAAGAATTTTACAAATTTTTCAGTAAATTTCATAAATATCACTGAATTTTCAGTAAATTTTCACTGATTTCCGGTGATTTTCTTTCACTGACTTGCTTTCAGTGAAAATTTTTTCACTGATTTATAATTGTGCTACAATTCTGACTGTTTTTCAGTGATTTTTGATAAATTTCACTGATTCAGAAATGAGAGAGTAGACACTATGATACATTAATTTTTTCTTTCATTTTTTTACAGAAAATATAATATTGTAGCACAGTTATAAATCAGTGAAAAAATTTTCACTGAAAGCAAGTCGGTGAAAGAAAATCAGCGGAAATCAGTGAAAATTTACTGAAAATTCAGTGATATTTATGAAATTTACTGAAAAATCTGTAAATTTCTTTGAATAATCAGTGAAAAATCGCTGAAAATCAGTGAATTCTGCTGATTTCTCCTGTGCTGCAATCCTGACTATTTATCATTGACTTTTCACTGGTTCAGAATGAGAGAGCATCCTTTTTCAGTTTCGAGATATTGAAACACGTCTCAATATCTCGAAACTGAAAAGAGATACTCTCTCATTCTGAATCAGTGAAAAGTCACTGATAAATAGTCAGGATTGCAGCACAGGAAAAATCAGCAAAATTCACTGATTTTCAGCGAATTTTCGCTGATTTTTCAGCACATTTCATAAATTTTACTGATTTTTCAGTGAATTTTCACTGATTTTCCAGTGATTTTTCTCACTGATTTGTTTTCAGTAAAAAAATTTTCACTGATTTTCTCCTGTGCTGCAATTCTGACTGTTTCTCAGTGATTTTCGATAATTTTCACTGATTTATAATTGAAAGAGCATCGAGGCGTTTCAAACGACACAATGTGTTCTTGGCGACAAAAACATTGAAGATCGATAATCAAACTTTCAATTCTACCTAAGTTCCTATAAAGTGTCCAGCTGTCCACAAATTGAGAAACCGGTTTGGTTCAAAAAATTAAGGTCCGTTCTTTTTAAAATTAAAATGAAGTTTACACACTGATGCGATCAAAATTTGATGAGTTTTTTCAAAACCGGTTCGCTCGTTTGCAATCAGTTGTCAAAAATTCTTAAAAAATGGAGGTACAAAAAATTTTTTCAAATAAAATTTGTAGTGCTTAAAAAATTGAACATTTTTTGTCTCTTGCAATTTTTGAGTCAGTTCAACAGTTTTCAAGATATGAACGAGGTTAGAAACGCGATTCTTTTGCCTAGGTATACCTACGTTAAACTTGAAAAAATTTCAACTTGAAAAAATTTCGAACTTGGAAAAAATTTTTTCAAAAAAATTAAAATAGTCCAAAGTGAAATAATTTTTTCAAAAAAATTAAAATAGTCCAAAGTGAAATAATTTTTGTCAAATTGTTTTTAATGAGGTTCTCACTGAAAATATTTACTTTTTAGTGCTTTGGAACCCTTATTTCCAAAATTTTACTAAAAAAACCAGATTAATATCTTGAAAACTATTGAACTGGCTCAAAAATTGCGAGAGACAAAAAATGTTCAGTTTTTTAAACACTACAAATTTTGTTTGCAAATTTTTGGTATTTCCGTTTTTTGAGAATTTTGGACAACTGGTTGCAAACTAACGAACCGGTTTCGAAAAAATTCATCAAATTTTAACCGACTTTATTTCAATTGAAAAACCAGGACGCCAATTTTTTGACCCCAACCGGTTTCTCAATTTGTGGACACCCTATAGGTAGGACTGAAAGTTTGATTATCTATCTTCAATGTCCTCATCGCGTCGCCAGGAACACATTGCCATGCGAACCGCATAACTCGGTATATCTTTTCAGTTTCGAGAAATTGAGAAGTGTTTCATTTCAAATGGTCAACATTTTTGTGTCATACTGTACATTCCAATTCAAAAGCAAGGCAACAAGGAAGGAGTTTTTTAATTCAGATAGCTTTGTATAATTTTTTTTGCTTTAAAATAGTTTTATTTTTTATTTGAAAATTTTTCTATAATGAATTAAAATTCTCAAATTTTTGGGTGTAGGAGAGGGGAGGAGGTTCAAAAACTTTTGGAATGGAATTTGAGGAAGATTTTTGAAATTTTTGTAAAAAGTGGATAAAAAAGTAGTGTTTGTTTAAGAAAAAAAAACTGTTGAACGCGATGAATTCGATTTCTATTCAAATTTGGGTATTATTTCAGTTTCCATAAGTCATCCTTGGCCTGGATTTAGCCATAGAAAATAGGTACTTCTATACGAATAATGGACCTATTGATATTCCTATTTGAATAGTAACTCGAGATAAGACTGTAATATTGTAGGTGTGTTCGTTTATACCTATTATTAGTTT
Source organism: Pseudococcus viburni (assembly GCA_033439095.1). Lineage (NCBI taxonomy): Eukaryota > Metazoa > Arthropoda > Insecta > Hemiptera > Pseudococcidae > Pseudococcus > Pseudococcus viburni. The sequence goes on from JAVBJF010000046.1 coordinate 118,606, forward strand.
TTTAATAGACAGGTGTAGGATACATTTTTTTGTTGTCGTTACGTTATCATACAGTGTGTTATGTCGACTATTGTTTTTAGATTCGTAATTGTTCTAAAAATTACTTCATTTATTGAACAGACATCTATCACCAATTCACCATACTACCTCGACACATCACAAAGAAATCCCTCCTTTGAAAATTTAACAAAAAAAAGTAATAAACAATGCTACGAGTTCATTTTTTTCTGAAGAATGAAAAAAAATATTGAATAAAAAATATTCCATTCATGACACCGCATATGCCCATGAAAACGAATGTATAAAATTTCATAATACACGGCTAAAAATAGTAGTATGTAACGGAATAAACTTATAAACCAGTTATCGTACGTCTACCTATCGTGCCGGAGACATTTTCAAGTTTTTTAAATAAGTTAGAATTTAGAATCACGCATTTCGATTGTAATTGGTATGTCGGGTAGGAGTCACATTCAGGAGAAAGTAATTCCAATGCTACGCTATTCATGATGTAACACTCTTCGTGAATACTATTTGCTTTCTCTTTCTCAAACACTGAATGAAAGAACGGGTGTGTCAGATGGAACCTAACAGTCGCGGCAGTCGATGACATTCAAATTATAAAATCGTAACGGATGTTTTAAAAAATCAAGATGTAGATTTCTCAAGTTGTCCAAATGATTTAACAATTATCGAGGTTCCAGATATTTTATACACGGACCATCTGTGATAAATTGTGCGTTTTTTTAGTTCCTGTAATTAGAAATTTTTTATTAATTTTTCCAATGTAGGATTTAGAAGCGGAGATTTTCGTGTCGTACACGCGATTTTTGTTCCAAGTTTAATCGAACGAAGGTGACTGATACGAGTAGAAAATTTATGATTTTACGTGATACGAGTTACAAATTTCGAGTCTAAATAAATAACCTACGATAATTTTTTTCGCACTTTCCAATGTACACATAAATTTATAAATGTATGATTTCGTTTTCAAAAAAAAAAGAAGATTGGCGATTCATTCATCATAGTTTTAGTTGCATTTCATTCATGATTCCTTGACAGTGAACTCCTAATAAGGTCATTTCAATATGGCAGTTTTCTATGGTATTAAAAATGGCTAGCCAAGGCAATACAGGTATTTGAAACGTGATTTGAAATGTACCTGTTTCATTTCTCTATTCTATTTACCTACTGATACCTAATTGCATTAATTGAACTGGCAAATTCGTGAATTCGTAATTTATTAATGACACGAATTCAATTTTGATATTTTAGAATGGTGTGGAAAAATCATTGAATTTGTACGAGGGTCCTACTTTTTTGTTTTAATTTCGATTTTTTTTATTATACGAATTTTTTTCATGAATTTTGGAATTTTTGGGGACGAAGAAGCAGCGTTTTTGTAGATTATATTCCTTTGATGCATGGATGAGTGAGTGAGGAAGGGAGGATTCGTCCATTCTGAAAGATTCGTTAGAAATATCGGTATAGATCCAGACGTTGATAGATTTTTGGTGAGAGGGTATGATTTTTTATGTTCAGATTTTTTTTTTCATTTTTTCAAAAAGAGGACGAAACATGTACTTGGAGAAAATAATGATTCGAAAGATCAAGATTTGCACTATTAAAAGTAGAAAAATGAGTTGAGATATGAAAATTTTGTCAAAATACAGGGATTTGTCGTGCAAATTGAAATGTCGACTTTTTTCTAAAAAAAATCACGTTTGAAAATTTTTTCACTTCCGGTTGATCTTAATACATGAGTGCTGTAAATCTGAAAAAAATTTAGGACTTCCACAGCAAGATATGCCTTTGTATTCTTATTGATATTTTATGTCAAAATTCAAACCAAAAATTCCAATAGATTTTATTCGTTATTTTTCTGTTGTAGTAGTTTTTATGTCTATGGGAGACGAACCAGAGTTAGCTAATTAAGGGGCCATAAAAATGGAAGATGAACGAATGAAATGAATTTTTTACAAATTTTTTCATTTTTTCTACTCAAAACGAAAGTTTTTCAAAAAAATCCATCACTGTCAAAATATTCCCTCTCGACCCTACCTAATTTTTCAGACTAAAAATACAATTTTTCCATCCACTTTCCCCCACTGTTTAGTCAGCCACTGATATCTAATTTTTTTGCCCCCTTTAGCACTTCTTTCAGAAAATTTCCCGTTTCCCTGCATTTTTAGCATAGCATGCCATATTTCAATTTTATTATTTATGTATGTAGGTCAAATTTTCAGAAGTCGAGTTTTTAATAGATTTAAAAAAGTAAAAAATACCATGATTTATTTTTCTTTCCATTAAAAAAGTGTATAAAAACAACTTAAAAATGTTCAAAAATCATAAAAATTCCAAAAAGATTTTCCCAACCCAAAATTTTTGAAAAAATTAGTTGTTCTCATCCTTAAAGAATCTAATTTTTGAAAAGCGTTGCTACTTTTAAGCATCAAAATTTTTTCCTCATTTGTACGTAAAACGTGAGTATAATTTGACATCACTGTCAGAAAATTTTTACGCGACAAAATTTTTATTTCCCCGTTGTGTAAAAATTGATGGTGTTGAGTTTTGGGTGTGAATGGCTTATTCAATTTTGTTCGTTTCGTCCATTTTGCAATAAAACAAATTTAGGGTTTTCATATAATACATCAGATACGGCATCTTCGTACTCAAAACTTTGCGTTTTTGAATGACATCAAAAAAATTGTTTTATCTCCCGGTTTGTATGCTACAAATCTGACTACCTACGTACTGAACATGTACCCATACCTATTTCAATAATTTTTCACTGATTCAGAATGAATCTGTAAAAATTACTGATACACCGCCAGAATTGCATCCCAGGGAGAAATTAATGAAAATATCAGTAAAATTCACTCACAAATTAGTGAAATTGAAAAATCTATGAAACAAATAGGAAAATCATTGAAATTATCTATCAGTGAAATATTCTGAGAAATCAGTGAAAATTTACTCCAATAGCTGACAAATTCGTCCATTTTCCTTCAGTTGTAATTCTGACTGTTCATCAGTGATTTTTCACTAATTCAGAATGAAATGAAGAATTAATGAGAAAAACATTTCAACATATTTTTGTCAAAAAGAGAAATCAGTTTGAAAATGTTTACTGCAAGGAATTCAGTGAAAAAATCACTGAAAATCAGCAAAAAAAATTCTTTAAAATCTGTGAAAATAAACTAGAAATCATGAGTTAATTTTGCTGATTTTTTTGTTGCAATTTTGACTGTTTACCGGTGATTTTTCACGATTTAGAACGAGAAAACATGTTCATAAATGTTTTTTCATTCATGAATTACTCCCTCATTCTGAATCGTGAAAAATTACTGGTACACTGCCAGAATTGCTGCACCAAAAAAAACAGAAAAATTCACTAATTTTAGCGATTTTTTACGGAATTTTACTGATTTTAAAGAAAATTTTATGAATATTATTAGAGTTTTCAGTGAATTTTCACTGATTTTCCAGCAATTTTTTTCACTGAATTGCTTTCAGTGAAGAATTTTTCCCTGATACTGCGCTGCAATTCTGACTGTTTTTCAGTGATTTTTAGTAATTTTCCCTGATTCAGAAATAAACATTGATAGGTAGTTTGATACAGTACCGAAGGAAATCTATGAAAAAAATCGTTGAAAAATCAGTGAAATTCTCGAAAAATCAGTGAAATATTCTGAAATATTCTGAAATCTAAATTCACTGAATATCTACTAGCTTAACTGGTTTTTCACTGATTCAAAAAGAGGATGCATCATATTCATGAACTTTCACTTGGAAATCAATTTTTAAAACACCGAGTAGGTATAGATGATTTAGGACGTTCGAAAAATGGTAAATTTTTTTTTTTCAAACACTTTGTTCATCTTAGTAATCACATTATCATTTCATGTGAAGGTATTCGATTCACTTCATCCTTTCTCTAAAACTTTTCTCTTGGATGCGTCGATTTGCCTGAGAACATTCTCGCAGATTTATCATTAAGTAAATCAACGAATATAATTCCTGTCACTGTAATCGTCGTATTATCTTAATTACAATGAATTACTCGTAAATTAATTTCACAATCTATTCAGACACTCAAGATTCCAAATCGATAGAATAAAATCAAATTTCAGGCTCGTTGGCTAATTTTCATAAAAGTTGAAAGTTCAAGTAACGAAACTACAATCCTTTAAATATTTTAGAAGCACGAAAAAGAACTAGAGCATTTACACGGATCACTCTTAAATGGCTTACTTCTGGAAGTAACGAACTTGAACGAAAATTAATCTAACACGAGATGAGTTTATAGGTATAAATTAAGCCATGTTTATGTGAATTCTTCCATTACTGGGCATAAGCCTTGTACCAAAGTATGAAAAGGTTTTATCTAATCAAGATTTTTCTGCCAAGTTTATTTTTTCTTTTCACATTTGGTAAAATCTCAACTCTCAGACATTTTCATTTTCTCCACTTCAACGATTGATAGTTAGGTATGTTTCTCCAAAAGTGGTCATCAATTGAAAATATTTTAAAACGTAATTATTTTTGCATTATAAATTGAAATTAAAGTGTACATTACAGATTTAGGCACTTTTCTTGTTCGGAAAGTTGCAGATGATGTGGACAAATGAAAATTTTAAAATTAATTTATTACGTACGTACATTTAAATATTCATAAATCTTTTTTAGAAGGTGAAAGTGTCTTATACTGTGCAGGCCTACGTTCGAATATAATTTTTGTTATGCGTTAGCAATTAAAAGCATGCACGTAAAAGAACAGTTAGAAATTGGGATGGTCAAAAATAAAATTTAAAGGGTATAGCCGGGTTTTTGGTGAAATCGGCCCCCTCTCCGATTTTCGATCTAACCCCCTCAGGTGGTGTACCTTGATGTAAAAAAAATTCAGAAAAATTTTTGACCCCCCCAACCCCCTCCCTTTCGGAGTTATGGCCATTTTACTGCATTATTTTCAAGAATTTTTAATTTCAATGGAAGTGAAGGAAATTTTCTGTTCTTTGGCACAAAGTTGCATCTCGTAGAGGTGTATTTACGATAATTTTTTCAAAAATTTTGGTGCACTCCTTCACGTTGTTTCGCCTGTTTGAAGTTTTCAATCGTAAAAAACGCCATATAAACGAAGAGCGACCACTTTTTAAAAATATCCCAAAAACGTGTTTTTTAACGTAGATTCACGTCACGTATTCACTTTTGGCGACTTCGATGCACCAAGGGCCAAAAATCGCGAAAAACCGTACAAAAATGTTATTTTTTAGCATATTTGTCAAATTTTGAGCGTTTTGTAAGGAGAGAAATGGCTAAACGAAGAAACTAACGTCGGATTCGTATTTATCGGGTCAATATACCCTGATCAACACCCTTTTCGCGGTCGTTTTATTTGAAGACTCGAAATTCGCTATTTTTGTCATGAAAAATCAGTGAAAAAGGTGAATTTTGAGACTTTACGCAAAACGATCGCGAAAAGGGTGTTTATCGGGGTATTTTGACCCGCTAAACACGAATCCGAGTTAGTTTCTTTATTTGAAGGTTTTTTCCGTATAAAGCACTCAAAACTTGAAAAATCTTCTAAAACAACAACATTTCTGCAAGGGGTTTCTCGATTTTTGGGCCTGAGTTCAAAGAAACAGCCAAAACAAAATACTCATGGAAAATCTACATTAAAGAATATGAAACTGTAAATTTTGAACTTAGATACCTACTACTAGGCCAAAATTTCAATTTCGGGTAGTAAACTAATAACTTGAAGTGGTATTATAAAATGAAATTTGGGTTTCTGATTTTAAATTTGGCCTTAGTTTTTTTATTTAGGCCCTCTAGACGTCCCTAAGCTCATATGGAAAGCGGAAATCATAAATTACCGAACTTCGGAGTTTTTCGCGATTCGCCGATCCAAAACCAAATGATATTATTTCTTTCAAATACGCAGCTTTCGTTTCGGTTGACAAAGTGGGCACTAGGTAAAGGTTGGAGGGTAACGTTGTGTTTCTTGCTTTAGTAATGTATTGCACATTTTCACATTTTTTAATGAAAACTTTTCCTGAGTATTTTGTTTTGGCTGTTTCTTTGAACTTATAGGTCCAAAAATCGCGAAAGCCCATGTAAAAATGTTGTTGTTTTAGCAGATTTTTCAAGTTTTGAGTGCTTTATACGGAAAAAACCTTCAAATAAAGAAACTAACTCGGATTCGTGTTTAGCGGGTCAAAATACCCCGATAAACACCCTTTTCGCGATCGTTTTGCGTAAAGTCTCAAAATTCACCTTTTTCACTGATTTTTCATGACAAAAATAGCGAATTTCGAGTCTTCAAATAAAACGACCGCGAAAAGGGTGTTGATCAGGGTATATTGACCCGATAAATACGAATCCGACGTTAGTTTCTTCGTTTAGCCATTTCTCTCCTTACAAAACGCTCAAAATTTGACAAATATGCTAAAAAATAACATTTTTGTACGGTTTTTCGCGATTTTTGGCCCTTGGTGCATCGAAGTCGCCAAAAGTGAATACGTGACGTGAATCTACGTTAAAAAACACGTTTTTGGGATATTTTTAAAAAGTGGTCGCTCTTCGTTTATATGGCGTTTTTTACGATTGAAAACTTCAAACAGGCGAAACAACGTGAAGGAGTGCACCAAAATTTTTGAAAAAATTATCGTAAATACACCTCTACGAGATGCAACTTTGTGCCAAAGAACAGAAAATTTCCTTCACTTCCATTGAAATTAAAAATTCTTGAAAATAATGCAATAAAATGGCCATAACTCCGAAAGGGAGGGGGTTGGGGGGTCAAAAATTTTTCTGAATTTTTTTTGCATCAAGGTACACCACCTGAGGGGGTTAGATCGAAAATCGGAGAGGGGGCCGATTTCACCAAAAACCCGGCTATACCCTTTGCATAATTCGTGATGCCCACGTATAAAGTATTTAATTACCACAATCACAAATTTAATGCATACAAATACATCATTGGGTACCATCTTCAACATTTATGAAGCAACCATTAATCTGTTTTGCGGTTCTAGTTAATTCGTTCCCATTTTTAAATCTCGATACGTTTTCTCATTTCAGATTATGTGGGTGGTATTAAAATTCGCCATAAAAAATCATAATTTCTATCGCAGATAAATTTTCAATTGAAATCGAATCGTAATCGATTTTTTGTGTATGACCTTGACGTTACATACGAGAAAAATGAGCAAAAAATTCGCCTTAGTGAATGCAATGCCGCAACTTCATCAAGCGTGAAACATAAACAATAATAAGTATCGATAACACGTCATTGGTCACAGAACGTTGCACAATGCAATGTTTCGCTAGAGTCGAGCTGGAAGAAAGATTGATAGGGTAATCATATGTATCACTGGAGTTTTCAGATGAAAATCTACGAATGATTAAATAAATAATTTGAATAATCATTGAAAATGTATTAGTATAGCCCATGCCTGAAAAATTCTGTCTAGGTACCTGATAGATTTGTAGTTATCCATAGGTACAGTCAGGAAATATATAGGTATCGTACCTATCTAAACATCGATTTTGGCTCGAATTGCATTTTATTCATTGTAAATTATGCACTTTTTAACATTTTCTATTAAATACTGTTAAAAATGTATATTTCTATACCATGGAGTTTACTGACCAGAAAACAAGAAAACCCAGAAAATGTTAAAAAATTTATGATTTCACTGCAAAAATCAAGAATTTTCAATATTTTTTTCTTTCCTTAATTTTTTTAAATCGAAGTATTGAAAAAAGTTTTCTTTGGACAAATTTAAAGTAAAAAAGATGGCATGAAAATGGCAAGAAAAATCCAGAAAATAGCAAAAATGTTCATTTTTCAAATCCAGTGTGGACACTGCACTCCTACATTTTGTACGTAATATTTTCTGCTGTTGCAAAAATTGACTCTGAATAAGTAAATAGGTTGTTTGTGAATAATTTTTCTTAATAAAATGGACATATCTCTTATTCTAAATCAGTAAAAAAGTTTCAGCGAAGGAAATTCGTAAAAAAAATCATTGAAAAATCTGCAGAAAATCACTGAAAATCAGTAAATTTACTAAAAATGTAAAATTGAAAAAATAATTCACCAGAAATGAATGAAATTGGGGTGTTCAACAATCAATCTAAGTCAAGCTGGTCAAGATAAGTTAAGCTTTTGACCAAGAGGTCAAACGCAAAGTCAAGCTTTTTGACTCGAAGGTCAAGCTTTTTTTTCAAAAATTGAAAAAAAATTCCATTCAACCTCGATAAATATGTAATTGAAGAAAAAAAAGAGTTCATTGTGATTTTTTCATCAAGTACCTATGTAGGTATTTGTTTGAAGTTTTTCATAAAAATTTAAATTTAAGAGCTCATTGTGATTTAAAAAAATATTATATTCGCTTGAAGTTTTTCATTGGGGGGGGGGGGGCAAAAAAGTCAAGCTTTATGCTCAACAAGTTTTGTCAAAACACCCTGGAAATTCACCGAAAATGTGAACGTAAGTAAAAGTTTTTGCGAATTTGCGAATTGACTGAAAATCAGTGAAATTTATCAAAAATAAACAAAATTTAAGAGGAATGAAGAAAATTACTGGAAATGTAAAAATAAAATAAATTTATTGGGAATAAACGTGAAATTTACTAAAGATTTACTAAAATTTACAAAAAAAAATTGTCAAAGTTTAATAAAAATGAATTTTAAAAAACATGTTAAAAATTAGAAACATTTTCTGAAACTGACCAACATTTTTCCAAAAATGAGCAAAATTCACTGAAAATACTTCAGTAAAATTCACAAAAAATGTGAAAAATAGTGAGATTTGCCTAAACTGTGCAAAACGCAGTGAAACACGAAAAAAACGTCAATTTTTCTGAAAATTAGTGAAACGCTCTGAAATGTAAAACAAAGGGAAAATTCACTAAAAATGTGATAGTGTGTGAAATCATTGAAAATATACAGGGTGCACTGAATTGTGAAAAAGAGTAGATTTTACTAAAATTGATGGACGTACTAAGATGTGAAAACGAGTGAAACTCACTGAATATGTGAAAATGAGCGTGAAATCCTCTGAAAATGATCAAAATTTACTACAAAATATGAAAAAGAGTGAAATTAACTCAAAATGAGTAGAACACACTGAAATGTACTCTCTCATTTTGAATCAGTGAAAAGTCACTGATGAACAGTCAGAATTGTAGCACAGGAAAAAATCAGCGAATTTTCGCTGATTTTTCAAAGATTTTCACTGATTTTTCTGCTAATTTCATAAATTTTACTGACTTTTCAGTGAATTTTCACTGATTTTCCAGATATTTTTTTTTACTGATTTGTTTTCATTGAAAATTGTTTCACTGATTTTCTCCTGTGCTGCAATTCTGACTGTTTCTCAGTGATTTTCGATAATTTTCACTGATTTATAAATGAGAGAGTAAAAATGAGTAAAATTTGTTGAAGTCGTTTGATTAAAAAATTAGTGAAAATTCAATAAGAATCAGATCATTTTACCAATTTTTCGTAAACTTCACCAACTTAAGCAAATTTTACTACTGTTCAATGATTTTTCACTGATTTTCTTTCAGTAAAAATGTTCACTAATTTTTTCTTGGTGCTGCAGTTTCTGACGATTTAAATAATTTTCATTGATTCATATTTTCACTGATTTTTTTGTTCTGTAATTCGGCGATTTTTACGTACAAGATATTGCCCAATTCTAGATTTTAATCCCCCCCTCCACCAATATTAAATATTCCTCATTCCTCCTGAGATCCCTACCAGTTACTTGTTTAAGTAGATCTATGATTTCTTTTTCTCACACTCAATTAGTATGAATTATCAAACTCAATAAAAACTTGAATATCAAACTCACCGACCAACAGCTACGGCACCAAGTCCCAACGCAGCGCCCCCGGCAACGATCCCAATCGCCGGCAGAATCAGTGAAGAAGTCGAAACGGTACCGAGTTTTTCACGTATAGTTGATAAGTCACGATTACCAGACGATAATCCGAGATTCTGAGAGATCTTTTGAGTAGCCTCGACGAGTGGCTCGACAACTGGACGGGTTAAATCGGTAACCTTATCAATTCCACTTTGCACCTGTTCCTTCAACGAGTCGCCGATGCGTAACCAAAATGGACGTCCGTCCATATCCTCGTAATAAATGGTGGGGTAATCGGACACCTTGTAGTCATTTTTCATCGATGGGTATTTTCCATAATACTTATTCGGCAGGTAGACTTGTTTTTCGGGGTAGAAATAAGCTAAGGTTTTCTTCGGTCTTTGGTAAAAATCGGCGGGGGCATGGGATCTCTTGTCAGTAATAGTTTTCGATGCATCTGAAGGAGTTGCTGGTTCAAATGCAAATGGTCCTCGGTCAGAGTGGATATCTTCGACGAAAAATAATTGATCTTTTTTACTTTCCATTACATCGATCGGTGTTGGCTCGGCTTTGGCTGATTGAACGCCATATTCAGGGTGAGCATATTGCAGTACAGGAGTTCGAACGCCCTCCTCGAAAGATACCCTGGAAGGTGGTTGAGTGGATGGTGAATACATGGCCGAGTTGGGAAATACACTGGACCCAGGAACATGCAGAATTCTCGATTGAATTGCAGGCTGTTCGTGGGTTGGTAACATTCGAGCATCCCGTGCTGTGAATTTTTGCACACTGAGGCGTTTCATTTCTTCCTTGTTGATATTCTTGATATATTCGAGGATTCGATCGGTAACATATTTATGCTCAGGATCGGAGGGGTTTTCTTGAGATACCCACAAGCCCAATGGGTACTGAGAATATTCGCTGAAGGGTCTCGCTTTCTCAGGCTCATCGCCCAATTCGATTGTTTGTAGGATTTGAGGCTCGTTCGGAGAAACTGGTCTGGGACTGGCAGGCTTTTTGTAAACGTCCCATCTGGGATCTTCATTCCAAGGTTCTTCTTTGGATTCACTTGGGGCAGGATTCAGTTTAGTTGGTTTTTTGATAATTGAGCCAATTTTCATCCATCCGTCGGTTGTCTGAACAATGGTGGGTTTCGGGGTGGAAGGTTTCCTGGGAGGTTTTTGTTTGTTAAGGACATCTTTATCGGATTTATCGTAAGGGACCAAGACGCCATTGATGACGCGGGCGTTTCGCCACACCTGTTTATCAGATTCGTCATCAGGGACTCTGACCCCGGTCACGATGGGAATACCGTCGTAATCCAATTTAACTAAACTTCTGCTTTTCTTATTGGAGTTTTGTTCGTTTTTAACGTATATCATGGACGAACTTACGTAAACTGGTTCCGGTACCCGAGGTGAGTGGTCGCTTCGATCGGTGCGATTTTGCGATGCGGTTACATTTTGCGCGGTGAAATTGGCCGACTGGTTATTTATAATTTTATCTCTGGCTATACTTTCTGTCGTATTTTCCGTTCCATTAACGGAGAGTTCACTTTTACTTATTAACACGTAATTTGTCGTGTTGTTTGCGCCAGCGCCTGTTACATTGTTGGATTTACCTTGTCTTTTCTTTACTATGATCGTCGTGATATCGCCGGCTTTTGTTTTCACGGGAACCGTTTCCATTGATTCGGGGTCCAAGCTTCGAGCCACGTGCAGCGCCGTCCTCGTTGTTTGCACTTTTTGGGTGCATGATGACCATGGCGTGTAGATGGAGAGGATCACGATGGTTGATAGCATCAGCCTCATCTGAAATACGAAATAAACAGATTAGAATGTATAGGCGAATGGAATGCTAAATTGCAAAAATTCTCGAATATGAAAAATAACGCAGGTTGTGAGGTTGATATTTTTAAGCTTTTGAAATGCTGTTTGAGGTTTAATGGATGATTTTAATAGTATTTTTCACGCTGACCACGAAAAAAGATAGTGAAAAAATTTCATCACTCGAGGATTTTTTTACAATTTGGATTTTTTGTTGAACTTTTTTTTACACTTTTTGGTAACTTTTGACACTTAAAGTCAATTTTCTGAGCAAAGGAAAATGTCAATGAAAAAAATGAATAGAACATAAATTGTAGAAAGTAAAATTTCCTTTCTATAGAGTTCAATTCGTTTTTTTTATAAGGCTTACCTAGCTTTCGAAATATTTTAGTTGAAAGTTGAAAGTTCAATTTCTTTTTTTTCTTTTTTTTGATATAGATATGTTTTAGGGCGGGGGGAGGGGGAGGGCGGTAAAATTTGAAAAGTGTAACGTAATGATGGATGTGTAACATAGCGCTAGACATAATGACATTATGTTAGACTTGAAAAAACTTAATTTTAGATCAAATGATAAAAATATTATGATTGGAATTTAGATCAGGAAATAATGCAGGGTATCTACCAGTCGCGAAAGTTGCGAAAAAGTCGCGAATGTTGATTTAGGTCGCTGAAGTCGCGAAAAAGTCGCGAATTTTTTCGAAATTACTTGAATTTTTTTCGCCTCGTACAAAACATAAGAAGTAAAGAAATTTTACCTTTTCGAACATTTTTTTTTTTTAAATTTCGCTCGGACTCATAAATTTTTAAAACCCATTCTTAAATTATTATAAACCTTCTGCCCTTCTATTTCAGACAATTGAACATTTTGATGCGGAAAAAATATGTTCTTGATGTGGAAGGGAGTATCGTGTCAATTCTTGAGAAAATCTAAAAAAAAAATCGGAGAATTTTGGAATTTTCAGTGGGATGTTTTAAAAATTCAGAAGGAGAAATCATTTGGAAATATGTCTCTTTTTTGCTGTTTTTAATAAATTCTTCAAAAAAAATTTCTCACCTCATTTAGGTAAATGCTCAATAAACATCTAATAATTTTATCCATTCTAACATGATTATTTGTGAAAATTTTCACTCTAGCTTCGCTCGGGCAGTAACTATTTCTCTTCTTTAACATAAAATAACTTACTTTTAGAAAATTTTTGTGAAAAATTGTATTTTTTTTAAAATTAAAGACGTATTTCATTCCGTGTATGAAATTTCTTCTGTAATAAATTTGATCTCCTTGATTTTTTGAGGGGGGGGGGGGGTTAAATTGAGAGGTAGATACTAGATACCTTAGGAAAAAGTCGCGAAATTCGATGTTGAAAAATCGGTAGACACCCTGTAATGACATTATGTTAGACTTGTTAAAAATAAAAAAATTTAAAAATTAGAAAAAAAAATTTTAAACAAGCTGAGAAAATGATAAAAAAATGAAAATAATATTTAAGAAAATTGACATTTTAATAAGAAGTTATGAAGTTTTGTCTCTATTGCTTCATCTCTAAAGTAATTGCATTTGAACATATCCATAATCTAAGGTTTTTACCTTAAAGGAAAAAGTGCGTTAATTTTTTTGTTGTGAAGGGGGGGGGGAGCTTGAAAAACACCCCGTCGAAGGTCAAAAGTTCTAAAAATGTTTTACTTTAATTTGAAAATTTCGTTTACACTCCTCACCTACATTATTCAAAAACCTTCTCATAAGCTGACTGATGGAACTTCGACGTCATTTTTATTGAAAATATCTCAAAAATTCGGCCTCTTAGGAAAAAACTAATTGAACTTTACAGAAAGAAAATTTTGTGCTCCACAATTCATGTTCTATTCATACTTTTTTTTTGGAGGCTTGATTTCCCCAGAAAATCAATTTTTTGTAACGAACCACATTTTCAACATTTTTCATTTGTAAAAATGGAAATATAAAAGGTCGTCAAATCAACAATCTTTCTTGTATAATTGATTCTGATTGGTGATTTTGACCTACTTTTTAGTGCTGAGTTCGAATTTGATTTCAGTTTTACTCCATCACGCCAGGTTTTTTTATAATTGGGATTTTTTGTTGAGAATTTGTTTTACATGTTTTGATTCAATTTTCGACCTTTGGAGTCGATTTACTGAGCAATGAAAGGGTTCGCCAAAAAGATGAATAGAACATAAATTATAGAGCGCAAAATTTCCTTTCTGTAGAGCCTAATTAGTTCTATCTTAGGAAGCTTAGTTTTTGAGATATTTTCAGTTTTTAAAAAAGATGAACTTTCAGTTTTCAACTGAAATATCCCGAAAGCCAAGCTTCTTAAGAAAAAACTAATTGTACTCTACAGAAAATAAATTTTACGCTCTTTAATTTATGTTCTATTAATTTTTTTGGTTGAACCCTTCCTTTGCTCAGAAAATTGACTTTTAGTCTTAAAATTCATCAAAAAGTCAAATTGTGTAACATCCTTGGATGATGGGAATTTTTTCACTATTTTCCTCGTGATCAGCGCGAAAAATAGTATAAAAATCACCCATCAAACTTCAAACAGCATCTATGTCGATCTGTGTAATACGAAAAATTCCAAATTATTTCAACAGCAGTTCGATTTAGGTACCAAATCTTCATATTTCATACTCCATATACTACGTATGTATCTCAATGGCTTACGAAACTCGATTGTATTTCTCTCGAATTAAAGACAATATAAAAAGTATAGTCAAATATATTGCATTTTCTTCAACTAACTAAATCACCACTCGCTTTGATTTTTTTCTGCATTTATATAATCCCGATTTGCTCTTTTATTACATAAGATTACAAAATTATTAGGCATAGATCACATTCGAATATCCATATTTATTTTGCGGTCAAATAGGTATATCTGAATGAGAAAAACTGCCTCGATTAAGTTACATAATTCACGTACATATGAATCACCTGAATTGTGAAACTGAAATTGTCACTGGAACGAAACATATATGTTATCGAGAGCATCCTATTCGTATAAATCTTGTTGATGGTGTTCGTGCTCGAACAGGAAATGTGAATATGCGGATATAAAACAGGAACAATTAGTTTTTTTTTTCATTTCCAGTGTCCTAATCGAACTTACCAACAAAGAGTAATGAGTCGGGAGAAACTTGATTTCATTCAGATATTGTCCAAGATAATTGTAAAACGAACGGATGGGCTCTTATTCGATACACGTAATATAGAATTCGTCATTCGAATAGGTACCGTTTTAGGTACGTTATTGGATTATTTAATGAACTAAGTGAATTATTCTCTCTTTTTTTGCGGCAGTGAGCAATAAACTGTTGTTAGCTATGTAAAAAAATAGAAAAAAATCAGAAAATTTTTTTCATCGCCAAATTTTTGGCCAAAACTGTGTTACTTGACATATTTATTCAATATTATACAAAAAAAGCAAATTTTTGAAAAAAATTATGCGCAGGGGGCAAAGTTGGCCTTTGGGCAGACAAGGGCTTCTAAAAATTTTTGGGGTTTTTTTGTAACTAAATTTTGGTTCTGTCGATTACTTCAAAAATTTTCCAAATTTTTTTAAAAACCAAATAAATTTGATGAATTATAATATTTTTTCAACAGCTTTTTCCTCTTCCTTCTCCATATTGGGGGGATTTTGACCCGACATAATGGTCTAGAAAATTTCAAGATCCTTGGATTATTCAAGTTCCCTCTAGATCTCAACCGGAGACTCCTTCAATATATTAATATTTTTTTAAAAATTTCATCGTGAGCATTTTTTTCTTCAATTTTTCGAACAATTTTTCTAAATTTTCAAGTCAGGCAATTTTTGTAAAAAATTCAACTAAACGAGAAAAAAAACTCGTTTTGTGCATATTCGAGCGATGACGTTTTTTGCGAATCGTAGGTATGTGACGCGACATGCGAATATTTGCAACGTTACGTGATAAGAGCGAATTTTTTTACACAATTCGATGATTTCGAAAACGAAAACGGTATAGAGATGAGATATACTCGTATATCTATAAACCTGTTCCAGGGAAAGTAACAAAGGTTATTGACTGTAAAAAAATACCGATAGGATATCCTGCACTTGTAACGTCGATTTTTAATTCTCGATTTGTTCGACTATATGTAGACTCGCGGGTTAAAACGTACTGTACGTAAGAACGTAGGTATTAAGTAGACCTACTTTAAACGGGATTCCTCTATTCTAGACTTATTTAGCTAAAGGCTATGCAGCTTCCTAAGATTTCATTTCCGTCCTAAATTTTTTATTTTTATAGCAATTTTATAACCTCTTGTCTTTTATGACGAATTTGTGATTTAAATTTGCGCTCGACTCGAGAGGTGTAATTTGTGAAATTTATGCCGAAACGAGTTGGAAAATGGATAATGGGTATTTAATTGGATATGTATTTAGAAATTTATTCAAAAAGGAAGTATGTACGTGTGTTTGGTGCGACGAACGCGTATCAACGTGCGAAGTTTTATATTATACCACTTCCTGCTGGAAAAGTGCATTACTGGTGTATTTCCTCATCAACAACCCATAACGCAGAGTGAAGTGATAAAATATTGAAATTACTGAGGAGTGGTGGCTAGTGATGTAAACCTTTGTTTGGACTTTTTCAGTTAAATAACATCGGATGATAAACTTTTCTCTTCTCCTCCTCCTCCTCCTCCTCCTCCTCCTCCTCCTCCTCCTCCTCCCCCCCCCCCCCACCATTCTCGAAATATCACAATTTTGGAAAAAAAAAGTTTGGTAAACTAATACTTTCATTAGTATCGCTGGAATGTAAAAACTAGAGAGGTATAAAAAACATCAAGTTGTCAAGTTATAGAAGTCGAGATTTTTCAGATGAAAAATTGGTTGGAGGAAATTAAGGTCTTTTAAAAAGTAATATTGTGACTCGCTCCGGGAGAACAGGGCTTAGGAAAGAAAAAATGAGTTCTGATTTTTTCACGGATTCTGATACTTGAAAGTATGTAGAATGAGATGGGATAGGTAGTTTTTTTTTCAAAAAAATTTATTACATGTCATAAAACGTAAAAACAAATGAAGGAAATTTCAAAAAATGAAAAGAAAAAAGGAAAAATAGGGAATAATTTTTAAAAATTCTAAAATTAATTTTTTTTCAAGTTATTACATGAATTTGGCAACCTGAATTTGTATAAAAAAATTGAATTAAATTACATTAAAAATTACGAAAATAACTTGAAAAAAGATGAATCCATTAAAATAATGGCCGCAATAATTGCACCTAGCGCTACCTATGGTCGAAAAAAATTTGGAAATTGTAATAGTGACTTCATCACAACCATAACCAATGACAGCAAGGCTTACAAGACCATTGTAGCCACATTTGCACCACTTTTATTTCCCGCAAACTTTAAACACGGTTTTCTCGAAAACTGATTTTCTTTCCTAAGCCCTGTTCTCTCAGAGCGGGTCACCTATGGGTACAAGAATGGAATTTTGGGTTCAAAATAAAATTTAATTCGATATTTCATTGTTTTAATATTGGAGCTGGCAATTTTGTTGTAAGTGAGTTGATCCCTAAGCAACATTTTTCCATAAAGATTTTGATACATTGATACCTTCCCTTCTTTTGTGATGACAAATTGATTAGTTAGAGTAGAAAACGATAAGTAAAAAGTTTTAAAAATCAAAAGGTTAAAAGCCTGTTTTAATGAGGTACTGAGGGTGAAATGAAGTTTATATTCTGGGGGGGGGGGGGTCAAAAAAATGTTTCTTCCTTTTTTAAAAATTAATTAAAATGCATAAATTTTCAAATTTATTTTTAAAAATGAAATTTTTGTACTCAAACTCATAAAAATGTAGAAGTTTAAAACGACTGTAATTTTTGGGAGGTTACTTAGCCAATCGTCCCCTGATATCTACTGGGTAATCGTAATAAGCTGAAAATTGATACCTTATTTGAATAAATTCAAGGCCGGACCAAATCGTGAAGATGAGGCAGATTTCTCTCACAATAGAAAAATTGAAAGTTTATTCTAAAAAATTCAGTTTCAGCTGGAAAAGTTGTGAAACTGAAGACCTTTTTTGAAAATTTTTCATTTTCAGTCCACAGAAAAAATTGGAAAAATCTTAGTTCAAGTCAAAAAAATTTCGAAAAATCCATTTCAATCTGGAATTTCTGATTTTTTCTCTTCTCTAATTTGCCAACTTCGTCTTGTCCTTGAATTAAATTGTCTTATTTATTTTTATTTGTAAGGAAATTTACTGATACATACTCATTTCACGCTTCGAAACAATTCATTAGCACCAAAAAATGGCCAACCATACCTTTGAAGGGTGATTGACTTATTTACGTAAAATTTTATCAATAGGCCATTTTTAAAAAATTTTCAGCAAGGTCAGACTTGGTTGAAGGTAGGGTGAACGCCACCAATCTGTCCCTGATTTTTCTCAGAAATTATATTTTCATCTTAATTTATGTATTTCGTGATTTTTCTTCCCTAAACATCTAAATCCTTAAAAATGCTAGGTAATGAACCTTTCAACCTGAACCGAATTGGCAGAAAAGGGAAAAGAAATATGATTCAATTTTTTCAATTTTTACATTAATCTTTTTTTTTATTGATGGAATCAAGTTAACTCGAGTGGGGTAAATACATTTGCCAATTTGGCTCTGAAAAAAAGAAGTTCAGAACATGTGTCAAAAGCATACTTTTTCTCTGATACTGACCAAATTTTGGCATTGCTTTCAAGCAAAAGTTCGTATTGTTGAAGAGGCAAAACATTAAAAATTCCCAACTCTGATGGGGGGGGGGGGTCAAATTATCACAACCTAAATTCTCAGGAAAAAATTGGCTGTATCTAAGCATATTTGATCAAATAAGTATGAGCATGTCAATAAAAATAGTATTTTCGTAAAAATTCTTATTGTTCAAGGCATTTCTGATCAAATCTGTTCAAATCCGACAAGTTTTTAATCAGACCAGTTTCCTCTGAACTGCAAGATTTCTCAAAAAAGGCCATTAGATAATTTTCTCAAATTTCCAAATCGAACTTGATTTTTTCTACTATAAAAGTACAATTTTGCACTTGGTTATAAGAAAGTAGCTCCTCCTCTACCCTCTTCCTCAGATATGCTCATGAATTTTTTCAAAATGTGCTTCGATGAAGTCGCTTAAAAAATCTTTATTGTTTGATTAGTCATGTTTCAAATTCAATTGACCTATCAAAGTCATTTCAATTTTTTGTAAAATTCTGATCATTTACTGTATGGTACCTAAGTATGCCCTCGAGTAAGATTTTTATCACTGAATGCAAAAAATTTCAATTTAATTTCGTCGAACTATGAAATTTCTTATCTACGCTAATATTTATTGTTTGAAAAATTTGGGAAAATGATACATCTCATTAAAATAACCAAATTTTTTCGATTATACCGGTATCATTAGGTACAAGATAGGCAATTTATCAAACATCCATTTCAAAATGAGTCAACGCTTGGGAAAAAAATTTACTCCATAATTAGATATTATTGATGAAGTTTTTATGTAATACGTATAGCTAATCAACTATACCTTCGTCTGAATCTTGACCTTGCCCGTAACATTGTACTTGTAAACCAAACACCTTCTCGTACTCATACCAATAATTTTATTAATCACGGGGTCACTAACTTAACACGAATACAACAATTTCCATGCATATTTCAATGATTACGTGACTGATGAATTCAGCTTCGAAATTATTTCGAAGATTGAACAAAGACGGTCTTGTTCAATGAACCAGTGCAATACACCTTTTGGAAATTTCAAAAAAAAAAATTCAAATATCAGATTGTTCCAGCAAAGTTATCAAACTTCTAATTAATTTTCATTGATATTTTTGTTCATTATTTCATAAAAATGATCAATAATTTCGACAATTTTACGTATTTGATTTATATTTAAATTAGGCCTAAAAATAAGTTTCGGTCATTGAGAATTTAATTTATAGTAAAATTGAAATGACCAACATGTACATATTTCAAAAAACCTCACCTTTGATTTTTTTTTGATCTATCTCCAAGAATAGGTACACAAATTTGATCACTTTCACTGTTCAACACATGAAACAAACACTATAACTACGTCGTTTGAAAAAAAAAAAATCGATTTAAAAAACACATCGAACATGATCCAATTTCCATGAAAAATTTTAATCGAACAGAAAATAATCGAAAAAGAACACAAGTCGAAATTTTTTCACATATTTAAATTGCACGACCGTTGTCAATCAACGTTACGAACAAAACAAATCAACTGGCTAAAACTTCTATGAATGGTATCACAACATCAGTCGTAAAATAACCGCGAAGCCGCGAACACAACTAACCCAATTCCCCCACACGCCGTTTAAGACGAGATACAATATACACGTAAACTTCAACAGGTTTTTTTCTGTAGCTTACCTTAATGTTCATATCCATAACAAAAAATCTATACGTACTTTCTTATGCGATGGGCCCTTAACCTACGGAGTACGAATAGGAAATTTTATGCAAGGTGATTTTTTTATTCGTGAGGAAGATTCTTCTTGTTTGATAATTTTTATTTATTTTCATTTTTTTTGTAAAATATTTTCATGTTTTTAAATTGATTTTTTTTTCATAGCTGTAGGTGTAGAATATTATCTTGACACATTTTACACAAGTTTTTAGTTTTCCACTTGCCTGTTTTATTAAAAATATTTGTTAAGGTAATTTTATGAAAAACGAGTTTATGGTTTTATTATTGCACATTTTCTTTAAAAAGGCAAAAATTTCTTAAAAATAGTTAATATCAGCGTAAAAATAAAAAGTAGGTACATTACGTATGATGAACTAACATTTGCAAGAGAGAGGGACGAAGAAGGCAAAATATCGAAAATTTCAGATTGACGTATATTTTTTCAACTCAAATATAATTTATATAATTTTTCTCGATCCCGAAAAAAAGAGATCAACAAGTTCAAAAATTTTCTAAATTGAATCCATTTTTCCAATTAAAATTGAAATTTTACCACTATAAAAGGCCCACTGCCTTCCCCTCCTTTAGCTGCGTCTCTGATGAACTGATGATTTTATAGGTATAAAATATAAATAGGTAACTATTCACCCTGAGATACATTTCAAATTACATTTTTATTGAATTTTTTAAAATGAAAAAAATTGTAAAATAATTTGCGAAATTTCACCATTATTCAGTAAGTAGGTGGGTAATTCTACCAAAAACACACATTTTGGCGTACATGCAAAAAATTTCGTGTACAGCACATTAATGAAATGTTTGAATATAGCTGGGTCAATCATAGTGACCCCCTCTACCAATTTTATAAATTGTAATGTGTCCACCCCCTCCCCCTTCTGACATAGAGCCCCCTTAGTGGGCAAAATTTCCATCACCGTGGCTGTAGCACACCTCGTTTTTCAAAGTTATTTTTACGACCAGCAAAGAGTGATGGAAGTTCTGTTCTCGCGACTTGGTTTCCTCTGTTCCTTACACCTGTACGCAGATCAAGGTCTAAACAAAATTCATTTTAGTGACAATCTCAAGCTCTGAGGTGGCCTTGAAGCTCTGTAGCACGAGTTTTGTTCCTTCACCGTGGTCAATTTTCATTGCTCATGTATGGCTTACTGTAAATATTTTTTGCGGATGCATGAGTTAACATTTCTTTGAATGCTGGTCCAAAATCTCATCCACTGATGAAAAATCAAACCTGAGTTACCCTGTTCCTTATATCAAGATAAATCAATAAAAAATGCCGAAATTACTTTTTTTCGTTCCATCACCGTGGGTCATCAACTGAAGGAACTATGAGCTGATGAGATCAAAAAAATACAAAAAAAATATCGTTTGGCAAGTATTGGTTCTAATTATGTTGAAATTTTTTTTTTAAAGTATGTTGAGTGATTATTATAATCATTTATTTAGCTTTTTTCCATCACCGTGGCTACAAATTTCTTTTCCTTCACCGTGGTTGATTAACATGGCTTTTACATAAGGCCTTTTTTTATGTGAATATGAATTTGACCCAACATTATTTATGAGGTCTTGGGTTGGTATCCAAGCAATTCCCCCTAAAAATTTTTTTTAAAAAACACTTTTTTTTTCAAAGAAAAAATCATTTTGAAAAGTGTGTTTTTGGTAGAATTACCCAGGTACTGATGATGAAAAATAAATTTATGTACTTATTTAGTTTTTCAAAAATTTCCATGTATTTTGAAATCTGATCAAAGGTTTTAAAATATTTCCCAATGAAAATTTGAAGAACTTGGTCACCGAAGATGAAACCGATTCATATTTTTGAAGGTGGTATTCATTTAAAATATAGGTACTCGTGTTAAGAAAAAGAAAATCATTGTACCGAATGCATGTAAGACCTTGAAGGTTGTTCTCATTGGAAACGAAGTACGAACATTGTTTAATTATCACTTTTTTGATATTTTCTCATTTTTTTCCAATCTGATTTACCTACTTTATGCTGGAACGTCGCTCGTATTTGAGATATTCACACCTAATTATTTTTTAATTATAATTACTTACGAGTAAAAAATTCTTAAATAAAAAATGAACATGAACATAAACTTGAAACAATTTACAAAGAATATGGACTAACTTTATATGTACTTACAAATAATTGAAGCATTTTCTACTCAGATCAGCACAAAATTTTATTAAGAAAGGCAAACAATATGGATCTATTAGAGCAAAGTGAAAATAAAACATTTTTAAACGTATTTTAAGGAAAATTAGGAATGTGGTTTACTTTGAATGGGGAACCTCCCGGGAAAAAATTAGATGGCATGACAGGGCCACAGATCAAGGGATCCTCAAAATGATCCCAGATGCCACTTTTGGAAAACATAATTTTTTCATCTTTTAGGAAATTTCACCTGCGTGGTACTTCAGTCGCGTCGACGGTCGACCCCTAGAAAAAATGCATTTTGGATTTCTACAGTTGTTTTGAGAACCGTATCATTCTCCAATGCGTTCCAAAAAGGGCCTTGACCTCAAAAATTGAAAAAAATTAATTAATTTTTTCATAATGGCCATATTTGGGGGTTGAGCTATTTATAAGGCACTTGAGGTATTATACAGCATTTTAAATTCCCTCACTCAGTGATCTTTGATTGGATACCTATCATGTACAGCTCTCCACAGGGGGTTGAAAAATGGCAGAGCGTTAATTTTAGGTATTTTTACCAAATCCAAATCGCTCATTCAAACACCTCAAAATTGAGCCATTAAATGTTTTTTGGTTGCCGAGAGTAAATTTTGAGAAATTGTTATGGCAATGCTGCCAACTACATTATGTTTTTACAGTTTTTAACGAATTCAAGTAGTTCATTTTAATGACCTAAAAAAAAGGGACGATCAATTTTTTGATGTCTAGTAAAAAAATTTTATTTTATTTTTTTGGAAAATTTTTGTAGCAGTTTTTCAAATCAGTTTTTATAATTGAAAATATTTTTGATAAAATTTTTCAAAATAGTTAGTTTTGGTGAAAATTTTCAAAATAATTTTAAAGAAATGGTGCTGTCAATAATGCAATATTACTTATAATTATAGCTGCTTAATTTTTATGAAATTCAGGTTGCTCATTCAATGCAAAAAATGTTTTGATCACAAAAAACAGTTTAATTGATTTCAGAGGCGTCGTCAAGGGAGGTCGGGGGGCAGGCCCTCGAAAAAAGTTCTGGCCTCTGCTTGCCTCCCCCCCCAAAAAAAATTCATGTTGTATTTTTAAATTTACATTACACTTACTTACATCAGATAGGGATTTTCAAAGCATTAAAACTTTAAAAAATGTCTTTTCTTAGGGCATTAAAAATCCAATTTTTTCATAGCTTCGCTCGGGCATAATTAAAATTACAATTCTATGATCTATCTGAAACGAAAGTGCGGAAGAAGGCTCCCTTTTTACCCCCTCATCATTTTTAGTAGGTGAAAAAAGTCAGTCCCTTTTTTCCATTTTGAAAAAGCAAAAAAAAGTTGTCTAACTCACGGTCCCTTTTGTGCCCCCCCCCCCAATTTTCGATTCTGACGATGCCACTGATTGATTTGTTGGGAAAATTCTTGAGCAGTGCTGCCAACTGAAATTTCATGAAATGCCCAAATTGTAATAAAATTGGCAACACTGTCATGATTTTTTAAATCTCATCAAAATCAAATTCTAAGCCACAAAAAAATTATTGGTTCGTTTTTAAAGTGTTTGAAGAAAGTAGTTTATGTTTGAACTCCGAAAAAAATTGAAATTCACAATGCAACTTTTCAACCCCCTGTAAAGAGAGCAAAAACTCAAAAAGTGGTATCCAATTTCAGGGTCAATGGGTCAGGGAAGTGTAAATACTCCAACTGTATTTTTCAAAGGGTCGATTAAAAGACCGTCACCCAAAAGTGGCAAAAAACGGGTTCCCTTCTTATAGCCAGATTATTCAAAATTTTTCTGGAAAGTTCTTCACTCAAAGTAAACTGTTTCGCCAATTTTTATCAAAAATACGCTTTGTTTTCACTTCATTCTAATGTCTAAAGTTCTAGGTTTTTGAATAGGTACCGAGATATATCCTAATTATAAAAGTAATTATACTAGGTACCCACATTTACCTATATTATAAGTAGGTAATATGGTCTACGAATACACATAATTTTTTATACACGTAAAAAAAACCATACCAACCTAAACATTTAAACAATATCTCCAACGAAAAAAAAACAAAGACCAATGGTTTTTAAAAGCTATGCTCCAATTGAATGAAAAATTATCGCTTATCTAAGCCTCGAATAATTATTAAAAACCATATTCAACATTTGTGAAGAATTTTTTAATAATGCGATTTGTTTTTTTTTATTCTTCAGTCGTAGGTAAGTATATATACGAAGAGAAAGTAAATATTTACTAATGTTCTTATGGTGACTTTCATTTCTTCTTAATCGTTGAGGTTTATGGGCAACAACTATATTGAATGATCTGAACTGCTGTTAACATATTTTAGCCGGTTACGTTTGATTTTTTTGTGTGGTAGTAGTTTCTTGGTGCACCGGGCAGGAAAACTGTTCACATTGTCGTGATTGCACCGCATCGAATACATCATCTAGATGTAATTTCTTTCGAATTGAAGATGTTGATCTATAAATTATTAAAAATACATTAAATAAAGTACGTACATGGCGAGTGTACGCGAACGATTGTATATACCGTGTACCTCTACCTATTAAAGTAAATCAACAAATTAGATAATATGTTCCGGAAATAATGGAAACACATTATGTAATATTTCGCATCCGCGTGAGTGTTTTATATCCCAACTCCCAGTTAAAGTATAAAATGCCTACTGAAATTTAATTACTTTAATCATATATAATCATCAAATTAAAAGAATATAAAAATAATCTGGAGATCTTATATGGCGCTTTATTATACCTCTGCATTTTTGAGATAAAATGTCCAATAGTGATTGAGCTTACCTTGAAACTAAATACCATAAACTGTACTGGGCAAAATTACTCTCATCGTTCGATTCAGATCCTCCCAATGCAGCCTGACAAATTTTCATTTTGTTGCAGGTTGCATCGTCGGAAGGGGCGAGACCTGCGTTTGCTACTAAATTGTATAAAACTACGTTGGCATCGGTAGTTTGGCCAGTTTCATCTGCGTATCTGAAAAATGGTTTTATTCCATTCGGAGGCTGAGGGCTATAACAAAATTATTTTGATGCTATCAATTGATTTTTTATGAATTCAATTTACAGTAGATGCATGTTTTTTAAAAAAAGTTTAAATTATAGTTAAAATAGCAAAAGTTTCTTTAAGAGATTGATTAACATCATTATGACTTCGTAAATTCGCATGTAATGTGTGGTAAATAAAACAATAAAATAAAATGGAGGGGATTTTTTTTTTAGAATGGATATCATAGCTTATTGGAATTTTATAGGTCAAAAATGTAATTTTCCACAGTAATAGTTGAAAAATAAATTTTATCCATAAAATTTTTATTGGCATTTTCCCGAAAAAAAAACAGTTATTCTTACATGGGAAAGTTTTAAAATTATGGGTATGTTTTTTTAGTATGTGTGTGTGGTGGAAGAAGTTCATCAAAAAATTTAGACGATAAAAATTTATTTTTCAACTCTCACGTTTTTCTTATCTCGTTCATTTTTGCTGTGAAAGAATTCCTATAAAATATCTAACTTCTAAATGAATTGAGTATTAAGTGATGTTCACAATAGATCTTTAATTCAGAAAAAAAAATGGTGAAAAATTATCGGAAAGTGAAACCCTTGATTTATTCTGCCTCAATAGGAAACAACTCAAAAAAATTGTCTGCCTCTTCCAAAAAAATGTTCAAGTTACTTATGTTTTTTTTGTTTTTTTTTGAGTAAAAAAGAAAATTAACTCTTATTGTTATTTACTACATACATGTGAGTCTGGATATATAGAAACCACCCTTAGGTGTCAAAAATTGATTTTTGAGTTGATACTGATTTTGGGTTTTTCAGAAGGAATAGAACCAACAATCAAGAGAGAACTTCAACTCAAAAACCAATTTCAAACACCTAAGGGTGGTTTCTATATCCAAGCTCACATATTATTTTTTAATGTGATTTTTTCAAGCAAAAAATTGAAGTATGTATGCAATTCAAAGATATTTTTATCTCTTCTCCCCTCGTTTACACGGCAAATTAAGGAAAGGTTACAATTTTAATGGTGAAAAATGAGATTGAAAATGTAAGTAGAGTTTGAAATCCTCTTGCTTCGTTTTTCCTGATCAAAGAAAGCTGTTTTTTTTTTCAGACACATTTCCGATAAAAAGAAAATTTATTGATAAATTCGGATAAAAATATGTATTTGTTCAAGTTTTCTATGTGTAAGTAATTTATAAAATACTTTTTTTGGGTATAAATTTTTTCTTTGAAAATCGTTTTACTTCTTCAATTTTTTTACTGGAAACGATGTGAAAGGATTTCTTTATATGTGACGGCGCATACGAAAAGGCGACCTCGACCAAAAAAGTTGTTTTCGAGAAAAACGCGTTTAAAGTTTTTGAAGCATTTTTTTTTCATTTTTCAAAAAGTAATTTCAAATAATATAGAAAAAAAAATTATTTTCAATTTTTTTGGAGGTGCCTTACTTTACAGCTATTTTCTATCAGTTAAAAACCGAGATAGTGACCTGGCGATGGTTTTATCGTATTCTACGGTCAATTTTACTTCGAATTAAAGATAAAAAACGATTTTTTAGTTGGGATCACCTTTTCGTATGCGCCGTCACATATGATTTGTTTTTTTTCATGTTTTTTCTGAAAAAGATTTGGATTTTTCAAGTTTTTTCTGAACCCAGGGAAAAATCTTCAGGTAGATATGATCAGGTATGAGCTTGACTGGATCACCCTGCTCAGACCGGATCAGTAATGAAAAATGGCCGCGATTGAGCAAGCCAGAGCAGGCCTGGCTTCTAATAATGGAAATTTATTGGAAAATCTTATTTTTATTGTCCTGCTCAAACACGGTCATTTTTTAGGCCTGCTCATGGCTGACAATTTTTCCCTGGGAAGGTAGCTTTATTTTGATTTCATTTTGAAAACTTTTTTTTTACCTTTTCTGCACATGTGTGTGGTTCTTTTTGTTTCATTCAGGAAATGCGTTTTTTGGGGCTTTCTCTTCAGATATTCTGAGAACGATTATTTTTTTGGGAGTTTTTTTTTTGTTTTACATAGGTAAGTACCTACCGTAAAAAATGATTTATTTTTTTTTAAATTTTAAATTATTATATTCTTGTTTTATTTTGAAATTGATTTTTTTTTGTCAGTTACTTGGGTTCTTTTGGTCTTTTCTGCGAACATTTGGTTTCCAATGGTGGATTCTGAAAATTTTTTGTTTTCTTTTGGCGTTTCTTTGCAAATAGTTGGATTTTGTGGTTCCATTTGGAAAATGATTTAGTTTTTTCAGTTTTGTTCTGAAAAAATATTTTTTTCTGCGAATATTTGGCCTTTTGAATTTTCCTCGATGATTTTGTTTAATTTATCTCAGCAAATGTTTAGATTTTGGTTTTTGTTTGTCTTTTTCTACTACAGATGATTGAAATTTGTTTAGTTTCATGGTTTTATTTTAAAAATACATTTTTTTATTTTTCGTTGCAAATATAGGGGTTTTCCTTTTTTATTCCGAAAATTCTTCAATTTTTTAAATTTTTTCTGCAAATAATTCAGTTTTTTAGTTTTACTTTTATTCTAATACTTAGTGATTTAATTTTTTTTTTTGAAAAAACATGAAAAAATAAGTTTTATTTTTCAAGGATCCCTAAAAAGTAAGGTGATGAAAAGTGGATTCCAATGGTACTTTTGGGAAAAGACATCCATAGATACTAAACCAATTTTCAAAAAAAAAATAAAACCTTTTTTCAATTAATTTTTTTTTTGAACATGACCATATTTTAAGGTATGGCGGAGAAGGATAAATGTAAACTGTAAAGTCGTCCACTCCTCACAGCTTGTGACAAATGTAACAGATTAGTTCAAATTACCAGTTGCATATTCGCTTATTTGAAGAGGTAAATTTTGTCAACAGTCCATATGTGAATTGCAAATAAATTCTGTAGGAAATAAGGAATTATGTAGTTACGTTGTTCTAAAATTTTAAGGGAAGGTTTTCACTTCTAACATCCTTTAATGGAAGCAGAATTGAGTAACTTTCTAATATTTTTCGCACTTTCGTTAAAAAAATTAATGAAAAAATAATTTCAAGAAAATTATAATTTTTAAAAATAATTTTAGAAGTCACTGAAAAAAAGTGCAAATGTGGTCACCAATGAGAATTCTCATTCGAAATTCAATATAAAAAATTCTCATTACGAAATCGCCAATTTTGAAAAATTATCCCAGGGGGGGGGGCTTACGACGTCAAAAATTTGCATTTCCCGACGATCAACTCCACAGGTACCCGCATCCGACCATTTCGAAAAACTCGATTCAATTTTCCAACAATAATTCCAATCGTACGCCCAGGTAGACGAACGGAAACCTCGACGACGAATGCTTTCACAATTTCTAAATTCCAAAACGATTGCAAAGTTGGATGCGCGGTGGTATGTCGTAATGAAAAATATTCAAAAATGCTACCGTAAAATAAAACAACAGCAACAACAACCGTTAGTCCGTCCGCATGTGTGAAATATGTAAATTTATTAGCGACTGTTCATGGAACATTAATCGATCTAGTTGCTTTCATAACACATCTAGCGATTTAACTTTCAACATTTTTCCATCTCGCACGTCTCGTAGGTTCAATACATGACACTTTTTCTTTCATCGGAAACATCTCGGACGTGCGGTGTTAAAAAAGGGAGAAAAATGTAAATCTATGCGTAATGGGCCTAGCGCGAGTTCAGGTATAATATTACCTGCCTAAATTAGTATCAAAATACAATGTGTATCTACCATGAAGAAGATGTGTAGAGGAGACGTTATGAATAAAAAATAAGTAAAAAAATATAAGGTAGAAGGGTATTGAGCCATGCTAATAATATAGTAAAGATAGAGGTCAAGGTTATGATACATTAAAGCGCATGTCCACTGATTTAACCATGAAAAACTTGATGATACAAAGAGATTCCGATACGGGTATAGAAAACCGCATTCTTTCGCTTAGTTTCTACCGAAGATACCATAGGCTCCTTCTGGTTGTGTATTTCACTTTCGATATGAAAAAAAAGTGGAACTAATTCGACTATTTGAATAGAACTCCTGTTCGCATCGCACCGGCCGCAATCTATACTCGTATTTTAATACCGTTTTAATCGAAAGGCACTGAGCAATACGTTTAATACTTGTTACAAGACCAACAGCCATCCAGCGTTGGTGTTATTAAATTCAACGGTACTTTACAATAGCAACTTACTCTGCAAATTTATTTTTATGATTATTATGATGTTACAGTGAAATCGCGTAATTGATTCAAATGTGTAATGAACGCTGCGAGAAAGTAACTCGGCAATTTTACAGTTAGCCCTAGCTCATCAACGTCCATCCCTACTCCCAGCTTCCTTTTTTGGTCCGGAAATTACGAGATTTTCGATCGAAATGCTGCTGCCATATTTTAGTAGAAAATTTTACCTTTCTTGCGTCATGTACTTTTAATTCGCCAGTTACGTAAATCGATGCATCACATCATTTCATGTGAAGGAAAATTTTTACGTGCTACTTTGGAAGTAGTGTACGTAGGTACCTTTGATGGTACACGCAATACCCCAGAAACATACATTTATACGATTGAAAGCGTACTTATATCTCATCTCGGGTTTGACGTCGATTCATCATCGGTCTTACTCTTATATAAGGACCTTTAATAAACGAAATCATTTGGTAATTAATCAGTTGATCAGTTTCCCGAATGAGAGTTTTTTTTTGGCAAATTCCTAAATGAGTCAAAATGCCCCAATGTCGACTCGAATTTTTTAAAGTAGTTTCCAGGGTCGGATTGTCTCAAATTTGGCTTACAAAGGAGGCATTCCAACCAGCAGTAAAATTTTGGATCGAAAAAACATGTATTGGAACTCGGAAGTGTATTATAAAAAACTTCTCATCCAAAGGGTACCACCGGTCAAGATAGGTGAATCGGCCTAAGAGCTACTTTTTGAAACTAACCATCAGGCATTGTTGAAGACTCCTAAAAAAATTTTTAGGGCGCATTTTCCACCTCCCATCTCACTCCCTTTCACCCCATCCCCAAAATATGGAGTTTTCGTCAAAAAATCCTATTTTGGAACCTAATGAACCAAAAATTCTGAAATTTATTTGGTATATACGAGGAGTGGTAACCAACTTTTGAGAATTTTTTCAGATTTTTTTGCACCGCCTTCTAGCCAAACCCCATCTTTGAAACTTTAAAATCGCTCTAATTTCGAAACGAAAAGACATGAATTTTTTTCTTTTTGGTACAAATATGGTCCTACCTGGGTACAATATAATGATAATTTTTTCAGATTTTTAGCTTTGGGAGAACCGACGAAAAAATGCGATTATCTATTCGAAAATACCTATTTCGTCATTTACACAAGCAAAAATTTTGAAATTTATGTGGTATGAACGGGGAAAGGTAACAAACTTTTGAGAATTTTTTCAGATTTTTTTGCATCGCATTTTAGCCAAAAATCCACCCTTAAACTTTAAAATTGCTCAAATTCCAAAACTAAAAGACAAACATTCTTTCTACTTTTTGAAACTAACATAATTAAAGACTCTGAAAAATCTGAGGGTGCATTTTCTACCTCCCACCTCGCTGCGTTTTACCCCTCCCCCCAAGAATATCGAGTTTTCGTCAAAAATCCCATTTTGGTACCTAATGAACCGAAATGTATACGTGTAGTGGTAACCAACTTTGAGAATTTTTTCAAATTTTTTTGCACCGCGTTTTAGTCAAACCCCCATGCACTTAGAAATTTTAAAATCGTTTAAATTTATGGACAGGGAGAGATAAAAAACTAACGCGGTGCAAAAATAATCTGAAAATTTTTTTTAGGAGTCCTTAACAATGTCTGATGGTTAGTTTCAAAAAGTAGCTCTTAGGCCGATTCACCTATCTTGACCAGAGGTACCCGAGCCACCTAAAAAAAGGAATGCTGTATCTAAGGACATTACACAATTTTGGCAAGAAAAAAATTTCATAGCCCCTCTGCCCCCTTTTTGGTGAATTTTTGAAATTTTCAAGTTGCAGAAAACCTCAAAAGATTTAGGAACATTTTTTTGAGAATTGTACGTCTACAATTACGTATCTATGATCTGTAAAAATTTCAAAATTTTTGAACCACCCTCTCTGGAGAAGGAAAATATTGAATTTCGAGCATATCGGACCCCGTAACTCGGTTGGGGTGGGGGGTGGGGGTTGGAATTTTTTCGAGTGGTTTTACACCAAAACCAATATTTTGGGTGATTTTTGTCCCAATCGGTTGGAGAGCCGATTTCACCATCTTACCAGGAAATGCTCTTTGGTATAAGTATAACCTATTTTGAAACTCCAAACTCGATTGGAAGTAGTTTCAAGACGTTTTAGAGCATACGGAAAATTTTATAATTTTTTAGCATTTTTAAAAAGCCTATACAATTGGTGCATATGAACTTTAGCACCTGAAAACTTGAAGTACTCATATTAGTGACCTATTTGATCCAAAATTCATAACTGCCGGTTCAAATCCATATTTTTCTCCAGCAACAATTTTTGGTGAAAATAGGTGAAAAGCTGAAAGTTGGTAAATATCCTATTTTCGATTTTCCAAATTGGTTGGAATCAGTTTCGAGGCGTTTCGAAGTCTCCAGAAAATTTTGTAATTTTCCAGAACTGAAGAAAGCTCATAAAAATATTTCGCCGAAAAATTAGATTTGAACTGGCAGTTGAGAATTTAGGAAAATTATCCGAGTTTTTGGGTGCTGACTTTATGAATTAATTTTATATCGAGTTTTCAATGCAGGAACATTCCGAAATTTTCTGGAGTCCTTGAAACGTCTTGAAATCGCTTCCAATCGATTCGGAAGGTCGAAAATACGCTTCTGATACCGATTTTTAGCATCTAATTTTCATTTTTTTCGGAGCATGAGATGATTTTTAATTTTCGAAAATTCGCCAAAATTCGAGAAATGAACTTGAGAACCTAAAATTTTGAATATGACGTGATTTTATAATGATGTATTATCGATAGATTTTTGTTTCGGCTCAAAATTTATTGTCGGTTGGGATACCTCTCTTGTTAAAATATTCGAATAAATCGACACCTCCCTCCCCTTTTCATCTTCTCAGCTTGATTTTTCTGTACCAAGTTCAAAGCGTCATGGATGAATATATCTTTCGAATTTAGAACGATTTCCAAGTGTGATTTATTCGTCGATATTTCACGCTTTATGATATCTCGTGCTCGAGTGTGTTTAATTTGTTTTCAATTCGTTACCAGTTACGACATTTTATGTTTACCGAGCGAATAAGACTCAAACTGTGACATACGGATTCCTGTGGAGTGATGGCGCTTGTAGATGTTATACAGCTTGTATAACTATGTATTGTGCAGACTGCAAATTTCAATTTAAGATCGTAATAAACTATATGCTTTGTGTTTTATCAAGACTGGAAGCGATATATCATTTTTTTTTGATAAGCAATTAATCGTATGTAGTATACATTACGTACAGTAAACAGTAATTGACTCCCCTCCCCTTACCCTTGCGATTTTAAACAGATGCAGAATGGAAATTGATGAGGAAAGGAGAAGGGTGTGTTACAATTATCTATGAATTTCATTTCATCATTATGCCATAAAATATACCTATAACTTGTTGTTATCAGTCACCATTCAGTGCTTCTTTATCCTCCTTCCCTTCATCGTGTCAATCTTCAATCGATTCCATCAACAATTGTTTTGTAACTGAGTTTACTGGCCGTAAGAATAATATTTGAGATTTTTTGATCATTACAAAAAATGAATGATTTTTTTATAGCGATAAAAAGGCTGAACTTTGTTTTTATTTTATTTCATTCTTTCGTTTAATATGTATTGCTAATCAACTTAAATTTCGTTCCATCTTGAAATGTTAAAGAAATAATTTTTTAATATTTTCTCGTGAAAATTTTCAACAATTTTTATTTTTCCTGCCTTCCTAATTTCAGGTGAATTGAGTCCAACTATGTCAATCTATGTTTTGGAAAAAATGGTAATAAAAATTCGTTAAAATCATGAAAGATGCCACAAATTCAATAGATACTTAAGTAGTATGCCCATTGCTCACGAAAGTCATAAATGTCATGATTTTCGTCCGAAAATTTCTTTTTGAACCCAAAAATCAAAACATGAATAAATTGGTTAAAAATTAGTAAGTAGGTAGCTACTAGCTAGGTACATAATAATTACTTGGTTGAATTGATAAAAATCACTTTCGGTTGTAATGCTGTTAAAAACAGTCCAATTGGAAGCAAGGTTGCTAAAATTTGCCATAATCCGTAGCTTTTAGGGTATGGTTTTCCGCTGCAACAATGAATAAGAGCAAGCAAACATGAATATCAATTTCCTAAAATGAACGATAAGGTACTTAAGTAAATATGTTACTGGTGTTAATTAGGATGTGATGGCTCTTTTTTTAAAAAGGTCGACGAGAAGTGTTGTCATGAAAAATGTGTCTATAGATATTAAAAAGATCTAGTGAAATTTTACCCGCTTGATTCAACTTTAACCCCAGCAATCGTCTTTAAAATTGACTATTATTTAAAAATTTTTGAAAATGTCACCAAAAATAGTCATAAAAATAGTTTTGGCGCGTACTCTTCTACCCTATCTCATTTTTAGGGGTACTTAAAAAATCACTTTTCATTTTTTAAAAATTTCTGTTAAAAATTGTAAAAAATTGAGATTTTTTTCATTTTGGAAAAATAAAATGTTTTACTCGGGCATGTTTTTTTTCAAAATTAGAAAAATTGTGCAAAATTGCCGTCATTGATTTTTTTGTGTGAAATTTTTCATACGTGACCACTAGAAGACATTTTCAAGAAATTTTTTTTCAAAAATGCTTACAATTTTTTATTTTTTTGTATGAAAATTTAAAAAATATTTTTAAAAAAGTGATTTTTTTTCGAGTACATACATACATAAGGGTAAAATGCCCTAACTTCGACCGCTTCCTAATTTCGACCACCGACCGGCCAATTTCGGCCGCTATGGACGCAATCTACAGAAAATTAAAAAAAACGAAATCGCATAGGTGAAAAAAATTTTTTACGTATTCTTTGATCTCAAATTTTGAATAATTTTTTTAAATAAATTCAACCAAATAATTGTGAATTGTGATGGGGCATGGTGTCAGATTTCGATAAAATCATTGTTTTTGAAATCAACTGGAGGTACCAACAAAAATTTTCACCGAAGTTCAAATTGTTTGGGGTGCCTTAATCTCGACCAGCTATACTATCTTATGTAATCTGTTTTTTGAATGCGATTTTGTTTTTTCTGATTTTCTCCGCGAGTTTTGGCAGTAGGGTTGTCGTTTTGGTCTCATTTTGTTTATCTGTGAATGAAGAATATGAAAAAATTCTTTTCGAGTAGATTCCGCTCTATGCGGGCGAAATCAGCTGGTGGTCGAAATTAGGAACCCAAAATTTCTAAATCAATTTTTGAGTTCCCTCAGAAAAAAAATCGCAAAAAATACAAAAAATAGTTGCATCGGCTCAAAATTTTAGGGAGTGGTAGAGGAAGGATCAAGATATTTTTTACGCCATTTTCGACGTTTCTACCTCAAAAAGTTTTCGATTGGTGGAAGTTTGAAAAAAAGTGGTCGAAATATGGCAACCTTACCCTTACCTCTAACAACTGAGGTGAAATTGAAAAAATGACTCCAAAAGCATTTTGGGGTAAAATTATTTTTACATTAATGCATACTTTAGGTACCGGTTTTGGTAACCTTTCACCTTTTTCAATTTTAATATAGATATGTTACAGTGCCGAGGGTTAAATTCATAAAATGGGGAATCTAATTTTGAACACCACTGACGTAATGATATTTTGCTAAATTTAAAAACAATTGAAAGAATTCTAACAAACTATTAGTATATCAACTTTAAAATTTTTATGAATACCTGTAATGACTTTTTGTCAGTTTTTTGGTAATTTGGAACAATTTCTTCAAACTAACTTTAGGTTTCTTCGTATTTATCTGACATTTTAATTTTTTTTTTTAAAGTTACTGAAATGTCAAATATTGGAATTGCCTAGCAATTTCAGGCATCATAGCAGGTCACTTTTTTAGAGTGTTTGTCACTTTTTTCGACTTTAGTCACTTTTGGTTACTTTTCATGTCTAAAAGGTCACTTTGGTTACTTTTTTCTCCTCGAAAGTCACTTTTTCTTCGCACTTCCAGGCAAAAATTCAAATTTTCACGTAGAAATTGCTATTTTTCAAAATTCTTTAAGAAAAAAATTGATATAATATTGATTTTTGCTAGTTTGTTGTTCGTCTTTTCAGTTGATTTATCTTTGAAATGTTTGCATAAAATTACAAAAAAATTGCCCCCCCAGAAAACTGTAAAAAAATCCCTCCTCCTGAAAAAATTGAATTTTTGGTTACTTTTTGGTCATTCTTTGGTCACTTTTTGCTCAAAAAATGTTACTGAAAGTTACTTTTTTCTTTTTCTTCAAAAATTTCGCCATGATGCTTGCGATTTGAAAAATTGGAAAAATGAAAATACTTTTTTTTGACAAATTAACGATTTTTTTTGAAAAATTGAAAATTTTCTTTAAAAATGGATAGCTACATACGTTAAAATTTATTATTTGAAATTGTTTAGCAAAATGGGGGAAAAATCTGATATCTATATACTTAATACAAATTTTACCAAAAAGTCATCAACTAAAAAAAATTAAATAGGTATTTAACATTTTCATGAAAAATCATCAACTGTACATAATTATCCATGATTTAAAAGCTTTTGCCCTAAAACAAAACCATAGGCGGAACTAAGGGCGGGCAGGGGTGGGCCGGGCCCCGTTGAGAATATTTTTGACCCGGCCGCTTTTTTCTGACCAATTTTGAATTTTTTTTCAAATTCCCCAAAAAAATTGGTCATTTTAGTATGGTGTGAATATTGAATATTCGCGATGTGAATATATTCGAATACTCGAATATTTACACCACACTAGGTTATTTGCGTATTGTAAATCTGCGTAACTTTTGTAATTTTAATGTATAAGTTTCAAAAAACCAAAATTATTATTACTCATTTAAGTTACTTCAAATTTTGTAGCCAAATGTCTACCAACTCTATTATTTAAAAAAGAATAAATGACATGTTTGGGCGAATTAATTTTTATTTTATCAAGTGTACTTGAAATTTTACATTTTGATTTTGAGGTCCCTTTTCATAACTGACCCTCTCAATCCCCCCCCAAAAAAATCGTATAAAAACCTGTCTCACGCTTGGCCCTTTGTGCCCTGGCAAAAAAAATTCTGGTTCCGCCTATGAACAAAACTTGTTATTTTTTTTAATAGATATGTATGGTTAGATTTTAGGGGTGATTTAGGTAGACGTAAAAGGCTAAGTGGAAGAATGAAATTTTTATCAGGTCATTATGAACCCCTCTTCCCATTCAGTCTTCGGAAAAAATGGCAAAACCATCCACTGTAATACCAGCTATTCATGTTTTGATCCAAATTTTTTTGGTAGAACATTTGCCCTTTCAGCTTCAATGCTAGGTACGTACTACGTAGGTATTTCCCTGGCAATTGTATGTAGGTATATTTTTAATTCAAAAAAAAATCGATCCCCCAATATTCAAGTATTGATTTTGAATCGAATATTTTTTTCACAAAGTATGATCCTGAAAATAAAATTTAACCTCTCATCATTTCAACTACTCTGAGTTAACTATCACCTCATTTCCCTACCCATATTCTTATACTCATACATTTAAATAAAAAAAAGTAACGACCGTAATAAAAAGACAATATATTTTTCAACTTCATTCTTATACATTCAACGACTACCTCGAACAATATAAAAGACAATCATAATTAATTTCGAGAAAAAGAAAGCAATAAGAAAAATTATAATTGAAAAATAAGTGTGGATGGGCGTGAAACGGCGACGTAAGAATTATGCATAATGCATAAGATATAACTCCAAATTCTACGCCAAATGACCTATAAATTAACCGAAAGGCGAAAGGTCCGTCGTATACCCTATCGTACCACAATCGAACAATACTCATAATTAGCGAATTTTTCGCCGCAAAATTCGGAGCGTTGAAAATTCACCTAGGTATTCTAATTTCTATCCAAATTGCCAACGTTATTAACAAGTCATTCAGGTAGATTCTACATTGGCAACCAGTTAGAAGAAAGAGAAAAAAAGGTTCGCCAATTAAACAAAATTGGCATCGTATCGATTAAATACTGTTCGAGAATATAACAAATTCAAATTTTCGAAATTCTTCCATCGTATCGTTATTACCTATACCTACATCAGACGATAGAAATAATGCGCTTATAATGACTTAATAGCGGCGAGTTTTAATTTCCAGCCAATCAAACGCTGCCCCGGCTCGAAGAATTTCTCGATAGTTTTATCAATTAAGGTAATAATTGCGACGCTTAATAGGCGCCATCGCCATCCATCGACATTCGCCATATAGATCTGTATTCGGCTCGACAATAAAATAACGAGTAAAAGTAAAAGCTTACCTAAATACGGGTTTGGGGTAATTATGAAAAAAACCATCGTCGACCGGAGCACCGTGCGCTAAGAAATCGTTATGAGCGTGAAAATCGACTGGAAATTTATTATGGTGGAAATCCGGACTGGTGAAATCGTTGGTTTTGCCAAATTCGTCGATATGATGAGCAGGCGGTGGATGAACGTAAGCTGGGTACTGTTTTTTATCGTCGTAGTATAAATTTGGACGCTGCATAGGGTTGACTTTTGGCGGGGCGAATGTCGTAACGTGGGGTATTTTCTCGTGGTGGAATTTCGAATAAGGCAAGTTAATTAGATTATTTTGAGGGCCGCTGTAATAACTGCTTAATGAAGGCGAATAGAAATGTTCGTGTTTGACCTCGGCGCTGGATTGAAAATTATTCGTCTTAAAAGCGGCATCGCCTTCTGGATAAAATGGAGCCGAAATGGTTTCCTCGCTGAACTGGGGACTCGGTACGAACGGTGTGAATCCACTTTCGTAATTTTCGCCGCTCGATTTGACGAATTTATGGTTCCCGATGGCGATGTAGTTTTCGTTCGAAGGTTTGGCAAAAGGCTCGTAGGATGAATTGGTCCTCTGGATCGGAGATGATTTTCTCGGAGGTTCTTCGTATTCCGGAGGTTCCCTGACTTCTTTGACATTCTCGCTGATTTTTTTATCCACTATTGTCGCTTCTTCTTGTAAATTCGTCGAATTTATGACGAAGTTTTGCAGAGACGATGGTAATCTGGAGGTTCCTGCGGCTGGTGGTTTTTCTAAAATTGATTCTTTGGTATCGTTGGTGCAGCTGATGGATGGAAAATTTACACAGGTGAGTAGAATCAAAGCTACGTTTAAACTAGACCGATGCATTTCTGAAAATGGGAATTTTTTTTCATACGAAAAAATATTATCGATTACGTTGTAATTTAAACCATTTGATGATATCGAAACGTTTCACCGTACAATTCACTTGCACCTTGGGGGAAAAAATCGAACGATTTGAAAATGTCAACGTATTAGCTCGACTTGTAAAATTACGCGAAAATGATTCTAGTTGGACAAAATCAAACACTCGCAATGACTCACATGATGTAAACATAAATGATGGAACTGTTATGCTGTCACCGCGAAAAAGTAATTCGTGATGTAAAATTCGTAACTCTAAATCATCACGGAATTGTAAACACTTTCTATAATTTTCACATGCGTGAACATGTAAAATTAATTCGCTAATTTGATCTGAAACAATAGGAAACGCTTCGTGATTAAAATAATCGACTTTGCGTCGCGAGTAATTACTACTTCCGTGTTGTCACCTTACCTATGGTTAAAATGGATACAGATTTGGAGACTGGTATGTTGAAGTATAATTCAAGGATATTTTTAAAAATTGGTGAAATATTTTTTTTAAAGTTCACGGCAGGGACGTCTATTTCTGAATCCATAAGTGAGGGGAATTTCATTGATAAAAGTGAAGTTCCGCTGACACAGTTAATGGCTGTCTGCTGGATGTGGATTTACCTAAATTTTAATTTCATTTTGGTGCTTGTTCGTAAACAAGGCGAAATTGATTGTCATTTTTATTGTCGGACTTGATTGCTAATCGGTGACTCCATGTAGCGATGCTTTTCCAAAAAAAATGGGGTCATGTAAGTTTTTTGGATCGTGAGAAAGGATTGTGGGAAATAGTTACCTTTGAAATTGAGCGATTTTCTTCTGATGATTTTTTGCCCAATTTCAAAATTGAAGGACTGAGGAAGCAAATAACGAAAGCGTTATGTGTTTGGAGTAAAATTAATCGTGAATTAATCGTGGATGGTCATTCAGAGACGAAACTCGAGCAAAAATCTCGAGGAGGCAATGAAAATTTTGTCAATTATTATTATAAAAAATTAAATTTTCTGCCTCATATTCTTAAAAAAAGAAAAATTTTCCGACCAGTTGTATTAAAACCAAAAAACTGAAATTGGTGTTTTTTTCGTGCTACTTTTTTGACTTTCAAAAAAACTGTATTCCTTAATGACCTCCTCCCCTTCCAAAAAAATTTCTTTTTTTGA
Organism: Pseudococcus viburni; assembly: GCA_033439095.1. Classification (NCBI taxonomy): domain Eukaryota; kingdom Metazoa; phylum Arthropoda; class Insecta; order Hemiptera; family Pseudococcidae; genus Pseudococcus; species Pseudococcus viburni. Next base: position 158,562 of record JAVBJF010000046.1, read on the forward strand.
AAATTTCATTCGAAATTGTCGTCAAGTTCTCTGGTAGATGAGGAGGACGAATTTTTTCCACTTCCAAGTATCCAATTGTTTGGAATAGAATGGAAGAGGGTTCATACCATCATTTTGAGAATGAATTGTATCAATTTATCGAGCCCTAGCGAAGCGAAGGCGAAAATTTTTGTAAAAAAATACATCCAAAAGCTGAAATTTCTTCATTTTTTAAATCAGTGTCTTAGTATTAAAATCTGCAATAACTACGATGACTCCTTACCATATTCACTTATGAGGAGTGATTTTTATTCTGTGATCCCTGAACCAGAGCGAGAAAGACAATAATGCTCCACAATTTAGTTCAAAAATTTTTAAAAAAATTGAAAATTACGTGCAGTATCATTTGTTATGTTTTCTGAAACGCATTGAGGGCTAAGATATGAAAATTTGATGATTTTCAGAAAGAAAATAATTCATTTTTTAATAATTTATTGTTGGAAAGAATTCCATTACTTTGGAGTAAAAATTTCTTACTTTTCAAAAGTTTTTTGCTAAATTTCATGCTTTTTTCCCGTTTTTATACTACATAGTGAATATCTGTGATGTTTTGTTATTTCGTACTTTTTCGTGTCAGTTTGCAACAAAATTTATTTGCCAATTTACAAGAAAATATGACAGCTTTTTGAGAAAATTTCCTAATTTACAAGGAGCTGACTTTTTGAGGAAATATGAGTGGGGGTGGTCCCTTCCCATTTGTTTCGTTTCTTTGGTCATTCCGTCACACTATTGACTCTTTTTTTAGTACAATCCTGCCAAGACCTTTTCTCCTTCAAAATTGCTTTAAATTTTTTGTTTCAATCGCAAGTATGAGAGGAAGATGTCTTGGTGAGGTCATACTTGAAAAAGAAGTCTATATTCGAATTCAGCGTCCCAAAAAACATAACAAATGTGATATTTTTATTAACTCACAAAGAATTCAAATATGGCGGAGAAAGAGAGTGGGGTGATAGGAGAGGGTCAAAACCAAAAAATGGTCCCATTTTTGAACTCAGCACTATTTAAAATCCAACAAACGACAGACCTCTCGAGGTTTTCCATTTTTTAAAATTATTTTGAGTACTTACAGTGGACTCCTGTGGAAAGGGTTAGAAAGGTCAAATCCAAAAATTGAGTTGATATTCAAATTCAGCGTTTCAGAAAACATAACAAATGATACTGCACGTAATTTTCAATTTTTTTAAAAATTTTTGAACTAAATTGTGGAGCATTATTGTCTTTCTCGCTCTGGTTCAGGGATCACAGAATAAAAATCACTCCTCATAAGTGAATATGGTAAGGAGTCATCGTAGTTATTGCAGATTTTTAATGAAATTTTTGAATCTTTTTGAAGTATTTGAAAGTTGAACTTTTCCTAAAGAAATTCGACTTTAAGTTTTGAAAAATGTTATGAGTGCTTTTGAATCTAATTTGAATGTACTTTCTGAAGGCCTGGATCAGATGTAATAAAAGAACTTTTCATCATTCATAACGTATATTTAATTTTCAAAAATTGAAAAATTAACTTCAGCTTTGGGCAGCTAAAAATTTTAATGTAAAGTTTTTTTTTACGAGTACTCTCCACAAATCAAAGTTTCGTTTAAATCGAAACTGGAGGGTCGAAAAATTCTTTTGGGAATAAAATGTTGAAATCTTGGTTATTGTGTGGTCAAATGATCTAAAATTTCAGACGGTGCATAGTGGGCCAGGAGACCCCTCAAACGGGCGAAATTCATTATCATAAAAAAGAGCGATAAAAGTGGGTAAAAAGTAGTGTAGGTATAGTTTTTTTGGTCGTAGATTACGAATCTGACAAAAAAAACTGATTCGAAGCAATGGGTAGAGGGGGGGGGGGTGCTGAAATCGAAATTCACCTAAAATATCGTGTAGTATATCGAAGTCTAGGTTTTCGAGGTCGTAGATTACGAATTCGACAATAAATTTTTTTTTGAAGGTAATGGGGAGGGGGGGGTACTCAAATCAAAATCATCATAAATTATTGCGTAGTATATCGAAATCTAGGGTTTCGAGGTCGTAGATTACGAATCCGACAATTTTTTTTGAAAGTTAGAGGGAGGGGGTGGGGGTGCTGAAATTGGAGTTGAACTAAAATATCGTGTAGTAGATCGAAATCTAAGGTATTTTTGCGATTTTCAGTAATATAAATTAGACCAAAAGTATAAATGCCACGCCTCAGCACGAAAAATATTATTGGTAAAGTGGTAGTTTCAAGTGCTCTGAAGTCTGAACACGATTTTCGAATGAGTTTTTGCGTCCGCCTGCGTCCGTGTGGTTTATAAGCAAAAATGTGCCTTTTCCAATCATTTTTACCGTTTTTACTAATTTATCCATCAATGTCATTATTTACATGCTGGGAATGTAAAGGGTTTGTAAATAATGACAATGCTGGAAAAAAATTACTAAAAACGGGAAAAATCTTTGAAAAAATGCACCTTTTCGATTTCAGCACCCCCCCCCCCCCACACCCATTACCTCGAATCAGTTTTTTTTGTCTGATTCGTAATCTGCGACCAAAAAAACTGTAACTATTTTTTACCCACTTTTATCGCTCTTTTTTTATGATAATGAATTTAGCGCGTTTTGAGGGGTCTCCTGGCCCACTGTGCGGTGGGTTCACAGTCATGCTGATATTTTGCTGCAAAATTAATCGACGGAGAATTTCAAAAACTTCCAAACCTAAACCAAATTTGACGAGAAAGGGGGAAATGTTATTCTCACCATGCTTAGGCTCCCCTCTCTCAACTCATATAATCCATTTCCCGATCATTCTGGAGTCTCCAGCGAGAAACTGATTTTCTCCAGTTTACTGCATTGTCCCCAAAATATGAGGAAATTTTATTTTGATTTGACGTTTTTTAAAATTTCGAATCTACTATTTCCAGAAAAAAAAGTGTGAACTCTCGGACAGGAATTTCTTTGAATTGCGGATTATTCGATTGAACTAGGTACTCGAAACTTGACGATGGCCAAAGTTTTAGCTGCCCAAATTGATTTTTGCATGTTCTAGAGCCATTTTGGGCCTACAAAGCATTGGGTCTCGATAAAAATTTAGTCAATTCCGTATTTGCTTTGACCAACGCCAAAAAATCCATCAGCTTAACAAAAAATCAGAAAATGTTCAAAGAAATGCAGAATTTTCTAAAAAAAATCAACTGATTGAAAACGTATGTGAAGTTTACAAAAAAAAAACTCGAAAAATAGATTTTCGAAAAATTGGACATGATAATTTATAAACTCAGCAAAATCAATATTTTTCCATTATAAGAGGCAAGCTGCCTCCATGCCTCTTTCTACCGTTCGATCTAATTCTGATCAATCCTGATTGTCCTTAAAATTTGACTAATTAAAAAATTGAAATTCCAACTGAAAAAACAGAAATTTTTAATCCAAAAATTGAAAATTTTTCGAAAATGGTCTTGATATACATGATTTTATCCAAAAATAACTTTGGAATGTGGAATCCATTTTTCACCATTGTCTGACTTTGAAGGCGAAATTTTGGCAGTAGGGGTTTTGGATCACGATCTTCCCGAAAATCGTATTCTTGTTCAAATTGGATCGAGAGATCTCCTGTAATTTTCTCATTAACGGTAGGTACCATAGTTAGGAAGTACTCTTAGGTACCCAATTAGATCCAAATGTGGATGGACATCCATTTCCATTCACCAGGGACCAAATATAACACATACCTGTGATTACATGTACGTACCTTTTGAAGATGTAACATTGACGAAATCGTTTACGAAACAAAGAAAGCATCCGAATAAAAATATTTTTCCCCGTTAATGTACACACGCACATCGTAAAGTAAATATATAAAGATGATTCGCTCCGTTATAATAACTTTTTATATACGTAACGTACCAAACGCAGACATTAAAATTATACAAATATTAATGAAAATTTCTTGAAAACTTTCTTCTTTTGTATAAATATATTTTGTTCTCTCGAGGATCATCGCAATCATCAAATATTTTCAAATATATTACGGATAATAAAAGTAACGGGTTTACTTAATAGGGGCCTATACGCGGTAATAAATCGTTCACGCGTAAAAAATTAAAACGTTCGTAAATTATCAATGAAAATCACTAGAACATCGCGTCGCACTCGCGTTCGCTTCATGTCCATCCTCACATTACCTGGCTCGGCGACAGGCAAATTAAATCGCTTTATCAATTTTCTTTTAACAATAATTTGACTTGGGGGTTTCCCGATGCACGTTTTAGTCATTATTGTATGGGTTTCGCATCTGTACCAATAAATACATATGTTCGACTTTATTCTGCGGTCTACTTACCGTTTTTTAAGTTTTCTCAAAATTTATGAAATTCCGTTTTTCTAATTAGGGAAACCGGAAAGGCAACCATTTGAGGCGTGTTTCTGATTTGAACGACAGTGGTGTTTTTTTTTATTTTCTTGTTTTTGAAAACAGCATGTTTCGAAACCACCTTAAGCAAAATCTCAGCTACTCATACGAGTTTATTTTTTCAGAAAAATTCTACACTGTCATTGGGATAAATTTAGAGGGATCGAAGATCGAAGTGGTCAGAATGAAACATTTGGATGGGTTGGTTTTGGTTTGATTTCAATTTGATAAATTTGGACGCCAGCCAATGCGGTGAAATTTTAGTAATGTATACATATTAATTTATATATTTTACCGGATTGAGGCCTATTGGGTGGAATTTAAGATTTGTTTTTGTTACCTCTCATAACTCTGTCCATTTTTTATCAATTTTTTGAAAAATGTTTCTGAAAACCTTAAAAAACTATATGAAAATTGTAATTTTTCAGATTTCACCACTTGAATCAAAATAAAGTCAGAATCCGGTCTTTATCTCCGCGAAAGTATGATACACGTCAGTTCACAGAGTACTTTTTTGCAAATTTTGAAGTTTCAGAGGCTCGAAAGGGGAGGGGAGGGTCGATTCCAAAGAAAGAGTCGACATTCAGATTGTACGTCGTTGAAAATATTACAAACAACTCGTCCCATCTTAATTCAGTTTTTTTTTAAATTATGACTAATTGGATGCTTTACAGAGGTTACATCAGAAAAATAAGTCGAAATTTGGGTTGGGTATTCTCGAAAACTACAAACGATATGTCAAATGATATTTTTCATTTTTAGGAAGTTTTTTAACACACCCTTTTAACCTCGACTTTTGAAACAGGTGGAGGAGAAATTGTGATGGATAACTTTCATCGTTAGAGCGAAAATGACTCGTAAAAATTTTTTAACGAAATTGAAAAATGTGAAGGTCTAATGGTCTTTTATGAATTCTATAGATTTTGTTTTTTAGCAAAATTGAATTTTTTTGAGTAAACTTAGGTAGTGAATTTCTTACTCGTATGATATTTTTGTACCCGTTTTTCAGGCCCCAATTTTGGGTCAATTGGTTATAAAAAATTAATTTTAGCTGGTCAAAAGCAGAATATCAGGAATCGAACGTTATTTTGGCTCTAAGTAATATGAGAGCTCATGCGAAGTCGTAACTATCACTTTTAATGGCCGATGTTGCAAAAAAAACAAACTGAATTTTTGAGAATACAAAAAAAAACATAAAATAAAAATCGGAATTCAAAATTAACTACTTTTTTCCATTTTTAAAAAATAAAATTTGAGGCAATTTTAAAAAAATCATGTATTGCAATTTTTCCTCTAGTTTAATCGAAAAATTCATTATTTTTGATGAAAAATACCATTTTGAAAAAAAAGTCAAAAAACGAAAAAAAAACGATTTTTTTGGTTTTAACGAAATAAAAATGTAAGATTTCAATCGCTATGTTATGAAAAGGAAAAAAATTACATCAATTAATTAATACACAAACAAACGGGGTTTTGGTTGTGTTTTTTTTTTTCAGAAGTAACGATTTTCATTAGGAATTATAAATTTTTCCAGAAAAAATGGAAAAAAGTTGAATTTAGTAAGATTTTTCAAGAATTTCCCCAAGTTTTGTTCTTTTTTTCCCTATACTTATTTACAGAAATTGGGGAAATTCATTATTTTTGAAGAAAATAGTTACATAGAAAAACACGGCCAAAAGGGGGAAAAATCGCACTAATTCCGCGTATTCTTTAATTAAATTTTAGAAAAGTGTTTTTTGACACCTTGAAAAATAAATCGAAAAAGTCTGTCTTATTAAATCCTTTACAAAAAATTAGGAAAAGTGTCAATTTAGGCAGATTTTTTTTCTCACATTATTCTGCTCATTTTCCATTTAAGATACCTACTACGGATTGCCTGATATGGACGGAATAGGCAACCGTATTATCTTTCTCGATTTAATGGTCATCGTTTTTTTTTCCTTAAAAAATTATTTGGATGTAGTCAGACAGTCCAAAATTTTATTCTAATTGATTATATTAGTCACATATTATGATCTTATATTTTTCTACTAATTTCCAAACAAGTTAATTGTCTTATTTCCTCGTATTGATCTATCACATTATGAATTTTTCCTACAAGTTCAAGAATATGCAACAATTCTCATTTTGGTGTATACCTTTTTGCAAATCGATCTTTGCGTATTATTATATTATGTATTTAAATTGTAATGTTTCGTATATCGTCCTACGTATTTTATTTACATTTTTCAAAACAAGCATAACTGATTTAATGTACCTAATGAACCAACCAACAAGTATGCTGCTTTGAATACGCGTATCCTCTTGAATTTATTCATACTTGTCCATTACAGTGAATCGAAACGTATAAATGGTCTTCAATTTCGCCAGTTTTCTGATATGTGGTCTAGTCTGAGTTGAATTTTCCCAGAAAACTTGCTCAAGGGGCAATGGGGCAATTTGAAAAAAAAACATGCTGTATTTTGGGTTAAATCTTCCCCAACCTCCATCATTTGAAATCGTGCAATAACTAAAAACATGAAATTTGAGGGATTGAATTTTGTAACATGTTTGATTTTTTGATTAGAGGGTATTCACCGTTAAAAAAATATATTTTCAAGATTTTGAGCAAAATGTTCACTCAAGCAGTACCTATAAAAAGAGAAGATTTTTTTTTTCACTTGATAGAAACATTGAGGAGTGATTTTTCCAAAAAATTGAGGATGACAACTGACCTCCAATCAAAAATGCAGAATCTCAAATTGCATTACCTAAATTAAATAAAATTATTCGATTTCAGGTAATGAGATTGGAGTAGATTGAACACAAAAAAAATGTTTTCCCCCTCAAAAACTACCACCCTGTGGGACCCGTTCATAGGGCTGTTAAAACATCATTATCGAACTGGTGTGTAAAATGTAAAAACATACATTTTGTACAGGAATTACATGAATTTATCAACTTTATTGATAGAAAAATGAAGTTTTGTGACAATTGTGAAAATTAGCATATTTTAAGCTATAAAAAAAGTACTTTGAAAGTGTAAAATTGTACACTTTTACACACCAGTTCAATGATATGATGTCAAAATGAATGCCCTATTCAACTCTAAGGATTTCAGGGAAACTAAAAATATTTCTAAAAGAATTTCAATATTTTTTTGCGTAACATTATATCAGCGAGAAGTAAAATACACCATTTGTGGCGTTCTACAGGGTGTCGGGTAAGTGGTCTGCCATACTTCATTTTTGGATATAACCGGGTACCACTAAAAAAAAGTTGGATGAACAAGTTGCATATCTTGAAAATTGAAGGGGTCAATGATGTTTTTCAAAAAATCACGAAATTTTTTTTATTCAACCATGGAAATGGATAGTACTTTGAAAACTGAATAAATTTTCATTCTATGACTTTTTGCATAACTTGAAAATTGAAGGGACTGCAAAAAATTTTGTTTGAAAAAGTTCTAAAAACATAAACTAATCAAGGGAATGGATAGTATGTTGAAAAATGAACAAATTTTGGTCTATAGACTTTTTGCCGAGCATGAAAAATGAAGGGGCCAAGGTTCATCCAAAATTAAGAAAATTTAAACATTTTTTGAAGTCCACTTTTTTTGAATGACCCGTAGCCCCTTCATTTTTGATGCTAGGCAAAAAGTCTGTAGAACAAAATTTGTTCATTTTTCAACATACTATCCATTCCCTTGATTGGTTTATTTTTTTAGAACTTTTTTGGAAAAAAATTTTGTAGCTGCTTCAATTTTCAAATTATACAAAAAGTCATACAATGAAAATTTATTCAGTTTTCAAAGTACTATCCATTCCCACGGTTGAAAAAAAAATTACGTGATTTTTTAAAAAACATAATTTGCCCCTTCAATTTTCAAGATATGCAACTTGTTCATCTAACTTTTTTTTAGTGGTACCCAGTTATATCCAAAAATGAAGTATGACAGACCACTTACCGGACACCCTGTATAGGAAAAGGGTCAACATTGTCGCAAAGTTGATTTCGAGAAAAACGCAAAAATATGAGTTTGGGTCAGGGCTCCAAAACCAACTTTTTCGGATTCTACACCAAATTTCCCATAATGTGAATAAATTATTTGCAATTTTTGCACCATAAATACGTTTTTTAACGAAAAAACATCATTCGGAAACTTTAAACGCCTTACAATACTACAAAAAATTAGGAAAGTGTTAATTTAGGCTGATTTTTTTCTTACATTACTCTGCTCATTTTCCATTCAAGATACATACTTACTGATCCGCCTGATATGGACGGAATAGGCAACCGTATTATCTTTCTCGATATAATGGTCATCGTTTTTTTTTTTCTTAAAAAATCATGTAGATATAATCAGACAGTCCAAAATTTTATTATCATAAAAATTTCCTACCTAATTTTTTAATTATATTAGTCATATATTATTTTGATCTTATATTTTTTTACCAATTTCCAAACAAATTAATTGACTTATCTCCTCGTATTGATCTATCACATTATGAATTTCTCCTACAAGTTCAAGAATATGCAACATTTCTCATTTTGGTGTTGAATAAATAGAAAATAATATTTTTGTTGGCAGATTTTATATAACATTTTTTAAAAACTTTTCAATATTGTGATGAACTGATGACCTATATTTTTGATGATGTGAACTTTTCTTCAGTAAATATAATTATCGTAGGTAACATATTTTTAAAACAAATCCCAGTTATTGCACCTAATTATATTAGTTATCTTATCGTGAAACACAATAGATAATTTTGATATAAACGAGCGTCTTATTATGAAAATGCTTTTATATTTTTCAAAAAAATAAATTATATTGACCTACTTACAATGCCTAGAGTATGACAAGTAGAGCTTCCAGAGTCGAAATTCTAATGTCATATTTTACTTAAAAATTGTCATTATCTTGGATTTACGTAAAAAAAATTTATCTGCTTTATTAATGATAGAAAAAAACACGAAAATTATTTTACTGTATTGCAGAATTGACCCAATTTATTTTTAGAAAATTTTTCAATAATCAAATTTGTTCTGTAGTGATTCACGTAGAAATTTCATCATTTCTATCAAGTCCACGAATGAAAAATGCCTTGAAGGTTTAGATTACCACACATCAAGATCAAGTCCACGTATGGTTCGCCTATCTGGCGTTTTGAAGGCGATGTAGCGTTAAAATGCTCGTACTTTTGTCACGTATCCATCATTTCAGATTTTTTCGGGTGTTTAAAAATTTCAATCAAAAAATGCTCAACAGACAAGGGCAAGGTACCAACTGAGAATCATAGAACTAATTATGACTTTCAGAGGCGTCGTCAAGGGGACCTCAGGGCCAGCCCCCCTCCCCCCAAAAAAGTTCTGGCTCCGTTTGCCCCGCCCCCCAAAAAAAATCATGTTGTATTTATAAATTTACATTACACTTACATCAAATAGGGATTTTCAAAGCATTAAAACATGAAAAAATGTCTTTTTAGGGCATTAAAAATTCAATTTTTTCAACGCTTCGCTCGGGCATAAATAAAATTACAATTCTATGATCTATCTGAGACGAAAGTACGTAAGAATGCTCCCTTCTCACCCCCTCCCCATTTTTAGCAAGTGAAAAAAGTCAGTCCCCTTTTTCCACTTCGAAAAAGCAAAAAAAGTTGTCCAACACACGGCCCCTTTTGTGCCCCCCCCACCCAATTTTCGATTCTGACAACGCCACTGCATACAAACAAAAACAAGTTCAAAGGAAAAAAATATGAGGTTGAATGTACATCACAGATCATTTTGTCTCGTAAATTCTCAAACTACAAATTTATCTGGTCTACTCTCTCATTTATAAATCAGTGAAAATTATCGAAAATCACTGGAGAACCACTGGAAAACAGTTAAAATTGCAGCACAGTGAAAAAAATTACTCAAAAATCAGAGAAAATTTACTGGAAAATCGGTAAAATCTCTGAAATTCGCTGAAAAATCAGCGAAATTCAAAGAATTTCGCTGATTTTTCCTATGCTGCAATTTTGACTATTCATCAGCGACTTTTCACTGATTCAAAATGAGATAATACATATTTACGTATAGGTAACTGGGTAAATGGATCTATAAAACGTCTACACGTACGTATATAAAATTAAATTAAAAACTAAATAAACATTGATACATAAATCGATATCGATTACCCAATTTTGGCACGAATTACAAAATTTTACCAATTAACAAATGCCCTCTAATCCAAATCCACCATTCGGGGGATGAATATTGATAAGAACGTGATGATTGCGTTGAGACATCAAAACTCGTTTCAAAGAATGCGTATTTTATTCGACATCCGTTGGGTCATGTTTATCACCATCAAATACGATGTCAAGGCTACCGTTGTAGGTACATGTACTTGTTACACTGAAAAAATAGTGAACGAGTTTATCGTAAAATTACATTTCTTCACCCAAACTTACCGCAGTTTTTGCAATCGTTTTACCTTCTCTGATACCTCATAGAATTTCTTCACGTTATAATTAGTCGTCTAAACTTATACATAGAAACGTTGTTATTTTCATTTTTTTTTGTAGGCATTTTCGTATCTATCCATCACCCATAGATGCCTCTATAATTTTTTCCCCTGGAAGAAATTTCTTTCGAATCGAATGTCACATAGAGAACAATACGCTGTCCATAGGTAAAATAGCTGGATAAATTTCACACTCGCTCTGTATCATTGTACATATTAGCATTCTGTAAGGTACCATAAAGAAACTATACAGTCACCAAATGTTGGAAAAAAAATCCCGTGAAATACTTGATGACAATGCATAATAATTGTTGTGAAGTATCCGAAATCTTGATGCATGTCGATGGAAAAAATATACCCGAGTAAGTTTTTTTTCTACTGGAGATTTTTCGGTAAAAATTCACCATGCTTTTTGCTGATAATTCATTCACAATTCGTTCCATCGTAAACGTAATCGCACCGTTTAGATGTTAGTCTCATAGTCGTTTTTATCCGTGTGTAGAGCTTTCTGTATCGAAACGAAATTATCACGAGTATAGTGAATTAATTAAGGAGTCGGATGTACGTACCTATGGATCTATTTTATTGATGATAATTCAGTTGGAGCTGCTTCTGTGTTGGACAATAGATAGAAATAAGTAAAGATTCAATGAGGGATTTGAGAAGTCGGTCGTTGGATGTTGCGGTGTTGGAGGGGGGGGGATCACTTTATGAATAAGAATGAATTTTTTTTTTGTATACATGCATTTAGGTACTTTCATTTGAAGCTGTGTTAGAATTTAGAAACCGTTTTTTTTAAAGGAGGGGTTGGAGACGACGATACTTGAAGATCGGTTCAAGTTTCTGAATTTTTTTTCCACAAACTTTTTAGAATTTTAATTCATTAAATTTTCAGTTTTTGAGGCCAAATTCCATCTAAGACAGAACTATACTCTATCATGTTTGAATCAGTGAAATTTATCAAAAAACACTGAAAAACAGTCAGAATTGCAGCACAGTAATAAATCAGTGAAAATTTTTTCACTGAAAGCAAACAGTAAAAAAGTGCTGGAAAACCAGTGAAAATTCACTGGAAAGTCAGTAAAATGCTTAAAATGCGATGAAGAATCAGTGAAATTCGTTGAAAAATCAGCGAAAGTCCACTAAAAATCAAAGAATTTTGCTGATTTTCCCTGTGTTGCGATTCTGACTATTTATCAGTGACTTTTCATTGATTCAAATTGAAAGAGCAGCAAGATTTTTAGAAAGAGCTTTTTCAAAGCTTTTGTGACCAAAATTTCAGCAATTCGAGTTGATTTTTCGATTTTGATGTATTTTGTAAAATTGAAAAGATAATTTTTTTAAATAAAAATGCAGAATTTTTGGAAAAAAGAGTAATTTTACGACGAAATTGATGAAAGTTAGATCCTTAGATTTTGAAACAGAACTTCACAATTATTTTCGATCATTAAAGAATTTATAACGGAGTATTAATTTTCTTCAGCGTTTCCAATTTTCGACGAGCTTGAGGACCATATTCATCAACGATATTTCAGTATTCCTTGGCTAAGTACTTGATTTTAAATTCAATTCTTTAAGTTATTGAATACATTTTTTTTTGATTTTTCATTCGTAAATCGACACTTGAGGATCTAATTATGGAAAAATTTGAAAATTCCGAAAAAATTGTATTTTTTTGTTAGTTTTACCGTTTAAAAATTCGATTTATATGCGGTTATGTAATTATAGTTATTATTGGCTACGGCCGCTAATTTATTTATTCGTTGTTTCTTCGCGATCGTTCGTTAACCGCGGCTCTTTGTATCGTATAGAACCTTGTCGCGAAAAGGTCATTAAACTTTATTTTAAGCATCGATTTTCCATTGGAAAATCGGTGTCAAACTTGTCGTGTAAATGTCTAATTTTTCGAATAAAAATTAGTTAAAATTCAATTCTCGAGTTTTTCTTTTGAAAGTATCGTTTTGAATTTAATATCGTAATTTCACGAAATGAAAGGTATCGTAATCCTTGGTTTTAATTGGTCGACGTGACCGTGAAAATTTCGTATTCAGAGCTACGTGCCTACTTCGTCGTAGATACCATATCGTGAAAATCTACGTTAACGTAGATTGAGCTTTTCCGAACCGTCGGAAAAGCGGGTATCCTATTTCCTGCTTAAACCGAAGTTTAAGTCAGGAAAATTCATCGTAAAGGTCCCCGAAGCGGATCCCGACCGTACTAGCCGAAAAGCAGCGAAAAACAGAATCGACCAATTACGAAGCTCTATTTTTCGTCTTACGACCAATCGCGTTCCAGTCGAGTTTCCCGACTTTTCCGAAGGAACGGAAAACTCATCATTTTCAAGTATCGATTTTTGCGATTTTATTCGACTAAAAGTCGATATTTCTACATGGTAGCATAGTATCGTGGTTCCTGTGAACGGCGAATCGACTCGGTATATGATACCTCGTCTGTCGAAGCTCATTGGTCGAGGCGACGCTGCAAACGATACCTCTAACGAAGAAGACTTCCGTGGTTTTCCAGCGTCGAGCGAATCTGAAAGAGTGTTAACTCGATCACAAAAACGTAAAATTCGAAAACGGTTATCGAAAGAACTGAATACTTCCTTCGTCGGTCAATCCTCTGCGTCGCCGATACCGTCAGCTCCGTGCATCGTATCAGCCAATAACGAATCCGACGCAGCGTCGATCATCTCCGACGACCAATCCGAAAGCGAGAAAACTGCTACGTGCTCCGAAAACGAATCGTCAGCGTCCGAAATGGCTTCTGGAGAATCGTCGTCGAATATTCCAGCGCATTTGATTTTCAATGGTACCGACTACATCATCTGGAAGAAGAGAATCAAATCGTTACTTTTGGCTAAAGATCTCGAAAAGGCTATTACAACGAATGGCGGCGCGACCGATAAAGAGAAAAGGAAAGCGTATTTTGAAATCGTCAGCCACACAACAAACGCGGTTTTCCGGCTCATACGCGAGGAAAAGGATCCTGAAAAACTCCTAAACGAACTCGACGAACGATATGCGAAAGAGAATCAGCAGATTGTAATCGCATGTCGTGCAAAATTAGCGGCCCTCGATATCGACAAGTTTAGGTCCGCTACCGATTACTGCGATGAAGTCTCCAGCCTAGTGAATCAGATGGAGGCCGCCGGTACGAAGGTCCCGAAGGATGAGGAGTATGCGTTTTTGAACTCCGGACTCAAAAATATCGAGAAATGGAAGTCCGTTAAGAAACCGGCAGAAGCCCTTTTGAATATCGCACCCGCCGACCCAAAATTCCTGAGGGGTTTATTAACCAGCGACGAAGATAAATCCGAAAAGGCGACGTCGAATATCAACAAAGGTTCGGCGTTAGTAACTTCAGCGTCGAATAATCGAAATCCGAACGATCGTAAGCTGCGTCCGAAATGTGCCAAGTGCAAAAAGCTCGGCCATCTCGCGAAAAATTGCTGGGCCAATCGAAATCAATCGCCGAGAGGAGAAATAAAATGCTATCGTTGCGGTGGCACCGGCCACATAGGAAAGCAGTGCCCTCGGTATGGTGATGAAGCGAATTCAAAAAGGTCTGAACCGAGTTCCAGCTCCAGTTCGAATTCGCCGGCGCCGAAATCTCCGTCGAATACCGAATCGTCGAATCGTCCAAAGGCTCTTATGACATCCGAAGAAAATGTAGCGCTAATTTCAACCGTCGGTGAAATCGTCTTCGTGCTCGACACCGGCGCCACTAGCCACATGATAAATGTACCCGGTATTTTGGTCAACGAAAAGCCAGTAACGTCGAACGCTGAAATTATCGTCGCGAAACAAGATACAGCTATCGTACGATCGTCGGTTGGTGAGTTACCAGTCACTAACGATAGCGGCGTGAATTTTATCATGCAAAACGTGAGTTACATTTCCGATTTATCGTACAATTTAATGTCCGTGAGTCAAATCCGTCGTTTAGGTTATGATACCGTGATCGCCGATAAAATTTCGATCGTTCACCGCGATACTGGTGAAAAACTGACTGATGTTTTTGAACAGTCGAACGGTTTGCTTACTGTTAAATTTAAGCTAAATAACGTTACCGATAATTTCGATTTCGCGCTAAACGCTCTATGGCATCGTCGGTTAGGCCATCCGAGTAGATCGGTTATGTATAAGATACCCGATATTAGTTGTACCGAACATGACTGCCCTCTTACAAACGAGTGCGATACGTGTGCCAAAGCGAAGCAGCACCGTGGGCCTTACAATACCGAGCGCGAAAAGGCGAAGCAACCGTTGGACATAGTCCATGTCGACGTAATGGGTCCGCTGAGCGCCGGTATCGATAACGAAAGGTATATTCTTGTGTTCGTCGACGATTTTACTCACTACGCGGTAACGTTCGCGATAACGGCTAAATCGCAAGTCGGCGAATTTTTCGAAAAGTACGATAACATAGTAACGAATCTATGGAATCGTCAAATCAAGCAACTACGTTGCGATAGCGCGACCGAATTTATAGGCGGTAAATTTCGCGAAGTAATCGAGAAAAAAGGTATGCGATTAATGGCTTCGGAGCCTTACGAACACGAACATAACGGTACGGCCGAACGTTTTCTACGTACCATCAGTGAAAAACTCCTTTCGCTTCTTTTCGATTCGAAGCTCCCTCGTCGATTTTGGCCGTACGCGTTGTACACGGCTACGTTTTTATATAATCGTCTTCCGTGTTCTGCTATCGCCTATAAGAGTCCGTATCGTTTATGGTTCGATCGCGATCCGACTTTCCAATATGTTCGTATCTTCGGCTGCGTCGCTAGGGAATTTATTCCTAAAGAAAAACGAACAAAATTAGATCCGAAATCCGTTGAAAAAATGTTAGTCGGTTATACTGAAACAGGTTACATGTTACTCGATGTACCGCGAAATAAACTATCGTATTCGTCTAACGTCATCTTCGATGAAAATCAGCTTTATGCTGATCGGTTAAATGAAAATTCGTACGACGGTACCGTAAATCTTGAACCTGAAACAGTCGAAAACTCGTTAGTCGCGATAAAATCCAATCTGTGTAACGATGACGATCGTATCAAATACTCCGCGTTAATAGCTACCGAGCAGGGCAAAGAACTCACGTATGAAGAGGCAGTAAACGGTCCTGAAGGTAACGAGTGGAAAAAGGCGATCGAGGAAGAACTGAGAGCGATGGCAGTGAAAGATGTCTGGTACGAAGTCACCGAGGACGAGCTTGAAGGCAAGGACTTTTCCAAAGTCGATACGAGATGGGTTCTGCGAAAGAAAATCTCGGTTAATCACGTCGTAAAATTTAAAGCTCGACTCGTTCTCCGCGGATACAAGGACTCTCACCAATACGAGCTGGATGAGACTTACGCGCCGACTGCAAACGTATCGATCGTCCGTGGTATCGTCTGCATAGCCACCGTGAATAAATGGAAACTCCGTCAAGCCGATGTATCGATGGCATTCTTAAATGGCGAAGCGACTCGTATGATAGTTTTCGATCCACCGAAAGGATCTTCCGTGAAACGCAAAATCGTATTCGTGTTAAAAAAGTCCTTGTATGGACTCAAAACTTCGCCGCAGAACTGGAACAAAAAATTAAAGAAAATTTTAGAAAAATTAGGTTTCGAACAGTCTGCAAACGATCCGTGCGTATATGTAAATAAAGACGGCGATAAAACTCGGTGTATCTTTGTAATTTTCGTCGACGATTTTCTAATAACCGGTTCCGACGCCGATTTAATCGAATGGCTGATCGATCAGCTGAATAAAGAATTCGGAATTCGAGATCTAAAAGAACCTGAAAAGTTCATCGGTATCGAAATCGAACGTAAAAGTGACGATGTAACGTACTTACATCAAAAATCGTACATCCGTGAATTAATCGTGAAATATGATCTTGAAGATTCGAATCCGATATCGTCGCCGATGGAACCCGGCTTAAAAATCGAAGACAAACGGCTGGATAAATCGTTCGAAACGAAAGTTCGTGGCATCTTAGGATCGTTATCGTATCTGTCGCGAGGTACTCGTCCCGATATCGCGTTCGCCGTTAATTTCTTGTGCAGATTTTAGCATCTCGCTAATGCTGAAATTTTTAATTATGCTAAACGTATCATTAGGTATTTAAAAACGACAATCGATCGGTCGTTAGTTTATAATTCGAATTACCTTAATGTATCGTATCCGTTAAAATTGTATTCCGATTCCGATTTCGCCGGTGATGACTCCGATCGAAAATCCACTACCGGTATCGTCGTCATGTTGAATGGAAATATCGTCGACTGGATCGTCCGAAAGCAAAATTGCGTAGCTTTATCGTCGGCGGAAGCCGAATACGTAGCTTTATCGACCGCCGGAAAAGAAGCTAGATCGTGGATCAATTTGCTTGATAGTCTTGATTTGGTCACCGATGTCGTACCGATCTTCTGCGACTCAAATGCTGCTATCTCGATAGCAAATACCGACGAATCTCGTCGTACTCGACATATTGATGTATCGTACCATCATATTCGCGATCTTATCAGATCCGGTGTCATTCACATCGTGAAAATTTCATCGAGCGATAACATTGCCGATCTATTGACAAAATCGACCAATAGGATCGTCTTCGAACGTTTGTCAAACGAGATTTTTGAATTTAATTTAAAAAAATAAATTATCGTCCGAGGGGCGGTGTTAGTTTTACCGTTTAAAAATTCGATTTATATGCGGTTATGTAATTATAGTTATTATTGGCTACGGCCGCTAATTTATTTATTCGTTGTTTCTTCGCGATCGTTCGTTAACCGCGGCTCTTTGTATCGTATAGAACCTTGTCGCGAAAAGGTCATTAAACTTTATTTTAAGCATCGATTTTCCATTGGAAAATCGGTGTCAAACTTGTCGTGTAAATGTCTAATTTTTCGAATAAAAATTAGTTAAAATTCAATTCTCGAGTTTTTCTTTTGAAAGTATCGTTTTGAATTTAATATCGTAATTTCACGAAATGAAAGGTATCGTAATCCTTGGTTTTAATTGGTCGACGTGACCGTGAAAATTTCGTATTCAGAGCTACGTGCCTACTTCGTCGTAGATACCATATCGTGAAAATCTACGTTAACGTAGATTGAGCTTTTCCGAACCGTCGGAAAAGCGGGTATCCTATTTCCTGCTTAAACCGAAGTTTAAGTCAGGAAAATTCATCGTAAAGGTCCCCGAAGCGGATCCCGACCGTACTAGCCGAAAAGCAGCGAAAAACAGAATCGACCAATTACGAAGCTCTATTTTTCGTCTTACGACCAATCGCGTTCCAGTCGAGTTTCCCGACTTTTCCGAAGGAACGGAAAACTCATCATTTTCAAGTATCGATTTTTGCGATTTTATTCGACTAAAAGTCGATATTTCTACATTTTTTGAAGAAATTGAGTTGTTTCAAAGAAAGCATATCCAAACTACATGCAGATATATTAATAGAAATTACTTAGCAGTTTTGTAAATTAGAATCAAGGTCAAAATACCTGATATTTTAAAAAAACGTCATCAACTAAAAAATTGTTAATATTTGACATTTAAAAAAAAAATAACCAATGAAAATATATTCATGATCTAAAAGATTTTGCTGAAAGTATGCATACCTACGTAAAACTCGTGTCAATTTTGATAAATTTTTTAGTATCCTAACGAGGCCGAACTGAAAGGTGACAAAATTGTATTTTATTTATCGAAGAAATTAGATTTAAATAGGAAATTTTCGTTTTGAATTGAAAAAAATTAAAACCCGCATTTTAAATTGAAGAAATTGGAAAATTTTTCATTTGAGTTCGAGATTTTCAATTTTTTGCTCTCTTTTCTCCCTCACAAAGCCAGCTTTGGTTTGTCCTTGACGTAAAAATCGAATAGAATTTTAAAATTTATTTTTCTCCTGAGAAATTCTTCCCCAAAAGAAGTTAAATTCTTGTGCTTTAAATTGCTGAATTTCATTGAGTTTGTGAGATAGAAATAATCACCAAATTCTTGTTGAATGTGGTCTAATGCCCAAATTGGTCTAAAAGTCAGAGGTGCCGAGAAACCTAAATTCTTGAGGACCAAAAAGATTTTGGGGACGTCCCCTTTCATAAATCACATTATAACTCAGAATTTACCCCTACCCCCCTCCCCCATCACAATCTGTCAATCCATTACTGAAATTATATCCAAATCGAAATTTTTCAAAAACGTTGGCCTCGCTACCCTCGGCCTTGTATTTCTCCTTCCATGAAATTAATAATAATATAGGTTTGAAAAAAATGACAAATTTGGAATAAGCAATGAACTGAATGAGAGGGGGAAGGGTCAAAAAATTATTTCCGAGTGGCGAATTTATGCCATCCACCCCGCCCGCCCCAAAAAGTTCAGTTTCGTGCTTGAATAACTTGAATTTCAAAATTTTCAATTATGTTCGCTGCAGCTACCTTTTACATAAAATTTAGTTGGGTTGAAGTCCAGGGTAGATCTAGATACGTAATATTGATGTCGGTACCTATCATATAATTGGGAAAATTGAAAATCTGAATTGGGATCTTCACAGATTTTACCCCCTACTTCCCCCTTTCGAAGAAATGCTTTCGGAACGTTACTGGTTGGTTAAAAAAATTCGAGTTTTTACAATTTAGGGACCAGAAACAGGACCAAAAAAAACTAGGTAGAACGATGGATTTTCTATAGTAATCGAGAGTCGCGAAAAAATAAGGAAGGGTATGAAAATGAGGGGGGGAGGTGTGTAAGAAATGTGGGGGTTTTCAAAAACTTGGGGGATCTCGGCGTCCCTGTTAAAAGTGCCTTTATCTAGTGGTTTCAGAATTTTCTCTTCGGGAAAAAGATTAGCAAAATGTCTCTTCCCATTATTATTATTTTTGGACTACCTAATACGGGAGCAAGAAGCAACTTGCACTCTCCTCCCCCTCCTCCAAAACAAAGTTGCATTTTCAATCAAAAAATTGAAACATTTTTTATTTCTAATCGGAAAAATTAGAGAAATTGTAATGGAGTCCATAAAATCAAAAGAACCTACATATTAATTGGAAAATTTTCAATCCTTTCTCCCTCATTAAAATCAACTTGGATTAGGTGCTTCTTTTTCGTGACGTATTCAATTTTTATTTTTATATAGCCTCTTTACAAAGTTTTTTTATTTTTTATTATTAACTTTTGTTACTTCTTTACGTTCTAGAGATTTTCAAAGCATGAATTTCAAATTCAAGAGAAGGAGGCTTCAGATTTATGAGAATAAAATGCAGAAATCGAAATTTGGCTGAAACTATCTCATCTCGAAATGTAAGTACATACATGTCCAATTAACGTATGAATTTCAAAAATCTCCGCTTTTTGAATTTTTGAAAAAATGGGTTCTGTTACTCAAAAACTAAATTTTTTTTGAATTTCGTTATGGGATGTTTTTCATTTCTTAATTCTCATTCAACTTCTTTCGTCGTTTGAAATGCTATCACTATAATATAAACATTTACAAAAAAAAAAGTAAGGTCTGTTTTTAACGCTCTTTTAACTATTCTTGAGAATTTGTCTTGATGACTAATTTCTCAAAACTTTAAAAACTTTTTTTAGTTATCAAGAACTTGAAAACTTATCAATAGAAGGAGGAAGAGGAATAACTGAGTTAGTGGTGTAATTGGAATGTAAAAATTGGAGAACTTCTAATGAGGCCGAAATGTGGTAGCCGAGGTGTACAAATGAAATAATTTGGGAGAGGGTAAAATGCCTAGACACCTTGACTCCTTTCTTCAGCAACACCATTGCGTATATAAATGGTATTTTTAGTTCGAATATAACGTTCAAGTTGAAAACATAATTTAATTTACTTGAAATTTATTTTACATTTGGAATTTTTTTGGAGAGGTCAGACCTTTCCTGGGGTTTCTAGGCTCCCTTTGGTTACGCCTCTGAAACTGAGTCCCTTCCCCAAATAAGTTTGGAAATAAGAGAAATTAGTTCAATACTTCAATTTTTTTCCATATACAAAGCCCCAACTTTTTTTAGTTCGAAAATCTGTGAGAAATATTTTCAAATTTCATACCTATATCTGAAACTCTTGCAAAATTGCATCAATAGTCCAGGCAAATAAGAGAAAAAATGTACCAACCCCCCCCCCCCCCCCAAAAAAAAATTAAATCCTGATATTTTTTTCGCGTTTTACATTCGTAATGGTCCATTACACAACATACTAAAATGGACACCCCACAACCCTCCGCTACCCCAGGGGAGGGGTAAATGTCTGCTAAAAACCGGGTTTTTGTGAATATTTCCTCAAATAAGCCTCAAAATTGAAAAATAGTTATGAACAATCTTGTTCTACGTGTAATTTCCTATCAGAAGGTTTTTGTTTTTTCAAAAACACCCACTTCCTTGACCTAAAATTAAGGGTAAAAAACACATATTTTTTAACAATTTACAACATTTTTGGAAAAAATCGAAACTTTTGTGAATATCTCCTCAAATAAGCCTCAAAATGGAAAAATGGTTATAAACAATCATGTTCTACTTGTGATTTCCTATCAGACAAGTTCGTTTTTTTCGAAAACAACCGCTTCTTTGCCCAAAAATTACCTATTTTTCCAATATTTACAGTGTTTGGAAATTATGGAAATACGAAGTTGAAAGTACCCAAAATTATACCAGTGAGGAGTAATTTTTTTATACATGCTGGTAAAGTTTTCCAAAAAATGGTCACCGCAAGAATTTCAACTCCTACCGTTAATTATAAGAGAAGTTATTGAATACTGCAATAATCGCCCTTATGATTAACGGTAGGGGTTAAAATTCTTGCGATGACTGTTTTTTGGAATACCCTACTAGCATGTATAAAAAAATTACTCTTCAATGGTATAATTTTGGGTTTCCTTTCAACTTCGTATTTTCATCATTTCCAAAAATACTGTGAGAATATTGAAAAAATTGGCGTTATTCACCCTTAATTTTTGGGCCAAGAAGTGGGTGTTTTCAAAAAATAAACGAACCTATTTGATAGAAAATTACACGTATAACATGATTGTTCATAACCATTTTTCCATTTTGAGCCTCATTTGAGGAGATATTCACAAAAGTTTCAATTTTTTCCAAAAATGCTGTAAATTGTTGAAAAATAGGTGTTTATTACCCTTGATTTTTGGTCGAGGAAGTGAGTTTTTTTGAAAAAACAAAAGAACCTACTGATAGGAAATTACAGGTAGAACAAAATTGTTCATAACTATTTTTCAATTTTGAGGCTTATTTGAGGAGATATTCACAAAAACCCGGGTTTTAGCAGACATTTACCCCTCCCCTGGGGGTAGCGGAGGATTGTGGGGTATCCATTTTAGTATGTTGTGTAGTGGACCATTACAAACGTAAAATGCGAAAAAAAATCAGGATTTAATTTTTGGGGGTCAACTCCTAAAATGACTGGACTAAAATTAGTAGGTATTCATCGCTCAATGCTCACGTTTTTAAATGTTTCCTGTTTTTATCGCGAATTTCAAAAAATAGTCTGGAAAATATTTGTTTGGTTTCATTTCCTTCCCTTTCTGCCTCTTCTTCAAACCTTCTTTATCTGAGAATCCTCAAACGCCACCCAACTCGCACTCTCATTTCTTAAACATCAATTAGGTATACGAATTTAAACAACACAATGATCACCAACAGGTTATCGATTAATTACATTTAATTGCTGACAATCATCGCAGCGCCCAATAAAGTACTCAAAATGTAAATGCAGTTGCAATCATTTGTTCAATATTTATACCTAATTACCTACACACGACATGTGTACGTAAAAGATGAAATTTCTGTCTCAAAAGTTACAATGTCATTGGTATGCTGCGTCGACGTAATACGCGTAAATTATTCTTCGCCGCAGCATATCGCATTACGTAACAAAGTAGTGGAGTATGTTTTTTTTCTGTAGCGCTAAGATTCGCATAGTCTGGTTTGATGACTGTTGGAGTTTCGCGTGCTTCTCTTCAAGGTCTGGTCTGCGTGCTACACCAATAAACCGGTGCTCGGCAGCTGCTGCTAGGAGCTGATAACATTTCAAGTTTGTTG
This sequence comes from Pseudococcus viburni, assembly GCA_033439095.1. Taxonomy (NCBI): domain Eukaryota; kingdom Metazoa; phylum Arthropoda; class Insecta; order Hemiptera; family Pseudococcidae; genus Pseudococcus; species Pseudococcus viburni. Next base: position 181,507 of record JAVBJF010000046.1, read on the forward strand.
TGCTTGTGCGGTCTGCGAGGAACATCACGTGTATTTTTCAGGTTTAAATTTAAATTTCGGGTTTAAATTTTTTTCCAAAAAAATGGATAAATGGCGTGGCAAAGGCGCTCTGGTCACCGGTGCTAATTCTGGTATCGGGGCTGCCGTTACGAAAAAACTATTGGAGTTGGGGATGGTGGTAGCTGGGCTCGATAGGCAAGTTCAGAATTTGAATGTGAGTATATTTTTTAAAATGTTTTTACAAATTTATGCTTTTTTAAATTAGAATTTTCAAAATTTTATTTTGTTTTTGTTTGAGAATGCTTATTTAATGAACGACGTTTCTTAATTGTTGCTTTAGAAAGTAACTTTAATTTTTTTATGGGCTGGCCTAATTTTCTTTCAATAAATACCTATCTACTTGTTTTAAAAAATTCCAATTTTTCATTTTTTTTTTTTTGAATTTCACTCTTCATTTTTGTGACGGAATTTATTCTCCAGAATTGACTAGAAATGAATTGCAGTGCAGGCATTAAACAGAGTCATCTTTTTTAGTGACTTGCCCCCAATTTTCAAGGTTGGTCACTATACGTCACTTTTTTGCCAAAAGGTCATTAATGGTCACTTTTTTCATTCCGAAGTCACTTTTTTCGTTCAAACGGCTTACCGCTCTTGCATAAAATTTAAAAAAATACTGATATTTCTAAAAAAAAAAAAGTCCTATCAAATCTTTTTTCCTATATGTTGATTGATTTCTTTAACTCATAGTTTCAAAGTAAAGATCTACATAAAAAAATTTTTCAGGAAAACAAAGTTTTTTCAGCACTATTGCAGAGAGAAATACAATTTGAGTTATGACAAAAAAATGGGGTGGGGGGGTAATGTATTTATTTATGAGAAAAAAATTGAAAAATTTGTCATTTTTTTCGAAAAATAAGTCACTTTTTGCCTCATAAAAAGTCACTAAAGTCACCATTTTTTCCCAAAATAAAATCTGTGTTTGATGCCTGGAATTGACATTTTTTATATACCTATTTTTTTCTATATGATGCACCATACCTAGGTAGGTACCTACCAGGGTGGATCGTCATCTACCTTTTTTTGGGGAGAAATTAGAGACAAGGGTTGAAAAAAAGTAGTGAAAAGATAGGCTTAGACCTATTTTTTTGGAAAGATTTAAACTCTGAAGTAATCCCTTAACAGATTTTGAGTGAAATCGCAACAAAAAAATTTTCACCTCCTCGTGCAAATGGGGATGGGGTGCCTCTTCAGTGGAAACTACCTAAGTTAGGATGTATTTTTACCACTACTTTCAAATATCATAAAGAACATTTCTTAGGTACAAAAATTAGATGTTTCGAGTAATTTTTTTTACTCTTTTTTCTCGAAAAATTCGGAACCCCCTTTATTAAAACGCCACTGCTCTACACCTAATTAGGTTACAGAAATGGCTATTAGCTAATTTTGTAGGTAATCCGATGTAGAATAAAATGTCTGCAAAGTATTTTTTCAAAAAATTGCAAACAAAATAAAATATTATAGGTAAGCCAAAAACAGATTTTGGGGGCTAAAATCCGCCATAAAGGGGTTAGCGATGGGGGTGAGTGGGGTGGGTCGAAGTATGTTGATTATGGGGCCATTTTCGGCAATATTCAGCAAAGAAATCTCTATTACCTTCTATGTTTGGGGTTTCCCTCAAAAAATGCTTTATTGACTGGACTATCAGAAAAAACGTAGTATAAAATTTAAAGTTTCTCATTTAAACCTCCTTCATCCGGGTGGAGTTCAAAATTTTCAAATTTTCAAAAAATTGAAAAAAAACATAGATTTTCTGGTTTTTTGGTTTTTTGTGGTTTTTTTTTGATAGAGGGAAAAGTAAAACGATTTTCTCAATTTTTTTAGATTTTTTTTCAGGAGTGTTTACATGAATTTCTCGGTGTTAGGTTTTATATTTTCACTCTAGAATCATATTAGACCCCCCTGACCCGTTTTTCGTTTTTCAGGGGCTCTCAAATTGTCGTGAAATAACGTCAAAAGACAAGATGATATCGTTTAGTTCCGTCATTTTTAAAAAATTTGAGAATTAAAAAACGAAATATGAGTCAGTGGTGATCTAATATGCTTCTAGCGTGAAAATATAACGCCTGAAACCGATCAAACTATTTTCAATCATTTTTCTCTTCATTTTCAATACCCATTTCTTCTAAAATAATATCTTTGACCACGCATAAAAAAATCATGAAAAATTGAGATTTTTTTTATTCTTCAGTTGATATTAATAATACAATCATCAATATAAGCAAAAAAAATTGAAAACTTTTTTTTCAATTTTTTGAAAATTTCCAAATTTTGAGCCTCATTTGATGGGGGGGGGGGAGTGTATTGAAAGAGACCTGAAATTTTTACCACGTTCTTTTGAGCTTATTTCGCAACTTTTTTCAATCCCTACCTCCTTACCTACCTTCTAGCAAAATTTTCAAAAAAATTGGTTTTTTTCCAGAAAAATATCCCTTTAATTTGAAAAAATAATTTTAAAAAATTCTATTGCAGATGATGAAATCAACGGACAAGTACGGAAAATATTTATACGTGTTGAACGTTGATCTTTCTCACGAAGAGGAAATATTGAGAGCATTTCAATGGGCAGAAGAAACCATCGGTGGGGTCGATGTGCTAGTAAATAGTGCAGGAATCGGAGGTACCTCTACCTTGCTTGGTAAGTACCCTATTTCAACCCTTCGTGGAATCTTTTGGGTGAAAATAATTTCCCTCGTAAAACAATTGCAATTGTCATCTTTTGAGAAGTAAATTAAGAAAGTACCACCTGTTTAAAAAAATGCAAACCTCACTCAACCAACCGTGATAAATCGTATTATTAATGCCAGAATTTTGGGTAAAAAAAGAGAACCGATACATATACGTGTTTATACCAAGTGTAACGAATTTAATTCTATTTGCAGACGGTAATTTCAACGAATGGCATAATATGTTGAGTATTAACGTAATAGCTCTAAGTCTATGCGCAAAAGAAGCAGTTAAATCGATGAGAAAAAGAAACGTACAATCTGGACATATAATTCATTTAAGCAGGTATTACTTACGTCATATAATTTGAAGATACTTACTCACTTACTATTTATATGACAATATATGATTCATTTAAGTGTAAGTGTTACTTACGTCATATAATTTGAAGATACCTACTCAGTTGCTATTTATATGCCAATCAAAGAAAATTTAAATCCATTTCACGCGGAGTACCTATTTCGATTGATAGATACGTTCGAGTGTATCGATTTAGGAAGTTGGCATTGGTATGTATGTAATATGGGGAATTTTTCTTTTGCTCGTTTAGCAATGCAGCTCACATAGTTCCTGAATATAGTCCATTTCATTTTTATTCCGCCACCAAACATGCCGTAAAAGCTCTAACCGAAGGATTGCGACAAGAATTAAGAAACATCAATAGTCCAATTCGAGTCACGGTACGTGTGTAATTCGGTTGGATAATTTTAATTATCTTTGTATGTGCTGCTAGGTACATCTACGTATTTACTCGAGGATTTGAGTGCATTTGTAATTCGTACGGGTATGATTTATAATTAAAAATATTATTGCAGAGTATCAGTCCCGGCATTGTAAAAACGCCGATTATAAAAAATTGCTTGGGTGACGAAATTGATCAAATTGTTTACGAAAAAAATGCCTACTTACAAACCGAAGATATTGCTTCAGCTGTGGAGTACATTTTAAGTACACCACCTCATGTTCAGGTACGTAAAATATTTGGTGTGCTGTTATAGGTAGTTTTACAGTCTGTTAGGTCCAATTTGAGAACATGTAGATAATAATTAAATGACATGTTCTGAGAGGTAGAAATTTTTCATACTATTTTTTTAAACTGCGTATTTTATAAGGAAGGTACCTACCTAATAAAAAAGTAGGAATATTTTTTTACGAACCTTTATCGCGTAATCGAAATAAAAAATAAATTTTCTAAAAACCAATCAAGTAAGAAATACAACAGAAAATCTTTAAAAATTGTAAAAATTAAATTGTTATGTAGACTTACCGTACTTGCTCATCCATTAAAAAAATTCGAGTAAAAATTATAAAAGAATTTAATGGACAGATCTTTATAAAATTTCTTGATAAAAAAATTGGATTCGAAAAAAATAAAAATATTACATAAATAAGTACGAAAAATGAAAATGCTGAAAAATTTAGTGTTGTCAAAAATTGGTACCTAATTATACCAGAAATTGATGATTTTACTAACCAAAAAAATTGGTAATTTTACTAAAAATGTATAATTTTACTAAAAAAATTGGTAATTTTACTCCAAAAGAAGGCAACTTTACCAAAAAAATGGTACTTTTACCAAAAAATTGATAATTTTACCATAAATTGACATTTTTTGGATTTTATCCAGCATTGTCAATTTTACCAAATTTTAAAAATTAACGCACTTTTTCTTTTAGGGTACAAAGATGCAAACCTTAGATCAAGGATATGTTAAAATGTTCTTACTTTAGAGATGAGGCAATGAGAGACAAAACTTCATAACTTTTTATTAAAATAATGTCAATGCACCATTTTTTTTTCTATTTTTTTCATTTTTTCAACATTTCACGTTTTTTTTATTCCTTAAAATATTTCATTTTTTTTCCCAAAACATATGCCTACTACTTAACAACTTTTTTTTTGAAATATTAATGCACTTCATTTAAAAAAAAATCAATTAAATACTTTTTTTTAGTTTTTTTCTTATTTTTCAAAACATTTCATTTTTTCAAGTCTAACATAATGTCATTACCTATGTCTTCATATAAAAAGTTACGTTACACAAAAACGTTACCCTTTTCCTTTGACTAAGCTCTTTTCAAACTCCTCCTCCTCCTCCTCCTCCCCCCCCCCCCCCCATCCTAAGACACATCTACGTCAAAAGAGTTACTTTATTTAAAATCAACCAAAAAAAAACACCATTTTTAATCTTGTGAGTTTTACAATTTCGCTTATAACTTTTACCAAGTCCTGTCGAAAAAATATAATTACATTTGTACTGACGATTTTCCAAAAATTTTATCTTCACTTTAGGAGGGAGAGAAGGAGGGTTCCTGGGCACTTTGGACAAGGTTCTATCAAAAAACTAAGGTCACATTTGTGTTTAGCGTCCTCGAAAACATACCACCTCACCTCTTTTCTTGTAAATTTAACTGAAATTTGAGAGAGGTGTTCCCTTCTTTGGGATATTTTAAAATAGCATGAAAAACTACCTACTTCGATTGTATTATAAACGAAATTTGCAGTGGTAGGTAGCTCTAGCTCACCGTATTATGTACTTTGAGAGTTCAGTTTTTACTGCTTTCAATTTTTCAATGCGTTTTTAACTTTTTAAAAATCAATTTTCACATGTTCTTTCGAAAAGTGAAATTCGTTTTGATCTGAATATCATAGTTTCGAAGATAACACAGGTCGACACGATTTTTTTATCTGTGTTCCGATTGCCAAATTTTGATTGCTTCTATGTTACTAATAAAAAAGAAAATAATTTTTTTAAACAAAATTTGTTTTCAATGGTGGTGGGGGGAAGGTTTTTCGAGAAAATTAAACACGGTTTTAAGAAAAAAAAATTCAAATTTTTTTGGCCTAATCTTATAAAAAATACCTACCATGGTGAATCGAATGAAACAAACCGCAGACTTCTATCTCATTTAGAAACAAAGTTATAGCTTAAACTATCCTAAACTCTGTGAAAAAATCTCATTTTTCTGTGCCTCGCCTACCAAAAAATGGCATTTCTGAGCAAACTTGGTGTCCTGCAAAAATAATGAGAACCAAAATTGTAGAGAATGAAATTTCCTATCTGGTTGTAGTAGTTAAATTTTTCTAGAATGCATAGTCTCAAGATATTTTTGATGAAAGTTGAACATTAGTGAAGGTTTGGCAGCCAAAAATTTATTATTTCTTAATTGCCGCCACTAATGTTCAATTTTAATCAAAAATATCTTGAAACTATGCCTCTCAGAGAAATCTAACCACTTCTACCAGATAGAAAATTTCATTTTCTACAATTTTGGTTCTCATCATTTTTGTCGTAGGACGCTTAGTTTGCTCAGAAATGTCACTTTTTGGTAAGCAAAGCACAAAAAATGAGATTTTTTCACAGAATTTAGGAAAGTTTAAGCTGTAACTTTTTTTCTAAATGAGATAGAGGCCTGCGGTTTGTTCCATTCGATTCACCGTAAAATTTTCTATAAGACTAGGGTTTCTCGAGCCCGTGTTTATAGTTGTTGAAAAACCTTATTTTTCACCCCCCCCCCACCACCACAAAAGGAAACTTCGAAATCCAAGATTGAGTATGTTGGTGTACTTCGATGTCTGGAATCACAATTTAGGCATTAAAACTGAAACACAGAGCAAAACTTTTTTGTCGATTAGTGTAATGTATACTGTGCGAAATTGAAAACTTTATATACCAGCAATCTTCAAGCACCCCCCCCCCCCTCCCAGGGAATTTGAAACATATCAATGGCGATTCTCTGAGTTATTGGGGGAATAGACTCTGTAAACTTTTTTTTAGCGAAATCAAAAGAACTAACATTAAGCTTAAATCTCTGATAAAATTTTACCAAAATTGAAAAATTTAGAGAAAAATGAAATGTTACAAAACTCAAAAAATTGCATAATTACTTAATTTTTGCAGAATTCCCAAAAATTTTAAATTTTACAAAAATTGAAAGTTGCATAGAAATAGATGAGTAAATACAGTTACCTACTTATTAACGTAATCATTAAAAATTGGCATTTATTTATTTTGGTTTTTAAATTCTTACAAAATAACAGAGGGAATTTTTTGGAAAAAATTGATGCTCTACGTTAGCAATTGGTCTTATGCTTGTTCGTTTTGTTTTGTTTTTTTGTAAAAAAAAAAAATGAAATGAAATGAAATAGGTAGTTGAAATGAGTACGATTTTAATGTATTTCATGATATATTTGAAGAACAAGGTTGAAATTTTAAAAATCAAGTTTGTCTACATTCTACTCTTGGCTATTTCCAAGCTGCAGTGTTCTCTACAATATTGTACGTATATAAGGCCAGCCATGCTGGCATACATCAAAAATCTCATTTTTTGGAAATTACCTACAAAGTTTGTTTTTTTAAATTAAAAAAGATTTTTTTGAACGAACTCAAGTTTTGGCTAAAAATAACTACTTATGCTAATCATACTATACCTACGTATACTAAAATGGCCTTAGAAACATTTTTTCTCAAAATTTTAAGAAAATTATAAAAAACCAAAATTTACATTTTTTGAGTGTCTATCTACTTTCTTTTTTTTCGCCAAGCTCATTTAAAAAAAAAATCGATTTTTTGGAAATTGCCCCTTTTCAGAATTTCTGCAAGATTTCAATATTTTTGAAGATGAGATATAATTTTTGCGTTCTTTTGTGTGTTATCCATTTTTTCATTAAAACTTCAATTTCCTTCATAAAATTCTTTTTGTTTTTGTTTTTATTATCTCAAGTATCGGTAAAAAGATTTTGTCGAGTATTTTAAATTTCTCTATTTTCTACATTTCGTAAAACAATGTTTGTTTTTGTTTTAGATCCAAGATTTAACAATCAAACCTTTAGGAGCGAATAATTGAAAAATAATGGAAAAAATTGAATAGGCTAATTTTTTTTAAATATTTTGTTACCTTATCTTGATAATAATATTGATATCGATGTACGTAAATATAATTTTTTAAATTGTATTTTTAAACAATAAACTTACATTAAAAGTACGCCTACAAAGAAGGAATTATTTACTTTACAATATACACCCAATCGATAAAATTTATAGGTTAATTCAAATATGTAACTTATGCCTACCAGGTATGCAACTGGTTACCAAAAGTATTAGGTAGAGGTACACGAAATACCGTTTATTAAACTGCAGATGGATTACACAAATATTCGACTCGAAACTCGAAGAGAAGGTCGTCAAGCAAAACGTGTGATTTCGAAAATTCTTGTACAATTTTGAGATGAGATGTTTTTTATGGCCGCTAAACCGAATAATTGGGCTTGTATCGCAAGTACCTTTACCTACTGACGTATGAGTATTTTCATCGAGGCGAATATTGTTCGTTATATGGTTCATTGCGCAGTACATGCTACAAAATTGTTAATAATTTGATCAAATAGGCATTTCGTATTACTGGTTGGTTTCATAATTTTTATTACTGTGTGAAGTATAGAAATGATATTTTGTCTAGAATTATTATTGGGCTAAATTTATTCTATTTTTAGATAGGTAGGTATTAATCATTTATTTTTATATTTGAATTTTCATTCAATCATTTTTGATGGCGAATAAATTGAAAAAAAAATCATAAATGATAAATTTTTTATCATTTATCAAAATTTTATATTAATTGCCAAATCGATTATTGTTTTTCAAAAAAAAAATCAAAAACATTAATATTTCCCCTTTTAGAATAAAAAACTTTAAATAGGTACCTGTTTGAAAAACTCACCATAAATTTTTTCAAGCATGTAAAACGATAACACGAGTATCATCGAACCACCTATGCATTCGACTCGTTCGTCATAAGTTGTACATTGAATGACAAAAAACTCACGTTCAGGTTGGTAGGTCTAGGTATTCAATGGAAATCAGCCCAGAATTATCGACTTGGTTATTTTTCCCGATAAAACTACTATTTTACTACCTTTCGAAAGTCGTAGTGATAGAAAAATTCAGATAAAGGGGTACTACTTTTTCGCAGTATTGGTTTAACTTTGGTTACGTGGACGAGTCGAAATTAAAAGTAAGTATAATTTTACCATTATTTTGATGATTTTATTGGTTTTTGATATTGGTTCATTTAGGAAACCTGTATCATATTTTCAAACCATTGATATTTCAGTAAAACGCCGAAATGGGAAATAAATTGGGAAGAGATGCCTTGGAAGGAAAAGGAGCCATCGTAACTGGAGCAAATTCCGGAATAGGCGCAGCTGTGGTCAGAAAACTGCTCGAATATGGCATGGTCGTCGTAGGCGTCGATACAGAAACCGATTATTTAGACGTAATTAGTTTTTTGAGATATTTTATCCCGAGTATTTGGAATCAAAATCACACGACGGTTTTTTCAGGAATTGAAAGAAGAAAGCGATAATGCGACTTTGCTGCACGTCGTCCAGGCAGATATCACCGACGAGGAAGAGGTACTCGATGCATTCCAGTGGATCAGCGATAACGTTGAAAATATCGACGTGTTGGTGAACAGCGCTGAAGTCGTGGAGGAAAGTTCTATCCTGGATGGGGATATCGAATCGTGGAAGAAAATGGCCAAAACTAATATCTTAGGGTTGTGTACTTGCACGACCGAAATGATAAGAGCCATGAAAGATCAAAAAATTGATCTAGGATTGATCGTCAATATGAATAGGTAGGTATTTAGATTTAAAAAAAAAAAATTCAAGCATACGTCGAGAAACTTGAATATTTTTTCGATTTTCAGCGTCGCTGCTGATGAAGTCGCACAAACCCCCAAACACCATTTCTACTCGGCCACCAAACACGTCGTGAAATATTTGACCGAATATTTACGTAACGAATTGGAGTTTTCGCAGCAGCCTATTAAAATTACAGTAAGTAAATTCCATGCCATGATTTCTTCAAAATCAATCAAGATCATTTCAATTCTACTTTTTTTTTAGAACGTGTCTATTGGTCCAAATGAGACATTCTCCGTTGACAGTTACGAAAACGAGTGGTTTGGGGTCGAAGGCAGCTTAGAATTGGATGACATCACCGGAGTAATTGAATACATTATTCATACGCCATCCCACGTCCAAGTAAGTACAAATATTGACAAATCGTATAAAACTAAAAATCCATCATTCTCATATTCATCGATTATTTTCAATTTTTTTTTTCAGATTAGAGACTTATGTGTCATACCGAAACATAAAATCAAGTGATTCAAACACCAAATTCAAATTCAAGATTGATGTACACTTAAATCCTACCACGAAGTAAATGGTTTCGTCGATCCAATTAAATACTTTCACACACGAAACATATTTTGATAGTATTTATTTAACTATAAAAATATTGAAAATTATTTCACCATATACAGGCTGATTTTTTTTAAACAAAATATCACATGTATATTAAACACAAAGTACACATTAAAGTCAGTAAATGAAAAGTATTTGCATTTTTTGATAAAAAATATTCTAAAAAACAAAAAATTAAAAAATAGGTACATTAAAACACACGCAGTCTTACCGAAGTGACTTTTTCACGAGCTTTGGGATTTATTTACTTGGGAAATCCAATCGACCATTTGTTCTAATAATGACATTTTAAAATACTTGGCAACCATTCCAAAAGTATTCAAATGGGTTGAAATGTCATTTTGATCTATCAATGTCTTAAAAGAACCGGAACAGCTGCAATATCGAGCTATGTCGTCCATTTTGATCTGCAATCATGTTGACCATTAAAATTTTCCATAAATAAGAGATCAATACGATAAAAATATGTTTTGTTTCTCTGGAAAGTTGGGCGAGGTTGATTCGATATCGATGTTTTGACCTCAAAATACGCCGATAAAATTTTCTTCTGTTTCTCGAGTCAATATATTGGAATATAGCATTGAAAATTATCGAATTTTTAAAACATGAAAAAATTACGTTCGAAAAGATGGAGAAAATATTTTTGTTTTTACTCAAGGAGACCATTCGAGTCGAATTTTCATACATTTTATTCAATTTTAAAATTTTTCAAAAAAATCGTAATTTTATAAATTTTATTTAAAAAATCATACAATTTTTCTAGGAATTTCTAGAAGCTCTCCCTTCTCCCCCACCACTAAAAAAAACTTTTAGGTCAAACATACGAATTTTAATTTTCAAAATTAATATTCCGTCCACTTTCTCTTCCAACTTTCATGAAAAAAAATCAATTCATCCCATTTCATTACTCACTTGTAGACATTTTTTACACTGGATATCTTGTAAAACATACGCCATCGTTTTTCTATTCAAAGCGTCGATCAACATGTGTTCGATGACTGAATTCTCGTAATTAGTTTGACAAATCGGGCACTGCCACATCGACCTAGGTGGAATTAAATTACATATTAATTATATAACAAAATGACAGCGTAGAATTGACGTAAAAATCAATTCACGTTCTACTCACATTCCGTTGATGACAACTCGATGGGTATCTTTACAAAGATCAATATCTCTACAGTGATTACATCCTTTGCAAATGACTTCCGGCAAAACCCAAGACAATGAGGGATCTTCCCAAACAGCGATATCAGAAAAATCACCGACACCGATCAAACGTAGCAAGTTTTTACGTAATTTGGTGATATCTTCGTTGATCGCACTATCCAAAGATAAAACCTGATAAAACAAATAATGTAGAAATGTAAAAAATATTTTTGAGAATTTTTTTTTGAAAATTAAAGCGTACTTTGCAAATAGATTTGACGAATTCGAGAGCTGGTTTAACTTCGTTTTTATTCCGCAAAATGGTGAAAGGAGAATCGAACGTATCTTCTTTGATTTCCATTACTGGATACTTCTTATGGATACGTTGAGTGATTCTGGGATAAAAAAAATTTAAATAAAAGGTGCGAATAACTTGCAAAGATTATTAGTGAAATCACGTACAAAAATAATTTATCGGTTAATTCGCTGGAAATGAACTCTTTGGCAAAGGTAGCTGTTTCTTCAAGGGCTCCAACTCCCAAAGGAGTTTTCTGCGATAACTGGGATAATGTAGTTTTACGTCTTTTTGGCGTGCCGGCAACAGTGACTTCATTCGTGATGAAATGGTTATAAACGGCGTGTATATATCCGGCAACAATATCATTGAAGTACGCCCTCAGTCCGCCATCTTCCGGTAGGAATTCCATCATGTTCCAGTTCATTTGAATTTCGACATTCTACGAAAAAAATTCAAATTAGTTGAAGGCAATGGATGAGATTTTGAGGTTTGAAATTAATAATTTCGTACATTTTCATCTTCGTCGTTTTCGGTGATATTTGTCAAATCTATGTCGTCTTCGAGTAAAGAAGTACTATGCTCTACCAACGTAGTAGGTAATTTTCCTTTAACGCCGGCGTAATTCCACTAAAAAATGAGTCGCAATTAGGATTAAAATTCCAAATTATAAAGTAAATCAGGAAAAAAAATACATACCGGATCTAGCCACATAAGATAAGGCCAGCATTGACCAAAGGTGATTTGCAAACTGTGGAATAATTCTCTATTGGTAATACTTTGTACGACAAATTTCACGTAACAAATGGCTTCTTCTAAAGAGTGCTTTTTGGTACAAATTATAATTCTATTGAAATTCGCGAATACAATTATCGATCCTAGACGTTTGAACTCGGCAACAAGCTGCAAACAAATTTTCAAATGTGAATTTAAAAAAAATAAATGACTTTCAAATTCTGTCGAAAAACTCGAGTCAGTTATACCTGCATGAATAACTTTTTCATCAAATTATAAAGCGTTCTTCGTAACGCCGGATCATACAGAAGAGCATTAGTTGAACGAATCCATCGATAAAAATGTATAATTTGGAAATCAGCGTATGGATTTTGATGAATAGAGACGTCACGCAACCACACATTGACCATCGATCTGAGAACTCTGAAAGCTGCCGAGCACAAGGCAGTTTCGTCGTAACTTGGTAATATGGCAGTCGTTCCTTCCACCATTTCTTCTAGGGAAGCTTGTGGCATTGCTTCGAATGATACAGTTGAACTGGTACCTGAAAAAATGAGAAAATTGATTATTTCTCTATTTAATTTTTTGAAATTTATTAAAATTTTGGGGTTGTTAATAACCTTCGATATCTTGAACGTGATGTGATTGTAAAATTGTGGTCACAGCTAAACCATCCAATTCCAATTCCACGCAATAAGAAGTATAGCAATTTGAATTATTGACGACGATACTCGAACTTTCAGAAAATTCGGTCAACATTCTAGAGGGGAAAAAATAAAATATAAAAATATCGTCTAAAATGATTTCAACATCAGATTTTGACAATATTTCACCTATTATCATCAGCTTCTCTGCCACCCAAATCTGGTTTCTCGGTTTCAGAAATCCATAAAACGAAATTATGCTTCAGTAAGTGCCTCGAGTAAAAAATATCTGCTCCAAATAAGGTAGGATCGACTGGTAAATTCCCAATAGGCAAATGTAGATATCTGCACTGCTCCTTCAGTACTTGTAAACTCTGAACACTACTAAGGTAATGCTTGACTAAGGTACGGGCACTGACTCTTTGCCAATCCAGAGTCAAATACACAGATTCCGGAGCTTCTTGCATGAAGAGTAATACATAAGGAAAATCATGGATATCTTGGATGTCTGAGGTTAAAACTTGAATATCTGCGATTTTTTCAAATCAGAAAAATTATTTAATTAATTAAATTCTAAAAATCACGAGAATAAAATTCATCGAAAAAGGTAAAATTAAGTATGATTACCAATCAACGACTGTACGATTAGTATAGTTGGACCCTTTCTTTCATCTCTGTAAGCTTGCAATTTTTTCTGAATTTGTCTGAAAATTTGACGTTGATCAGTTTCTACTCTGATTTCAAATTCAAAATTTTTAGGTGGCAGATCTGCCTCTTCGTGTCCTCGTTCCATTCTGTAAATCAAATCGAAATTACCAAGTTGAAAAATTTACATCTTCACAGGAAAATTTCTATTCACAGAAAAGCTTTCGTACTTGATCTTTCTTTCGTTATTATATAAAGTACTCATATTGGGCATTTGATTAGTTCGTACACTGTCCAAAACATAAACAGCAGCTTTGTGATTGGGCTGAATAAATAATCCAAACATAGCTCTAGAACTGTTTGGGGCTCGATGGCAATACAGATAGATGAATTTTAACGAATCCCGCTGAAAGTAATCAAATAAATGGATATAAATATTTAGAAAATTCAAGAAAAGGAATCGACGGTGATCAACTTACATCTTTTAAATAAGGTAAATTTCTCATTTGAAGCTGGTCCAATGAAAACGTATTTAAACCTTGTAAACCAGCCGCTGCTAATTTTTTAGCTTCGTCCTTTTCAACAGCGCACATACACCCTAATTTTATCAAAGCTCTGAGATCTGGTTTTACATGAGTTTCGTAAATACCTTCGATATCCGGAGCTGATAAATCGGCCACCATTTCACTAAGAAACAATATAGCAAAATTACAGAGTAAATTTTTCAAAAATATAAAAATATAAAATTTTCCATGGCTCTTACTCGCTATTGTCCAAATACAGTTGCTCGGAGATTGCGAACTGATATAAATTAAAAACTGGTCTAGATCGGGGTAAAATACGATTGCATTTCACCCAAGGAGCATTTTCCATTTCTTCTCGTGGTCTCCGTTGATTAACGTAGAAAGTTCGAGGAACTATTATTTGCAGATTATGCAGCTCGTTTCCTACCAAAGCCCATAGTTTCAGAACTCCTGGTTTATCAGTTTCGCAAACCTAAAAATTTAAAACAAATTTTTAAAAATACAATAAAATGTTGCTTATGTGCTCAGTCATTATTTTACTTGTAATATTTCCCAAGGTGAATCCAATAATGTTCTCTGAGTACGTCGGAAAAATCCACCAAGATCCTGACGGTTCATCATAGACATATTCGTAGCTCCTTTGAGACGTTTGGTTTGAATTCCACTGTGAACAAAATTACGTTGATTTTTCTGCCATTGCCATTTTTTCTTTTGAAATTCCAGCCATTCCTACAGATAATTCAAAATTTTTGAATGAGAAGTCCTTAATAATTTTAGTCAATTCTGAATTAAAATCCATACCGGGAAATCATCACAAGAAGGAGGAGGACCTAAAGCTTCTTGCCATGTTGACGTGTCGTTGTTAATACTATTGTTAGGAGAATCTCTTTTCCTTTTTTTCTTCTGAACTTTGAAACCTTTAGGATTCAGAGGAGATGTTTTTCTACCGATATCTTCTATATCGGGTGCAGGAGGCGGAGGCATATCTACGTTTGGTTGCTAAAAAATCATTCTATTATGTGAAATATGTACTTCCCAAAAAATCAAATTAAAAAAGTAGAATGGCTTACGTCGTCAATTGGCGAATCGGCAATTGGAGCACTATCAAGATTGGCATCAACGTCATCTACATCGAAAGAACTAATACCGGCGGAAACAGCAAGTTGTTCTTGATTATCAGGTTTCTTCAGTTTAAACATATCGTTAATCTTTCTTTGTTTGCAAACGTCGTTTTTATTCATTAATTTTTTATGCAACCAGTCTGGATGTCTGACTCTTTCGACTGGATTATCAAGCTACACGTAAAATTAGAATTTGTGAAATAGAGAGAATAAAATAATTCAGGAATGAAAAATTATACGAACCCCTTGAAGAGCTGCCGGAATGGTGATAATTTTTTGAATAGCTCCGTTCAATCGTTCGATGTAATAATCCCAGTCGAGTACATCTCTAATATCTACGTTTTCGTCGATCGCGGTATCTTTCAGCCATTTTCTCAAATAATGTCTTTTGACAGCAGCTTCGGATTGAAAAATAGCCAACGGTATGGCTCTGCAAAATAACAATGGGAAAAATGAAAACTCTGCTCAAAAATAGAAAAATAGTTTTCACAGAATACCTTTCGGTAACAGGAGATCCATCTGGTTTTCGAGATATAATATATCGGCAAGCCAATCCAGCATCTTTGACCATTTGATCGCCCAAAAATTCGGCTAATCTTTTGGCTGTACTAATAGAAGTGGATTTTTGCGTTCCGTAGTCTGCTAATTTTCGAGACATCGAACGATTTTCGGAAATTAATTCGAATAATTCAGAATCTGGCATATTTCGTGCCTATGAATTGAGAAATAAAATTATTACAGGTTGTTGAATTAATGAGAAAAATTCAAAAGATGTTCAAAATACCTTATTGTACAATACGTCGAGCCAATAGTTGGCCACTGTGGCGACTGATTCGTAACATTTTTCCAATGTATCACCTTTCAAAAACGAATCGAATACTGAAGATTGGAAAATTTTGATTAACTGCAACTCTCCACGCCTTTTCACTTCAAATCTAAAAAAATTACGAAAAATTAAAAATGAATACTTAATTTCAAATAAATTAAAAAATTTCGTTGTACCCTTTTAACTCAGCGAGAGTTCCGTCAAAATTAAAAACTGCGTATCTCTTCTTTAATTTTTTACCCTCTTCTTTGGAAGCAGGTAATACCATTCCAAGGTATGGTCCATCAACTTCGAAAAATATGGAATTTTCGCTACGTTGAACATATTTCATTGTTTCCTTATCTACTAATTCATGATAAACATGATTGGTATAATGTTCCTGAAAAGAAATCGCATATTGCAGATTAAATCTGAAAATGGCTCGACTTTTTAAATTTTTGACATACCTTGACCATAGAATTCAACACAGCATTGGGATAGGAAATCACAACGGACGATTTTTTCGGTAAATTTGTCGTGACGGTATAATTTTCAGGAAACGAAGCAGGCAATATACACCAAATACCGTCTGTATCTAATTCTAAAGGTCTTCCGACACGTTCGATAATTTCTCGAGCTTTGGTAATGATGGAAGCACCGGTACAACACACAATTCCACCCATTTCCATACTGTACCATCGAGATCTGAAAAAACATTTCATTAAGACGGTTGCATAAAATTGAAAAAGATTCAAGTTTTTAAAAAAATACAATATTTACCCTCTTCGCATCACATAACCGTAAAACGAATTCAAAATACATTTATGAGCCAATTGCAAAGAATCATACAACACTTCTCGATTTTTAGCTGACTTTATTTCGGCTGCATCGCCTTTTTTCAAAGCTTTCGATACTTCTTGTTTAGCCGTCTACAAAGAAACATAATCAATTATCGAAGACTCGCAGCTGGATTTTTAAATAACCAAATTACTTTGTTTAATCCTTTATATTCGTATCTCCGGTCACGAAATGCTCTAACAGTATCAACGTAGAAGCTGTTCTCTTTCTGACATATGGTGGTAGTTCTCTCCTCAATGCGAGTTACGTGCGTTTTCTTGTACACTTTTCGACAGTATTCGGTTAATCTTTTCTTTTCAAACGTAGCTCGTTCTTCTTTATTTAACTGATGAAATGCTCTCGGTGGTCCTCCTGGAAATCTTGGAGGAAATTTTTCTATTTCTAGCTGTTGCTGTATACGTTGAAATTCGCTTCTAGATGCTGGCACTGTAAATTCACACAATATTAGCCATCATTTTTTTATTTAATGAGGTGATTTGAGAATATAATTACTTATTTCTCCTCGCCACATCCATACCATCCTCCTTTGGCATTTGGCATCCGGCTTATTATAATCGCACGCTGCACAGGTCATTTCATTTACCATAGCAGAAGGTTGTAATCTATTGGTAAGAATAATATTCGGATACATAGCACCTGAAAAAAAAAATCGTCAATTTTTCCGACTGTTGACAAAAAAAAAAAAAAAAAAAAAAATACCAACCAACGTCCAAATGGTAAATAACCGGATTTTCTAATCTACTAGGAGCATTTTTCAACTCAGTGAGTTTATTTTTCACGTCTGCCACCAGCTCGTCGAAATTTGTCACATTTGCTAATGGAATTTTTTCTTCTACTTCGATCGCATGAGTTAATGCTTGTTCCGTTGTATTGATGAGTTCAGTTAATGCTTGAGGATCCTAGAGATAAAATTGGTTTTGAAAACCTTCCAATGAAGATAATTCGAAGTCGAGCACGTACCAGTCGAAATCTACAAGGAATATCGGCTCGGAATACGCCTGATTCTAAGGCTTCGACGTGACCTCCGACGTAAGTTTCTTGATCTAATACGTGCCCATCATCGGACATTTTATTAAAAGTTTGTTCTTGCTTATTAGGAAAAATAATATTGGCGTGGAACGCTTCAACCATCAATAAAGCTTCGCATAAAGTTCCCGAGCCTTTTCGAAGAACCTACCAAAAACATTAAAAATTAGAAGCGGAAAAAATCTGACATACTATTAAAAAAATTTCAATTACTTCATCTGCTTCCATAGGAATAATGGTGCACAAGGCGTATATAAACGGATGGACATATTTCATATATAAATAATAAGTAGCTACGGCGTCTGAGACTGAATAATTAGAAAGGATTTGAGGCTGCTCGCAAGCTAAACGACACATATCTTCGGGATCTAATTCGACCGGATCGTAACGTAATTTCGCCTTAGCTACCGCTTTTAAATTTTGAGAACCAACAGGTAAATAAGAGTCACGTTTTACCCAGCTGTAATAAAATTAAAATATAGAATCTCAAAATATAAAATGAAATCTTATCAGATGATATTCACCATAAACAATCCATATGAGTAGCAGGTCTACAGGCATAAACACCATCTTTACTTTTAGCATATCCTATCTCTTTCGACATATCTAACCCATGAACCGCAGCTCTTGTTTCTACAAACGGCCAATCGAAAAAATCTCCGTTGTAGGTAACAAATATATGAGGTTTTACGTCGTTAATATGTTCAAAAAATCTATTCAGCAACGCTTCTTCATTCGGTTCGTTAAATATAGTGAAAAATCCTTCAAATTCTGGTTTTGGCGTATATTCAAAATCGTCAATATCTTCGGAAATGATTTCTCGGTTGGTAATTAAAAATCCCTAAAGTATAAAAATTGATGTAATAATTTCAAAGATATTTGGGTACTCGAAAAAATATTCGATTTCGTACTTGAGCATCAATCATGTATGAGATCATCATGATTTGGTCAGTATTTGCATCAGGAAACTTCAAAGGTAGCTTTGTCGTTTCAATATCAAATGCGAGTACGATCATATCAGGACGATCGATGATATCGTCTCGTCTTGTAATTAAAGGTGCTTCGTTTGCTCCTCTACTCTGAATTGTGTACCAAACGCCGAGAAAGATTTTCATGTCTATAGATACTCGAACGTGATAAGGAACGTCATACTCCCTGCGAAAATTAAACGTTTGAATAGAAAATTCATTGATGGGAACAATAAATTAAATATAAAATAATTACCTAATATCGATGATATTTTCTAAATGATCGGTAACTTTTTTGATAGATCCTGCATCTGATCTACTTGCTAATGATTCGGTAAGCATCTCGTTGTAAAATGTATTTGATTTTTCTCTTTCTTTGTTTTTTCGAATAGTTGGCATAATAGCTTGTTTTATTTTGGTCAACTCGGTGACTGTAGCAAATGACACCTTCAGGTATAGCTGCTTTAATCCGATTAGATGATTCGGCTGCAACAAATCAAATGAAGATATGAAATAAACTCAGTTTTACTCTGATAAAAATAATGAATTTGATGAATTACCAAATCTAAATCTTCTTTTAAAACTTGCTCGATTTTTATAATAGATCCAGCATATTTTTTACTCAAGTAACCGGTAACTTCTTGGATATTTTCTTTTTTTGCTAAAAGATAGAAATATGGTTGAAATGGTAGCGTAATTTTGAATCTAGATCCATCATCCTCGATGAAATAATAATCCACGACGCTGATGAGTCTTTTATCTTCATCAATGACTTCATTCTGCTCGAGAAAAAAACCGATATCAATCGTAATGAAAACTGATTATCAAGCAGAATCCGGAGGATATATCTTTCACTTACACTATGCATGTTAATGAGGAACCCAGTACGTTCTTTATGATCTTTAATTCTATTGAATCCATATTTCGAATCAATAGAATCATTTTCCAAAGCTTGCTTGATTCGTATATCAGCTGAGTCTTCCCTGTAAAATGAACACGTAACGTAAGTATATTGTCAAAAAGCAATGATTTGGTTACATAAATTGATGTTATTACTTGGTAATTGCGAAGTTATTTTGATCATTTTTCCCCTGCTTCAATCTACCGGAGTTGAAGAGAGGCATCGCAAAAAGAGTACGATTTTCAGATCAATACCCCATAGAAATCCTTAATTTAGGAACGAGAGTTCGATGTTCGTGACATGTAGAACGATTGTAAAACTGTAAAAGAAAACTTTATTCTATTTAATTTATGGATAACTATACTTATTTCAATGAATTGAGGAAGAAGAACACGAGAAAATGTTCATCTTTCATCTATTATTTTTATCACAACTTCCGAAATTTTTTATCAAAAAAGCGGGAATTTTTTGAATTTTATAAAAATAAAATGGCTTTGTAACTTTTCTTGTACAAAAGTATTTTCCATTTTTTGATTTTTATAAATCTTTTTTTCCAGTGTTTCGGCATAAAAATAAGATTGTACTCATTATATCAATCAAAATTACTATTAATGCAAATAAAATATATGTAAAATTCAAATGTAAACAAGAAATAACTTAAAAATTGAAAATTAAATTTTTTTCAAAAAATTCAAATTCAAAATAATGCTGCTGTTATGAATTTGTGTGAAAGCTAAACAGTAAACACCGCGCATGCGCAATACATACAATATTAAATATCTGATCAGCTGCAAATGTGTGAAATCAACGTGGTTTTGATGCTAAATTGCTAATTTTTAACTTAATTTCTGTACTTTTTGAATAAATTCTCATAATTTTTCCCTTAATTCAGCGAAAAATTTGTGAAAATGATTCATTATGTAATTGTGTAGATACAAAATTTCGATCCTGTGTGTAATTAATTATTTTGTAACGTTCACGAGTATTAGATTTAAGAATTAACTTGGCTTGGCATGCCTCTGAAGTTCATTTTGATATTTACTCTGAGTTCTATTTTTTATTATTACTTTGAATTTTAATTTATCTAAGTTTGAACTCCGTCATTACTGATTTACTTTCTATATTATGCACAAATTGTTCAGGTGAAAAGCCAACGTTAGTTTTTCTGCCTTGTAATCTGTGCTACATAAAATTGAAATGCATGTCTCAGACGTCTCGCAGAATGTGGAGAGGTTCGCCATTGTATCAGACAGTTGTAAAATTTCTATTTTGCTTGTTATAGGTTCCATGTTGAAACATTATACATTTGTCAATCGAATCTCATTGTCCCTGAATGTGAAGCCATCAGCGTGCTTTCTGCTTGTCGATGAACTCCAAACTTATTTTTAATTTCATTTTTTGTGCTATCCAAAATGAATATTCCAGTGTATCTATTAAATCTTGTATTTATCTAGATTCCGTGAATATTCAACTACTTTGTAGACCTTGTAAAATAATTTCTTTTCGCACATTCATCCACTATTCTATATGAGAATTGTTTAAAGAATAACTAAAAATGTGCTACAACAAGGTATACTTCAATGTATCTTTATAATTACCCATATTCTTGAAGATTCTGTTAGTATTCAACACATTTGTTAGAAATTCATGAACATTATCGATGTTGCACATTTTCCACTATTTTGTGTACTCAATATACTTAAAATCACTAAGAATGTGCTAAATTAAAAAATATTCTGGAGTTTCTCTCGAATTCAGTATTCGTGTAGATTCCATGGATATTTTACACTGCTTTATTATTTATTTATTTTTTTGTTACTCTCTGAGAATTCATTGCAGTACATTACCGATGTTGCACATTTTCCACTATTTTGTGTACTAAATGTACTTAAAATCACTAAGAATGTGCTAAATTAAAAAATATTCTGGAGTTTCTCTCGAATTCAGTATTCCTGTGGATTCCATGGATATTTTACACTGCTTTACTATTTCTTTTTTCTTGATACCCCAAAATTTCATTGCAGTACATTACCGATGTCGCACATTTTCCACTATTTTGTGTACGTAATGTACTTAAAATCACTAAGAATGTGCTAAATTAAAAAATATTCTGGATTTTCTCTCGAATTCAGTATTCGTGTGGATTCCATGAATATTTTACACTGCTTTACTATTTCTTTTTTCTTGATACCCCCAAAATTTCATTGCAGTACATTACCGATGTCGCACATTTTCCACTATTTTGTGTACTAAATGTACTTAAAATCACTAAGAATGTGCTAAATTAAAAAATATTCTGGATTTTCTCTCGAATTCAGTATTCGTGTGGATTCCATGGATATTTTACAATGCTTTCCTTACTATTTCTTTTTTCTTGTTACCACCCAAGATTTCATTGCAGTACATTACCGATGTCGCACATTTTCCACTATTTTGTGTACTAAATGTACTTAAAATCACTAAGAATGTGCTAAATTGAAAAATATTCTAGCGTAATCTCGCGAATTCAGTATTCGTGTGAATTCTATGGATATTTTACACTGCTTTACTATTTTTAGTTTTTTTTAAATTTTATTTCCCCAAGATTTTATTGCAGTATGGTAAATGTTAGAAAAATAAACAGAAAAACATGAAAACATCGTAATACCTACATGATGATTTTAGATCCTTTTACGAGATGATCGAAGATTTATCGTATCTATCGTAGACATGAGAATAAATCTAATCTATCCCTAACCTATATTAAAAAATTGAAAAATTTTGATTTTTTTGTTGATATAAATCAATGAAAGGATTATTTTGTTTGAACTCCAGAAATGAAAAACAACGGAGTCCAGTAATTTTGAGTATAATTTTGAATAGAAAATTTATCCATGAAGGAAGTTATTCTTGAAATACCTAATATCCGAGGGGGAGTATGTAACGAGCTGTTTGATTTATGTTGAACGAGTGAACTTCTTTGGCACGCGCTTTGAATAAAATAAAATTCCGAAGCATTATCTCTCAATTATGTATTCATTTTCACGTTAAAGATACATGTGCAACTACCTAACTAGCAGTTTACGAATAGAAAGATGTTTTCCAGTAAAAAACGACTTGTACGGTTCAGAAATTACCCTCTACTTGTTTCTGGTAACTTTGGTATGGATGGGCGGTTGCGTACTCCCGAAGTAATCAAATTAAAGCAATTGGTAAAATTTGATTATTACCTTCTACTATATTGTGGTTTCAAGAACAGATGTTTATCGTTAACGAAATAGCAACGAATATTTTCACTTTCTGGGCTTACTCTTTCGTACATCTAGAAAAACAAAAACTCTACACTCGAACTAATTTAAGAGAAGTGATAGTTAGATGACCAATATGGTTACGTATCTGGTGAAAAATTAGAAATTTTTTGACATCGGCGGTACCTACATACGATAATTATTAAACGTGTCTTGTTTTATTTGTATCTGTTCTGTTATTTTCATTTCATTTTTTTTTTTTCAGTTTCATTATTTCATTGACCTATGCTATGTGCAGATGTTCGTAGTACAAGAACCGGCATAGGTGCAGCTGTTAAAAAACTATAGAATGAATAGAAGAACCGTTTTATACGATAATCTTGTTCTGGTTTACGTAGAGACAGTTGTTCTATACTTCGTACTTACCTACTTGCACGTTCAAGATGACGTTTTTGTATGCGTGTATGTATATAATAACCGAAGGGTAAAAAACTTAGTGAAAACCAACTCTTTTGTTATATTTTACCTTCCCTTTGTAGCCTTTTTCTCAGACGAAATGCTGATGTGAAGAGTAGATCGTCAGATACTGTGTGTACATGCAAAGTTGTTTGGTAGTAGATAATTAGAGTTGGGTAACTACTTGAGCATATTTAACACGTTCGTAACGATTTTTTCGAGTACGTTAAACTTCTTACGTTTACGAATTGAAGGCTTGAAAGAAATGGTCGTAATGCCGTCGTATGAATTATTGAATAATTCGAATTGTCAAACGAAAATTCGCAGCGTGAACGATGCCAGCATCTAGATAGGTATTTTGGAAAACGTGGCCGTAGCATGTGCACCTGTTGCAGGAATTCTACTTCTTTAAAATGTAAACAAATACGGGAGTTGAAATAGGCGGTATTCTTGAATTTGAATAAATCCGTGACGTGATTAGGCTACAAAAAAAGGAAATCGTTCGAGAAAATTGAGCAAAGGAAAAGAAAAATCAGTAGGCACTTTGAGTGCTTGATTTGGAATTCTGG
The DNA here is from genome assembly GCA_033439095.1 of Pseudococcus viburni. Lineage (NCBI taxonomy): Eukaryota > Metazoa > Arthropoda > Insecta > Hemiptera > Pseudococcidae > Pseudococcus > Pseudococcus viburni. The sequence continues at coordinate 205,486 of JAVBJF010000046.1, forward strand.
CAGTAAATTTTTTTATTCCAATCGATAAATTTCGAGTAAAGGGTATGACTGGATAAGGGGTGAATTTGGCCCTCGGCGCTTTTGGGCTCCTAAACATTTCAAACTATGTATATTGACTAGAAAAAATTTCCACAAAATTTTGGACCCCTACTCCACTCCCTTTCGGTGTTATGGCCATTTCATCGAATTATTTTCAAGAATTTTTAATTTCAACGCAAGTGAGGAAATTTTCTGTTCTTTGGCAGAAAGTTACATTTCGTCGAGGTGTATTTATGATGAATGGTGATTTTTTCAGAAAATTTGGTGCATGTGCACTCGTTCACGTTTTTTCGGTCATTTGAAATTTTCACACTAAAAATGCGTTTTTTACGCTTAATTTTTCCATGTATTTGGTTTTGGCGATTTCTTTGAACAAAGAGCCTAAAATCATGAAGACTCGAACAGAAATGTTATTATAGCAGATTTTTCAAATTTTGAGCGTTTTATATAGAAATAAATTACCAAATGAGAAAACCAATCCCATATTCGTATTCAGCAGGTCAAAATACCCCTATCAAACACCCTTTTCGAGATCGTTTCACTTGAAGTCAAGAAATTCACTTGTTTTGTCATGAAAAATCAGTGAAAAAAGTGCATTTTGAAACTTTAAGAAAAAAAATCATGAAGAAGGTGTTTATCGGGGTATTTTGATCTGTTGAACACGAATATGGGATTGGCTTTCTCATTTGTTAATTTCTTTTTGTATAAAACGCTTAAAAATTGAAAAAATTTCTAAAATAACATTTCTGTGCGGTTTTTTGTGGTTTTTGGCCCTGAGGTCAAAGAAATGGCCAAAACCCAATACGCAGCAAAATTCTACATTAAAAACGTATTTTTCAGTACCAATTTTTCCGGGGTAGTCACTAGTCTCTCTTTCTTTGTGGTGGTTTTTACAAATGGAAACTATAAATAGCCGAAAAAACGTGAAGGAGTGCACCAAAATTTCTGAAAAAATTATCATAAATACACCTCTACGTGATGTAACTTTGTGCCAAAGAACAGAAATTTTCCTTCCCTTTCGTTGAAACTAAATATTCTTGAAAATTATGCAATAAAATGGCTATATGCCATGCCAATGTCATAACTCCGAAAGGGAGGGGAGCAGGGGTTCAAAATTTTGTGAATTTTTTTTCAGTCAATATACACCACTTGGTGTTTAGGAGTCCAAAATCGCGGGGGGGGGAGGGTAAATTCACCCCTTATCCGGCCATACCCTTTGAGAAAAACCCAGTATTATTCGAATTTTAATCACCATTTCTGAATTTAACGACCTCTGAAGAATTCTATTATCCTGCGTAATACTTATCTACGTACTAATTTTTCATATGCACAAATCTGGAAACGATTCATAAACTAAGATTAAAAAAATGAAAAAAAGTATGAGATGGTCTTTTTTAATAAAACCAGATTAGGCTGTTTCCAATGTATTATTTTGAATTTAATTTGAAAACTAGGGTGCTTCCGTATTTTTGCAATCTAATTCATTTCCGCATCTTCTTGTTAGGCACGGATTATGAAGTCGAACTAAATAAAAAAATACCATTTTTCAGGGAAACGAAATACCCCCGAAAATAATGTCAAAGGGCCCGTAAATGTGGAAAAAGTGTTCCGTAAAAAGTGTAAAAATCGGAAGGGTGCTAAACAAAGAGTTAGATTTAAAATTGAACAATAGAAGAAAACCGTCACAGCCGTTTTACTTTTCCTAGATTTGGAATTGAATTTCATTAAATGGACTAAACTGCGTAAAACAGAGTTTCTGTTATTTTTTTCGAAATATGTAGGTACCGCGAATCTAAAATTGAAAGGTACCTAGCTGGTAGCTACCTAACTTCCTAGTACCTGGCTACCTGCCTATTCATGGGTAAATGGTTAGACGTTCGTTTCCATATTTTTCAATATATCTTCCTAAACGTTTCCAAGAAATACTATTTCAATGAATAAATTCCAATTCAGACTAATTTTGAGTTAACTTATTTAGAAGGGAAGGGAGGAAGGCGGGAAGTAGAAATCCTTCCATAACCAAAACCTCCAGTTTTTGAGTAGGTACCTATACTTAAATTCAAATCGATATATTAAATATTACATCTATCTACTTCGCCGGGGAGGGAGGGGTCGGGAAACGATGGAAATTCTTGCTGGCAGTCCACATAATTTCAACAGTCTGGGCTGTATTTTGGAAAATTTCGTGAAATAGTCAAATATTGGGGAAAAAATTATTCAATTTATGTGTTGAAAAATTTAAAATGAATATCATTCATTCAGTTTTTAATGATTTATATCTCTTTCCCCAAATAGTCATTTTTTGCCGTTTAATATACCATTTTTCCAAAAAATTACCCCTGCTCCGTTGACCATATTTTGTAGGTTGAATTTAAAAAAAAAAAATTGTCTATTTCTTGATTAGTTTTTCTTTCTGTCCGCGTTTTTTTGTTTCCAACCGCAGAAGAAAAAACGCGCCTATTTAATAATGAGCCCAAGTAACCGCTTAACTAAGGACAGGAAAATTGGGATAACGACCTCTTCCTGGCCACAGAAATGCTGGGTTTCGAAACCGCTTCCAATTGATTTGAAAATAAGGTATGGTACGTCTACGTATCTATCAACCTTTTGCTTTTTACGTCGATGCGCGTGCAGTAGGCGTATTTTTTAATTTTTTCCAGAAAAATTTCCTGCCCCAAAAATGTGAATTTGAACTCAAAGTTACGAATTTTAGAAAATTGTCCTTTAATCGATCAAATAGGTCACTGATCTGAACTTTTTTGTCGATTTTAAACGATATTCTCTCATAATTTCAAAAATTGAAATTTTCGGAGAGAAAACGGACATGAATTCGGTGGGATCAGTGACCTAGAATTCGTCATAAAACATTGTTATCTACATAGATTTTAAAAATTGTCCAAAACTCACTCAAATTGTTATGATTATGTTTCACTCAAGATAAATAATTGTATCAAACTCTACAACAAAGAGCATTAAGTCAAAGCCCTCTGTTCTAGGCCTCCCAATCCATGGTAGGTATAAGCACCCAGATCTGTTTACATAGGTATATTAAGTAGGTATGTGATTTGATTTCAATAAACGTAGATTGAAGTAGGTAAGCTACAAAACATTTATTTAATGGTCTTCATCTCCTGAGGAAATTGACTGAAAAATTCGCAAATGCCCTCAAACTTTTTTAGATTTTTTTACCGTGTAATTTGATAAAAAAAATTTATTAGAAATAAAAGTTAATTTAAACTTGAAAAGCTTATCATGCCTCTAATTTCTTCAAAAAAAAGTCGCTAAACCCAAAATTATGGAAATAATTTTTCTTTCTTGATTTTACTGTAAGTATTTCAAAATTTTCCAAAAAAATTGAAAAAATTATGAGAAAGCCATACCATATTCTCAGTAGCGCAAAAAGAACCTCAAAAATTTCGAAATTTTGAAAAAAAGGAAATCAAAATTTCCAAATTTGGGGTCCTTTTTGGGACAATTAGGGAATGACATGAAATCGATTAATACCTCACGATATCTTGTAACTGATAAAAAAAAGCTTTTTTTCAATGGCGTTTTTTACAAAAAGTTGATTTTGCAACTCCTCCCATCTTAAAACCAAAAAATATTCCAATTATTACTGAACATGTAACCAATCTCTCATTGTCATTTCTTCAATTTCACTTGAATTGAGTCGTATTTTTCTTTCTTGAAAGGATTTATGATAAAATCCAGACTTTTGCAGAGAATCGCTTGAAATTTACTTTTTTCCTCTCTCCTCTTGTAAAATATAGTAAATCAAAGCACATAGGCTATGTTTTGGTCACCCTTTCAAATCATTTTCATTTCCAGGCTGTTGAACAAATATTTTGGCAATTTTGACAGCCATTCAACTCAAAATAAAAATTTTATAATTCTCTCCATGTCACAAACCTTTCTTTAAATTATCAGGTAGGTACTTACCTATAAAAAGAACATTAGGCAGAGATACCCTCAATTTTGAACATTTTCCCAACTTGAAAATCAATTCATTCAATTTTTTGGGGAAGGGGTTACTGTTTAATCTGACGCTGAAATAATTTTTAACGGCGTCTTCACTCTTCAGCACTCCACCCTTTCCTCATTACCAGATGACTTTTTGGACCACCATTCGAATTATGGCATTTGTAGTAGCGCATCCAGCTAGATATCTATGCTAACCGAGAAATCCGAACTATTTTGAATAGGTTAAATCTGAGGGCATCTGACGGTTATTGTCTATAAAGACCTATATGCCCATATAGTTCATTTCTAGATTCTTGCACACTCTCTTCTCTAGCTCACTGCATCGAACCCAAGTTACCAACGTGAGAACGAGGCGAGCTGTATGAAGTGCCTATGTCGTAATGCAGTGACGGAACTAGAAATGACAAAAAACCCAATACAAAGCAAAGTACACTGGAGCGAACCGAATTTGAAACTTGAACCCATTGCTTCTAAACCTTTCATTCGTGGCTGCATCAATGGTAAAATAAAAATGCACTTTTATTCAATCTCCATACAGGGGTTATCAAGCTACATATGTTGGTGGCAGCGTTGGATTGACGTTATGCAACGTGCTTTAGTCAAAGGTTCATTTGTTTGTTTTTATTGTTTATTTTGTATACTTAGACCTGCCTAATGAATTTTTTCAGCTATATGAAGTCAAACAAGGTATTCTTGCTTCCTTTTAACTGCAGGAATTGAGCATTTAAATACTTTTCTATTAAATTACGACTTTAAAATATTAAAATTTCAAATAGGTACCTACGTAGGTAGCTTACCTATTTCATTAACAGTTATAGTAAGAACATTCTACTCTCGATTAGAAATCAGTTAAAATTATCGAAAATCAGTGAGAAACAGCCAGAATTGCAGCACAACAGAAAATCAGTGAAATTTTTTTACTGAAAACGAATCAGTGAAAAAAATCACTGAAAATCAGTGAAATTTATGAAATTTGCTGAAAAATCAGTAAAAATCTTCGGCTATAACTTTCAAAATTCCGCACTTATAAAAAAAAAGTTGAAAAAAATTGTAGACATAAAAAAACGATCAATTTTTTATTTACAATTTCCCCTAGGACGTCATGGGGGGGGGGTCCTTTAGAAAAAAAACAATTTTGAAAATTTCTCATTTACTTACGCAAATAATTACTTACCAAAAATCGAATTAATCGACTATTAGGAGCGGTTCTTTTGCATAGTACATCCTCATTTCAAAGTTGAAGGAAGCAAGGGAGGTGGACCCTCTGTGGAAAAAGTCGCATTTTCCCCTAACAGTTGTTCAGCTGCAGTGAAAAATTCGAAAAATTGGCCCTAACAAACGTAGAGCATTAAAAGATGAACATTTTCCTTTTCTGCTTTTTTTCTACGTGGTCTTAGGGACGAACTATTGCAAAAAAAGCAGTGTTCGAAAATTCGAATTTTAAATTTCCTGTTGGGTCTAGGGGTCAAATTATTATAAAAATCGAGTTCAGCGCCCATAAAAACCTTATAACTCTACTTGTTCGACCATTGGTTTGCAACATTTCATATGTACCAGGCTTACACATACCTATGAAATTTATTGAATTACACAAAACCTCCCCATCCTGCTAATTTTTTTGGAGTTAGGACCTTTTTTTTAAAAACTAAAATTAACTGTACTATTGGGCTAGCCAAGCCTAAAGTGAAAACAAATAATGAGGTTTCCTACCATCCTACGATTAAACGAAGTGAAGAAAAAAAACCTACTTCATACGTACAGATCAAAGAAACCGTTACCATTCGAAAGATTCATTTTACAAAAAACTTCCCCAAAAAAATGTATCATCAGGTGCGTAATCCATATCTGTTCGTACCTATATGCATGTAGGTACATACGATCCATACTTCGAATTCACGAATCCATGAGAACAACCCGCAAACCCTTAACGTTCAAATTAAAGCGTGAATTTCACCCCGGATGTAAAAAAACTGAAAAATATTCGCAATAAATTATAACACGAGCGCACACTGTGAGAAAAATATTTTTCAGTTAGTTAAAACCCACTGGTTCGTTGTACAAAAAAAAAAGGAATAAAAAAATGAAATACTCGCAGGTGAGATGTAAAGACCGGTTACTCCGTTAAAGATGCAATTGAAAAGAGGTTCAAAGTACCCTTTCAGAAAGCGCATGCAGAGACATCAAGGGGAGAAATAAATCCGGAATCGCGGTCTTTTCATGTACTAAGCAAGCATTTATTAGGTGGGACTGTAAAAAAAAATCGGGGAGCGAATATAAAAAAACACGAACCGGAGGGATCTGTCAATGTATTTCATAACCGAATCCTTTCACTAATCAATGGATTTACTACTTCCGTGTCCGGAAATCGAACCGTATAATCCGTTCCTTTCAAAGTACATGGAAGTTTTTACTTTTTGCAGCAGCAGTTACACATTTGAAATTTTTGGAACGTAGAGAAACTGTTTGGAATGGAATTGGCGCGGTTTTACGAATCTGACTGATGATGGGTAGATTTCAAAAAGGATAGGCACGTTTCAATTGATGAGAAAAAAATTACTTACGTTGATAGATTCTTTCTTATGTTTAGTAACAACTCTTTGATAGGCTGATTCAAATCGAATCTTTTATGTTTCCTTTAATTTGTCAAATTGGTTTATTCGTGATGATTTTTTTTTTGTTTCTGAATTGAAATGTCAAGTGATCGATGCAACTTGATTGCTTGAAAATTGCTGAAAAATTTTCAAGGGACGGATAACCTATATTATTGAAATCTCGAAACCAAGCTATATATAGAAATTTCTATTATCGCCAGTTTTCATTCGGGAAAATTCCTCATAGACACTTTTCTTTTTAAAGAAAAAAAATGTTAACCAAGAAGATGAAACTAGAGTAATTTGGCATTGGCAATTGTTGAAGTCAAAATCAAATGAAAAAATTGTTAAAACGAGCTAAATTCAACAGTGGCGCAGCCAAATGAACTTTCAAAGTGGTGAGAAGAAGAGAGGGGGAGAGTTCAGTGAGAAAAATGATATTGTCTTCATCACAAAACATAATTTTTTTTTAAAATAGGTACCTACCCATTACTTTAAATTAAGTATACGAAGTTTGTAAAGTGAAAAATTTTGTTTAAAAATGACTTTTTGGATCGTGGAGGTGGGTTCAAACTTTTATTTCTCCTTCCTCCAAACTATATTTCATAATAATTTTGATATGTACCTATCTATTAATTTTTGTAATTTTTTATTTTGGTGAAAACGCTTGCCAACATGGTTAAATTTTTTGACCAAAGTTTGTAACAAGACAGGTAAGTATCCCAACTCAAAGTAAAATTTTGAACCCCAACAAAAATAAATCGAAAATGCATCATAAAAGAACCTCACATCCAAAATTTCAGGTGCTGAAGTTCATTACTCCAATTTTGGCGAATTTTTGAAATTTCAGAATTGAGTACCTCATCGCCGTGCAAAATATGAAAATTTGATCTAATCAACGAAAAAAGCTAAAATTTGGTATATCCTATTTTCGGTCTACCGAATCGATTAGAAGCGGTTTCGAAACGTTTCGAGACCTCCAGAAAATTTTGGAATTTTTCAACACTGGGGAAAAGCCCATGAAAATGATTTATATGAACTTCAGCACCTATAATCGCGGAATACCCATATTGGTGGCCTATTTGATCAATGATAGCACAATTTTCCAAAATTCGTAACTTTAGGTTCAAATCCATATTTTTAGGCAGGAGAATCGACTTTCAGCTTTTATTCACTTTAATGCTTGCGATGTGGGTGTATTTTCAATTTTTTCTAGAAAAATTTCCTGTCCAAAAATGTGAATTTAAACTCAAGGTTACGAATTTTGGTAATATTGTGCTTTAATCGATCAAATAGGTTACCAATATGGGTAATCAGCAGTTATAGAAGCTGAAGTATTAAAAAATATTGAAAAAATTTGAGTTGGAAAAATTTTTGAAAAACTCTAAAAAATTTAAAGAGAATTTCAAGTTTTTGAAAATTTTAATACTAAAACTGAAATTTTAGAATTGGCAGTTGAGAAAAAATTAATTTATTGGAGTTGAAAAACTCAATTTTAAAGAGTTTTAAGGCCAAAGAATGAAAATTTAGAGTTGAAAGTTGAGAAAAAATTTCAATGAATGCAAATACTTTGATGTCGAAAAAAATCTAAGAGCCGAAAAAAATTGACGAAGAAATTTTAAAGTTGAGAAAAAAGTTTATAGGAGATGGAAAATTAAAATTTTGAGAAAAAATTTTTAGAGTCTAAAAAAATCGAGAAGAAAATCGAGAAAAAATTCAAGTGTTGATAAATATATATTTTGGAGGAAAATACCCAATTTGAAAAAATTTTAGACGTGAGAAAAGATTCTGAAGAAAAAATCACACAGTCGTAAAAAAAATTTCATGAATATATGTAGGTACTAGAGTTGAAAATGTTTTCAAAATAATATGGATTTAGAAAAAAAATTGGCTTACATGGTAATCGAAGACTCAAATGAGTCAAATAGAAAAGATTCAGTCATCAAAAATGAATGATGTTGTCGTTCATTTTTTCAATAATTAAACTTTAAAGATAGCAAAGTAGGATAATAAACATTTGTTTATCATATAGGTATGATCAGTTTGATTTATCTGGATACCTAATTTATCACTCATGTTTGAAAATTTGTGCCAACACTGTACCTAAACAAGAAGTAGATTCAGATTGGAAGCGGAGGAAAGAAGGGAGAAACATGAAATATTTGTATCAATTTTTAGGATTATCTCGAGAGGAGACACGTTGGTGGCAACGAATGTTAGGTCGAAAAATAAAAAACAAACGAGGGTTGCGTGATGAAAAATCCAAAAAATTAAGTGATTTTTGAAACAACGTTCCGAGATAACGTAAATATTTTGGGTATGAGAATTAAAGAAAAAAAGAGTTCAAAAGAAACATTTCAAGAGAGATTTGGGGGGGGGGCTACTCATCTCTTCTTTCCTCTCCGGTGAATTATCGTTGGTCGTATAAAATTTCGAAAAATAGATACCAATTATTTCATCAAAGACGAAAATCATGATATGCATATTTAAGTTGCTTAAAACGAAAATGAAGTTTTCTCCAAGCAATATTTTCAAAGTCTAAAGCGCTGAAAATTCCATATTTAAAAAAAATTGAGTCGTCAAGATAGTTTAAAACCCCCTTCCTTTTTCTACTGAATAAACCTTCAGAATTCCACAAATATAGGATCCCTTGAAAGCAATTTTGTAATTAGTAAGTATAGGTACCTAGTACGTACCTACCTACCTTCCTACCTACCTTCCTACCTACATTTCGTCCTGAATACGTAAAATTGAATATAAATGAAGAGTCGTTTTCCAAAACGCATTAACGAGAAAAAAGTGTTTTCGAGATAAACGAAAAAAACTTTTCCATTCAACAAATCATGCGCATTCGGTTTGAAACCTTTTTAACATAGTAGTTGGGACGACCCTCGATACACTAGGTGACATTGCGAAGTTTCAGACATTGTTACCTATCCACAATGGACTGAGAAAAAACAGCACTAATGCGTTTTGGAAAACAGATTGGGATTCTGATGCGTTTTGGAAAACAAATTCGGACTTAATGCGTTTTGGAAAACTCATTATTGAGATGAAAATGCATCATTACCCAAAAAAACAAAAAATAAGATTTTATAACTTCGTAACTAATCATTTATTATTAAAATCACAATCTTTGATGGGATCCCTTCACCCCCGGGGGGGATACAGGGGTCCACAATTTTGCCCACAATTGAAAAAAAATGATGAAACGTATCGATTTCTACTGATTCGAAGGCGCTGAGTTCGAATATGTAATCGGTTTTTTCAACCAACCCCTCTAAATCCTCTTATTGGCCCCCTTGATGAGGTCAAAATTCAAAAAAATGAAAAATAACGTGTGACCTGTCGTTCATGAGGTTTTTGAGGTCGCTGAGTTCGATTATTTGCTTATTTTTTGAATTTGACCCTTCGGTGCCCTTCTAGCTCCCCAATTTTGGGAACGGGGGCTGAGAAATGAAAATCAGTGAAAATCAATATGCCACACGCAATTTTCATTTTTCAGCCCCCTTTTTCCCAAAATTGGGGAGCTAGAAGGGCATCGAAGGGTCAAATTCAAAAAATAAGCAAATATTCGAACTTAGCACCCTCAAAAACCTCATAAACGACACGTCATATGACATTTTTCAAAGATATAAAGCTGCGCCGTGTCGATAATGCGTTTTGGAAAACAGATGTTGAATTTAGGGTTTCGCTTTATGCTGGATAACACAAAGTTCAAGTAGGTATTCAGGTAGGTAAGTGCTACATGTTGTGTAGTATGTTCTCCTGAACAATTTGGCTCAAAAAAACGATTTTCGAAAAAATGGTCGATAATGCGTTTTGGAAAACGACTCCTCAAATAGACGATTCGTGATCTTCGTCTGACTGTAATTTCCAATTTGATACTCAGAAATTTTCAAATTACATTCACGTATCTCCCTACGTAATAGACACTTGTATTTATGTAGAATTCATCATTGGAATATATCGACTGTGAAATTATGAACTCTACATTATTGAGCTCCATTGCTCTATTTCATTAGTTTTTTTCATTCGAACTCGATTTTTCAAATTCAGGCTTCAATTTTCTCTTCTTCTACTTATCTCGTTAAAACTTCAAATGCAAAGCGAAAGTAATACAGGAAAAATTTTAAGTAAGTACCTAGCACCTACCTATTTCAAAACTTTAAATATTTCGGTGATACCTACATATTTTGCAGAATTAATTTTTTCCTCAGCAACAGCAACAGCAACCTTACATAAGTACTTACCTATTAAAAGAATTTTAAGTATTTCATCTAAACGAAGGAATTTTAAGGAATATTTCTCATTATAAATTAAGATCAACTACCTATCTTTTCCTAAGTACCTATCTCACAATCCTTAATCTTCAAGGATTTCCCACAGAAACTATAATGGTAGGTAGCTAGGTGTAGGTACCTCTACCAATTCGGTAAAAATCACACAGTAAAATCCCCTCCCCCTTCCATCAATATTTACCTTTTCGGAAGGGTGAACCGAAAACATTTCTCGTCTGTCTTCTATTCAGGTATAAAAAATTTACCAAATAATCCGCTTGATTAATATACGTATTTTTTACCGGTGGCATAGTGTAGGTTAGGTAAAATCTTAGGTATCTTAAACATAACCGCGATACCTTACATCTTCTTTATTAGGTATACCTAGTTCAGTACACACGCTTCCTACCAGGGAAGGACAAGTTTGATGACGATTACCTTCTTATTGTAAAGAACCCCTTCTCCGAGAGCCAAAATTCTGCTATCATCGATCGACTGATCGCGTTCTATGAAATCGTGGCATGCATTATCATCAGGGTGGCGAAAAAGTAAACCGGGTCTTTCTACGATCTTCCGAAACTGACTCGAGTCTCGAGTTGTATCACACGACGGTTCCACGTTAGTCAATTATCATTTGCAATCTAGTCTTCTTCGATTAATTAAACGGTGATGTAACTCTCGTTCGATTATTTTTAAATCATCGTGATTTTTTTAGAAACACGTTTTTTCATATTTTATTACTCGATTTTTTTTTATTTTTTTGGTGTTTGTTAATTTGAATTTTTTAAACTGAAAATGTGATGCTGGAAAAATGTTCCTGAGTGTCCCTGGTGAGTTGAATTATATCTAAACGAGATTACCGTGTGAGCATTTCTCTGTAATTTAGCCATGTGAACCATGTGCCTGTGAGACTTATCAACGGTATTTTTCGTGTTTTTTTTCACGTGCGGAACATATTTTTAATTTTTTAAATAATAATTTAAATTATCATGCTTGATTTGTACGATGTCTGTGGCTATAGAACATATTTATTTTTTGGTGAGAAAATATTCGATCCTTTGATTTAATTTTTTTTAATATCAAGTAGGTACCTATTTCCCAGTAGACTTGCGATAGGCCTTTAGAAATAAAATTTGAAAAAAAAATCGCGTAAAAGATTTTATCGATACATTGACTTAAATCCATCAATTTCGTGTTCCAATAGTTTCTCAGCCTAGAGGTATTCTAATTCTGGTATAAGTATTTACCTGCTAACCAAGATTTCTGGTTTATTTCTTGGCGGTATCTAGTTAATTTTATCGTTTGAAGAACTCCATTATATCGAAACGTATCAAACCACGTTGAAAATTTTTCATCAGTCAATTGCATAATTTAACGCAGGTTAACGTCGAAGAATCTAAATAGGGGTTGTATAAAAAAGCACCACTCTCATGCATTCTTTCGTTGATAAAGAATTTCCTAGTCTTTTATTGAAAAACACGCCACAATTACGCATACTTGCCAGTTTCCACCCGAAGCAGGTAAGCTTCTATGTAAATAAACACAATTCACCCCAAATACTTGAATTCTGTAGAAATAGGGGATACAATAACAGAATAAAATCATCGGTGAGAGAGAAAAAAAGAAATGGATCATTTCTCGTTGACCTTCAAAAGCTAATAAAAACGTGTTAGGCAAATAATAAATAAAGAAGAGTCCTCGATAATAATACGTTCACGTTACACCTGCTTTGTGAACCCACTTCATTTCAGCAATAGCATCACACGAGTTGACTAATGCTACCCATACCTTTTTATCTCCATACGACTATTTCTCTAAAAACTCACCTTTACCTATCGCTTTTTTGTAAAACAAAAACTAACGGAGTCTTTCTTTCTTTTTTCTGTCTCAGGATGTAGCTATATTTTTTTCCTGTTGTTTTCTTTCGATGGGTAGTAAATAGGTAGGTGGTTGCTTTGTTGGAGAGAATGATGGAGAGGTTGTGTAGTGTGTATCTTTTTTCGAATGGAGATGTGTTTTTTATAATTTGTAGCAATTTTTTATTCAAAAAATTTATAAAATTGAATTGAGGATTTTTAAATGTCATTTTTTCATGCAGAAACGAAACCGTGGGAGGGAGGAGGGGTGGGAGGTGGATCTGACTTTCGTATTTTCTCAAAAAATTGTCATAGGGGTTAACCGGATAAAGCAACAGCTCCGATTTTCATTCCAACCCCTCAGATGATGTCCCTTGATGTAAAAAATTCTGGAAACATTTTTGACCCCTCGACCCCCTATGGTCATTTTATTGCATTATTTCCAAGAATTCTTAATTTCAATGGAAATGAAATGAATTTTCTGTTTTTTGACACAAAGTTATGTCTCACGGAGGTGTACTTTCATAACTTTTTCATCAATTTTAGTGCACTCCTTCACGTTTTTTTCGGCCATTTGAAGTTTTTAAACGTAAAAAACGCCATATGAGCGAAGAGCAACCACCTTGGAAAATCTGAAAAACTTCTCTTTTTTTATGTAGGTAGAATCTGAATCTTCCCTGTGTATTTGGTTTCGGCAATTTCTCTGAACTAAGGTTTGAAAATCGCAAAAAAATCGTACAGAAATTTAATTTTAGCAAATTTTTCAATGAAATGGCCAAATTAAGAAACCAACGTCGGGTTCATGTTTAACGCGCCAAAATACCTTGATAAAAACCCTTTCTTAGATTGTTTTACTTGAAGGGTCGAAATTTACTTCTTTTTTAAATTGATTTTTCATGAGAAGAAAAGTGAATTTCAAAACTTGAAATACATAAAACGATTGCGAAAAAGATCGTTCGGTCATATGAAGCTTGAAGTATGTTTGAGAGATAGGGGTTGGGGATTTCGCCTCCTTTTCAATACTAAAAATATTGATTGCAAAAATGAAGAAATTTCAGTTTTTAGATGCTTTCTTTTTCAAAAATTTTTGCATTCATTCTCAAAATAATGGTATGAATCCTCTTCTCTTCCGTCCCAGACAATTGAATATTTTCAAGCAGAGAAAAATTGTTCTCATTTATCAAGAACCTAATGGCGATCGCAAATGGAATTTTCAAAAAAATTGATTTTTCTGGAAGGGAAGGGAAGGGGAGGGGAGGGGAGGGGAGATTACTAAAGAATTCAGCTTTTCTTAGAAGTCAAAAAAGTAGCACGAAAAAAGCACTATTTTTTTTGTTTTCAAAAAGACTGGTCATGCAATTATCTCTTTTTTTAAAATATGAGTCGAACCAAGAGTATGATCGGAAAAGGGGTAAATTTAATCCCCCAGGCGCTTTCAGGCTCTGAGACACCCCTAGTGGTGTATATTGACTTGAAAAAATTTTTCATAAAATTTTGGACCCCTACCCTTTTTCTTTCGGCGTTATAGCCATTTTATTGCACTATTTTCAAGAATTTTTAATTTTAACGGAAATGAAGAAAATTTTCTGTTCTCTGGCACAAAGTTACATCTTCTAGAGGTGTATTCATGATAATTTTTTCAACAATTTTGATACATTCCTTCACGTTTTTTTGGCTTTTTGAAGTTTTAAATCGTAAAAAACACCATATAAGTGCAGAGCGACCACCCTGGAAAAATTACCAAAAACATGTTTTTTAATGTAGAATTTCGTTGTGTATTTGGTTTTGGGCATTTTTCCGATCAAAGGACCAAAATTTGTAAAAAAAAACGTACAGAAATGTTTTTATTTTAGTATATTTTTCAAATTTTGAGCGTTTTATATAGAAAGAAATGACCGAATGAAAAAAAAATCATTATCGTGTTCAGTAGGTCAAAATACCCCGAGAAACACCCTTTTCGCGATCGTTTTACTTGAAGTCTCGAAATTCACTTTTTTTGTCATAAAAAAACCAGTGGAAAAACTGTATTTTGAAAATAATTTTAAGCAAAACTATCGCGAAAAGGGTGTTTATCGGTGTATTCTGACCTGCTGAACACAAATATGAAATTACTTTTTTTTACTTGGTCACTTTTTTCTAATGCATAAAACGCTCAAAATTTGAAAAATCTGCTAAAATTACATTTCTGAACGGGCTTTTGCAATTTTCAGCCCTTAGTTCAAATAAATGGTCAAAACTAAAAATACAGCAAAATTTAATTTTACACCAAAAATCGAATTTTTTTGTTATTTTTCCAGAGTGGTTGTTCTTTGCTGATGGTGTTTTTTACGACTGAAAACTTCAAATCGTCAAAAAAACCGCGAAGGAGTGCACCACAGTTATTGAAAAAATTATCATAAATCGTAGGTATGTACTTTTTTTTAAACACCTCTACAAGATGTAAAATATCCTTCATTTCCGTTACAATTAAAAATTCTTGAAAATAATGCAAGGAAGGGATGGGGTCCAAAATTTTGTGACAAATTTTTTCTAGCCAATGTACACAATTTGAAGTGTCTAGGAGCCCAAACGCGCCTAGGGCCAAATTCACCCCTTATCCGGCCATACTCTTTTTTTTAAAAGAATACCAGTCGACAAATTTTTAATTTTCTCCTTCCTCCCCGAAATTTTTGCCCAAGTTTTGTGTCTGTTTTCATGATAACCCTTCTATGTGATAAGTGGTGCAATAAGTAGGTAGGTCTAGATACGTTGGTAGGTAGGTACAAATGATTCTTTTGATACTCAAATCACGACCTATCTATTATGAAATATTAAAAGTAAAGGTAGAAGAAACAATGAGAAAAACAATACCCTGACAGCTTTGAAAAATTTTTTTGCAATGTCACCGATACTTGATACGTGCAATGATGGATTGAGTTACGACTGGGTGTACACTTGAGAGAACTAGTTTATCGCCATGACGTGCGATTAATTATATAATGTGCATTTTTAAATCCTGCAACACTTTAGGTTTAGGATTTTTTCTCAAATACCCATCTATTTTATAGTAATAGTATCAACCCCCTTTAAAAATCTGTTTTTTCTCCAGGGCAATATGGCGGAGATGAAAATACGCCGAACTGGACCATCGTGCGAAAAGAAGAATCCGCAGTAGACATTTTAATTATTTAGAATGATGGCGAATCATCTGAGAAAATAGGTCACATAAAAACGGGTAGCTTGAGCCCCTTAATGCAACAGCTTCGAACGTCTGCATATGAATGGTACGCGGCTTTTAAATAGAAGAAATCGATAAATGGTCCGCGTTTGCATCCCTCCAATCAGCATTGAATTGGGGCGCATTGTAGTTCCGCCTTTAGTAAACATAATTACGCGATTTTTTTCTCCACGTCGGTATACGAGGGAAAACCTTCTCATGAATCCACTTGCATCTTAATCATTCGTCAATGTTGGTGAAAAGAGGTGTCTCGTGAATTAACGAAAAGTTCATTTTTAGCTTTGTTACGTAACGTGTTGTAATTTTTGAGGTGAGATTAGATTTTTTTCGTTTTATTTCGAGTAAAAGGATGTATTTTCGAGTCATTCAGTATGGAAGAAATTTCGGTCGCGGTTTTTATTCGAGTAATGTTTTCGTTGGCTGGTGTGCAGTGAATACTTATTCTTGGTAAAGTACACGAGTAACCAAAGCACAGCTTTCAAATCGATATTTTCCAGGTATCGTTTCGTTTCTTCGTTTATTTATTTTTTGTTTTAAGTTCATACACGTGCTATTAATAACAGGTAGCCTGTCACATGTTGATATAGTGTAAGTTGTGCACTGCGTTTGAATTTTTGTCTGAAATTTTCAACCGAGCTTGTACGTTTTGAGGATTTATAGAATTTGTGTGTATTTTGAATTATTTTGCAAAATTCGTTTAGCAGATGGCCTTATCTTAGTAAGAAAATTATTTTTTTGTTGTGCTATGGAAAAATGAATGTGGAAAGTTTCAGTTCTCAAATATTACCTAATTATTTCGTGTTTAGATTTAGGTAGGCAAATCGTTTTATTATTATCCTTTTCGGTTTATTGCTTATCCATTCAATGTGAAAATCAGATACATTTTAGGGCTTCCATTCGTAAAAATGTGAAACTATTCTGCTTCATTTGAGCTAGAAATATACCTGTCTGCTGTTTGTATACATTATATTATTCTGATGATGTTGTTTTTACAATATTTTCCAGATGAATTGGTACCGATCACGTTTGTGGGAAGTCATTTGAAAGATAACCTCACGTTTGTACCAGCCAGTTACGATCTTTTCATGAAAATTTTCCTTTTTGATGTAAGTAGGTCTAGGTATGATACAAAGAAGAGGTACGTAAAAAAAATTGCACACGAGTTTTATTGCGGAGCAAATGTTTTTAAATTATGGGTACCCATCTCGTCAGGGTTCTCCTTTAATTAAAGAATAAACATGTCAGATATTTTAACCTTTTTTGAAATTTTGTTTCAAAAATTAAAATTTATTCAGCAATTTTAATAAACAAAAAATTGAGAAGTAATTTTATATCAAATAACTCGAATTATAAATGTGGAAAATATTTTTTGTTAAAATAGGTATCAGATATTTATAGATCTTTTGAAAATGATTCTCCATTTTTCAAAATTGCTAAGTAATTTTAGATAAATCAAATAAGTAGTTATAACAATCAAATTTGAGATTTTTGTAACTTTTTGATATTTTGTCTGATACCTATAAGAAAACATTAGTGGTGTTGCCAAGATTTTCTTAAAGAAGGGGCAAAATTTGAGGATGACTACTATAGCAATATAAAAAAATCAAAAATTTTAAACCTTGACCGGGAAAAAATCGGAGTTAGAGCGAACATTTTTTTGAAGAATATTATTAGAAAATTTAAACTAAGAAAAGTTAGTAGGCGTGCAAAAATGGCAGACAAAGTGGCAGAAAAGAGCAGAAAGTCTTAGCAAAAAAGGACAGAGAAGGACAAAATTTGTTTGCGACTTTTGTTCCCTGGGTAGTTAAATGTTTGACGAGTTATTTACTATTTCAAGGGGTATAGGTATGTCCTCTTTGCCTCCTTCTCGGCTATGCCACCCATCAAATTTAAACTATTGTTAAAATATCTGATATTTCATCTTTTTTTTATCTTTTTTTTCAACTTTTTAAAACTTACTGAGCAATTTTATAAGTTGAAAAGTGATCCAGGAGGAAATGGGAAAATTTCAGCTTGGTCGAAATTGGCCTGCAAAATTTGAAAAATGCCTATCTTCGCTTTTCAAATGCAACTTTTCAAAACTTTTTTGCCCTTGTGAAAAATAAATGAATATAAATTTATATTTTGGAAAAACCTTCCGAAAATCAGTCATTTTTCGATTTTTTATCGCACAAATTTCGTTTCTCCTACAATACTATTTCGATTTTTCTGTGTAAAAAATACCAAAAAATGGACTTGAAGAATACCTTGTTCCTCTCCCCTGAAAATCATCTTCTGAATCTGTACCAAATTACCTCATATCAACATTTCCCCCCAAGTTTTTTCATGTGTAAAAAATAGCACCGCCAACATGAGCTTTTTTAAGCAAAAATTCATCAGTGTTTTGACATTCTCTCTAAATATACAGGGTGTATGATAAGTGATTACAATAACTTGAAATTTTCATATACTTACTTACTTAACCGAAACCCATTTTAAAAAACCAATTAGATTAATTGTTTATATTCAAAATTTAAGGGAGAATGACCTTTGAAAAGCAGATTTAAAAATATTTTTATTTGTGGAAATCTTCAAAATCTTGAAATGGGTTGAGCAGGGTTGAGCCATCCTCGAAAAATAAACAAAAGACTGTACCTATTGTGATTTTTTGCCAGAACTGAAAATTGAAGGGGACTTCGAAAAAATGCATACGAAAAAATCAATCAACGAAAATGAATATTTGGTACCTGTTTTTTAATTTTTAAAGTTTGTTTATGTTATTATTTGTAGATTTTTTATGTTTAAAGAATTCTTTTTTTTTAATTTTTTCTTTTTTGATGGTTTTTTATCAATTTTTCATTTTTGTAGGTACCAAATTGGAAAACAGGTAAAATTTTGTTCTGATGCTTTTTTGTTCAACAGTAAAATTGAAGAGCCTATGCGTTATTATTGAAGTAAATTGGCTTCAAAGATTTTTTTAATTTTCTCAACTTGGAATTATTCGTGGCCCTTCAATTCTGATGTTACCCAAAAAATCATCAGAATAAAACTTGTTCAGTTTTTAATGTAGGTAGGTAGGTAGGTAGTAGGTACCTACCAAGTATTCATTCTCTATGATTAATTTTTTTCCTAAATTTTTTGGCAGCCCTTCAGTTTTCAAGAAAAAATTGTGATAAAAATTTTTGTTCGTTTTTTGATACGCCATCCATTCCCATGATTGAAAATATCTCTTGAATTCATTTTTTGGAAGGTTATTTTTGCCATTTTAATTTTAAAGATGAGCAGTATTATGTTCATCTAACAATTCTTTTTAGTGATGCCCGGTTGTATCCAAATTTTTTGTTTACTCACCGGACACCTTGTACATTTTACCATAAAGTCGAATTTGATGTAAAAAAATCTCTGAAATTTTTCCAACTCTGACATGTCAATATTTTTAAGGAAATTTTTGTTTTTTGTCTGATGAAATGCCATGTCAAATCGGATCTTTAAACTTTTATTTATTGGATTTAATGGGGGAGGTCGGCTTTTAAAAATTGTTAACCGACCTCAGCTCTAAAATAAATTCAAATTGTAACGATATTTGCATTTTATAGTTACTAATTATAATTTTGAGATCCTTTAGACTACCTACCTATTGAAATAATTTTTAAAAAAGACTCACATTTCATCGGAATTGTGCGTGTAACCTTGCGTTTTCAAATAGTACAATAGGTAGTTTTCAGTTGCGAGAATAAGGATCGAGTACAAGGTGAAGTTGCGTAAAATCAGATGCTAAAAGCTCAAGTTTCATAAATATTTCGAGACAAACTTGGGGTTGTATTTAATATCTTGATATCAGATGTGTTACCTGTATAAAATTCTCGATTTTTGGACATTTAGATTGTAAGTTTTACTTAAGTAGGTAATAAGAAAACTTAATCGTGACTTGAATCGAAGTTATATTTTATTTTAAATTCTTACTGTTTTTTCATATTTTTAGCGGATTTTTGTAATCAAAAGTAAGTTACAATCAAGTATTTAGACAATTAGACATAGACATTATGGACTTCTTTTTTTTTTCAAAAATTGTTGTAATCCACTATTTATTATCATTTATTATTACCTACTTGTACCTAAAGAATAATTTTATTGATGTCATCAAAAAATTAGCCCGATTGAGTACTGATTTCATTTCGGCGATCAGACGGTAATGTTATATGTCTAGCACCACTTGAAATCAGTTCTTTAGAAAGGGCAACTTCATCATCTACCTACTCACCAAAAGTAACTTCGGAGGAAAAATTAAGCACAATTCAGGATCGAGCGATCGACTTAGGGTATCATTATCTAATCCAGATTCAGAACTAATGAGCAGCTTACCCACTCAGAGATTTTCAAACGAATTGCATACGTATCAGGAAAAGTATCTAGGTACCTACCTTGTTCAAATTTATGTGAATTGTTTTGTACAGATTTGTGGCCATTTATGTAAACTTGGGTGCATTCACTTTGGGTTTGAAATTATGTTTACACAATTTGAAATTGTGTATAAACATTATTTCCTCGTCGTTTCTGAATGATTTGAATCGATCATTTTGTCACCTTACCAAAATTAAATGGCTATTTTATAGTAAATCAAATGACAAATAAAGTGCTAACCAGTAGTTTCTGAATTCAAATGAACGAATTTGCACATGATAAAAGTTTATACACAATTTCAAATTGTGTAAACATAATTTCAAACCCAAAGTGAATGCACTCCTGGGGTGCATTCACTTTGGGTTTGAAATTATGTTTACACAATTTTAAATTGTGTATAAACATTATTTCCTCGTCGTTTCTGAATGATTCGAATCGATCATTTTGTCACCTTACCAAAATTAAATGGCTATTTTATAGTAAATCAAATGACAAAAAAAGTGCTAACCAGCAGTTTCTGAATTCAAAAGAACGAATTTGCACATGATAAAAGTTTATACACAATTTCAAATTGTGTAAACATGATTTCAAACCCAAAGTGAATGCACCCCTGTGCTTTTAATGAAAATTGTTAAACCATTTTTCATATTGATAAAAATATATTTATTTTATTTTTTGATTACATTGTTTTAATGTATGAACGAAATAAATTGATTTTAAATCGGGTTATGTGTATTCAATCTATTTTCCAATTACTTACATGGTTTGATTTGCTTCCAAATAAAATTAGGTTTAGGTACTTACCTATCAAGAAATATGATAAAAATAAAATGAATGGATTACAAGCAGTCATCGGAAACAAAACGCGTTTTGGTAGTGGTATTGGTATTGGTTTTGTTTTTTCAATCGTATTGGTATTGGTATTGGTTTTGGTTTTGTTTTTCTCAGTGTTCGGTATTGGTATTGGTTTTGGTTATGGTATTTTGAACGTTTTGTTTTTCGTTTTTTTTCGTTTCGTTTCGTTTTGTTTTTTTTGTTTTTTTTCAAGGGCGTAGGGGACGAGTGTCTGTTTCCCGAAAATGCTCTGGTGGAGGCTCATTTTTTTTTTAGTTTTTCTCCCAAGTCCATTATCGGAGATGTTCAGAGGTCCAAATTTTTTTCCAATCGTAATTTTTTCACACCAAAATTTTTTTACTCAACTAAATTTTTTTCAAAACGTAATTTTCACACACCTAAATTTTTTTCCTCAACTAAATTTTGTGTGTAAAAAATTACGTTTTGAAAAAAAAATTTAGTTGAGAAAAAAAATTTAGGTTCGTGAAAATTACGTTTTGAAAAAAATTTAGTTGAGTAAAAAAATTTTGGTGTGAAAAAATTACAATTGGAAAAAAATTTAAGGGGGAAAACACAAAAAACTGAAAAAAAAACCAGATAAATACCAAAACAAAACAAAACGAAATTCGTTTTGATAGTGGTATTGATAGTGGTTTCGTTTTTTCAAGCGTATTGGTATTGGTTTTGGTTTTGTTTTCTCAGCGTTTCGGTATTGGTATTGGTACTGGTTATGGTATTTCGGGATTTTAGCGTTTTTTTTCTGTTTTTGCTTTTCGGTTTCGGTTTTGTTTCCGATGACTGATTACAAGTAATTTGTGAGCAGCGTAATTTTTCATGCACAATTCCGCGATTTGTTTTCGAATGTCTTCGGGTCTGTTCGTGTGGACTTGATAAAAATTGTCCAAGTTTTTTTTCAGATCGTTTTCAAATTGGATGATAACTGATAGCAGACTCTCACAGTCTCACACTTTCAGACTCAATTCGAACACTGTTAACTGCATTATTATGTACAAAAACATTTTTTAAAAAATAATCACGATACAGAACACAGTACCTAATGACAATTGATTTCAATAAAATGTTGCAGAAAAACTATTATGAGATTTAATTATTACTTACAAGTAGTAATAAACTCACAAGATTAGATTTTCTAACACAGTAAGTACTTTATTTACAAACAGAGATAAATTTTCATATAACAGAGAAATTATTAACTTCGAAACTACCTACATAAATGACTTGTCTAAAATCTGTTTCACAGTTTAAGCAGTATTCAAAATTTCTCGGTTTTCTTGTTCTTGTTGTCTTCTTTGCTTTTCTAGACGGCGTTGTTTTCTCACCATGATTCTGCGTTCTCTTTCGTAATCTCGTTGCCTATCTTTATGTCTAAAAACATAGGTGAAATGAATACCGAAAAATTTATTCTCGAATCTAATTACAAGCACTATGGTCAAGATGAAGATTCATTTCAAACATTAGGTTTTGAAAACTTACTCTTCAAACATGCAAGCCTGATAACGATGCAAGTGAGGTTTGCAGTACGACAAAAATGGAAAGTTATCGGCTTGACAAGCTTTCCATTCAAGATTTTTGTGTAAACAATAGTCGATATTCTCATCGGGTACTTGTACGGATTCTATTTCTGCTCTAGTTACCTTAAATTCTGCAAAAATTACCAGAATTTAGTAAACATATTATACTAAGTATAATGGGCACTAGTATCTATTAAAAAATTAGTCAATAAAATTAGATGTGAGATTTCTATGAACAGCTTTACAATCAGAATGACATCTATGGCAATAGAAATTAATATATTAAACGATGAGAAAACTAAAATGATTGATGTATAAATTACCTTTCAACTTTCTGGCTCCTTGAGAGAAACCAGCCAAAGGATCGTGTTGGATCGGTGATTTATCATATGGAGTGATTTCGGGGTGAAAATAATAATTAATTGTGTTTCCCATTGCAACGATGAAATAATAATTCTTGAAAAATATATAATAACTAACCACAAACGCAATTAATCCATTTTTCGTTCCATTATCTACATCAAAGTTCAATATCATTACTTCCAATTTATTTTTATCATTTTGAACTTTTCAAAAACAAATTCAACGCTACAAGTATGTGACAGGAAGCCTTTTCATCGAAAACAAAAATAGTACATATAGAGACAGATAGAGATCGTTGTAAACAAGTCTTCGGGCTCTTCCTCTTCCCTCTTCGCCACGGGTGGGAATTAAAATTTGTATTTTTTAAAATAATAATTTGTTTTTTATTTTATTTCATTTCAGCAGTTGATCATTTTTTTAAAAACCTTTAATGGTTTTTCGTTTGTTCATTATTGAAGATCGTCTAATATTAAACGTATAAATCAAATGTCAGTTGTCAGAATGTCAGGTCAGAAACACTGAATTACTTACGAAGCATAACTTATACCTATAAAGCCTGATTTATACTGGCACTGAATTTGTCACTGAAAAAGTTGAATCTGTGTTTTCTTACGGAAGCGTTTATAATAAGGCACTGAACGATTCCCTATCTTTTCAATGAAAAGTTAAAATATTTTAACTTTTCACTGACAAATTCAGTGCCAGTATAAATCAGGCTCAAGTCCTAAAACTATATGTATGAGAAAAGGGACCAAGACCAAAATGTATTTTTTTTTTCATTTTTCAGCACAGAAAAAAATGGGAAAAATTTACACCTAGGTCCCTTTTCTCACACATAGTTCTTGAATTGATATGCTTAGTACTAATTCAGCGTTTTTAATATTTTGACATACTTTACTTACCTACATTGAATATTAAATAGTCTTCATCTTGATCTACTATCTAATTGTTATTAAGCCCTGATTGTGAGGGTTTTTTGAGGGTATCTTGATTTTTTGTTTTCAACAATAGTTCCGTCATTTTAGAATTTTTTTCCATTATTGCACCAATTTTCATCGATTTCCTAAATTGTGTGGATTTTGTGAGGGTAGGTACCTGGATTTCATGTTTTCAACGATGGTTTTGTCGTTTTCGAGTTTTAATTCCATTTTTTCACTAATTACCAGCGATTTCCTAAATTATGAGCATTTTGTGAGGGTACCTGGATTTCATGTTTTCAATAATGGTTTTGTCGTTTTCGATTTTTTTCCCCTTTTTGCACTAATTATCAGCGATTTCCTAAATTGCGAGGATTTTGTGAGGGTACCTGGGATTTCATGTTTTCAACAATGGTTTTTCAACAATGGTTTTGTCGTAACATGCACTCCGGAAATTTATATTCACCCAAGCAATTCAATAATTCATTTTTAGAATTCATGTTTTAGTTTTATATAGTTGTGTCAATTATTGAGCTGGGCTAATGGACCTTGTTGTCCGAACTCATTATAAATACAGATAAAAAGGAAAGATTGGACAAAAATACACATTTAAAATGTTCATTTAGAAATCAATACGATAAAGCTGAATTTCCTTGTAGAACTAGTCGAAAGGAAGCGACACGACACCTCGAGTTTTACCAGTTGAAATGAGTTTGTTTGCCTTCTATAGACAGTTTAAAATTCTGGAAAAAATCCAATAGTTACCTACTCCAAAAAATTTTAAGTTCAAATTTTCATGAGTAATTTTTTCTAATAAAAAACTTTTCAATTTCAATACATTTTTCTAATTTTCTCGAATTTTTAAAATTTTAACCCCTTAAATAAACGCCTACGAAATTTTAAAAATATTGATAATTATGATAGTTACATATTGTATGCATTTAAAAAAAACGTGGTTAATGTTCAGCAAAAATGTACCTACTCAATTCTATCTTTTATGCACCAATCCAATAGGTACCTAAATATGGTTATGGTTATGGTATCGGAAATGTCTATAAATCGTGCAGACATTTGCACCAAAGAAACCTTGATATTAGCAGAAAAAATATTCCCGATCCATGAAAACTATTACCAATGAAAAAGAAAAATAGATATAACAAACAATATCTCTAATGAACAGCAATTTACAGTTCGCATATACATTGATTTTTAAAATACTTATTCAACATCATTCTGTAAAACGTACAAATCAACATAAAATTCAATCATGTAGTACATATGGTAAAATAATATTATTCTTACAAAAACAAACAAAATAAAGAGAAAAAAGCTTAATATAAGTATTATAAAATGTATAAATATTTTTGACGCATTCAGCCCTATGGATATGGAAAATAACCACTGAGGAAATAAGAATACAACATTAAATCTTGCATGTACTTATTACTTTTCTTTCTCTTTCTGATTTTATTTTGTTCATAAATATAGGTAAATCTATCAACTCGATTTAAAAACAAAACATATACTCATTGTAGTAAATAGGTATTGCATTTATGGATAGGTAGTATCCGATTTGGTTAATGAAAAGAAGGAAATATAAATTATTTTAATAAATAAAATAAATATTTTCAAAATTTTTGTTAAACGACAGCCGATATAGGTAAGTATTCTACTGATAACTTATAAAATTACAGTTCTTCTCTATACTCACTTTATTACAAAAACTAGGTATACCTACCTATACCTATTTAGATAATCAAAATATAAATATAAGTAATGAAAACAGGACTAACAAAATTTTAAAATGAAGCTCTCAATAAAATAAGCAAATTTGAAAAAAAAATCAATACCAATAAGTATATTAAATTTAAAAATCGTAATAGGTACTGTTTGAGTGCATATTTTAATCTGGAATAATAATACCACCAAATCGAATATAACCATTAAAAAAATCATTATACATTAAAATTTTCAATTTACTTCTTTTTAAAAGAATTCATACCTTAGCAAAAATTTACAGCTATTACTTTGCAGAGCTGACCCCAAAATTATATGTCATTTTGAAACCAAAAAATATCCTATTTATGGTTATCATCGAAACCAGTACATAATACATAAACACTCCCATATCATTTCATTAATAAAAAAGTAAAAAGTTAGCGATAGTATAGGTAATTTTTTCCACAAATTTTGTAATAAAAAATTACCTAAATATGGTAACTGTGAACCGTTGAAGTCAATCTCTAATTTTCAAAATGATGTATCAATTTTGCGATGAAAATTTTCTCGTCAAAGCTCCTAACCATTAAAATAGTTATCCGGTACAATTTTTAATTTAAAAAAAAAACTAACAACAACATTATAAAATATAAGACAGGTAAACATTCGCAATTACGTATAAAAAAAGGAAAAGAAAACAGTTCGTAACAAATATAGGTATGTCAAAATTTAAAATCCTACCTAACACCTTTTCACCGCCACAATAAAGTCTCAAAGCAACCCTAGAAAAATTTTATTTCTCAACATAATTTATGAAATGAAAATAAGTATGCGATCTAAATGAAGGAGTAAGTAAGTAGATCCACATACGTAAGTTTAAGCAAGGTAAGTAGTAAGTAAGTAAGTAAACAGTAAGTATACAAGTGTTGTGAAATGAAAAAAAGAAAATTTGGTCTTTCAAGTGGTGTAAAATTCAAAAATTTAGGTATATTACCTAAATTCCACATCCCATACGGTAATTATTTTTTATTTCAAATATTTCTGATACTTACGGCCTATATTTTTATAATTCATAATAATAAGTTCACTTGAGCAAATTGAATTAGACTATAAAAATCATAACGAAATCTTACTTTTGTTAAATAACTTTACATTTCCATTGAATATCAGGTCGTATGTGAAATTGTGAATTACAAAGCAATTTCCTTCATTTAGTGTTTCAGGTGCCTCGATTTGAGACCAATTCGGTTCTCACTTGAACACGTACGTAAGATATAATCGTTAAAATCATGGCCATCTACATTTGACAGGCCATAATCCTCGATTTGGCAATCATGCAGAAAGGCGAGATTCCTGTATTTTGATTGGTTTTTCATGTTAGTGACGTCATGTTATCACCAATCAAAATGCAGGAATCTCGCCTTTCTGCATGATTGCCAAATCGAGGATTATGGCCTGTCAAATGTAGATGGCCATGTTAAAATTCATAAATTTGGTTACAAAAATACACTCTAAAAAAAAGAAAAAAGTATGTAGCATCTAACTGATATGACTATATCAACACATTATAAAATATTTTAAAAATCGAATTATTCCATTTTTACATTAAGAGATCTTAGAATAGATTAAACGCCGTGTATGGAATTTAAAAAAAATACATCTCTCTATTTTTTTTTTTTTTTGTCAATACGACATGATATAATCCCGATGTACTAGAAATGCGCCAAAAACAGAATGTAGGTTTCATTTTTAGGTTCCCTGAGCTTTTAACGCGTTACTTTTCTCGATTCCATAGGCTTTAAAATATCATAAAGAAAAATAATAATAATTCCCAGTTAATATAATTTTTGTATAGTATATCCGCAGCTTGGCTCTTCATGTTAATTATTAATATAAATCTCGCAAAAAATCACAAAATACGCATAATTAAAATAATAAGTATAGTAATAATAAAAAAATTAATATAATGCTCACAACAAAATGCAAGAAAAAAAATTGAATAAATTTCGTAAAAGTTTCTATCACTCGCATTTACCGAAGGTATTTAACATACAAAACATTTAAGAATCTTAGACATTATTTTTTTTTTACAACACAACTTCTACTTGTGAAATCAAATCTGAAAATTGGTAACACATCGATAATTCAACCGTTTTTATCCCCAGTCAATAAACGATTACGTGATATTTCTGTCAAAGTGGAAAAAACATAAATAAAAAAAGCCTCGTGTTAAGTTAATCAAAAATCAAAGTCTACGTAGATTTTTTTTCATAGAAAGGAAGTAGGTAAGATGACGAAATAGAGCAGAGAAGTTGATGCGTACATGGAGTATAAGTAACACCAAACACATAATAAATCGTAATAAAACTATGTAAAATTAATGTAAAACGAAAATTACAAAAATAAAAACTGATTAAACGACGTTATAAATTTTGAATTATTTTTTTTGGTGTTTTTTAAAACACAATGTAATTTTCTGTACGGTATTTGTGTAGTGTGGATGTGATTTTTAAAATGTTCGAGTAAAACTATATTAGGTTGGAAAGGGGTTTGTTACATAACTGAGCATTTTTCTCTGATTTTTCGGGTACGTTGTGATTTTTCTAATTGTAGCGAAATATTTCGATTTTTTTCCAAGTTGAGTAAGTCTTGGAAGAGCTCTTTTACGTTATAATTAGTTTTGGCAGAGGTTTCCATAAAATGACACCCCCACTGAGCCGCCTCCGCTTCGCCTTCGGCTTGGGAAATTTCACGATTTTCGCTTTCGTCGCATTTATTACCTACTAGCATTATTGGTATGTGAGGTAGCTCATTTGCTCCTTTTACTTCTCTGATTACCTGGAGGAAAATAGCAAAAATGTTATTACACAATCGAGAATATCAAGATACTTGTAATACCATAAGTAGATTTAATCCTGGCTCGAAATAATGGAATTTGTTCAAAATAGATACGATAATCCAAATCACATACATGCAAATAAATTTGCATAATCAAATTTTTGCAGGGGGCATTTCATGGTAATATACACGAGATTTTGATCTGTTTTTCGATTTCGCCCAACAGTCCATATGACAAATAATGAAATAAAGCAAACGCAATTTTTTTGTCCCCACTCCCGGAGAAAGAAGGGAGGTATTGTCTTTTTTCGTGATATGAGGTAGTTTTCAATAGATGTG
Source organism: Pseudococcus viburni (assembly GCA_033439095.1). NCBI lineage: Eukaryota > Metazoa > Arthropoda > Insecta > Hemiptera > Pseudococcidae > Pseudococcus > Pseudococcus viburni. The sequence goes on from JAVBJF010000046.1 coordinate 234,372, forward strand.
ATCGTTTCCAATTTTTTTTCCAAATTCAAATTGTAGAGAGGGAAGGGAGTTCAACAATTGCATCTGAACTATACCTCAAAACAACTCGGTAAAAATTTCACCCTCTGACTCAACTTTGCCCCTCTTCACTCACCCTCAAAATCTTTCCATGTTTAAAAAAATTGAAAATTTCACCAAATACTTAAACTGATTTTGATAAGTATAGAACTTCGTTTTTGACGAATGCTAAAAAAAAACATTTTTTACCCTAAAACAAAATTATCAGTGATGTTTTTCGATCTTTTCCCAATTTTTGAAAAAATAAATTCTAATCCATTCTTAACCCTTCCCACTCGGCTTCAAAATCTAGCGCATCAATAAAAAAAAAATTTAAAAATTCTAATTTTTTATACTGGGTATGGATGTTTTTAACCCCAAAACATCATTTATACTCATTTTTAATCTTTCCCGCCTTGGAAGGGTCCTTAAAAGACACGATTTTTTCACACATTTTTTAAAAATAATCTAAAAAAAATTGATAAAAATAATTCCTTAAACACTTGGAATGAATAGTTTAACTCATAAATCATTAACAAAATTTTCACATTTTTCTCAATTAAAAAAAACATGAACCTACAATGCATTTTTTCATTTTAAAAAAATGTACAGGATTGGAGGGGGGGGATTATGATAGAAAATCACTGTCGATGACTTTTATGGTTTAGAATATTTATATTAACAGAATTTCGAAAAAAATTGTTCAAAAAGTTTTGTAACTAATTATTAAGGTCCCCCCATAAAAAAGGATAAATATTAAAGAATGAGTGTCTAAATGCCCTGAAAAATGAGGCAACGGTGAAAACGAGTGATAATGAATAATAATACATTATTTTTGGATGCAAAATGTTCAGACCATTTTTTGTAAAAAAAATCAAACTTTTTTGGTCAAATTTTCAAAATTTGTTGAATTTATATAGCCCAGTTATTTTAGGTCTGAACTTCCAAAAAATTCTTGCGCAGCTGAATTCCACATTATTAGTGTCTAATGACCTCCCAAACAGCATATTAATATGTACTTGTACCTCGCAAGTGACCGCCTACCCCCGCAAGAAAGTAAAAACCACCCTCAAAACCAGTTTTTCGCGTTTTGTGGCGAAATAATGGCTGAAATCAAAAAATGTCAAGAATAAAAGTTTTTTCTACGTTGAATTTCATGTAGAAATGTTATTACACTACTTCGAAAATTTTCATTTTTAGACCATTTTTGGAGCGTTGAAAATAATGATTTTTCAAAATTCACGAAATTATTTTACATTCAATTTTCAATAGAAGACATCCCTCAGTTTTTACAAGTGGTCAAGGGTGGTGCGAGAAACATGGTAAGGGATGAAAGAGGTTGTTTTTCATTGAAATAACAATGGTGGTAGGTCTAAGTAATCGAGTAGAGTGGAACAAAAAAAAAATACCCTGAATTTTGACCAAGTTCACAGGGATGGTTTGTTTGGAATAGGAAACTCGCCATAAAAAATCAAACGCCTTAGCTCAAGGTGAGGTGAGCTAGGGGTCTTCAAAATAGGGTCGTTTTTGAAAAAATCTCAGTTTTTCTGGGGTAAACTCCAACTAAAATAACATATAAAAGAGGTAAGGGGCACTAAAAAAGTGCAATTTGAAGTACTTGTACTAAAACTATTTTGATATAAAAAATAGAAAACTTTGCATTTCAGTGCTGCCATTACGTTAGTAAAAATACCTACATTTTTGTATTAAAAAAATGGAAAATGTGAGCAAAAAAATATTTTTTACAAAAATCGGAAGTTGGAACCACAAAAATGAAGAATTATCAATTTTTCATTTCAAAAATAGTTTTTTACGTCAATTTTTTAATGTTGGTTGAATTTTGGTGACCAGAGGAATGTCATTTCATTTTTTAGATAACTTAAAACCACAATTTGCAGAGGAAATCCTAAAAATGGTTTCGAAACAAGCCGCCAATGGTTCGAGAAAGTGTAGTAACTCAAATTGTACTTTTTTTTAGCGCCCCTTTCCCCTTTTCTACGTCATTTTAGTTGGAGTTTACCCCAGAAAAACTGCGATTTTTTCAAAAAGAACCCAATTTTATGAACCCCTGGCTTCACATCACTTTGAGCTAAGGCGCTGAAACTTTTTATGGTGGGTTCCCAACTCCAAACAAACCATCCCTGTGAACTTGGTCAAAATTTAGGGTATGTTTTTTTTTGTTCCACTCTACTTAATTACTTAGTCCTATCACCAAATTAAAAAAACCTCTTTCATCCCTTACCATGTACCTCGCACCACCATTGACTGCTTGTAAAAACTGACGGACGTCTTCTATTGAAAATTCAATGTAAAATAATTCCGTTCCTAATGATTTTTTTCCAAAAATACCGTATATCATCGTAAAATGAAAGAAAATTGTGAATTTTGAATAATCATTATTTTCAACTCTTCAAAAATGGCCTAAAAAATGGAAATTTTCGAAATAGTTTTATAACATTTCTACAGGAAATTTAACGTAGAAAAAACTTTTATTCTTGACATTTTTTGATTTAAGCCATTATTTCGCCACAAAACGCGAAAAACTGGTTTTGAGGGTGGTTTTTACCCTCTTGCGAGGGTAGGAGGACACTTGCGGGGTGCAAGTATTAGTATGTTGTTTGGGAGGTCATTGTACACAAATAATGTGAAATTGAGCTGCACAAGAATTTTTTGGAGGTTCAGACTTAAAATGACCGGGCTATATAGATCATTTTAACTGCGAGGAAGGATGAAATTTTCACCAGATTTATTTTAAAGTTTAGATACTTAGAAAATTTTGTGCTACTTTTTCCCCTTACTCGCCCTCTTGAAAAAAAAGTGCAAAACGATCATCCTTAGTTCTGATCCTCATAGCATAGCGAATTATTTCTTCCAAAAAAATAAAATTTAGGATAAAATTAATTTCGCAGTTTGAAAAATCATCAAATTTGAAAATAGACAAAAATTCAAAAAATTTTCAACAGTCGGGAGTCGAACTTGCGCATCAAAAGTTCAAAATGTTCAAAATTGAGCTTTACGATAGGAAAGGAAGTCCCCAGCCTTCAATCTAGATAAAATCTAAAATAAAATTGAAAATATGAGAAACATTCCTGAAAAATACCAAATATCACCTCACTTTATTAATGCATTTTGAATGCTCCTTGCACCCCTTCGTCCACATTTGGATCGAAATTTAGAAAAATGTACGTTTTTGAGAGTGCCGAATTAAATTTTGGGATTATTTTTATGATTTGGTCCGTTTTACCCCTCTACGTCTCCCTCATCATACATATTGCTTTATAATTGCAGGTAATGAAAATTTCGTATGACTTGAATGGCATCTCAACTCACCTCCCAAATAGGACGTAATTCTTCTAAAGACTGTCTTGAAGTTATTGAATAAACTAATATAAATGCATGTCCTTTCGATATTGACAATCTTTGCATCGCCGGGAACTGATGTGAACCGGTTGTGTCCGTGATTTCCAAATTACAGATATTTTTATTACTATTTATCACCTAAAACACGATGGAATTTTTTACACATTATTTCCTCTACATTGTCTTATAAACTTATGTAAATAAAATAAACGAACGTATTAATTGAAAGGCTAAAAAAAATTAGAAATTACAAAACGATGACAATCAATCAACTTCGAAACAGACAATGCGCACTTACCATATTCAATTTCGATATTTTTAATGAAATTTTTGCCTAAATAATAGCTCCAGCCGAGTGCTCGTTTTAATTATTAATGAAGATTAAGTATCCATCCATCGTGGGGATGGAATTTATTAATGCATAAATTAGTCGGACAAGATTAAACCTATTTAACGATATAATTTACAACGACAGATACTTATCAGTTTCGTTTAACTGTTGAGTAATCAACTAAAGTCAATAAAGTATTTGAAGTAGCAGCGTCCGTAACGCAAAAAATTAAAATGACAAAGTGTGAAAAAATGATTAACGATTATTTTTTTTCACAGCATTGAAAATTCGATCGAGTGTAATGAGCGTAATTTGATATTTTTAGTGAATTTTATGATACGTAATACGTATGGACCTAACTATCCATTTTACAGATCAAATCAACTTCTCACAGACCTATATTTTATACGATGAATTAACGAGTAGGTACCTATCTATTTGTCGTATAAAGTGCAAAAATAAGTAATAAAATTTAAATCACATGCCGAGTGAAATTTTCTTGAAAACTCTTATAAAACTTTTATCACCACTTGACAGATCAACTTTTTCGTATAAAATGAATTAGAAATGTAAGTCGACATTTTAAACAAAGTCTCGGTATTGAAAAGGTACTTTTTTCAAGAGGCAAAAAGTAAATAAATAATCGATTTTATTTAATAAAACGAAAAGTTTCTTCATAATGTTAAATTCAACACTAGAGTATTCAAGAGTTAAAGTCGATAAAACAGTAAATTTGATTGGTAATAAAAAAAATTTGAAAAATTAAATAAAAGTAGGTACCTTAGAGGTATAAAGCCAAGAGGATGTCTAGTAAGATATTTTATTTTTCACGTAGGTATCTATTCAGTACGTACCTACTTTTTTTCCCCTTTTTGTAAGCAAAAAATTTGAAGATAGTTTTCAATTAAATTTTCATGCTTTATTGCTCCATAGCTCATAGGTAGCTTTTTTAATTTTAAATTCAAATCTGGTATAAAAAATAAATGTCTGAGGGAAAAAGAGGTCATAAAATGGAATAGTATATTATGCAACAAGGGAGATAAAGTGATTTTCGACGAATTTTGAGGTTTATTGCCCGAGCGAAGCGAGGGAAATAACTCAAAATCGTCGAAAATCATTTATCTCCCGAGTTGCATACGATATTTTTCATTGTAGAGGGAGTAAAAGTCGAGTTTGAGCACTCGAGCGATTCGCGAGAGGGAGTAAAAGTAGACTTTTACTCCCTCTACAATGAAAATAATTTTTTGGGTGAAAATAATGCGAAATTTTTAAATATTACCAACTTTAAAATCTAAGAATAGGTATAACTATTTTGATTTTTAGGTATGAACTTTGAATCTGAGGAGTCATATTAGAGTGATTCAGGAGGAATAGAATTCGAAAGCTTCAAATGTTTTTTTGTTTGCGTCCCCTTCCCCCTCCTCCTCTCTTCTTTCCCTAAACAAGCCAAAGTTGGCTGTTTACAAGGGCGAAAAATTGAAAATTCTCAATTGAATTAGAATTTTTCGAATTTTTTCGACAAATAGTAGGTACGATTTTTTCTCTTTAAACGCTATTAAAATTCATTACTTTAAACTTTTTTCGACACAAACCTAATTTTTCTATTGGAGAAGGGGGAAAGTTCCTCTCTCTGTCCTTCATTCGATCCAGTCCGCTTCCCCTCTTTTTCAATGATCATTTCAAAAAAAAAATCAGCATGAAAAATGTTTTCAATTAGAAAAGGAACCTTCCCTCCACTTGAAAATAAAACTTTCTCCGCAAAAATTATCACAAAAAAATCTTTCTTTTTCGGTTCTACACATTTAAAAAAATTCATGCCAATATTGCTAAATGAGGACCTTTTTGGACCATCCCTTTGCGGATTTTAAAAAAATTTACCATCAGTACCTCAAAACTTGAATAAAAATCCGTATCATGAATTTTGCCCAACTTGAAAATAAAACTGGCTTCAAAACAAAATTTGTACAAAAAATTTTTAAATAGGTATCAAGAAAATTAATAGTACTCTGAAAATTTAACAAATTTTATTATGATGATTTTTCGCCTGACACCAAAATTGCAGGGACCATGGATCATTGAAAGGAAATGAGCTTCAAAAATTTTTCAAAGTCCATCAGATTTGAATAATTCGTCACCCGCTTAATTTTTGCAAAGAAACATTAGAACAAAATTTGTTCAATTTCAGTGCACTCAATCAATTTTTTTTTAATGTTTCAGTATAATTTTTTTTACATCTCTTCAATTTTTAAGCTGAGCAAAAAATCACAATATGGAACTTTATTTAATTTTTGAGTTACTCTCATACCATTATTAACATAAAATATGCTTTGTACCAATTTTTTGGAAAACCAATTAATTACCTAAAGACGAACAACATGTTCATATAACTTTTTTTTCCAGTAATATCCGGTTGCATTTAAATTTTTTCGGCAGGTGATTTACAAGACCACCCTGTAAATGACAATTTCTTTCCTCGAATTCTTTTGAGACTGAACCTACAGTCAGTAGGGTGAAGGTAAGTGTTTTCGAAACGTGAATTTCTTATAGTAGAGACTCATGTACATATTTAGCATTGCAACTGAAAAAATAAAAAAAAGTGCCTCCGCTGGCAATAAATAAAATTCAATTAGATAGAATTTTTAAATTTTTATTTCCTTTTTTTGGCATTATTTAAATCAGTGGATATTTTTTAATAAGACGCAGGAAACTTCTTCTATAAGGGTAAAGTGCCCTAACTTCGACCGCTTCCTAATTTCGACCACCGGCCGATTTCGGCCGCTATGAACGCAATCTACACGAAAAATTTTTTTTCATGTTCCTTTTTCATAGATGAACAATTTGAGACCAAAATCACAACCCTACAGGCAAAATTAGCGGAGAAAATTGCAAAAAACGAAATCGCATAGGTGAAAAAATTTTTTTACGTATTCTTTGATTTCAAATTATGAATAATTTTTTAAATAAATTCTACCAAATAATTGTGAATTGTGAAGGGGCATGGTGTCAGATTTCGATAAAATCATCGTTTTTGAAAACAACTGGAGGTAGGCAACAAAAATTTTCACCAAAATTCAAATTGTTTGGGGTGCCCTAATCTCGACCAGCTGTACTATCTTATGTAATCTGTTTTTTGAATGCGATTTTGTTTTTTTCTGATTTTCTCAGCGAGTTTTGGCTGTAGGGTTGTCGTTTTGCTCTCATTTTGTTTATCTGTGAATGAAGAATATGAAAAAATTATTTTCGGGTAGGTTCCGCTCTATGCGGGCGAAATCAGCTGGTGGTCGAAATTAGGAACCCAAAATTTCAAAATCAATTTTTGAGTTCCCTCAGAAAAAAAATCGCAAAAAATACAAAAAAATGATTGTATCGGCTCAAATTTTAGGGAGTGGTAGAGGAAGGATCAAGGTATTTTTAAAGCCATTTTTGACGTTTCTACCTCAAAAACTCTTCGATTGGTGAAAGTTTGAAAAAAAGTGGTCGAAATATGGCAACCTTACCCTTATGGCTTGAAATTTTCAAGCAGACAAGTAGGTACATACGTTATTCGAATATATTGAAAAATTAATAAAGGATTGTCAAAAAAAATAAATTCAAAATTGATACTGAAAAAATCTTCTGACGTTGATTGTAAATATGTTTATGTTACTTTTTCGGGATACCATAGAAACGAACTTTTCCTTTTGTTATTCTATTAATTTGAAAATAAGGTACCGAAGGCCATTTTTATTTTTTGGAATATCCATGGAAGAAAATTTTGAATCTTTTAATCATTAAAACAATTGTCTAAGAAAATTGCATGCATATTAGAAGCATCTAAAAATTTACGCAATGATTAAAAAATTTAGAAAATATTTTAATTTCTGAGAAAAAATTTTGGAGTTGAAAAATCTTAGAGAAAAAGTCGTAAATAAGGAAAAATTTTGAAAAAAAAAACGCCAACGTTGAATTTAAATTTCAAAAAAAAAAGGTTGGAATAGAAGGATACAAAGATAAATTTAATGATGAGTGCAACTCTTTTCTTCTCCCTAGTTCTCGTTTGAAATCATTAAAAAAGATTTAAAAACTCGTCTTTCGAAGTTTAGTGATTGCCATATAAAATTGCATATCCATACTTTGATAATTTGATTATTTTTTATTTTTATAATTAAAAATCATTCAATTTACCTGTCTATATGTGTCTTCAATGGTCGGTATATAGGATTCTCTAAACGTTCCTTTGACAAATCGTAAAACCAATGAACTTTTACCCACACCACCCGCTCCAAACACCACTACTCTGTAATCATTGCTTTGTTCAGGCATTCTACGGTAAAAACTGAAACAAAACAATATCACAGTTTTATTAAATTTGAATTTATAACCATATCTAATTAATTTAACAACAATAAATTAACCACGAATTTAACCTATTAATTCAAATATAAAATCATCAATATCCAATGTTCTATTTTTTTCTAGCCAATCCCTTCCTTGCTTCCTGAATCCTCTTCCATTTCAACAACACATTCAAAGATGGCTGCAAAAATTTTATTCTTGTAACTCGTAAAATATTTACTTAAATTGTTGAATAACAAATTACGTAGGTATTTTTTAATATCGATTTTTATCTCTCTACGTATGACACGTGGACAAAAAAACAAGTAGGAAGAAGTGGGTACGCTTTGAGAAAAAAATTGAAAAACTTTCCAGAGTAAATACATGTAAACATTTTAATGTTTCTCTTTAGAGTTCCAGAGTTCGTATAATGAAAAAGAAAATATTAATTAAGGTACGTAGATTACATTTAGGAAAGTACAGATAACATCAAATAGTGTATGCTCATTTGTGTTTATTCTTCGTATCAAATGGAAATATTAATTAAGTATTATTCTGCAAAACTAGGTATAGGTAGGTATATTGCTCATAAGTAGGTAAATACCTACTTCTTACGTTCACACTGCGTCGTATCTACTGACAATTATTATCATTTTATAATTTTTATTCTAGATATAGATAGGTACCTACCTATATGCGATTACATTTCTGATGAGCTTATCAGAAATTGAAAAAAAAAATCGACAAAAAAACCAACGTTATGTTTGCGTCATTCTTTATTTAACAAAAAGTTGAAAGCAAGTATAGGTACCTAAGCGTACCTTTCGTCGGATGGTAAGAAAAACGAAAAAAAAATGATGTCCTCCTACGCTTTCTACTTTTTACCCCCTCCCCCCAAATCGCTCTTTTTGTTTATTTTTGCGAACAGAATTTCTCTGACGTCGCTTTTATTTCCGAACCTTCTATCGCGAAAATTTTTAAACTACAAAAGTAGAACAAACTGGTAGCATGTACGATTCGCTGTTTTTCAACTTGCGAACGCGGAATCATTTTTTCTTTTTAAATCTGTCATTCGATTCATTGAACAATAATTATTTGAAACGTTCGATTTTTGCTGCGCAGCGAAAGAAAAAAATAGTAGGTAGTCTATCGTTCGTGTTTAACCTATAGAAATATAGTCAATAGAGTTTTCGATTTTTGTTAATGGGTATACCTATCTACCTATCTGTATGATTACTTCTACCATTGATGGTAATATGGAAACATGATTTTCATCTTCTTTTTTCTACAGACCAAACTCAGCACGATATTTGACCCTATTCACTCTTATGCAGCTTTGAAAAAAATTCGTTCAAAGATCGTAATTTGTCAAAAAATTGGAAAAAATATATCAAACGGTGGAAAAATTATGGAAAAACATTAAAATGTTGCTTTGATCATGCCAATAATTTTAGCGAAGTAATGATATTGAATTTTTATTGTATTTGGTCTATCGGGTGTTCTGACAAGGTCCATTTAGCCAGCCCCCCCAACTCGACTTGGGGGGCTGAAATTTTGTGTAAGATTAGTGCTACGTTAGTGCCGGTTAGTGCCGTATTTATTTTCGTTAGTGCTCCCCCACAGTGTGGGGTACCGTTGGGGGGGCTGGGTAAATGGTAGCCCCCCAAATGCCGCTAGAGGGTTGAAATTTGCAGTATCGTTAGTGCTACGTTAGTGCTGTTTAGTGCCGTATCAATTTTCGTTAGTGCTGGTCCCCCCTAAGAGGTGTGGTTGGGGGGGCTGGGTAAATGGTAGCCCCCCCATTTGTCGGTGGAGGGTTCAAATTTACTGGGTGGTTAGTGCTACGTTAGTGCTCTTTAGTGCCGTACTTTATTTCGTTAGTGCTGCTCCCCAGAGGGGGGGAGGGGCAATTTTTCATCTTCCACTACACAAGGCGAAAGCCCGTAAACACTGGGTTTCTCACGAGAGAGTCGTGGAAATACGAAATAGCCCAGAAGAAATAGCATCGGAAATATGCTTGAAAAATAAACCTATTTTAATACCAATTTATTGTAATGCTTAAAAAGTTTCTATGTAATGTCCAGGGTCTGGGATAAAAAAAATCACCACCCAAGCCCCTATTGTTTATTTCGGGGGGAGGGGCTAGACTCCTTATGAAGAAAAAAATTGTTTTGCACATATTTCTCTCAAATTCACGTAGAAGGTTATTTATGAGTAAAAATACTCCCAAAAATGTTTTCAGCCCCCCTCGACTTCAGGGGGCTGAGCCATTGCTTCCCAAAGTAGAACATTTTTGGCTAAAATGAAAAAAAAAAACAGTTTTTTAAATATAAAACCGTCCCAGAATTTTATTTTTTTTAAATTTGTCATTTTTATTTTCATTTTGAGATAACAAGTCCGAAGGCTCGCCTCCAAAAATGATTTTTTTTTTACATCCATTTCGCTCAAATTTACATAGAAAGGTTATTTCGGTGTGGAAGTATTTCCAAAAAAAATTTCAGCCCTCTCACAATAACAAGGAGCTGAGCCATGACTTTCCAAATTTAAACAGTAAGACGACTTTTTTATGTCTATAAAAACACATCAAAAACCTCGTTTTTTTGTCATTTTTTACAAAACTATTCAATTTGAGAAACAATGTCTCCGACTTCTGCTGACGCGAGGATCTGAAATTTTTTGGAAGTACCTAGGTAGGTACTTCTACATTTTAAAGCAAAAAATTTTCACTACCTTGAAAAAAGGTATTTTTGAGTCACCTGTGAAACAACGTCATCTTTTGCTGAAAACCCCACGATATGTGTGTTTTCAAAGAGGCCTAGGTGGAGGGGGGGAGGGTTACACGCCTTGAATTGAAAAGTTGATAGGCTATAGTCTTATCCGTTATCTCACAATAGAAATACTAATTTTTTCTAAAATAAAATTCTGAGACGGTTTTATATTTAAAAAACTATTTTTTTTTTCATTTTAGCCAAAAATGTTCTACTTTGGGAAGCAATGGCTCAGCCCCCTGAAGTTGAGGGGGGCTGAAAAAAATTTTGGGAGTATTTTTACTCATAAATAACATTCTATGTGAATTTGAGAGAAATATGTGAAAAACAATTTTTTTCCTCATAAGGAGTCTAGCCCCTCCCCCCGAAATAAACAATAGGGGCTTGGGTGGTGATTTTTTTTATCCCAGACCCTGGACATTACATAGAAACTATTTAAGCATTACAATAAATTGGTATTAAAATAGGTTTATTTTTCAAGCATATTTCCGATGCTATTTCTTCTGGGCTATTTCGTATTTCCACGACTCTCTCGTGAGAAACCCAGTGTTTACGGGCTTTCGCCTTGTGTAGTGGAAGATGAAAAATTGCCCCTCCCCCCTCTGGGGAGCAGCACTAACGAAATAAAGTACGGCACTAAATAGCACTAACGTAGCACTAACCACCCAGTAAATTTGAGCCCTCCACCGACAAATGGGGGGGCTACCATTTACCCAGCCCCCCCAACCACACCTCTTAGGGGGGACCAGCACTAACGAAAATTGATACGGCACTAAACAGCACTAACGTAGCACTAACGATACTGCAAATTTCAACCCTCTAGCGGCATTTGGGGGGGCTACCATTTACCCAGCCCCCCCAACGGTACCCCACACTGTGGGGGAGCACTAACGAAAATAAATACGGCACTAACCGGCACTAACGTAGCACTAATCTTACACAAAATTTCAGCCCCCCAAGTCGAGTTGGGGGGGCTGGCTAAATGGACCTGTTCTGACAAACGTTTCGAATATTTTTCCGGATAATTGAATAAAATAAGTAATTTTAATTCATGTCTGAAGGTTTGACGATCGTTAGACTTGAAGGCGTACATAGTACATACCCTGATTTTATCTATGTTAAAAAATTGAAAAAACTGCTGTTTTTTTGGTTCAAGAAGCAAGTCCGAAGTTGATAAAGTGGGAGGTTGGGGGGAAAAGTAAAGAATGAAAAATATTTTCTGACAAGTGAAATTTTTTCAGATTTTTTCATTTCAAATGGAATTTTTCCTTGTTGAAAAGTGATTATTTAAGTCCCTTTTTCTGCCCGAAAATACATTTTTTCGAAGGTTGAATGGAGAAGAAGAGGTTGCTAGAAAGCTACCTATATGTGTATTGTACTCTACAAAACCACGGTGTGACGTAGAAATATAGTTTCTGGGTTTCCAGCCTTCAAATCCTTGAACTTTTCGGAGTGGGAATTGAAATTGTGGTAAAAAAAATAAAGAAATTATCAATACTATTGAGGAAATATTGAAAGTTGGGCACTGAAAAGATATTCCAAGGTCATGAATCCCATGAAAATTTTCAATTTAAAAAAATCACAGTGCGTTTTCATTTTTGAAAAATGATGAGGATTGGTGATAAAGTGGAAAATCGTTGTCTATGATCTTTTTGAGTAAACAGGTATTAGAATTATTTTGATAAGAATTTTCTCAAAAATTAATTTTTTTGATTTTTTATTAAAAATTTAAATAGATACCAGGAAAAAAAAATGTTTTTTTCAAGTTCTCGTGTAAAATAAGATATTAGTGAGAAATGAGTCCAAATAAAGTTCCTGAGTAATATTTTTATTCATATTAAATCCACTTTTCATAAAATTTTTCAAAACTTTTTATTTTTGCGTGAAATTTTATCATTTTTTGTTTTTTGAGAATGGTTAAATTTTTAGACCAGTTTGAAGACATTAAAAGCGACACCCCCCCCCCCCCGTTGAGAGAAGTGAATCTGTATTTGGTAAGGAATTTTAAAATACTTATATACTAATAATAGCTGTGGTGTGTTTGGGAGACCAAAAAAATAAGTACCTACATGTTTTATGGCACTTTTGAAAAATTGTGATTTTTTTTCAATTTTCAATGTGAGATAAAAAATTGATGTAAAAGTATTTTTCCACTAATTTGAACACGCCGAACTCGAATCCAGTGCTTATTTTTGGCTCAGATCTCCTGTAAAAATTTCGCTCCCTAAACTCCAATTTTTACAAGCGTCTGGTTCCTCAGTAATGTACCATGGCTAAATTTTTATCAAGTACCTATATTGCAGCGCACATCGATTTTTTTTAACGTTTCGACTTCCTTTTCTTCAGTCGGTTTGAACGTCATTTAGACATGTTCTAATAGGTGATTCGAAGTGAAAATTTGTTAACAGATGCGTAAAGATCTGAACTACCTACTTGAAAATGCCAAAAAAATTGAAAAAATTTCCCCCTTTTTCGTTTTTTGGCTTTAACCCAAAATTCAGTTTTCCGACTTTAGGTACCCTGTCCCTGCACGGGTCACATACAGGGTGTTTCAAAATTGACCGCTCTCCTTCCAACCAGTGAATCTGCCACTCATCCTGAGTCGAAGTATGTATGTTTGCCTAACCTTCAAACTGCAGGGGCTGAGTTATGCTATTTGAATTTTTTTTTTTTGAATTTCGTTTCGCAGTTTCTACCGAGCGTTACTCGACAACTAAGATTGGTAGAAAGTTTTGTGGCAACGGATAGCCCACTTTCTCTAGAATTTTTCTATGCGTTTGATAATTTTTGCAGGTGAACTAGGGTGGGTGTACCGCATAAAATATTCGAAAAAAAGTGTAAAAAATTAACGCACTTTTTCCTTCAGGGTAAAAACCTTAGAACATAGATATGTCCAAATAAAAGGTTCAAATAAACCTAAATTCGTGACATTTTTAAAAAATATTAATGCTCTTAAATTTCAAGTCTAACATAATGTCACTATGTCTTGATCTAAGTAAAACGTTGCATAAATTTACTCAATTTTATAACACTTTTCAAATGTACCCCTCCTTTCACCCTGGCCATAAGTTTTCCAAGTTTTTTCAAGTTTAACATAATTGTAACGTTATACGTTGTTCATTTCATACATTTAGACTTCATCATTCTTGGGATATTACTATTTCCAGTTTCCATCAACACTAACATAACATCATTATGTCTTCATCCAAAATAAATTTTCCAAGTTTTTTCAAGTTTAACATAATGTCATTATGTCTTGATCTGCCGTAACGTAACGTTACGATTATTATGTCTTCAACTGAAATACATTTTCTAAATTTTTTCAAATCTAACATAATGTCATTATGTCTTTGATCTACCATAACGTAACACTTTTCAAAATTTTCAACCCCCACCGCCCACCCCTAAAACATAATGTCATCATGTCTTTGATCTACCGTAATGTAACACTTTTCAAAATTTTCAACCCCCACCCCTAGAACATATCCATGTATAATATCATTAAGGGTAAGGTGCCCCATTATCGCCTACTGCCCAATGTCGACCACCTCATCTATCTCCGGCGCTATGGGCGACAGCGAGCCAAAAAATTTTTTCATATTCTTCATCGAAAATCCGGAAAAATAAGACCACTCCGACATCCTGAAAGCCAAAACTCGCGGAGAAAAATAGAAAAGAAGAATTCGGAAGGCCAAAAACTTTTTTTAGCAATTGCTTGCACGCCTTGGAATTCTTTCTTGAAATTATTGAATTAAATGTTTCTAATATTTTTGTAATTGAAAAAGTTCAAAGTTTCTGATGTAATTATCACATTTTAATAATTACAACTTTAAGTTAGAAAAAAATCACTCAAAGTTCATTTTAATGGTGTGTCCCATTATCGACCATCTATAAATCTTATGTAATTTGTTGTTTTTAAGCGATTTTGTTTTTTTCAATTTTCTCGAATTTTGGTCGTAGGGTTGTCATTTTGGTCTCAAATTGTTCATCTGTGAAAGAGGAACACGAAAAAAATGTTTTCCAGTAGATTTCGTTCATACCGGACAAAATCAGTCGGTGGTCGATATTAGGAACCCAAAATTTCGACCTCGCATTTTGACATGTTTCAGAAAAAAATTCCTAAAAAATACTAAATTTTAACGGATGGCCCCGGGGCTTTCCACAATTGTAGGGGAAGGATGTAGGTATCCATTAAGCCATCAATGACATTTTCAGCCCTTAAACTTTTGAAATGGTGAGACTTCAAAAAAAAGTGGGCGATAATGGGGCACCTTACCCTTATGTCTTCTTCTGAAATAAATTTTCCAAGTTTTTTCAAGTCTAACATAATGTCATTATGTCTTGATCTACCGTAACGTAACGTTACGTAACGTAACGCTTTCAAAAATTTTAACCCCCACCCCTAAGACATATCCATGTCGAAAGTTGACGATTTTTTCTATTTTTGTAAATAACTAAAAAAGCTATCCTCTATTGAGTAAATTTTTATTAATGTTTCTAAAAGAAAAAACGTTGATCTTTCCAATGGAGCAAACCCCACTCCTCTATCTTGCTCGAATCAAAAGTTATGAGCGTTTGATTTTGAGAAAAATACAAGAAAACCCTCACTTTTTTGATTTTTCAAATTTCAAAAATTTTTATCTTTAGGACTAAATGAGATAGGGAGGTGGGGTTTCCAGCATTGAATTAACCAAGTATAACAATACACAACATAAGAATGATTCACCTCAATTTTTCAAAAAAAATTTTAATGAAAAATTTTTCGAATTTTTTATTGGACAAAAAATTTTTGTAATGAAGAACTTGAAGATATTATTTCGATTTTATGTAGTGCAATACTTGGTTAATTGAATTCTGCAAACCCCATATCCCGGTATCATTTAGTTACGAAGATAGAAATTTTTGAAATTTGAAAAATCAAAAAAGTGAGGTTTTTCTAGTATTTCTCTCAAAATCAAACGCTCATAACTTTTGATTCGAGCAAGATAGAGGAGTGGGGTTTGCTCCATTGGAAAGATCAACGTTTTTTTCTTCTAGAAACATTAATAATAATTTAATCAATAGAGGACAACTTTTTTAGTTATTTACAAAAATAGAAAAAATCGTCAACTTTTTTACACGTTTTTTTCGAATATTTTATGCGGTACACCCACCCTAGTTCACCTGCAAAAATTATCAAACGCATAGAAAAATTCTAGAGAAAGTGGGCTATCCGTTGCCACAAAACTTTCTACCAATCTTAGTTGTCGAGTAACGCTCGGTAGAAAGTGCGAAACGAAATTCAAAAAAAATTTCAAAGAGCGTAACTCAGCCCCTGCAGTTCGAAAGTTAGGCAAACATACATACTTCGACTCAGGATGAGTGGCAGATTCACTGGTTGGAAGGAGCGCGGTCAACTTTGAAACACCCTGTATTTGAAAAATCCTTCTCAAATTGGAAAACGCTTACATACTTGGAACTTTTTTGGAAAAATTGAAACATTTTCTCAATTATCATTCGCACTTATTTTTGGAATTTGAAAATTTTCAATTTTTGAAGATAGCAAGAAATTGCCAAAATTCATTATAAATGAATAAATTTCTAAAAACTTGATTTAAAAAAAAAATTATTTGAAATTTTTCAACTACATATTAAAAACTGTAAAAATTCTATAACATGTATTTTTTTTTAAATCCAAGAAATTCGGAATCAACTCGTACGTACCCCTTCTCCCCTCACAAATGGGAATCAATTCGTACATAGGTACTTACCTATCCAAAAAAAAAAGAGGAAGGAATCAATTCACATATTTCTGAATTCAGATAATCAACTCTCCAACTCACCTATCTAAACACCAGAGGCTGCAAAATTTTAATAAATTAATTATAAAAACGTTTAGAAACCTGATCGCGACAGTAATATAAAATACAATCAAGAATTTATTTCACATCACCTATTCAGAGCCCAGTATTTAAACGAGTGATAAGAAAAAAAATGCGGGTAATTGACTAGGTACCGGTAACACTTCGTACATAAATATCTTTCAGTCTAGACGAAAATATAACAAAGAGGCAAATTCGAACCAAACATCCTTACTTATAGCGAATTATACAATATATCCTATAGATAGTTTATTGATTTTCAAAGAAAATAAATATAGAAAGTAAGCATCTGCGCTTATTCAATTTGATTTTTTTACTTATTAGGTAATCTGAAGCAATTTACTCAAGTTCGGGCAACCCTGCGCATTTTTTTCCCTAAAAATTAGCAGAATATTTTCAATTTCAGTTTCTATAAAATCTATACGTTTATTTCCATCGGCGAAAAAAATAAAAACTAAACCGTCGAAAAAACGAAATAAATACATAGGTATTTTGGTACCTATCGATACAATGGTTTTGCGCGAAATGATGAATGATAAGAATGTGAAATTACTTCGCCAAGAACGCGTGGGAATAAAATGAAAAAAATGAACATGAATTCACAATCTTCCAGATGTATTAGAAATAAAGTTTAAGACTTAAATCCGTGACCTATTTGCGTATGTGATGCGCATACGCTACTTTCATCGTAAGAATAATACCTTACTTAGAGTGTTTACCAGAGATGAACGACAAACCAACCTGCAACCCTTCAAACCGATACGTCGTTCTATTCCTACGTACACACCTCTGTGCGAAAATTACCTAGATACTCGTAACAGTATTTGGGAAAAACCCCTGCATCTGGATAACATACGCGTGCGTTCGTAAAAATGAAAATATTACCCTTCATTAATTTAATTATAATTACTTTAATGCGACCGATGATTCAATTAAGGCGGAAAATTTTCATTTCGTTTACACCATACGAAAGTACCTACAACGCTGTACATAAATAAAACACAGCAGACAATTTGCAGGTACCTAACCTACCGAGGAAATGAGATGATGGTGAAAATGTTGAAAGCGTGTAATTTTTTCATCGTAATCTCTCCGCTTTTTTGTTTATTTTTTTTCTAAAAGAAAACAATAATGACACCAGGTACAAGGCAGTTTAAGTGGTAGGTTGGTAATGTTGATGAAGGTTTAATTAAAAACAGATAAACTTTTTTAACCCTTTTTTTTATCCAGCGGTTTATTTTTTACCTCTTCGAGTAATATCTTGAGCTTTTAATAAACGTCGTTCATTTTTTTCCCAACCGATGATTGCTGTTTCATTGAAACTTACCTTAATTTCAGATACTTGCGCAATTACTTTGAAAAATTTATTATAAATTTTTCGAGAGTGGTTTTTTTTTACGCGGGTAATTTCAAAAGGGTATCTAGAATTTTGTATTATGGGTACGTAATACGTATACCTACGTAAATGTAAGTACATCTATCCAAACTGTACAATCGATTCGTTGAAAAATATTTTCTCTTTGCAATAATGTTACGAAGGTATTTCGTGTATTTTTTTTTTCTTCTTCACATTTAGAAAAACCGCAATAAAATGATATCGTAGCAATTTCATCGATTTAAAATTTGATGGTAGTTTCGAGATAAAATCTTTTTCAGCGGGTAATGGTTTTTTCATTCTTTCCATTACTGTGTGCTGCGGCTGGAAGAGGTTTCGATATCACCCAACTGATGGCTAAAAAAATTCGAAATTGTCTTTTCGCTCGAATTCGCCGATGTGTCGTAACGTGTTAGTTTTAAACCGTTTAAGAATCATACATCTTTGTTTTATTAATCAGAGGAGCGCGAGATCATTATAAATTTACAATTACAACGTGTACTTTGTATAGGTAGGTACCACCTACTATATGGCATATTTATTGTACCGGGTGTGCCGTTGAATAAGGTTCGGAATATTACGCCTGGTAACGCAGCAACCCAAATCGAATGATTGTACGAAGATTTGCCTACCCTCGAAATCGAAGGGTCGAATTTAGGAATTTTATGTCGTTTTTTCGATGTGTTGTAACAAGAAAAATACGATAGATACCTAGGTGAAATTTGTTCAATCTATTTTGTAAAAAAACGATTTTTTTCTGCTAATTTGGTATTTGGATAATTTTACCTATAATTAAAATTTGAAGGAGTTACTCAATAAGGACAATATTCTTCGATTTATTTGGAAAGTTTATGGCGGTATTGAAAAATGTATAGGAAGATACGACAAGAACATAATGAGAATTTAAAAGCCACTGACTTGAACCTTTCAGCTTCCAAATGAGATTAAAAAAAAAAGAAATTTTAAAGAATTTAAAAAATCTAATTTAAAGAAAAAATTTGTTTCAATTTGTATTATTTTATAGGTAATCAATGAAAAACAAGAAACATTTTTTGCTATTTTTTCAAGTCTTTTTGGCAGCGTTTACATGATTTTTGTACTTACCTACCTATACAGGGTGTCGGGTAAGTGGTCTGCCATACTTCATTTTTGGATATAACCGGGTACCACTAAAAAAAGTTAGATGAACAAGTTGCATATCTTGAAAATTGAAGGGGCAACTGATGTTTTTTTAAAAATCACGAAACATTTTTTTTTAACCGCGGAAATGGATAGTACTTTGAAAACTGAATAAATTTCTATGACTTTTTGCATAACTTGAAAATTGAAGGGGCTGCAAAAAATTTTGTTCGAAAAAAGTTCTAAAAAAATAAAGTAAGTAATCAAGGGAATGGATAGTATGTTGAAAAATGAACAAATTTTGTTCTATAGACTTTTTGCCTAGCATGAAAAATGAAGGGGCCAAGGTTCATCCAAAATTGAGAAAATTTAAACATTTTTTGAAGCTCACATTTTTTGAATGACCCGTAGCCCCTTCATTTTCGATGTTAGGCAAAAAGTCTATAGAACAAAATTTGTTCATTATTCAACATACTATCTATTCCCTTGATTAGTTTTTTTTTTTAGAACTTTTTTGAACAAAATTTTTTGCAGCACCTTCAATTTTCAAGTTATGCAAAAAGTCATGTAATGAAAATTTATTCAGTTTTCGAAGTACTATTCATTCCCATGGTTGAAAAAAATTTTACGTGATTTTTTAAAAAAAACATCATTTGCCCCTTCAATTTTCAAGATACCTATGCAGCTTGTTCATCTCACTTTTTTTAGTGGTACCCAAATGAAGTAAGTATGGCAAACCACTTACCGGACACCCTGTGAAGTAAAAATCGTTATTTTTAGAAATACGATGAAATTGATTTTTTTAAAAAGGATTCTTAAATTTTTTTTAAAACTAAACTATAAAAAGTCGCATTGAACATCTTTAAAATAAATTTAAAACCCATAATTATTTTCATTCTTTACTGATCACAATTAGAGGACGAAGAGATGTAATATTAATAGCAAAATTTGTAATATTAATAGCAAAATTTTCCCTTCTTCAATAGGCCAGAATCACCAATCAGAATCAATTACTTGGAAAAAAATTGTTGATTTGCCGGCCTTTGATATTCCTATTGTTTCAGATGGGAAATGTTGAAAATGCGATTTATTACAAAAAATAGATTTTCAGACGAAAGAAAGGGTCCTACGAAAAAAATGAATGGAACATAAATTGTAGAGCGTAAAATTTCCTTTCTGTAAAGTCCAATTAGTTTTTTCTTATGAGGCTTAGTTTTAAAGATATTTCAATTCAAAAAATAAGTTGAACTTTGAACTAAAATATCTCGAAAAGTAAGCCTTCTAAGAAAAAACTAATCGGACTCTACTGAAACGAAATTTTACGCTCTAAAATTCATTCTTTCTCGTAGAACCCCTCCTACTTTCAGAAAATCGACTTCAAGTGTCAAAAGTTATCAGAAAAAGTAGAAAAACTGCTCAACAAAAAATTCAAATTGAAAAAAATCTTTGGATGATGGAATTTTCTCACTATTTTTCTAGTGATCTCAGCGCGAAAAATACTATAAAAATCACCCATTAAATTTCAAACAGCATTTTGGCAATTTCTATTCATATGAATCAGATGATTTCATCTCGTCATATCCATCTTCTATTCTCTGGAAATTGGTATTGGGAAATTACAAAATAGAAATACCAAGATTTAGATTACAGACGAAATTACCCCGAATTACGAGGAAATACAAAAATTAGGAAATGATCTTTTTAATTTAAAAAAAATGATCTAGATCAGATCAAATCAAAAAATAAAATATGATCTAGATCAAGATCAAGATCATTTTGACCCAATGATCTTTGATCTTAAGATCAAATGATCTAAATCATGTCCAGGCCTGGTAGATACCCTATTTTTGACCTCCCGAATCGATGGGAAATGGTTTTGGGACGTTTCGGAGCTACCAGGAAATTTTTGGAATTTTCCAGCATATAAAAAAAAATTTCTTGCCCAAAAATGCGAATTTGAACTCAAAGTTACGAATTTTGGAAAATTGGGTTTTAATCGATCAAATAGGTCACCAATATGTATAATCCGGGATTATAGGTGCAGAAGTGCTTATGGGCCATTTTTATGGGGTTTTCTCCAGCGCTAGAAAATTCCAAAATTTTCTGGTGGCTCTGAAACGTCTCAAAATCGCTTCCAATCGATTCGGGATGCCAGAAATAGGGTATATACCAAATTTCATCTTTTTTCGTTGATTAGATTAAATTTTTATAGGTACCTACTTCACAGGGCGGAGGTAATTTTGAAATTTCGAAAATTCGCCAAAATTCGAGAAGTAAACTTCAGCGCCAGAAATTTTGGGTACGGGGTCCTGTTATGATGTACTTTCGATTTTTTTTAAATTAGACTCAAAATTTTACTTTGAGTTGGGATACCTCCCTTGTAAGCAAATTCCCCTTCAATTCCGATGCTCGGAAAACTTTCATACCGAAGTTGACTTTAAAATATTTGGAATACTGAACCCCCTGTATAAGATTGAGATCGTTTAATAAAACTGTTCAATCCATGTGCTCATTTTTATCTAATCAGATATTTTCAAAATGTAAACACAATGAAACTTTAAGGCTGAAGAAAATCATGAAATAAAGTCGAAGCTTTATTAAGACGCAAGGTGAGAAGAAAAATAATAAGTGATATAAATCCTGCAATTAAAACTTGACTCTGAATGCTTATCGTGGCACTGTTTACCATCAAATCTTCAAATAAATACCAAGTGCTCGTTAATCACATTCTCAAAACAGATTAAAAAGGTTTACGTTTACTACGAAGACTTTTGTTAAGCAAGTACACGTTATGCGAGAATGTACGTACAACTAACGCAGCGAAAATTTATATCCTTCTTAGGTTTACTTTAATGGCTCGGCCGCATCATTTTATGACCTCAATGAGACTTGAGAATACTTTCCTTTGAACCGATCACCGCGTTTGGGCGATAAAATTTAAAAATAAATAAGGACTTGCAATTAGGTGGATTTTTTCGAGCATTAGCAATCGAGGGATGAAATTTTACTCGTGATTATACCGATATTTTTTTTATCGTAGGTAGTTTTAATAATACATTAGTCGAACAATGTAAACATCATTGAAAATATTGTCGATACCGAGCATTTCTTTTCCAAGAAAACCGATCTATATACCTTTTAAAGTAAATAATTCGTTTGAAAAAAGGCAAAATTCGAGCAAAAGTAATAACGTAGGCGTTTTTGCTGAACGCTGAAGGTACACTTTTTTCGACGATTTTGTTCTCTCTTTTTCTTGAAAACCACAAAAACTTGCGGTGCCTAATATTTAATGAAAACGTTATAAAATTTCGAGCCGAGGACGAAGTGAAGGGGAAAATATTTCGACTTGGATTTTAATTTTAAACATGATGTAAGAAAAAATTGCCTCGGGTGGATTTTATTTGAAGAATTCAGATACCTATCAAGTATATCTACTTATATTTCCTCAATGTGATATATTTAATAAGCAATTATAATTGTTATTTATAAATCCAAATATTTCCTCAATATACATATTTACATTCAGAAGGTTTTATAACCCCCTTCTTTTCAATTCCTTTCATCCATTCACAATCCCTGTCCCTATTTTTATAACAATTTGAATTTACCTCCTCTTACCTACTGCCACCTGCAGAAAGTAGACACTCTAATTGGAAAATTATTTACTTTTTCTGAATAATCGCAAAAATCTTGATGAAATACGTTAATTTTATTTCACCGAAATACTAAAAAAAAATTTTCTGTATAAAATGAAAAAAAAAATCTATTTCGAATTCAGGTAGGTTTAAGGTACCTTAACCTCGCATAGAATTGACGTTGAGCTTATTAATTTAATGATTTATTTGTTTTGTAAGCATATCTACATATTTCATTTGATAACGCAATATCATTTCCTTTTATTTTTTTGACGAAATTTAAGAATTGAAATTATTATTTCGCATCGCATCACGTAAGTTTCTCCTACGCCTTATTACGTATGTTCCTTCCTGTATTGATATTTTTTCATCACGAAAATTTAATGTCGATTGCGCCTGCCACGATGGATATTACAGGGTGTCCCTATTGAATAAGTAAGTAGTAATTTTCAGGAAGGGCATGAGCACGAAATTTCTAAGCAAAATTTTACGTGATGAGGACTTGGAAAAAAATCATGTATGTACCTATACCATTGAAGATGCAGTTGGATCATGAAGTATTGTGATACGAGTAAATATCTACGTATTTGAATAGTTTTTTCAATAACATTCGGTCCTCAAAAATGAGGAAGAAGCAGAAAGTACATTTTTTGATGTTTTCCAGAAATCGTTTTAAGCCATTTATCTTATTGTACAGCCATTTTATTCGTCCCTTTAAAAGTATTTTCATTTAAGATTTAAAAAAAAACAACAACAACAAATTCATGAAATGTGAAATCATTTGCAAACCCTAACAATTCAACAGTTGAACTAATTTTTTTCAAAGAAAGGGAGTTTGGATGAATTTCCAAAACTTGGTAAATTTTATAAAAATTGAAGAACTTCAAAAATAGCATAGTCTTTCAAAAAAGGTACAGTTTTCCAAAAAAAAAAAAAATGGGAAAATTTATTCATAATTCATACAATAATTCTTTCTAAAAAAATGCATAATTTTTTAAAAATTGTGGGTACTTTTTTCAAAAAATTCAGAATTTTCCAAAAATTGTAGAATTCCACTGAATTTGGACGATTTTTCATTAATTGAGAATTTTTATTGGACATTTTCCAGAATTTGGGTGATTTTTTTTCTTAGTCTAAACAAGTTTTTAAAAACAAAAAATTTCATAACTATCCAAAAATGGGAATACTTTTCAAAAAATGAAAAATCTTTAAAAATTTGGACAATTTTTCGAAAATCATATGATTTTTTTAGAATTTGTTTAATGTTTTCCAAACTTGGACAATGGATATTGAACAATCTAAACTTTAAAAAAATTTCCAAAACTTATTGGATGATCAGAAATTGGACATTTTTTCAGAACTTGGTCATTTTTCTAAAAGACAGTTCTCCAAAATTAATGACTTCTCCAAATTTGACGATATTTTCTAAAACTCACTTAAACGGATAAAATTTGATGAATTTTCAAAAATATGCACTTCTTTGAAAAATTGAAACGAGATATTTAAAAAAAAGGAAAGAATATCATTTAACAAATTAAATTTTAAAGAAATTAAGTAAACTTCTAAGAGTTCAATCAAATTCTAAAAATCAGGGAACAGGAGCCGATTAGGAGTCGGAGTCAAACTGACTCCAAATTGACTCCGACTTGACTCCGGAGTCGAGGCGGAGTCAGGGAGTCAAGGTCAAAGATTAACTCTGGAGTCAAGCCGGAGTCAGGAGTCAAGGTAACAGGTTGACTCCGGAGTCAAGGTGAAGTCAGGAGTCGAGGTCTGAAAGTAACTCCGGAGTCAAGATGGAGTCAAGTCAACTTTTTGGCTGATTTCTATTCTCTGGTCCAAAATCGGAATCAAACTGACTCTAAATTGACTCCGGAGTCAAGGCGGTGTCAGGAGTCAACTTTTTGGCTGACTCCTATTCCCTGCTAAAAATTGATCATCCTTCTGCAAATTAAAAAAAATAATTAGCGGAAAAATCAACTGAATCTTGAAAAAATACCTAGGTATGTAATCTAAAAAAATAAAGAAAATTAAAGTTATAATTGTTTCAAAAAGTAGAAACGATTTTAATATTATCTAACTGGATTGTAATTCAAAAAATTGTAAAAATTCCAAGTCCATCAATTCAATATCAATACATCTTAAATCACGTATTTTCATTAACACCTTCACATTTTTCAACTACCTAGTGAAAGTAAGTGAAAAAGTTAAAAAGTCTATTTGAGTGAAAATTTTCTCATAGGATTCACAATTTAAAGAATATTTGATTTTATTATTGAAGGAACTTTTTTTACTTTGTTCATTTTGAATTCCAATTTCAGGATGATCACTTAGGTACTTAATAAGTTAGTACCATGTCCTTTGTTTCTTTTACCTGAATTGCAATGATATTCAACTACCCACTATCTAGACATTTTATTAAAAAAATATGGTACTGACAGCAGACAAGACGTCAATAAAATAAATTTGATATGGGTAAGTATCAATAATATCCATTACAAAATTGGCGAGCGAAAGTCTGTTCAATCTTAAAATTGGCACTAATTTAGATGAAACGACAAAAATGGGATTTTCCAGGCACATTTTAGGTAAATTAAGTATTTGCTCATGTGTAATGAGTCATATAAAAAAAGTTGATTTTTACGAATAAGGTAAATTTTCTTTGTCTTAGAATTATTTTTGGCTATTAAATTTGTCAGATTTGCAGATGAATTGATAATGGAAAGTATCTGCGGATGTGTCACATGTTGCAACACGTAAATAAATTTTTTTTTAAATAGACACGGAATTTTGGTTTGGTAGGTAGGTACCTACCTACGTTGGTATGAAAATTAAAATGTTTTACTTCACGTGAAATTTTCTTAATTTTAAGAAAATCACATAGGTACTTCTAAACATTTAATCGTGCTTCTCATTATATTAAGGTAAGTATGTTTCAAAATACTTATGATGAATATGTAACTAGGTACCTATCTAAATTTCCTGAAGGCGTTGGTAATTTTTACATTTGACTATGAATTCAAATAAAATCTTTATGGTTTTATAAATCCCATCATGATGAAAAATCTTTGAAGTATCAAAAATTCTTTTTTTTTTTTGCTCAACAATCTCGTAAGCCAATTTCCATAAAATATGAAAAATTATTGCTCGCGAATTGTAAAAGCAGAACGATGAATGGTTGAAATTTTTAAAAATGAATTGATGATACCTTCTCTTACTCGTATAATAATTCAAGAATAGGTTATTACATTATCGAAATTTTTCTCAAATATTGTAAATATTCTAATAATTCAATATTCTATTCCTTTTCTGTGAAAGTTTAAAAATCAAACGTTTTTATGCGTAAATAAGTACAGGTAGATAGACCCTACCTACGTGAGAATTATTTCTGATCATTTACCAATGCATACGTATAAAATAGTAAACAATACGACTACGTAAAAGTTTTATAGTCTACAGAATTGAACTTGATTTGCGAACTAAAAAGGAAGCATTTCGGTTTATGGCTGATTTGAAAACCTAACTTTTATTGAACGTTGTTAATGAAAATTTGTCACTATGCTGCAAGTTATATGTGTATATGCGGTAATGCGTAGGAGTAATTCGTATTCGAATGATACGCATACTATTGGGCGCCGACTAGAGGACATTTCTACGAAGCACAATTTGTTTCATTGAGAATAATACGTCTTAAATTTCGCTTACATTCTTTCCTCTTATACAGATTTTGTTACTTGGAAAACAACACGAGATATTTTGTTGTATTGGTCGCAATAGGATTTTGGAGAAAAAAAATTGTCGAAGTGTATCTATACATAAATTCTACCATGTCGAATGACTTGGACCCGAAAGAAATTTGGGTCAAGATTTTCCAAACGATATTTTGTTTTCAAGGTTTCGACCTTCAAAATTTTCACAACGATTTGAAATTTTTTCCTTATTCCTTAACAAACGTTAGATTAAGATTTAGTATTATGATATGTAGTTTTATACTCGTACGATGAAATATACAAATAGCATTGAAACCGAAAGTGTTATTTCAAATTCGGATAGTATTTGAATTGAAAATTACAAAAAAAAAATTACTTGAGGATGAGGATTATTGCACTTTTATTCCGGGCAATAGGTGATTTTTTTACAGAAAGTTACTGTTCTCACTAACAATCATCTCTTGAGAGCGCAAAAATTTCGAAAAAAATATTTATCGACTCAAAAAAATTTTGGAAGACACATATTATGACCTTGAACCAAAATAACACCGAATTTTTGAAATTCAAATTTTTTTAGGGTAATCAGCTCAAAATGGGATGAGTTGGATGGGAGGTGAAGCCCAAAAAAGTCTGTCTAATGAATTTTATCTGACGACTTTTTATTAGAAATTCACGAAAAAAGTTTACGCATCATGAAAAATCCACCGACATTTTTTTCACTATTGCTCGGAATAAAAGTGCAATAGTCCTCATCTTCAAGTAATTTTTTTTGCTATTTTCAATTCAATTACAATCCGAATTTTAAATAACACTTTCGAATTCAATGCTATTTGTATTATTTCATCGTATAAAACTATATGTTTTCGTTTTCTAATTCTGCGATGATTTTTGTGCTGGGCTGATGGACCTTGTGGTCAAAACCATTGAAAGAAAAATAAGAATATATTTTGAAAATTGAAGGGGTCACAGGAGAATTATTTCACAAAACGAATATTCAAATTAAGTATTTTTGCAGAATTTCACCTGAATCAAAATATAGCCCTAAAGGTGCCAATAGAGCATTTTTACTGTTATGAAGATAGCATACTCCGTGCCTGATAATCTGATGTGATGTTTTCTTCAAAATTTTTAACATGGCTGAAAAAATATTCCATTTTGGAAAGTAGGTATCATTCATTTTTGATTTTTATTCACATCCACTGCACAAAATACCCCTCCGCCCCACCATTTCTCTTTCCATTTCACAATTGGAAATCTAAAAATTAAAATGTCAAATATTTACTTATTTTTAACATTATTTTCATAAATGGATACCTACCTGCAATGATAATAAAAATCACCGTGATTTGTTCCATTTTCAAATTTTATAAAATTCTTGGAAAAAATGAGGATTTTCCGAACTATGATTGAAGAGGTTTAAAAATAGGATTCATGTTTCAGACTTTGGATTCCAGGTTTGGATTTCGTTTGTTTTGAACTATTTAAAAATTGACTAGAGTTCTTGGGTTCTGGGTCCGAATTTTGGTCTTGTCTAGAGTCTTGGTTTCAGCTCTTCAACGATCAACAACGATGGAAAAATAATTATAATTTAACATTTGATTCTTCAGAGTTTTTTGAACGAGAAAATATTTTTATTCAAAATTTTTCTGTCCGAAGAAGGAACCTAAATAAAGTGCGAAATGCAACCCCAAAAAATGAGGAGAAAACTAAAAAATTATTATTTGAAAAAATGCTGCAAAAGCTTTTGAATTCAATTATAAGCTTTCGAACCCAGAAGCAAACTTCAACCCTTGAGGAGTAGGTGGAAGCAAAATGAAAAATTTTCAACTTCATCGAGGTTAGTATCAGAATTCATGTATTTTAACTCCCCTTCCCCCCTTAATCCATTTATGAAGTTATTTCAACTTTGAACTGAAAAGTTAACGCTTGAGGATGCCATAAAGCCTAAATTGAAAATTTTTAGTGAATTAGTATTCAATTTTAGGCTCTCTTTCTCATCCCAAAAAGTTTATACTTTTAGGTTTGGGATGAAGATACTTCCAAAAATGAATTCATAGACCCAGAAAACAGATTTTGATACAGTTTGATGAAGTTGATAAATTTTCAATTTTGGTCCAACCCTACTTCTCAAGAATCTATTTTTGGGTTTCGGGACAAAATTACCTACCCCAGATACAGATTCAAGAATTTCAAAAATCTCTTTAAAGTCGTTTTTCAAATAATTTTTTTGCGCTTTTTTCCTTCTTCTTTTCTGTGCTTCGTAATTATTTAATTACCTCTAGGTACGGAAATAACAGTGGTGAATCGAATCTTACAAACCCAAGAGTGTTTATCTCATTTTGTGTGCCTTTGAGGAAACTTAAAATTTCTGACAACAATAATAATAGTGATTTTTACGCACTTTTTTTAAAAGAATGTTATTTGCTATTTCATTGAGCTTTTCCCCATGTGAATGGGAAAATTTTGAAAACTTTCATTTTCGATCTAAAAACCCTCAGAAATTGAAGGACGAAAACGCAAAAACTCTGTCGTTTTTATGTGCTTTTGATGCTACTTTAAAGTTAGGATAATGGGCCAGACTGTAAATGATCCACTGACTCATCCTGTACTTTCTATTGTACCTGTTTATGAACATTTTCAAAGCTGGTATCATTCGGTATTTTCATGTTTTTTTTTAAATTTTCATTTCCCATTTTCATAAATTACACCCTTTCCCTTTCCCGAAAAATCTGCTCAAATCATCTCTGCCCCTGCAAGTTGGAGCAGAAATGGAATGAAATGGAGAATAATTTACTACCTATTTTACGTAACTGAGGACGATAGAGTGCTCTTTACAGTCTTCTCGTTGATCGCTCGAGTGGTTAAAACTAAAAGTACATAGGTACGCTTATCTCCCCCGATTACGTAAACTTTAAACATATAATACCCAACTGGAGGAAAGAATTATTCTAGACTCTCCAAGTTACGTATAATACCATTATGTACATTTTCTAACTCGTCTTTTTTTAATACACGTAAATCAAGTTTGAAAAAAAAATCCCCAAAGCTTCGATAATTTTTCAACCTCTAACCTGAACTTCAAACCCATCCGAAACCCAATTACATTAAGTCAGGGTTTGAAATCAAAAATTTGATCCTGTTGATCTAATCCAGCTGGAGACCCCCCTCCCCCTCAAAAAACTGGAATCCAAAAAATTATTTTGTTTCTGCATTTCTACTTTTAATTAATTTATAGAGTAAGGGAAGGTGACCAGGGGGAAGAATGCAAATCGGCAAATTTTTCTGCGTGATTGGTGATAGTGCTGGCGGGGCAAGATGCAAATTGAAAATGGGACAGGATGCAAACATTGCTTTTAAATACTAATTTTTCGAAAAAGTCACACATGGTACTAAACATGCTCATAACGGATATTCTTGTGATATTTTTTCCAGAATATCACATTTTTGCTTCAACTTTCAGATAAAATATCAAAAATATAAAAGTTTGCCTAAAAAATCGTGAAATCAATAAAGGCAGAAGAAATTATGAATACGGAGGTATTAGAACTTCTCTTCTCAAAAATTACACCTTCATTTAAATCTGTGGTATCCACCTAGAACGTACTCGAGTAAATTTGACAAAAAAATTCGTGATTTTTCATCATGTCTTTACTGTTTGCATCTTGCCCCATGGATGGGGCTGGATGCAAAAAAAGTGAAAAAATTCAAAAAATTCTGTGAGGTTGAGCAGGTATGCACCAAAATGGAATTTTTTTCATAGAAATGAAAGGTAAATGTTTGAACTTCAATTTGTTGCAAGAATCGGACCATTTGGCCAATTTGAATAGATTTGGCAGCACATTTGGTCTAGGTTGATGCATACTGCCCCACCTTCCCTTACTTCCCTTTACTTAATTGGCATCATGAAGGAGGGGTGTAGGAGAGAACTCAGTATAATCGATGTGAATAAAAACAGTTCGAAGTATCAACTTTTTTGCATTATATATTTACATGAGTCTGAAAAAAAAAAGATCAAATGGTGGGAGAAATGGCGGATGTTTAGCCCAGGAAAAATAGCATCGAAAAAAATTGGTTAAAAAAGAAAAATATGTTAATCGCGATTTTATTGCTGAAAAAGCTTCTATATGATGTCCAGAGTCTGTGATAAATTTGCACCACCCTCACCCCTATTGCTTTCTGAGGGGTGGACCCCTTATGGGGGAGAAAATTGTTTTGCACCGATTCCTCTCAAATTCGTGTGAGGTGTTATATAAGTGTAGAAGTACTCCCCAAAAAAATTTCAGCTCCCCCCGAACTTAGGGGGCTGAGCTAGCGCTTCCCAAAGTTGGACATTTTTAACTAAAATGCCAAAAAAACGAGTTTTTTGAGTATAAAATAACCCCAAAATTACAAATTCCGAAAAATTTCATGAGATAACGAATCCGACTATCCTATCAACTTTTTATTTGGGGTGTTCAACCCTCCGTACGGCATATTCGAAAGTACATTGATCGTTTTCTTCAGCAAAAAATGACCTCCAAAACCACGATCTGCATACTTTCGAATGGGCCGTACGGGGGGTTAAACACCTCAAATGAGGAAAATTAATAGGCTAATCGGATTCGTCATCTCAAAATGTATGCAGAAAACATGAAATTTTTCGAAATTGAAATTTTGGGGTGATTTTATACTCGAAAAACTCATTTTTTGGCATTTTAGTCAAAAATAGGTATTCAACTTTGGGAAGCGCTAGCTCAGTCCCCTGAGGTCGAGGGGAGCTGAAATTTTTTTGGGGAATACTTCTACATTTATATAACCCTCCACGCGAATTTGAGCGGAATGGGTGCAAAACAATTTTCTCCCCCATGAGGGGTCCACCCCCTCAAAAAGCAACTGGGGTGGGGGCGGTGCGAATTTATCACAGTTAGGGTAAGGGGGGATACGATTAAAAACAATCAGAAGACCCATCATCAACTTACTTGCATTATATTTTCAGTTCGTTTTTCCCAAGAATTCGATCTTTCACATACTTGGTGGTATTTTTCTGATCCCCCCCCCACCCCGCCACTGTTAAGGATTGAGTATTGTATAAAATCGTAGAAAATTCTATCTTGAAATCCATGTAGCAAAACTTGATTTTTTTCAAATAATTTTTGATCAGCACAATGATTTTCCACGCTAACGTTTAATTTGATGCACCCTTTACTTTCGGATGATTCTTTTTAGAAAATTTTTCAAGATTCTCTGTTCCTGCACACTCAAAATAGGCAATACGTTCTACGCTCTTGAAATTTTTGCATACATTTATCTTCAATCTTTCTTAACAAATTTCAGCTCCTGGCGCAGAACCCCCCCTATTCAAAATAAGCCACCTTATATACGAATATCATTCTACACCATTTTTTAAATTGATGGTTTATTCGAGGAAACGTGTAAAACGCCCACAACACAATCAGTTCCTCAAAAATACACTTGAAAAAGTCTAAAAGGCATTCGCGAAACATTATTTACCGGCAAAATGTTTTCATTTCTTACGTTTCGTTCGCGAAGAAAGTAAAAAACAACAACGACGTAGGTACTCGTTAAAAAAAATTCCCATACATAAATATTCGAGTATTTTGATGGCACGCCATTCTACTCCACTCCCATTATTTTTTTTGTTTCATTAACGCGTCAGATAATTTCGAAGCGTGCCGATACCCTTCAATGAATTCGGTAGGCAAACATAAACACATGTACCGCGAATATCGACTCGACGCGTTACCTACATACTACGATAGGTTACGTATTACATCAAATAGATTCGCAGGTACACATACGTGTTTTGAACTCTCGACATCGACGTGATAATTTAATGGCATTACTGGTTTTTGTTTTTCCATCGCATTGCGAAATTCTAACCACTCGCAGACTGAAAACCATCACATCGCACACGTACATTTCCAACTTATAGTCTACCTGACGTTGAAAAAAAAATAAACCACGCCTTGAAAGATTTCCATTAATGATTTTTTTTGCATTCTTAAATCAGCCAGTTATACGAGCCAAGATGGAACTATGGAGGAATGTGCTGCGAGAAAATATTTTCCCTTTTTCGTACGCTTAATCGAGCAATTTTATGCGAATTTTCCAACAACAAAAAAAAACGACGATGAATCTCCGAAAATAACCAAGCTTCTTCGTTCATTATTAACAAATCACAAACTAAACAGTGCACAACCGACGAATCAACCCCCCACGATTATTTGAGAATTCCTTCGTTCGTCTGCTTTTCACTTTCTCTTATAATTTTAGCTCGCTTCAAGTGCCAAAGAAGGAATTTATTGCTATTTTAACGTCTATAAGATTTCCTTTATTCGTATGACCAAAGTTTTTCTTCGCTCGATGGCAATAGAATAAACGGTAAGATTTTATTAAAAATTTAACAAAAGAAAAAAGATACGATTAACGTGGTATCTTCATTTTAGATATCGAGTTATTCAAAAGTAATAGTAGCTGAGTTGGCATATATGCTCATTCTGAGATTTAGCTAAAATTTCAAATAAATTTGAGGTAAAAAATTCTAAGAAATTTTTAAAATTTCCGAGGGCTGATCGAAAGAGCTAAATATTGGAAAAAAGTATATATTTTTGCCGGAAAATTTCTACGAATTTGGTTGTCGATTGTGTGGGTAGATACATCCGATGTAACGTCAGACAGTAAATAAAAAATTGATCCCTCGTGTAGAAATTCGTCGAAGAAATTGATATCGAGCTTTTGATAATCCTTATTAAAAAAATAGGTATATCGATTAATGGCTTTCTTTAATCGAATCTAAAACGAATAATTTACCAAAATCAGACATTTTTTTTGTAAATCAACCAAAAACAAATACCTGCCCAGGATTTTAATTGGAAATGGTTCGAATTAGCCGGATGAAATTCGAGTTTTACACGAAATCTCGCAATAATCATGGTCGATTGCATAATATTCGGTCATTCGATTCACAATTTATCAAGGTACAGATTCCAAAAATCGAATTTTTTCAAACGTGAGAATACACAGTACGAGATTCTTTGTCATTTAAACCCATAAAATGTGGCATCGAGTCGAAGAATAAACTCGAATAACACCTATCAAAACGGCTGAGTGTTTTAGGATTGGGAAAAATCGACTATCTAATTCCACTCCACGCTGTGAATTATCTAATCGTGAAATTTTCGGTTTTATTTTCGAGCATAATATCAATACGTAATTACCTGTCGAATCAGAAAAAACAGTCGTCGGGTCGAAGTTTCATATGGATCGATGCTTGTAACACATCCACAATTGTAATTCATCTAAAGCACATTTTCATTTCGAAAAAATTACGTTCGATAAGTTTTTAAAAAACGGTTATTATAAAAAAGTAATTATCGAAACAATGCTTGGTTAATGTATATATTCGTAAAACTCGCGAATAAATGTCATCGCTTCGTTTTTGGTAAGCATGTTCGTGCGAGAATTTCACGCAGGCGTGTTTCCTTTGAACGTACGGTGGCTTTGAAACCTATTATATTTCGCTTGTGACTAGGTTTCAGCTGTTCGTTTCGCAGAGGAGTTGCAAGTTATAGGAGGTGGATTCCGAATCGACTGCTTGATTTTTTTTTCAGAAAGATAATTTTTTAAGAGATGAGGGAATTCGTATAAAATCTTAATAATTAGTCGAGGGGCTGAAATTGTCAGATATTGAAGGTTTTTTCTTAAATTAAATGCAGTAGATGGATAAGGCACATCACTGAATCAAAATCTATTCGACCCTATATAATGTATGTAAGTTATAGAAGGTAATTTATTTTTTCAAGATAGCTGCTCAATCTCTCAGTCTACCACCCGAGAAGTATCTACCTACATGTTTTGTTTTTTTTTACGTCAAGATGCCTCACACATTTCAGTTAGAAATTTGATATTTTTTGTGTGATTGTAGGTCGTAAGTGGTAAATTAAATACGTTTGTGAATCAACATCAGATTTCATCAGAACATATGAATAATTGAGAACTAAAAAGTATTTAGCTTGGTTCGTCAGAATTATTCTACTACCCCCCTCCCCCTTCCTCTCATAGTCATTTTTTTGACATTTTGAACTGATAGATAAAGAACGATTATTGGCAACGATGCAGATTAAAGTATGACTGTGTAAGTATTTCACAAATTTTCGTTCAAATATATGTACTACAAATGGAAACTTAGCTCTTAATAATTATTTTCAACAAAAAAAAAGATAAGAAAAGAAAAGAAAAGGAATAATTTGGAAAAATGCCATCGAAATTTCATACTTTCTCGGAGGCATCGATGAGTAATTCTGGAAAAAATTTTCCAAAGATAAATTATTGTTTCCCAAGGTTTTTATGTGGATTCGACGCTCTTTGAAAATTATAAGCCATGTATATTTATTTTAATGAAAATTGACGAGATAGTTTACTTTCAGAGTAAGAAAAAATTTGACCCTTCGAACCTTACGAGGGTGGAGCTAAAGATCCCCAAAGTAGGGTAATTTTTGTAAAAAATGATTATTTTTTTACAAATAAGGCCTTCATTAAAATTAGGTAGTCAGAAAAAAATTTGAGCTTCTATAATAGCGAAGATTGTTTTACACTTTTTTCCACGAGAATTATAACGGGATTAGCTAGGAAGTTCCAAAATTGTAACTTGACCTCAAGAGGCTGGGCAGAGGGGGTAGGGAGGTTTTTCCCGGGCTTGAGTTTTTCTTGGGCCCACGAGGACCCGTTATGGCTGAAAAAAATTGTCTTCACCGCGAGGGCCCATGTAATGATTTTTTAATAAAAATTCAGATACCTACTAATTTCCAGATATTTGTGTGTTTTCTGTATTAGAAAATTCAAATACAATGGCGTAAATACGAAGGGGGAACCTTCACCCCCAGAAGCCCTTCAAAAATTAATTTTTTATTCGAAAAAATATTTGTGATCTTTAAACCATATTATTTTTTCGACAGCAATAACGTATATTCTACAAAAAAAATTGCTCTCGCTTCGCTCGGACTGCGTTTGCTACTTTCCTTCTTTTCTGAAAATCGAGACTTCATCAAAAATCCAAATCACCTAAATTTATCTACTTTTGACAAATTTTCTCAAAACAATTTTTCGAATTCAATGTGAGTAAACTTGACTGTCAGTATTTTACGATTCCCTCCCTTTTGCTATTCTTTGTTATGTAATGAAAACTGATAATTGAACGTTATAAAATATACCTGTGGCGTCGGAAAATGGGATTTAAGAAGTACGTTTTACTTCCGAAATCGGCGACCAGGGTACAAAATATCAAGTGTACCCCCCTTCACCCAAATTACATCAGATAGGGATTTTTAAAGCATTAAAACACGAAAAAATGGATTTTTTGAAGATAAAAATTAAATTTTTTCAAAGCTTGGCCCTCGCTTTGCTCGGACATGAAGGCTCTCTTTTACCCCCCCCCCCCCCCCTCTATAATCCTTCTGGTGTTCCAAGTCTCCATACCCAATTTTTACCCTCCCAAAAAAAGCTTCCCACACCACTGGATTTCTACACCCCCCCCCCGGTAGGGGCGTCCAGTTACGCTACTGATTCGAAGCGTGTAATAAAAGGACCTTTTTTTTTATTCTCACATTTGTTTCCCTTGGGCCTCGATTTCCCCTGCGCGGCCACCTCTGAACCTCAAAATAACCTGATACCTAACTATTTATTTTCTTCACTTCACTCTTACCCCCCCTTCACTCGACTTTAAAATCTGATCATGTCCTAATAAAATTGAAAGTGGTACCTATGAATGTTTTCATCCAAAAATACATTGGCATCCATTTTTTAAAGATCCTGAAAAACATCACTTTTTTCTTATTTCTTAGACAGTCAGTGACATATTTGTCTCAGAAAAAAATTTCAAAAAATTTTATTGAAGTGGTGTTTCTTACTATGAATATTTCAATAAAAATTATTGTTTACAACAATTTTTCATCTTTTTCCCAATTTTTGAAAAAAACATGTAAGTACTTATATGTGAGCCTGGATATAGAAACCACCCTTAGGTGTAAAAAATTGATTTCTGAGTTGACACTGATTTTGGGCGTTTCAGAAGGTATAGAATCAAAGGAGAACCTCCACTCAAAAACCAATTTTTTACACCTAAGGGTGGTTTCTATATCCAGGCTCACATATATATAATACATTTTTCTTCGCTTTAAAAAAATAGAATGAGAGGCGACGATGGAAAATTGCAGTCGATGATTTTTATGGGTCAAAATATTCATTGTATTAAACAAGTTTTTTTTTTCAAATTTTGAAAAATCTCAATTTTTCACTGAATATTTTAAAAACTTGGGGAAAATATATTTTTTAAGATCCCTGAAAAATGGGGTAAAGATGAAAATGATGAAAATAAATGCCAATCGAATTTCTTACTTAATAAAAATCTCCAACTACTTTCAATATTCTTTTTAGATCATAACCAGAAATTAAAGTGAAATGAACAATTGGAGTGAGGAGGTGAAATTCTTACCAGGTCGTTTTAAAGCAAAATCAATTTAAGTACAACTTCTTAGCCTACCTACCAATTTTTTTCAATTTTGCAAAAAGTCCAACGATTATAATTTTTATTGACTTGATTTTGCAATTTTTTATCTTAAAAATTGATAAATTTATTTTTACAAAATTCAAAATTTGGCAGCCCTGAAAAGCATAATTTTAAATTTTTTGTTTCCACGTTAGTGTTTTCACAACGTTGAAATATTAGGACGAGCTTTGGTTGTCAAGGAGAGGGTATTTCGCTTTTTCTGAAAATCAATAACTTTGATTTCTCAAAAAATCAACGATCTTGATTTTTCAGAAAATCAAAATTCTGAATTTTTTCAGAAAATTAAATGTCTGAATTTTTCAAGAAATTATACATTTGGATTTTTCAGTAAATCGATCTAGATTTCTCAGAAAATCTAAAATCTGTATTTTTCGAAAAATATCAACAGTCTGGAATCAGGGCTTATCCAAGAAAAACGGTTAATTCTTTCAAAAATGTCTCTAATTCGAAGAATCCGATCCTCATACTTCTCATGAAAGGGAGCTCAAATTTTCTGTGTGAGGTTCATTATTTACTCAAAGTAGAAAACCTCACATTTAGTTTTCTTCTTCGTTAATTTTATTTTAAGCATAAATATAA
The DNA here is from genome assembly GCA_033439095.1 of Pseudococcus viburni. Classification (NCBI taxonomy): domain Eukaryota; kingdom Metazoa; phylum Arthropoda; class Insecta; order Hemiptera; family Pseudococcidae; genus Pseudococcus; species Pseudococcus viburni. The sequence goes on from JAVBJF010000046.1 coordinate 272,021, forward strand.
TCTGCCGAGATTGACAAAAATTTTACACAATAATTTCTCCCATTTTATTATTTTCGCATTTTTTTTCGTAACGATGAAATATTCAAATTTTCAAAGAATCAGTGCATTTTCTAGAGAACAAACGAAAAAGGCCAAATTATTCTGTTCTGAGCTGGGACCTTCATTGTTCACTTCCCCCTTTTTCCACTAAAATCAGGAAAAGATGCCAGATTGAAATCGTTTTAGAAATTCTTGCAATTCGAAGCAAAATCTGGTTAAATGAAGTTGAAGAAGACCATAAAGTTTTCAGATTTTACACCAATTTATGTTTAAAATACTCTTATTTGGATCTCGCATCTTATGCATGCAATTTGAAAAAGTCTTAAAATTTGCAAAAAAGAATCCAATGTGAATAAAGAATATTTTCCTGATTAAAAATTAAATTTTGTCATTATTTGGGGTGAGAGGTAAGTCCTCCCTGCTGCCCTCCGTTGCCATAAGTGCTATTTGGAAAAAATTTGCACAAAATTTTTTACTCTTTGCAATTTGAGGGATATACAAACATAAATAATTGAACTTGAGATAGATTGCCCATTCCCTTGATTGGATGTGACGTTTCATCTGTGGAACATCCTGTATTCGCACCTCCACCTACTCAGCAACCTACATACCTTTTCATTTATTTATCAAGCTGCCACAATAAACATGAAGATTTCTTTAATCTAAAATAAATTCTAAACAAAAACTAATGACGTATATTTTTTTCTTTACCTAATATCTACTTACTTTGAAAATGATTCTTTAAAAAATCATTCGAGTTCAAGTAAATATAATAATTTCACAAACTACTTAATCATTTACCCTGCTGTAAATTCCTATCCAACTACAGTACGTTTTCACTCGTACATCTCGAGATAGAAATAGGTATCTATCTAATCTATATTTCATCTGAAGAAATATCTCGAAGAATTTGGATACAAGTATCTATCGTGTTTTATTTACTCGGTTTAGAAAAATCATACCTCAAAGTTTTTCTTTCGTGAAAAAAAAATAGAAAACCCAAAGCGCAAACACTTCTACGAGTCTACTGTACTCGAAGTTTGCAAGACTTCGGTAATGTGCAAGTTGACCCACTTTTCATTCACATTTCTAAACAGCCCAAGTTTAAATTTTTAATAAATCTGCTTGAAGTAAGTTGATTTGAAAACTCGCCGAATATACCTTCCTTAGGGATATTTTTTTCGGACCAAAGGCGTAAAAAACGTCGGCTCAATTTACCGAGCATAAGAGGGAAATCAGTAATCGCTTAAAATAATATCGTCGCGAAATTGATACCGGCGTGTACTCGGGATACGAGAAAGTGAAAAAAATTAATTTGAACATTTTATATCGTTTTCAGAAGATGTTAATATATTACATGCGAAATCCTTGGGGAAAATCGGCATGCAGTAGGCGTAAGTTGGCTTACATAGCAAAAGTTACGATGGCAACCAATTTCTCGTTGCTGCTGTATCTCTTTTTCCAAGTTTAATTTTTTTTCTCTTCGGAATTTTTAAAATCCGCACGTCATACGATCAAAAGTGTTGAAGATTTACCTACCTAATTTTACAACGTCGAGATACCCTGCCTATTTGGTTTCGGATGCGAAATGGAGTAAATTCGGAGTGCAGTTTGTTTTTGAATGTAGGTGATGTACGTAGGCGTGTATTTTTATGCGGTAAATAAGATAGGTAGGCAGATTGAATAAATTCCTGTATTTATTTTTCGCAATTCATCCCACAAGTATTAGGATTTTTAATTCGTTAGAATCTTATTTCGTTCGTATAATTTTCAATGAAGTTTAAAAATGGGTCTATAGTCCAGTGCAATTAGACATAAGTACAGACAAAAATTCCGATCCAAGGGTTTTTTGGCTTAATTTACTCAGGGCATCATACCAAACAATATGATGAAAAGTCCTGGTCCCCAAAGGATGCAGGACTCTCCTGAGGGAGGTTTAAACCTCCCTAAAATCGGTTTTTTACTTATAACTCGTACAAAACGCAATTTTTGAAAAAATTAGTTCTGTACAATATTACTCTACGTTAAATTTTCTACAAAAATGGTCATCTTCATTTTTGTGTGAAACACAAACTGAGCCCACATACGTCCCCCGCAAAAAACACCCTTATACAGGAAGACATCCGTAATTACACCGGCGTCTTTAATATTACGCCAAAGGCATAGAAGTAAAGGTAGGACTTTCTGGTTTGCGGAATTCAATTCCTTGTAAAATTTCGAGTCGAGAAAGCTATTTTCAAAATTTTTCTTCGGTGTGGGGAGTGAACCAAAAGAGATTACATAGTGTTACTAGAAAAAAAAAACAAGCTAAATTTGATTAAAATATTTCAAACACATTTTCCAGAGAAAAAAAGAAATTTTTTTTGCAGGGGTATTCAGAACTTCCCAATCTATTTTTGGGGTCATTTTGACCTCAAACTCAAACCCAGAACCCACAGGGCCGAGATGATTTTTCGTCGAGTTTATAGTAAGCAAAAAATCCATTTTGGAGGTTCAACCCCCCCCCCCCTCCTCGGTGGAGTCGGACGCATTTTGGGGACCAGGATTTCTTGTCATATTGTTTGGTGTTGTGTCCTGAGTCAATTAGGCCAAAAAAAACCTAAGGATCAGAATTTTTCCATACTTCACATTTTTTTTGTCTAACACTCCCCTCTCGTTCCTGTTGGCTCTGGGTTTGAGTTTAAGGTCAAAATGATCCCAGAAATGGATTAGGAAGCTCTTAATGCCCTCTGGAACCAAATTTTCATTTTTTCCCCGAGAAAATCTGTTTGAAATATTTTAATCAAAATTAGCTTGTTTTTTCATTCAGTCACACTATGTATTTGTAATTACCTTTGGCTCACCCTCCACACCAAGGAAAATTTTTGAAAATAGCTTTCTCGACTCGAAATTTTACAAGGAATTGAATTCCGCAAACCAGAAAGTCTTATCAGTTATCATTATTTCTATGCCTTTGGCGCTATTTTAAAGGAACCGTGTCATTACGAATGTCTTCCTGTATAACGGTGTTTTTGCGGAGAGGGGGCGTATGTGGGCTCAATTCGCGTTTCACACAAAAATGAAGATGACTATTTTTGTAGAAAATTTAACATAGAGTAATATTGTACATAACTAATTTTTTCGAAAATGGCGTTTTGGATGAGTTATAAGTAAAAAACCGATTTTGGGGAGGTTTAACCCCCCTCAGGAGAGTTTTGCAACCTTTTGGGGACCAGGACTTTTCATCATATTGTTTGGTATAGTGTCCTGAGTAAATTAGACCAAAAAAATCTTTGATCGGAATTTTTGTCTGTACTTTGCCATTTTTTTGTCCAATTTCACCAGTCATTTTAGGATTTAACCCCTAAAAATTCAATCCTGATTTTTTTCGCGTTTTGCGTTCGTAATGGTCCACCACACAACATACTAAATTTGACACCCTCATAACTCTCCGCTGCCCCCAGGAGAAGGGTAAATGTCTGCAGAAACCCGGTTTTTCGTGAATATCTCCTCAAATAAGCCTCAAAATTGAAAAATAGTTATGAACAATCTTGTTTTACGTGTAATTTCCTATCAGGCAGGTTCGTTTTTTTTCGAAAACACTCACTTCTTTGCCCAAAAATTAAGGGTAAAAAACGTCTATTTTCCAATATTTATAGTATTTTTGGAATAGATAGAAATACGAAGTTGAAAGTACCCAAAATTATACCACGAAGAGTAATTTTTTTATACATGCTGGTAGAGTATTCCAAAAAAAGTCACTGCAAGAATTTCAACCCCTACCGTTAATTATAAGGGCGATTATTAAATGCTGTATTTAAAAAATCGAGGTTGTGGAAAGAAAAAGTACTTTAAACACGATCTTATTGCTTATTCCTTATTGGTGATACGAAATATTTCTTTGCGTCGTAAGGATTCAAAAACAACGGGGTTTAAGGGGTGAGGAGTGAAATTCAAAATTTTGAAAATTTTCATATCTGGTGTCAAAAATTAGGTTTTTTGGCATGCCAATTACAATTTTGAGATTGTTCACCCTAAATTTTTGGGCAAAGAAGTGGGTGTTTTCGAAAAAAAAAACGAACCTGTCTGACAGGAAATTACACGTAGAACATGATTGTTCATTGTTCATGGCCATTTTTCCATTTTGAGGCTTATTTGAAGAGATATTCACAACAGTATCGATTTTTTCAAAAAATGCTGTAAATTGTTGAAAATTAGGTAAAATACCTTCAATTTTTGGTCAAGGAAGTGAGTGTTTTTGAAAAAAAAAACAAAAACCTTCTGATAGGAAATTACACGTAGAACAAGATTGTTCATAGGTAACTATTTTTCAATTTTGAGGCTTATTTGAGGAGATATTCACGAAAAACCGGGTTTCTGCAGACATTTACCTCTCCCCTGGTGATAGCGGAGGGTTATGGGGTGTCCATTTTGGTATGTTGTGTAGTGGACCATTACGAACGTAAAACGCGAAAAAAAAATCAGGATTGAATTTTTGGGGGGTCTGGTACATTTTTTCTCTTATTTGCCTGGACTACAAGGAAATTTTAATTTTACTTATTTTGGAAATTTTTTCGATTAGGTACCTACTTATCAAAAAAATCGTAATCAACGTTTAAAATATTTCATAAAATTTGAGAATAATTTGGGGGGAAAAAAGAGCAAAAAGGTGTAAAAACTGTTGAGCAACTTTTTACTCGAAAGTAATTCTGATTGTAACCGCACAAAAAATCGAAATTCCGCTAATAACACAGAGTGACCCATATATTTCACCGTTCACTGAATGGGCGAGTTTTTTCCAACACCAAATTGCGATAGTTACCAGTACTTTAATTTTTCGCTCTTTCTTACTTCGACGAATCTAGTTCGTGGGAAGAAATTCAGAAAATTTTTCACGTCAATTTTTCGCCAAAATTTCGATCAAAAAAATTGGCATGCTGTTGGACATCGAATCGATACCTACGTAACGTAAATTGTATTAAAAAGTTAGTACCCGTTAACGCTAATTATACTGCGCAAAAAAACATTAAAGCGAACTTGAAATTATTTCCTATACTTTAACGATCAAGAGTATATAAGCAGATAATATACGAGAAACTTGGTTAATCAAGCTATAAAAATAAACGTTTACAATGTTTTTGATACAGATAGGTACGAAAAGTGTACCTGTATAAAGAATTTATAAATTTTTCCATCCATAAAACCAAAACTGACAAACGACCATTTTGCATTTAAATGTATACAGACCTAATAGGTGATAAAAAGTTACATAAATACCTTAATGACGTAGACGGTTTTGGAGAAGCCTGTATCGTATTCCGGCGAATAAATATAACACATTTGAGAAACGAAACTTGCGCGGATAGAAGGGAATGAAAAATTGCACTATACTTAATAAGTGATTTCGTTTTAACCCGTACTTTTATATAGCGGATCAATATTTCGCCAGCAACTACCGAACACAGTATAAGGCGGCAAAACACTGGGAAATTTTCCCAATCCCCGTAATGAGATATTATTTACTTTAAAACTAACATTTAAGCGGCTCTTTGTCACACACTAATTTCTCAACAAAAGGGATTATTTATTTAACGCTATGATGAACCAAAACAGTCTCAACTGCGTGACTCAAGTTTAATACACCGCCGTAACAATAAAATTATTACCCCGAATTATGAAATGGAAATTGCTGTCTCTCGGTTTTTTTCGAGAGGGATATTTATTATTTAGGGGGTTTCTTTGGGTGAAATGTTACGATTGTGGATTTGAATGTAGGTACCTCTGTTCTGATATTTTTATGAGTATATTTTTACGTGTTATTTTTTAAACGAAGCCGAAGGTAAAATTGATGGAAGGAATAAGAAATTAGACTTAGGTACCTAGGTGTAGGTACAGAGTAGGTAATTACGTGGATAATTTATAAACGCAGTTTTTAATGATATTCTGAATGACGAGCTCGAATAATAATTAGATATAGATTAAATAACGAATTAAGGAACTAGTATCATAGGTAAATTTCAATATCCAATGATTTTAATTAGGTATCTCATTCGTATTTTTAAGTGTTTTTATAGATACCTACCGATGTGAAAAATATGTTTTGAATGCTTCGAGTAGAGCAATTTGCATAAAAATATTTTCCATCAAAAAATATTTTTAGAAACACAAATAGATGCGGAATATTTTATTTTGACGAGGTTTTTCGATAAATTCATTTTCCCTCGTAAAATAGATCACAGACAAAATACAGTAAAAACAGCGAGAATTCTCCAGGAAATGCTTACTTGCATTTTTGAAAGAAACCAAGAGATGGCGTTAGCTGCAGAAAATTCTCAGAGTAATTTTTCTTCAAAATAAAAACAGAAAAAAACTAAATTTATTTCTGATCAACTTTAATTTTTGAAAAATGGGAAAATAAATTAGTAAATTATATAAGGTAGGTACTCGTACAGTAAAGGGTACTTTCATTGTTTTATTTAGGTACTTACTTATTTACCTATTTGATCAAGTATGGAATTTCATTTTTTTTTCAAAATTATATTTCAATAAACCTGACCTAAGTAAGTTCAATTTTCAATTTTAAAATAAACAGTGATGCAAGCATCACAAACTTTCCGGACAGGTGTAAAAAAAATCAACGAGCGAAAAACGTAGGTACCTACTTGTCTGAATTTTGCCCATGAAAAAAAAAATTAACTAAATCAATTTCGTGTATCATTATGTTTGCCGGGAAAAAATATCAGTTATCTTGAAAGAAAAAGACAAAAATGCTGACGCGGGATACATATGTTTCTCACTAAATACGTTTCTCCATCGATAAGGAGAGGAATTATTATCGCGTTTTAGATTACGATTACATGCAATGTAACGCGGCAAATGACCAAACTCAAAGATTTTTGCATTAAATTGCTTGTAAAATTTTTTCTACTGAACCTATCGATCTGAAATTTTGGCGTAGCCTTCCTTTGTTCAAACCTCAACTCCCATTTTAATTTCAACGAAATTTATCAATTAGGACGGGCGTAATCGTGTTCACAGACACTTTTTTGTCCCACATACATACATACATACATACATACATACATACACACATACATACGGAACATCACCTGGAAAATGGTCAAAACAAACTTGTACAAAATCAGATTTTGTCTAAACTCAATATTGGCGAAAACGAATTTCGACCCGAAAACAATACTTTCCTTACAACGCTTCGCGCTGTCCGGAAAGTAAAAAGGTACATGTAATATTGTTATTTGTAATATAGGTAAGTATAATTTAAAATATAAAATTAAGTTGGATATAAAATATTTAAATACCTTCGTGAAAATACGTATGTAGCTAAAATTATGTGGTGATTTTTATAACAGGGTTATCTCTGAAACTAAGAGTAGTCACTAACCAAATTTACAAAACTTGACGAGTGCTCAATGTGGTTAAAAATTTGAAAATTAACCTCGGGATCCTGAAAAATTGAAATTTTAAGTGCACAGATGAGATGATGATATCTTGACAATTATACTGCACGGTATAAGGTGTACTTACATTGAAAATTTAACTACACTACCAATTGCAAATCTGAAATCTTGTATGAAAAACTGGTCGTATCGGTCGTCCGAACTGAGTTTTAATCATTTTAAAAGGGTATAGCAGGGTAAGAGGTGAATTTGGCCCTGGCTTCCATTTTCGATCTAACTCCCCCCAAATTGTACCCCTTGATATAAAAAAAAATCTGGAAAAATGTTTGACCCCCCCCCTCCCCACCCCTTTCGGAGTTATGGCCATTTTATTGCAATATTTTCAATAATTTTTAATTTCAACGAAAGTGAAGGAAATTTTCTGTTCTTTGGCACAAAGTTACATCTCGTAGAGGTGTATTTACGATAATTTTTTCAACAATTTCGGTGCACTACTTCGCGTTTTTTCGGCTGTTTGAAGTTTTCAATCGTAAAAAACCATATAAGCGAAGAGCGACCACTTTTTGAAAATATCCCAAAAACGTGTTTTTAACGTAGATTCGCCTCAGGTATTCAGTTTTGGCGATTTCGATGCCACAAGGGCTGAAAATTGCGAAAAAAAAACGTTCAGAAATGTTGTTATTTTAGCAGATTTTTCAAAATTTTAGCGTTTTATATGGAATTAAATGGTCAAATGAAGAAACTAATGTTGAATTCGTGTTTAGCGGGTCAAAATACCCCGATGAACACCCTTTTCGCTATCATTTTACTCGAATCCTCAAAATTCGCCATTTTTGTTATGAAAAATCAGTAAAAAAGGTGAATTTTGAGACTTCAAGCAAAACGATCGCAAAATGGGTGCTTAACGGGGTATTTTGACCCGCTAAACACGAATTCGACGTTAGTTTTCTTTTTTTGGTCATTTTCCCGTATAAAACGCTCAAAATTTGAAAAATCTCTGGGATATTTTTTCGGAATCGGAGGCACTTTGATGAAAATTTCCGGAACCGGAGGCACTTTTTAAAAAATATCGGAGTTGGAGCCGGAGGCAGGTTTTAGAAAATTACTGGAGGCGGAGTCGGAGGGACAATAATCGAAAATCTCGGAACCGGAGTCGGAGCCGGAGCCGGAGGGACCAGACCCCCTCTGGATCCCTGCAGAATTCTGATAATTTTAAATTTCTTTTTTATCCCCCCCCCCCCACGATGCTGAATTTTGGTATTTTTTCCTGTTCCCTTCTACACGTAGGCGCATTCAGAAATTACGCAAGGGAAGGCCTAAAAATTCGAGAAAAAATAGGGAGGGGTCAAAAATCAACAAAAACTGGAGTAACTTGTTATTTTAGTGGCGCTGACTTAATCAAGGAATTTACTGTAGGCTGATAATACATACAGATTTGAGCAAAGAAAAATTGGATAATTTCAGAATTTTTGGAACGAATAACATACTCTCTAAATCTGTATTAGTCAAATTTAGTAAAATCCTAACATTTTGAATCAGTGAAATAAAGTCTGCTGAAAAGCTGTGACTTTTCATTGATCTTTTAGTCAAAATTTCTGTTTTTTTGATGAGTTGGGAATTGACTGAGAAATCAGCGATGTTTGACTGAAATATCAGAAAAAAATCACTAAACTTCAATGAACATTATTTCACTGATTCAAAAATGCAAAATTTCATCAAATTTGACTAATTTAAATTTAGAGAGTTATGCGCGTATTCGAGAAATAATAAGGGCGAATTTTTATTGAAAAATCATGAATGTTTGAAAAGCAAAAAATGCTTTTCTTTTTGATATTTTCATGTAAAAAATCTCCTTGTCGACCTTAAGTGGAGGAGGCTTGAGCCCCCTGAGCCCCTAGTCAGAAAGTCATCCCCTTGAGTGCACCCCAGCCTTTTCCTTACTAAATTTTGTTGATTTCATACTTCTTTTGTACCTCCCTTCTTTAGGCTTAATTTGAGTAATTTCGAACCTCTCCTATACTCCTCTTTAGACTGGATTTCGGGAAATAATCTCAAATTGCTCTTGCACGTCCTCCCTCTCCATGCTGAATATTGATCATTTTAATTCCAAACTCCTGTGATCATCTCCATTCTGAATTTTTGAATAATTTCAAGCTTCTCATAACCTCCCTTTAGGCTGAATTTTGATAATTTCAAATTCTAGATTTTCCAGAACTCCCTTCCATACTGAAATTTAATACCTAAGTATGTAATTTTAAGCTTCTCTTTTACCTCCCATTAAGCTGAAGTTTGGTGACTTCGAATTTTTTCCTTTACCCACCATGTATCCTACTTTTCCACGTTGAATTCAATTAATTTCAAATTTTCCCTGCATTTTCTTTTGGATGAATTTTGATGAATTTTCCTGTGTACCTTTCATGCTGAATTTTTATATGCACGTGATTCAAATTTTTCATGTACTCACTCACCTACGTTCTTAATTTCATGATTTCAAATTTTTCTTAGACTTGAATTTTGATCATTTCACATTTTTGCTGTACCCTCCGTCATGCTGAATTTTGGAAATTTCAAACTTCTCGTGTACCCTCTTCAGGCTGAATTTTATAAAATTTTGGCTCAAATGACCCAACATAAATTGTAATGTCAAAAAAAATAAGGCGTCAGGAGACGCTCATTAATTATTACAGCGAATTTCAATTCTTGAATTTAACTGGAGGAGGTTTCAGGGTTGTATGGACTTAATCTTGCAAGACACCTTTGTTTGGTATGAAAACTTTATTTTTTTTCATCAAACGGGGCTAGGATTGAGAAAAAAATGAACAAATTGGTAGAGTCACAAGGAAATACCGACAACATCGTTCATTACCTACTGAAAACTTCTTTTTCGTGAAATTATTTTAATATTCCAAGATTGATTAATAAAATATAATTTAAAATAATAATATTAAAAATAAATATATTTATTATTATTATAATTTGAGAATGAATATAAAACAAGGGAATGAACAAAAAAAAGTTAGATACCTTATTTATTATAAAAAATAAATCAAAAATTGAATATAGAGATGAATGAAATGCAGAAATGCAAAAAATCAAGTAAACATAGGTACTTACCTACATATGTATACCTAATCAAATAATAGGTAGGTAAGTAATTAAATTGACTGCTAAGGTGCAGAAAAACTTGGCCCACTGTGAACTATCACGAAAAAAAAACTCGGGTATCCGTGAAAAAACCTCAATTATTGTTGTAAAAATTGATTTTTTACATAGAAACATAAATATACCTAACTAGGTCCTTTTTTGGGGGATACTTTCTTGTAGATTAGGTACTTCCACATTTAAGAAAACAAAAATATCGTAACTTTTAAATACGTTGGTACATTTAAAATTAATATTAGCCATTTTTACAAAAAATATTGAAGGTCTCCATTGACAAATTTTCAAAAATTAACCAAAAGATGATAGGATGGTGTGAGGCTACTAAAACTATCTTACGTTTAGTTGACCATTCACTCTTTCTCAAGGATACAAATTCATTTCGAAAACTCGATTGAAGTGTTGATAGTTTCTCCTGTCTTAATTTTTGCAGTAGTAGAAACTAAATGTTCAGTATTGTTAATTTTGACTTTATTTACTTTTTTTATTGAGTTGACCCAAAAAGTTTTTAAATTTTATATGCTGTCGACAGTTTCTTCTAAGAATGATTCGCAGTTTAACCCACTTGTTGATAAATATGTAACCAAATTGCCATTAAATTTTTAAATATCAGAAAATTGAATTTTTTTCAGTTTTTCCAAATGCCTACCAACTCCATTTTCAAATTTTCGAAACACTGAACAGACTGAAAAATAAAATTATAATAAGTATAAATATTTAAAATTTTGAGATAAAACTTCCCTCAGATCGTTTCTTATGAAAACAAAAATCTGAATGCGTTAACTATGACTACTAAGTAGGTATACTTCACAAATTCACATCTATTTCTCAAAAAATTCGTAAAGAATGAAGTTACACCTTTACCTATCATAATATCCTCCATTTTTAAAATCAGCATTTATGATTTTCGTACAGAAAGTAATAAAAATGTATCTTGAGAACACTTACAACAACCAATGGAAGAACGTAAGAAAGGCAGGGCGTGTCAGTGGGAACTAATAAGAAACGTAGCAGAAATGCGACGACTCAGACAATTCAAAACGCCTCTTCTTGAAAAAAAAAAATCGTAACAGTGCATTTTTTTCAAATCATCAGTGAGAAATTAATTATTCTTTATTTCGGTGTACTCGCGGATCTCGAAAAAAATCAGTTTTTGATTATGGAAGATTCTTCGGAAAAATCTCCATCTTCGGAGTCAGACAAACAGTACGTAATTACAAGACGTCCTAAATGTGCTCGATGTAGAAATCATGGTATGATATCTTGGTTAAAAGGGCATAAAAGACAGTGTAGGTTTAAATCATGTATTTGTGCTAAATGTAATTTGATTGCTGAAAGGCAACGTGTAATGGCAGCGCAGGTTGGTAAATTTTTTATTCCCTCTTTAGCTTAAATAATTTATGTAGCCTAAAAATTAAGTCGAATTTTAAAAAGTAAGTAGGGAAAATTAAACAGTTTTAGTTTAACATGCCTAGACACTCGAGTACCTATTAAGTACTTACCTACTTGAATATTTATGCAGGTGATTAATAAAATATTTATCAAATATTCATCAATTTTTCGATGATTATAAAAGCGTAAATTTTTGGGAAAGCAATTTCAAATAATTTTATATTAATAAATAGATAGGTAAGGTTCCGATTCTAAGCAATGAAATGATGAAAAAAATTAATTCTTGAAATTTTTAGCAAAATTTTCTATTTCTTATTTTTTAAATGTTTTAATTACATACCTATTATTTTAAACGAGAAAGGGACTTCGTTGAATTTCACGCAATTTTAGCCGAAATCTTCCAAAATTCTAGTCTATCACTGATCAATAAGCATCATTCATTATTTTTTTATTTTCAATCATCCATAAAAAATGTTATTCAGGTTGCTTTAAAACGTCAACAAGCTGCAGAAGATGCCATAGCCATAGGACTGGCAGCAGTTGCTACCGGAAACCAATTCGGGTATTTGCCTCCTGGCCCTATATTTGGTATGAAAATAACTGACCCTCAGGGTAGGTTAATGGCAAAAAAGATTAAAAATGAGACTTTTTATCAATCTTTCTGAGAAAATATTTTTTTTCGCCACTTGACCATTTTGGTTCTTAAATTCTACAGATAAATCAAACCCTAACAATACATCGAAAAAAATCCACGAAGAACCTGTTTGCGACAATGACCCAATAGAAGAAACTAATAGAGAACCAACCACTGAAAATTCTCCAACTGAAACATCGGGCTCTTCCAATAACGCTGACACATCAAATTGCGAACTTTCAAGCGAAATTCCCTCCACTGCTTTGGAAATGTTATCGAAACTATTTCCAGAAAAGAAAAAATCAGTCTTAGAATTGGTACTTCGTCGATGCGGAGATGATTTGTTGAAGGCAATCGAACAATGTAACCCTTTAAAAGAAGGATTGAATTGTTTTAAATACGATTGCCTCAAAAAGCACGGAAAAGAAAGCATTGAAAAACTGAAAAATATTCAGATAGGTAAACTGTCGTTCATATTACCTATTCAATCCCCTATTTGGATTTATGTATTTTCTTCAAACGATTTTCATTTTCAGAAAAACCTGAATATCATTTACTGAACAAAATCGTTAAATTAGGAGGCGAAGGCAATTTTAATCCAGCCAAATCTGCATTTCATCCATTTGTTCCCGAAGAACCTCCAGCTGCTCATCAAAATATTCGCAGGGATGAATTGTTGCCTAACTTTCGCCTGAGTTATGGAAATAATCATAGTTTACCCGAAGCTCATCAAAATAATAAAAAAGAAGCTCAAGAGATATCCTCAGTTTTGAATTACAATAATAGATTGCTATCGGGAATGATAACTTCTGGTATTCCCCATCATGCCACACTTCTTCAGTTACCAACCACTCATCATTTATACTCGTAAGTTGAATTTTATTTTCTGTATTTTTTATTTTCTACAACGAATTTTCAATTGGGTGGAAATTCGCTGCATAGGTATTTAAATAATTCGAAAATTAATTCACGAGATGTTTTTTCATAGGTACCTATAAATAAAGTTTTTTTATACGTAAGTGTAGGTATACCCACTTACAACGAACAAAGAGGATCATTTTTTACACCTTAAAAATTTTTATGGAAAATTTTTTGGTTTTTGTTTCACCCCTTCCCTAGCTGAAAAATTCATTTTTTCATTTTTTAAAAATTTAAAGAGTTGAGTAGTTAGGTATGTATTTAATTGCATCATGCCCATTGAAAAGTGAAACAGAAATTCCCAGATTATTCCTCAATGAAGGGGGGAGCGGGCGGTGTTAATGTGATTTTCTGCTTTTTGTATACTTACAGTCAAAAACATTATTTTTTGGGATATTTATAAATAGAATAAAAATTTTTTTTTTTAGGTTTGATCTAAAAGAGTTTAGGCAAACATAAAACGACTCACGTCACCATTTTTTTCTAAGAACGAATCGAAAAAGAGAGGATTTTTTTACTTTTCAAGCACAGATATCCTAAGATCCCATTAAAAAATTACAGCTGCCCAAGCTAATATCTCGATTTTTGACGAACTTTTGTATCGCATTTCGCATGAAACGTGATTTATTTGAAAAAATATGTATTTCTCCAAGCTTGATAAAATTTAAATCTCTACCAAATATCGACTTCTCAAACTCAAATTTTACCATTTCTAGTCATTCTGAAGCCTCCAGCGCAATTTTGATTTTTTTCAGTATTTCCAAATTTTTCCAGTAGGTAGGTACTCAAATTATTTTGAACAGCCAAAAATTGATTTCTCACTTGCTTTCAACTAGTTTACCTAACTAGAAAATTCAGTTTTCATTCGATACTTTGATCAGCTTTTAAATTGAAAAAATTCTAAATAATTGACTGCAGGCATTAAAATGACTGAAAATTGTAATATTTGGTCTCAAGGAATTTGTATTTGGAGAGATATGCTCGATGTCACCGATTAGTAAAGTGGCTTGGCGATTTCACTATTTTCAATAATTTAGAATTTTTTTCAATTTTTAAGCTGATTAAAAAATACCCACTGGAAGAGACCGCCAGGAAATCGCGGAAAATATTGATTTCCTCTTTTAGCTAGTCGTAAGGACCCAAGGGCTCGATTTTAAGCTGCTCAAATAGATTTCAGTGCCTTCTGGAGAAATTCAAAAATATTGGAGAGAATAGAAATTGCACTGGAGACTCTAGAATGGCTGGAAGTGGTCAAATTTGAATTCGGGAGGTTTGAATATGATCGATGCAAAAGTGAAAAATCAAATATTTGCTGAAAACTCCCACACAATTTTTAAATTTACCAAAATTCGTCAAAAATCAAAATATCAACTTGAATACTTAGCTGAAATTTGAGCAATGAAGGTTTTCAGAGATGCTCTTCCCAGAAATCACAGCCTTTTTCCAAGCGGAGGCGAATGCCTACATTAAAAAGTTCTCTAGAAAATAACTATAATTTTTTTTCTAATTCAAAATTTTTAAACTTTTAAATTTTGCCTGGGAGGAGTCAAATATTGACTAAAACATCTCAAATTTTTAATACGAGTTTTTAACGCCATTTCACTATTTTTTGCTAGGATTTATCAAAATTTGAAATAATTTGTGAAACGACCTACTTTAATACCTATCTGTTTATTTCCTTTTAGAAAAAAGAGAACACACATATTTTAATGAAATAAAAATTTTACAAATTCTATTTCTAGGGGCTCGACTTCAGTTTTATCTTATGACCGATCTCCATTCTATCAACCCATTGGTGGTCCATTACATTCAATTTTAGTCCAACCTAGATCTCACGGAAGTTGTCGTTGCGTTGAATGTATTACAGCCACTGCAGATTCTACTAATTAATTTAATTACTTATCTATGATTTTACATGTGCTGTACTGCTGTAGTCTGTACCAAATTATACTTTTTTTTTTTTGAAAAATATGTACATAGATGCTGATGAGTCCTGTCGGTGCCTCATTGGCTATCTACCCAGAAAATATGTAAATAATCGTAGAAAAATATTTCTGTCATTTCTCAAGTAAGTACTCTCTCAATTATAAATCAGTGAAAATTATTGAAAATCACTTAGAAACAGTCCGAATTGCAGCACAGGAGAAAATCAGTGAAAATCTTTGTAAAATCAGCAAAAATTCGTCGAAAATCAGTAAATTTTGATAAATTTCACTGATTCAGAATGAGAGAGTAGGTACTACCTATCATTTGAAGAAATATGTAGTATTTTTCGTTAAAAAAAATCCTCAGAACAAATAGGTACCTACTTAACTTATTTACTCTCTCGTTTTTGAATCAGTGAAATTTATCAAAAGATACTGAAAACCGTCAGAATTGCAGCATAGTAATAGATCAGTGAAAATTTTTCACCGAAAGCAAGTCAGTGAAAGAAAATCTCTGGAGATCAGTGAAAATTCACTGAAAACTCAGTGATATTAATGAAATTCACTGAAAAATCTGTAAAATTTTTAGAATAATCAGTGAAAAATCACTTTTTCCTGAGCTGCAATTCTGACTGTTTATCAGTTACTTTTCACTGATTCGGAATGAAAGAGTAATGCTTTTGTTCTCATTATTTTTACTCTTACCTAGTTAAAACTGATTTTTCAAAACTTCCAGCTTCCGAATATAATAAAATATAAATAAGTACTTACTCGAACTAATCGTATCCTGTACTTATTAAATTATGTTTTTGATACGTGAATTCTAATTTTGAAGATTTTTTGAAAAATACATATAAACACACCGTATGTTGCCATAAGAAAAACGTATGTTTTGTTATTTTTTCAAAAAATGCTTGACAGATTTGTATTTGAATTGGCAACATGCCGTTTGATATTCGTGTTAATTCGAATTAAAACAATGACTTAATGGAATTTTTGTTTGCTTATTCATCGTGTTACCCGGGAAGAAATGCTTTTAAGCGAAAATCGTTCGAGAAATAGTTACTTGATTTCTTCTCGTATATACTGGATTACTGTAACATACAAAAATAACTACTGTTTTTGTTCCATTTTTATCAAGATTCACGAAAGTCTATTTATTAGATGATTTTTTCGACTCGTCGTACGTGAATGTGTAGATAGGTAAAATACCTACTTTATGAATTATTGGAACTGGGAATTGAATTTTACGATTGTTATTGTAGAATAACTAGATATATTTAGTAGGTAACTTACCTAACAATCTATACACGATTAAATCGTTCATTGAGGAAAAATAGGAAAATATTTCGTAAAACTTTATCCTTTACATTCTTTACTCTAGTGATAAACTAGTAAAGTTTTTCTAAACGTTGTGCACACCGTAATGTAATGTAATGCCGACAGTGTTTCGGCGCAAAATTGATTTAACGTCAGCCTTATGAATACAAATTTAGTAAAAAGGGAAGTTACACAGCCGAAGGGATATTTAATCCTGTTGTATAAACAAAGTTATATGAGCGGAGACCACACAAGTTGTCTTCTTTTTCTTTCTTAATCTTATCAATCTTCACTTCCCTCGTGGTTTCTGTGTCTTTCTAGTATTACACTGGCTGCATTAAATTTTGATGTTTTGATTTGTTCTTGTTTACTTTATCCATTATTTTAAAAAGTTCTCTTATTGGAAGAAACAGCTCGATTGATATCATATGGTATCACGCTTCCATAATAGCTTTGGGCTAAAAGCGAACAACGAATCTGGAAACTTAATTCCTCTTGTTGCGTATTTTTCGGTCTCAATGAAAATTTATAACATGCTTGAAGATAAATGAAAAGAAACCGTTTGGCGTTTAGCAGGCAGGTACTTCCCTATTTCTAGTAAAGTGAGTGACCCCATGTCGATGTGAAAAAATTGCGAAAAAATTCGCGTTTTCGGATTTCAAATTAATCTGTGGTCAAAATTTGCAATTTTTGAAAATTTCTTTGAAAAAATTCCAAAATTTGTCAAAAGTGAATTTCGTAAAAATATTTTTTTTTGAGATACGAGTTTTTCATTTTTTCTTATCTTCAAAATTGGAGGGGTTATAATATTCACTTAGTCCCTTCAAAAATTAAAATAAGCAAAATTTGAGCATCCCATTTCAGCAAAGAAATTTCTGACGAAGTCCTCCACTACAATTTATAATTTTATTTAAATTTTAATAGAATACATTTTATTATATTCTAATGTACAAGTGGTTGCCTACCATGAATCTGCAGGCTGAATAATTCCAAAAAATTACTAGAAGCTGTGAAATAAAGTTTTATTTTTAGCTTGTAATTTAAAAAAAAAATTGATTAAATGTTGGGCTAGATTTCAGCGAACTTACACATTTTGTATTTACAACTTCTAATTAGAATTACATTTTCTGTTCATTTATTTTATTTCGTTTGAATTTTCCTATAATTTTGTCTTCAAAATTAAAATTTTCACTGAGGATAAGACTATAAGAAAATAAAACATGTCCGAACTTCAAAAAAACCTGGTAAAAATTTCACCCCTTCTACTCCGTTTATTTGATCCACACTATTTTCCAACTGCCCATAATAGAATTTGACTACACATCATAGGTACTCAAAATTAATTGTTGAAAATCGAGCAAAAATATTTTGAATAAAGGCACAAAAAATTATTTCAAAACATAAGGTTCATTGTTGCCCTTTATGGCATATCCTATTTTTTATTTCAAACGTAAAAAAATGAAGATGAATGAAATCGAACCTAATTGAAATAGGATAAAAGAAAAGGCTGATAGAGAAATTGAAAAAAAATAGAAATTTTTAGCTTTTGTTGGCTTTTAGTTTTAATTAATCAGCAGTAAAGCTTATGGTCAACTTTTAAGCTCAAAAAAGATTTTAGATCTGAAAATCCTGTTTCAGCTTTCAGATTTTAGCTAATTTCCAGCCCTTGAAAAAATTTACAATTTGAAGCCTTAAAAAGGAATAGGGATAATTTAGGAAGAAAAATTAGGTATGCTGGAGACTCTGAGTGAGCAATTGAGCATAATCATCAAAAGTACAAATTTCATAAAATTTCTTCATACTACGTCGGTTTAGCCTCCCTTCTCCTCCCCACACCAACTATAAAGTTCCAATCAAATTTTTAAGATTAGTACCAACACCTGCACAAATCGTTGCTGAAATACATTTCACCATCTGCCAAAAAATCTTATAATCATTCACCATGATGACAGTACCAAAAAAAACATCAGGAAAAAAATATAAGACGTAAATTTATTTTATAATACATATGTACAAGAAGATTTGAAGATATTACATTTTTAGTAATAAATTATCCGTTTTCTTCTCTTTCTTCGATTTTCTGGTAGCCCAAAATCTTTTCTAATATTGTCATTCAAATTCAACTCATTGCAAATATCTGTGGCTAAAATCCTCTGAATATCTTCTGGTAACATCGGAAACCTACTACCAATACTATCACAAAAATGTTCAGCGAACTCTTGCTGACTCAACATCGGTACTGTAAGAAAAAGAATACAGAACATAAATATTACAAAAAATGAAAATAGGTAGCAACAAACTGGAACACTCGCTACGTACTATTTTCCTCTTCTCCATCATCATCGAGTGCTTCATTTTGGTGACTTTTTGAACCTGAAGTCGCTGAAAAATCGATACCAGTTAGATCATCATCATCAGTAGTCATAAAAATCCTATACAAACAAAAACAAATATTGATCAGTCATTGTTGATAAAATCTAAACGATTTTACTCCTTTAATGTAATTCTTTAAATTGGATAGATAAATAGAAATTGTTAAATGAATGCGTTTATAGAAAACGATAGATTACTCACAACATTTCCAATTTCTTAGTTAATTGTAACTGTTGCTGATAAGTAAGCTGATTTCTTCCATTATCAGATAAATAAGTAAAAATAAAATCTCTGAATCCAAGGACATCGAACGCGTTTTTTCTTCGTTCTGCGAAAGAAATCAAACTAAATATTATTTCATTCAATGAAAAATTTAAAGGCAATCAAATGAACTTACTGATTTGAAGAATTTTTCTAAACAGACTGGAGTCAAGTTTTGGATTAGATATAGAAGACATCTCTGTTAAAATTTTGTTTCAGTTGAAGTTTGTACATTAATTAAGAACCGTTGTGTTACATTAAATTATATAAATTCTCATCATCAAAAGCTTATTTACTTAAAACTCATTTTTACTAATTATTTCTAATAAATTATTATTTTTCTCAGTTCAATCTCAAGTCGTCAAGTAGTCTACTACCGTAGCTGATAAAAAAAAATAAAAAAAAAATCGCTGAAACACGTTCTCGCGCATGCGCAGTTCACTTGGTGCGACATTTTTGTGATATATGTGTGAATTTATCAACAACCAGTGTTTTGATTTCTATCATTCTCTATCAAAATAATTAATTTATGATAGGTGTCATTTATTTCGTTCTGTTCCAATTAATTAATATTTAATAATTCTCACTTTTCGACTTCTCTACCACTGCTATGCTTTAAAGATTCGAACATCACTGCTTACTTAATTTGTACACAAAATTCGAGTGTTTCGTATAATTACTTCGTTCCATAAAATTTATGGTTTCTATACGCGGAAGTCACATAAATTACCATTTCAATAATAATCTTTGAAATGGAGAAAATGTTCGAGTAAGTGAGCACTTCTTTTATCACGTATTGTAATTAGCTTTTCTTACATTCATGTATGTATTAAATGAAAAGAATCGTGTTTCTTCATACTTTCGTTTTTCTATGAAAAACTCATGAACCTAATTCTAGCTTTCTTCATTAATTATTTTTATTGCAGTGATATGAAGATGCGGAGCGGAGTAAACTTTGAACGAATATCATGTTGTAGAAAATAATCTTTATGAGGCATATCCCTCAACATGGCATCCGGAAATTCACCTCACGATAACAGTAACACTGGTTGATATATTTAAAACACCCTCGAGTGTGCTATTTAAAAGTATTATACTTATATTATCTCGATTATAGATACGCTTACTCGATCATATTCGGAGCGAAGTAGCGATAGGAATCGCGAATCTGTATGTAGAGATTATGATGGCTTGAAACAGCAATGTGATAAAGCATATCAAGAATTACAATTATTAAGAAGGTAATATTTTCGACCTACTAAGCGAGGTTTACTTGAATCGTTGAATGTTTATAAATATCATTGTTTTAGACAAAATAGTGAGTCAAATAGACGATGCGAACAAACGATGAAGGAAAAGGAGTATTATAGAAGTCAACATCATGCTGCGATGTCGCAATTGGAAGCTGCTGCCGAAGAATCATCCACATTACGTTCTAAATACAGCGAGCTTGTTACTGATAAACAACGACTGGATCGTGAAATATCCGAGCTCCGTTCTAGTTGTTGTAATCAAGGGGTAAGAAGTATCAGAAAAAATCTTTAGCAAAAATCTTGGTGTTTTATTTTGTTTCTAATTATGGTTAAATTTTGTCTTAGGATGTGAATATTTCCGAAAATGGGACTAATGATGCATTCAATAACTGTTACGTGGTTACTATTAATAAATATGAAGCCTTGAAAGAGGATTACGAAGCATTACGCCAAAGATATGATGATTTGTTAGCAACACATAATGCAACTATGGATGAGTTGGAATTCAAACAGGTTAGTGTTTTATCAATTAAACTGTTTCAATTAGTTCAAAGTTTGAATTCACAATATATATTTTTCAGGAGGAAATCAATCGTTTGAAAAAAGAAAAAGAAGGACTAGTCGTTGAAAGAAATAATGCAATAATGGAACGAAATGGATTAAAACAACAATGTACGCAGGCTGTACACAAATGGGATATAACTTTGAGGGAGAAAAAAGAATTACAAGATACTTTGAAAAAGGTAAAAATATATATTTTTAACTCTTTAGTGAAATTTTTGATCAACATTTTCATTTTTTTTTCAAGATGCAACAACAACACGAAGAAGCCAAGAAAGAAATCAACACTGCTATGACAATCCGAATGAAAACCAATAAAGACATGAAACGATTAACCGAGGAAAGAAATGCAGCTATGCAAGAATACACGTTGATTATGAGTGAAAGGGATACCGTTCATAAAGAAATGGAGAAACTAACCGAAGACAAAACTCAGGCTGTTAAAAAAATTAAAATATTGGAAAACGAATCGAAACAATATTTAGAAGAAGTAATTGTAGAATTTTTTAATCAATCGGATGCGATTGTTTTTTCTGTTGAATTAACCCAATTCGCATTTGTTTAGAAAAAAACCCTTTCGTATCATATTGAAACATTGAAAAGAGAAATCGCGTCTGCTCTTCATGATCGTGATAAAGCTCTCAAAGAATGCAACGATTTTCGAGAAAAATTCGGCGAATTCACGGCCAAGGAGGAATCTCAAAGAGAATCTTTCAAATCCAGATTCGACTATTCCTTTATTAGAGAAAGGTTATTATTTTATTGAAAAAGTTGGTTTATTTTGAGCAATTTCTCAATATATATATTTTTCTTAGGGATCCACATCGGAAAGATTCTTGTGAAATGCAATCTACTTCTATGGATATGTTCAGCAAATGCCAGAAAGAAACTATGGATAATTTAGATCAAGCTAATCAAGAAATAGAAAAATTACATAAATATATTGACAAACAACAAACAGAGTTGCAAGGTGAGATTTCTCAAAAAAAATTATTTTATGTACCGAAGTGAGATTTTCTAAATACCAAATCTTATTTTGCAGAGGCTCTTCAAGAAGCTGAAGTTAGCAAAAGAAGACGTGATTGGGCTTTCAACGAACGAGATAAAATTGTTTTAGAAAGAGAAAGCATTAGAACGCTGTGTGATCGATTACGAAAGGAAAGAGATAGAGCGGTTTCTGATCTCGCCGAAGCCTTACGTGATTCAGATGATATTAAACGTCAGCGAAATGAGACAACCAAAGAATTGAAAGTTTTGAAGTAATTTTTTTTTAAATTATTTTTTTATAATTGATATTGAAAATATTTGTATTAAGAGGTATTTTAATTCACCCGCTTGTTTTTTTTAGGGAAAAAATGGAAGCTCAGTTCGAAAAAGAGAATCGAATGTTGCAGCTGAATACCACTGGACACAGTTACAGTCATGATTCCGCTATCGATACAGATTTACAGGAATGGGATACCGAAATGTTGAATATAGATCTGGTAATTTTTCATTTTTTTTTCTTCGATTTCCGTGTTCAGCCAGTAATTTACTTTTTTTCGTACAGAATTCCTTAACAACTGTAGACGATCTGGGAGTAGAATTAGTTGGTGGACGAGATGATCCTTATTATCCAAATGATAGCGGTATTTACGTTTCATCGGTTTCCAAGGGAAGCATTTTAGAAGGAAAATTGAGGTATTAAATCATAAATAAGTTGATAAATACCTATCAAAATAGTTGGAATTATTTTTACATATATTTTTCTCTTTTTTTCCAGAGTAAACGATTGTATTTTAAGAGTCAATAACCTCGACTGTAGTAATGTGAGCAAAAGAATGGTTATCGAGAGTCTTCGCTCAAATGGTGGAAGTTGTAATATATTAGTTAAACGTAGAAGAATCGGAGCCAGGAGTTTATTCACAACTCAGGTACCGTTCACATCAAATTAGCCATCTTGTTGCAATCTGTCATCATCTGTCAAAAATTACTAATGATTTTTTTCGTCGTTAATTGAATTTACAGTTACAATTGAATAATTACGACCACGGTTTAATGCTGGAAACGGGAATGTATATTTGTAAAATAGCTCCAGGGTCGTTAGCTGCTAAAGAAGGAAATTTGGCAGTCGGTGATCGAGTTTTGAGCGTGAGTAGCATAAAAATTGATATTTTTTTAAATTCCATCATGTTTTGAACGTTAAAATCTATTATGAATTTATGACGAGTAAAGATAATATTATTTTCTCTTTCGATATGTTTATTGAATTGCTATTACGCGCCAAAAACGTTATCATTTGTAGACGAACGAGGAGTAAATTAATTTACGTTATTATTAAACGTAAATAATCCTTTAACCTCTTTTTGTCGATTAGACTAAATACCTTTCTAATCGATAAATCTCCGTCGTGCAGTATTTTTCTCCGACGATTATGAATTTACGTTTAATTTTCTTTATTTTAATTTCAGGTGAATAATAAACCAATGGATGGACTGAAAAGTGCCCAAGAAGCGATGGCAATACTTAATCAGCCAGCGGATGTATTGATCATAACCACCCTTAAATCGACTCATTGCTCTAGCAACTGTGGCGGAGGTTCGAATAGAGACGTTTATAAAAAATATACCAACAGCAGTACTCAGACGCAAACCGAACAGCGACCCAATTTTATAATGTACGATTTCATTTGCATTTTTAATCGTGTATTATTACGAATTAAAATTATTTTCGTTCGATAGGAGGTACGACAATCGACAATCGTATCCGGTGAGTTCGAAACCAGAAACTGGGAAGCAAACTTCAAATATGGGCAAATGGGATACAGTGAACCGAGCCAAAGATTTCGTCCGTGAGAGACGTTTTTTAAAATTGGATAAAAAACAAAACAGGAATTCGTCTCCGATTACATTCGATCAAGAACGAGACGACGCTTTGGCTGAATTAGATTCGGTCCTGGAAAGTCATACCGATCGGAATAATCGATCGACTCCGCAACAGCAACAACCTCAAGTGCAACGAAAACAGCAGAAAAACAAAGAGTTGGAAAAAAACGGAGGCACTTGGCCTAAAGCTAGAATAGGTTCGTAGATCTTCACGGTTCATTTGTAAATCCCTCGCAGATAATATTTTTTATCGTGTTTTCTTCGCTAGGCCCTTTGATAGAACATTCCACCGGTACGATTATGCATCCGAGGAAGACCAAAGAAAGATCGCCGTTGTCGTTGCTCCTGAACCAAACATCTAATTACAGTTTGCCTCAGCCGTGTTGCAATAACGCTAGATCTGAAGAAACTCATCCGCCTAATCAGAAGAATTCGTTGGATTTTTCCGTAAAATCCGGTAATATTGGTAAAGATATGTTGGAGCATTATGTTAAGAAGAAAACATCCAAATATGCCATCTCCGATGTGGTCGACGTTACCAGCGAACCACCTCATTCGCGAGCTCATTCCCAAATTTACAACGTACCTTACATTTTTACGCCTTTGGTGCCGATTCCACATCGAGGCCAAATACTTGATTTAAGGTATCCATCGTCTCAGAGTGGTGAATCGATTTCGTTGACTGATGGTCGAACGTATTGCTTCGAACCGTCGTATGATTCGGTTTCTCAGGTAGATTATATAAATATCCTCGAAAATAGAAAGCTTTATAATACGAGAATAATGATTATTTATTTATTTATTTATTTTTGATAGTTTCATCATAAATATTCTCCTTCGGCCGATTCGACCTATCATAAGGTTGAAAATACCAACGTGTCGAATTTACATTCTTTATCCGGATCTGGTTATCGATCGGATGAAATTCCAGGATCATATCATCGATATGAAGGCGGTACATTTCCCCGGAAGAAAGAGAATCCAAGATTCAGGTATGTTTTCAGTCATGTTTTGATTTCTCCATACTTCATCCTTGTAAAAAATTTTCTCAAATACAGGATTCCATCGAATCCCAGCGTAGCTAGTAAAACTAGCGGTAAACTTTCAACCGGAAGTATAATAAAATCATCCAATATTGGCAGCCCAGTGCCTACGTATCAAGCTAAGCTACTGAATCCGTTGCAAAACAAACGCAATTCTTTACCAAATTATTGCTGGTCTCATAAGTAAGTATAAATCATACTCAATGTGATTTTATTTGTCACTAGAGTTGAATTAATGAGATTTTCCGTTTATTTAGCCCTAAACTCGACGAAAGGACCGTAACGATAGAAAATTCTGGCGAACCGTTGGGTTTCCAGGTGCAATATTCAGATAGCGGAGCTGTTTTCGTCTCTGCTGTCGCCGAACATAGCAAAGCTGACCGACAAGGCTTACAGGTTAATATAAAAAATTAGTACAATAATTAAACTTTATGAGAATTTTTGAATTTTTGAATTTATTTATTTCAATAAAATCCAGGTTGGAGATCAAGTTTTGGATGTTTTTGGAATGAATATGCGGAATTGCCCGTATGGTTACTTTGAACGTGTCCTGGGCCAGTGTGGCGATTCAGTTGAAATGCGTGTGCAGTATAATCCCCATAGTAAGATCCGTTTTTTGACTTTCTACTTTTTTTTTTTTTTAAATATTTATTAAAATTTGTTGATTTTATTTTTTAGAATACAATGCAGTTTTTGGTAGCGATGGCAGTGCAACCAGCGGTGAAGATGAAAGCAGATCTGATACTCATTCTGGTTCTCCAACGCCTTGCAATTCGCCAACATTGAGTAGAAAATCTACACCCTCTTCTACCCTCAGTCACGTTCCTTATACCGTTACAACGTTAACTCGACCGAAACAAAATGAAAAGTATGTTTTATTAAAATAAATGTAGATAATCATGTTGAATCACGCAGGGTGTCCGAGTCTACTTTTGGGAAAACATCCCGGGTTTAACCTGATATTTTAAATATTTTTGAAAATAATCGAAATACTTGGGAAATAAACTGCTTTTTCATTTCTCAAAGTTCCATTTTTCTGGATTTTCTCCCTTCACCCGGATTTCTTTCAAAAAAAATTGAAGAAATTAGTAAATAACTGACCTATTTTTTGTAGCTTTCTCCTTCCCCACATAGTAAATGGAGTCTAATTGAGCGAGGGCGGAGAGAGCAGCTCGAATTGCAGTTTTAGAATCAAGTTTGAGTCAGAAAATTTCAAATTTTTGAAAAAGATGATCTATTTTAGTGAGAAATTTTTATTTCAAGCTTTTAGTTGGAAAAATCAGAAGAGATTTCGTTCAGTTGATATTTTTCGATTTGTTTGTTTTCTCTCCCAAGAACGTAAAAAATCGTGACCTAAGAATTCAATTTCTTTTGCAAAGTAATTAATATAATATATATTTTCTAATTTTGTGAAATTATTTTTTCTCATGGAAAACCTACTTGGCCTCCTAGTTTATCGGTCTGCCTCCTCCCTTCTCGTAACACGGAAAATTCAAAAAAATAGGATCACTTGGAACTGAAATCCATAAATTTGTCCATGGGTCATCCTCTCGACCGGTGTATTATTTAAAAATTGAAAATGAAGTCTTGAGAAATTCGTGTCAGTAAAAGTTTTGCTTTTTGATTCTGAGATTTCATTAGACATCTTGATTAAAAAAATTTGGAAAATTTTCAAAAATTGGGCTGAAAAAGGGCTAAGAAAATTATTTTTCAGGTGGACACCCTGAAGAAGGAGCTTTTGCTTTTTGAAAAAAAAATTGAAAATTATCTGTAGGCAAAAAAAATATATATATATTGATCAGGGAATTTTTGAAATTTATCTAATGAAGATTTTGAGAGGTTTGATTTCGATTTTTTTAACCGTTCATGCTTGAAATTTATTGGGAATTCAAAGGATCAAACTACTCAAGGAAACGAAATCGAAAAACACATTTGAGTTCAATTTTTGGTTAATTTTGATTTCAAGAATCAACATTTTATTTTATTGTTTTGAATTTGTCTCAAAACTTGGGTACTTTGAAAATAATTTTCTAGAAACTCATTCACATTTAAAATATTTTTTAAATTGTGATCGATTCCTACAAAAAATTACATAAATCTAATGATGGAAAAATCGAATTTAATAATCAGTTGATATAAAGCTCCCTCGTACCTATCGCAATTTCATTTCCTCTCCAATGCAACCAAATAAATACTCACCATGAATTCATTCATTTTAATAATCCTTTCAAACACTTTTTTTTTACAGAAATGATTCCGTGAACAAAGCATCAGTATACGAACCTCGTCTACTGAAACTGGAAACCCAAAAATGCAGCAACTTAGGCATAAGTCTAGTCGGCGGTAACGCAGTCGGTATCTACGTTCACAGCGTAACCGCTGGCTCTTTAGCATACAATGCAGGGCTACGAACCGGAGACCACATATTAGAATACAACGGTACAGACTTGAGACACGCTACAGCCGAAGAAGCTGCTTTCGAATTAGCCAAACCTGCCGATAAAGTCAACGTATTGGTACAAAACGAACTCGATCGTAAGTCTATCTATTGAAAAATTCATAAAAATCGGCTATAATTTCTAAATCAATGAATTTTTCAACAGGTTATAACGAAATTAAGGATAAACCAGGCGACAGCTTTTACATAAGAGCATTATTCGATCGAACGGGCGATCTAGGAGATTACCAGTTACAGTTTCGTAAAGATGATATTTTATACGTCGATAATACCATGTTCAACGGCGTACCGGGTAATTGGAGAGCTTGGCTGATCGATCAAGATGGCTACCATCAACAATACGGTATAATACCGAGTAAATATAAGTAAGTGAATGATTCTCTATTCTTCTACGATATCAATACTGGAAATTAACAATTCCTTTATGAATCTGCAGGGTAGAAGAAGAATTGTTGAAACGTAGCCTGGGTGATCTAGAAGGTGACGCTAGACGTGGCACTAGACGTAGCTTTTTCCGAAGAAAGAAACAACGCAGCGATTCCAAAGAGTTGGCTAGTTTTTCCAATATTAACCTCGGAGGGTTCAATGATTCCGGCAGCTTAAACGAAGAGACCACTTTGGCCTCGTATCAGAAAGTCACCAGATTGAATTGTAAGAGATTTCGAATTTAATTTCAAATAATCCAATGAACTAGATTTTTTTAACACGTTTTCTCGCGTGTTTCAGCCGAACCGATGTTACGACCTGTGTTAATCATCGGTCCTCTTGCCGATTGCGTTATTGAAAAATTATTAGCCGATTTTCCGGATAAATTTAATCGTTGCATACCCGAAGTACGATATTTTTCCCAGGCTGTCATCGAAAAAAGCCTCAACGATAATTTACTGATCGATTATCGTAAAAAAGGCAACTCCTTCGAGTGTACTTCCATTTCTGCCATTAAAGATGCACTTCATAAAGTACGTAGTTTCGATTTTTTCCCCTCTATCGATGATGGAATATTTAATTCGAATGTTTTTCTCCGCAGCATTGTCATTGTATTTTGGATATTAACTTAGCCAGCGTCGAACGCCTTCATTACCATCATGTGTATCCCATTGTATTGCTGATTAAGTTCAAATCAACGAAACAGATCAAAGAAGTCAAAGATACCAGATACGCGATGGGTAAAATCCAACCCAAGGCAGCTAAAGAAATGTACGAACACGCTCTGAAACTGGAATCGGAATATAGGCATTATATTTCAGGTATTTAGGCCTATTTATGAATTTTCTCCCTTTTAAAATATTTTTTTCTCATATTAGGTATATTTTTTTTAAAGCTGTTATTCCTGCCGGTGTCAACGTGGCGTACATGTGTACCCAAATTAAGGCAGCTGTCGATTCCGAACAAAATAAAACCATATGGGTTCCTTCATCCACGGCTTAATTCCGCATCGATCATATCATAGAACAAATGTCAATTCGTGGAGTTTTTTTCTACGTTATTTTTATATTATCATCGCATCTTCGAAACATTTTACTTACGTATTTTATTAGGCTGGTATTGTCATTTTCAAACACGAAATCCACGAGCTTATTGTCGTATTACGGTTATATATATTTTTATATGTGTAGTAGACTCGTACTGTCTTTTTGTACCTATGCAGTATATTTTATGTACTTTCGCACCTTTCTAAATCAAGTTTTCATCTTCTATGTTCCTTACGTATTATTCTATCATTTTGTTTTTCGAGAATATTTTCATTTGTGACTATTTAAAAAAAAATTATGAAATTTTATCGCTTAAAATGTACTCGTACTTCCAATCCAGTTCCTTTAACGAAAGAAAATGACTTCTATTATTATTATTACTATTGATATCAAGCCGTACTTATTATTTATAATACCATTGGAAATGTTATTGAATTTTTTTTTATTTTCACGAAAATTATGCCGTCCAATTGAATTGTGTGTATGTGTGTTGAATTTATATCATGATGTGATTTTTACTTTTTTTTTTATTTTGTTTACCTGTTTCGGCTGTTTTTTTACGATATTTTAAAAATGACCTTATTTTTTTATGCTATCGAAAAATTCGTGTTTTATTTGAAACGTTGTTTTTATATTTTTTTTATAATTTTGTATTCCTTATTTTGAATTACGAATTCATAATTTTTCGACGTTCAACGAATGATATCTCATTTTGAATTTCGCCCTTAATAGTAATAATAGTAATATTTATTGGAAAAAGCAAACCAGGTGTGATGTATGATACGTGTCTTCCTTTTAACAGGACATTTATTCGTATTATTTTAATATCTACATTGTAGCATACGAAATCTGTAAGGTTGTGCAATATTTTTCTTTATAATACAATATTTTCGATATAGAGAATTCAATTTTATTGTCGTTTCTGATTTTTTCTCCATCTGAAAAGACTGATTTTTGCCTGAATTTGGAAAAATAGGGAAGAGGATTGAAGTTGTTGAAAAATTTTGACCCGTTGCGTTAAGTTTTTTCTGTTTTTTGAGTTAAAACAATTCATGAAAATGGGTATTTTTTAATATTGGTCAATTTTTGGAAAATACATGGGAAAAAGTTCCAATTGAAAAAAAAAATGAACCTCAATTCTATACACCAATGCCCCAATAGCCCAGTGGTGCCATTGGGAAAGAGCTTCCGCAACTGTGGTCAAAATTCAGAATCCTCAAAAGGCATTGTTTAACAATTTTTTGATTTTTTGAAACAATATTCAAATCGGTTTTTCAAAGATGAACCGTTACTGAAAATGATCCTATTTTGAGAATCTACAAGTCCAACCCAAGAAACTGTGGGAGCTGAAATTTGTTCTAGGAGTTCCTTCACTTAAAATGTAGGTACAATAATTATATTAAAAAATTGACCAAATCGAAGAACTTTTTCAAAAACCACTTCCCCCTGTGATTCGAGTTGATACTTATGAGTAGAGCTCTCAAAAATATTCTTTGCATGTTTTTTTGTATGCGATATAATTGCGCATATTCAATACATCTTTGCGTTTCATAAGATTCTGAGTAAGAAAAACCCAACTTCATTTTGCATATTTCGCATATTTCGACCAAAAATGCATATTTTTGCATATTTTAAACACCAAAAGTGCATATTTGTGCATATTTCGACTATTTTTTCATTTTTTGGCATATTTTACTTTTTTTTTCATTATTTTTTCAAAAATTTCCATTTTTGGTTTTTTTTTGCTAAAATTACAAAACTGTAAAAATTTCTCAAAAAAAATTAAAAAAAACATTTTTGAGAGAAAAAAATTTAAAAAATGTTGCTTTTGACAATAAATTTGATTTTTTGACGAAAGTAGGTATTTAATATTCATTTTTCAAGCTTTCTATGTTTTCAAAAATGTTCTTTTCAGCTTAGTGGTGAAGCAACACTGCGTTCAACAGTTTTGACAATGGTACAGTGTTATAGAGGTTTAAAAAACTTTTTTTTTGATACCCATATTGGATATGCATATTTTGCATATTTTGCGTAAAAATGCATATTTTTAGCATATTTCAGGCATCTAAGAATGCATATATATGCGCATATTTCAGTGAAAAAAGTGCATATTTTTGACAGCTCTACTTATGAGAACCTATATGCGATTCGAATCATGAAAATTGAATACGATTCGTGATTCAATCCAAAGTTTTGATGATTCGTCCCAAACAGCGACTGCGAGAGCCGAGCTAGGCCGGGTGCCTAGTGCAATAACTTTCCGGGGCCCTTTTTCAATAACTCCCTCCCCTTCAAGAACTTTTTAGTACCTGCGTTAGTGTGACATGAGTCCTACTTTTTTTTGGAAACTAACTGAATATCATTCAAGGAGTTGACGGTGATAAAAATTCGATAATTTTGTAGACATAAAAAATTACAAATAGGAAAAAAATCATGAGTTTCAGGCATGTAAAAATTTAAGAACTAAATTGAGGACTTCTTAAAAAATATACCTATCCATGATTCAATAAAATCTCTTCCTTTGAAACAAAACTTACATACGTAATTTTTGCAAAAACCACAATTTTTCAATGTTCTCCAAAAATTTTAAAAGATCCCCTTTTCAATTTCAACACAATTTTACTTTAAAAAATTCATCACTCAATATCAGTTGGAAATTCTTTCCTTCTCAAAAAATGAGGACTCAAATTTATCACAGGATTTAGATAAAAGAAAAAATTGGTTAATTTTTTTCAAAAACAATGAGTTGACAAAAATTTGAATTTTTCATTCTATCGTTAGTTTTCGACGAAATTGGGACAAAATTCATTAATTTTTAAAAACTTGCACATCCATCAAATCATAGGACTCGGGCTGAATTTTACGGGCCCCTGAAAAAAATCTGAGCTCAATGCATGCGCATTGGTTGAACTCCATCTCGCTGTCACTAGTCCCAATCCTGCTCACGCTTGAGAAAATTATGTAAATTTTTGGTAATTTTTTTCATAAAATATTTTTTTGAACACAACTGAGACTTCCTTCAGACAACTTGAGCCATTATCAAGTCAGGGATGTTTTCGAACACAAGAAACTCCTCTTTCAATGCAAATGCATAATATCCATCAGTGGTTTATAAGCCCCCCTCCCCCCTCCCCTCCCCTCCCAGCTCTTAAAGGGAACATTTTAATCTTTTTTTTTTTGAAAAAACACTTATTTTCTCTTCAAAAATCGACAAATTGACCAACTGTGGTTCAGGCCATCCCGTCTCTAAAAATCGCACTCTTGTTCGAATATCTTAAGTGGGCTCTTCAAAAGGTTCTCTAGTAAGATTTTTTTGGGATAATTTTTCAATGTTTCAATTTTTTTGAAGTTACTCAAATTTCGAGACCGACTGAGGAGAGGAAAAGATTGGTTCAAGAAGGGTAAAATTTTTACTCAGTCATTTTAAAGTCTAGAATTTAAACACAATTTTTATGCTTCCCCTCATTCAACTTTCGAAAAAAAAAGGAGAACAATCACTTTTACATGACTTTTACGTTTTACCAAATCAATAGTTAACAATATTACACAATTTATTTGAAAAAATAATTTTATTTACAACAGAACTGATAACATGGTAAATATTTACACATAAAACGTAAAACTCGACACTAGATTTTCGTAAAAAAAAAAGAAAAAAAAATAGAGAGAAAAAGAGAAAGTAACGAAACGAAAAGAAATTGCTATAAAATCAGAAAATAATTCAAGAACAAAAATATTCTTTCAGTAATAAATACGTACAAATAAAAAGTAAAACTGTTCCATAAAATACATCTCATAAAAGGAAAGAAATTCGTAGTTTTCTAGTCGTAAACATTCAATCCATAAGTAACTTCTTTACCGTAACAAATATACACAACTGGAAAAAAAGCGTTAACAAAATAAAAACAAAAAAGGCGTTGAAAAAATTTTACATTCATATAAACACGATTATACAAAGAAAAGCATTACGAATTCGTCGCTAACTTAAATTTAAAAAAAAATAAAAATAAAAACAAATGCTTCCCAATAATTGAAACGTGAAAAAGCCACCATATACTTAAAAGAAAAAAATTTTCATAGATACACGAATTTTACACGAATAAAATTTTATCAATAATAATTTATTCAAAACTATCGAATCCTCGTTTCTTTGCGATTCGTTACTGAATTCGTAACAAAATCAACGATAAATTCGACCGATTAAAGTAGTAGTACATCAACAAAAAGAAAAAAAACGAATAACAACGTTTTGTAAATTAATAATATAGACGTAAGTAAAATTTACACCATGGGCGAAAATTTACACACTAATTTTCTACATATTTTCTATTACCGATCCAAAGTCGATTTTTCCGCAAAAATTTACGGTAAAAAAATACCATAAAATAATATAAATATTTAAAAAGCGAAAAACGGATTCTCGAGTTTCCATTTTTGAAAAAAAATTTTAATTACAATTTTCTCGATTCTTTTAAAAATCTAAATAAACAAAAAAACAACGAAGTTTGGTATTCCCGTGAACTGGCCTTTTTACAAAATAAATACACACATTAAACTAATTTGAGAAAAATGAACGAAAATAATAATAGCAACGCTTCTAAGTAATAATTTCCTAAACGAAGGATTTCCTGTTCGAATAAAATTTCGATATCAAATTACATCCCGCAGATCATCGGGTGGGTAGGGTTTTCTCATAATGAATTTGCACGCGACATGACAACTTTTAAAACAAAATTACGAGTCGTGACTAGCAACAAAGATAGAAAATTTTCCACGTAACGATAAAATTATTAAATAAAAACTTAAAAAAATGCAAAGTAAAGCGGAGGGATTAAGACACGCAGGTAATCGATCATTCAAACAGGAATCTTCGAACGACGAGAAAACCTCGAGATGGTAAAATTGGACGACTACGAGTACGTACTTCAACTGGGTTTACAATACTGATTCTAAATTAAAAACCGTTCGTCGATTGTCGATTATTGCGATGGTGGAGCCGGAGGTACCGGTGAATGCTGCGCCGATTCGGATTTCGACGACTGCTGCGGGAAATTCTGCCAACCATATTGATCGTAGGTGTTGAACGAGTTGGATGTCGAAGGCGGATGCGATTGGTTAGAGAATACTTGATGATTAACGTTGTATTGCGAATTTTCAGCCGCGTTGTACGAGCCCGAACCGTACTCGTGGCCGGAATACGGTACAGATGAAGGATACTGAGAAGATGTGAACGAGTGCTGAGACTGCGAAGGGTACTCGGGCGTTTGGGGCGTTTGATGAGGAGAAAAATTCGACGAATAGTTGGACTGTTGATAATAATCTCGATATGGTTTTTGATACTCGCCGTAGAAAGACGAAGATGGCGGGGCATTCTTGGCCGTCTCAAACCCAGACGATGTTTCGGTGGCATTTCTCGTAGAAGCTCCGTCTTCTTGCTTTTTACCAACGGGGAAAATACTGATGGCAGGTTGCGAACTCGATTTCGATACAGATTCGGAATTCCGTACCGATAACTGGACGTCTTTTTTGGTCAATATTGATTCGGGTATGTTCAAAGACGGATCCGGTTTGGTGACCTTGGCTCGAGCAGCCACACTAGAGTCCATTTTGGCCGCCAGCATATTCTCCCGACGATTCATGGCGAGTTTCTGATTCACTTGGGCTAATTTTTGTTGCTGAAGTTGATATCTTTGCTGTTGCTGAGCATTTTGAAACGACGTACTCTGGGCAGGTTTTCTCATCATGTCGGATACCGGCCTGGGCGCGTTTCCGGGCTCATTTTTGATCGACGATGCCACCGGAGTCAGGTTTATATCTTTTTTGAACCTTAAAGCTTCCGGAATGACGTCAGAATATTTGGCAGCCGGTTTACCGGACATATCCGAGTATCTGGTTTGATTACTTTGCGAAGGGCCGGGTTTCGAGGACGATTCTGCAACATGGCTGCTGGCTGGCGGCTTCGATGGTTCTGAAATTTGAGTTGAAGGGTAATTCAACGAAGGATCGGGTCCTTTGGCGGAAGCCCTGTCGTCCAAATTCGGATAATCGCTGAACTGGGTCTTTTTTTCGCCGTTGGAATTCTCGTCGTCCGATTTCTTACCCGGTTGGCCGATATGTTGCATGTCTCTGAGGCGATTACCATCGTTGTAGTCGTCGTAATTCACCTCGGTCATGTTCGCATGTTCTGCAGCTATATAAAAAGCGAAATATTAAAAATCTAGCTTTAGGAAATGAATTATTCAAGATGGCAATCGAAACCAACCTTGACTTTCCATTCTTTTCTTATTAGCCAAACTAATGGTAACGGAGGAATTAGGCCCGAAAATCTGTTTATTTCCCGGCGCTGGTATTCGAGGTCGTGTCGATGATAACTGTGGACTCGGCGTACGCGAGAGTGGAAACTGACGTACAATCGGCTGATTTGGTCTAGGTACTCGGTGAGGGAATCCAGGTCTCATTCCTCCCATCGGCATATTCGTATTTCCTCGCATATTGCCAACGAAACGATTCCTTATGGGCGATACGGTAACATCTGGGGACAAAAACGCCATTAAAAATGATTGAAACGTTATCGAACATAGTTCGGTCTATTTTTACTACCTCTTCTATTTCCTAATGGCATAGATCTCTCGGCACCAGGTCGTGGTAACATTTTGAGACCTCCTGGGCCCATACCCAAAGCCCGAGGTAATGCACCGGCTGCTTTATTCTGGCCCAGAGCCGGTTTCATCGCTGTCTTGATGGCGATTATTTTACCATTTTCGAGCTGCATGTAAATTCCTTTCGGACTTTTCAGCACCATTACTTTTTGGCCGGCTTTGAGAACGATTGACGAACGAGTATCCGGCGTATTTGTAGGTATTACCACATCTAAACAAAAAAATTATTATTTTTCATTCTGAAAGTCAAATTTCAATTATAATTGGGTGTTTGCCTCACGTACCCAAGGGTAATGTCATCTCTTGAGCGCTCATTCCCTGTTTCTGCCAGACTTCGGCCGGAATCCATCGTCGAGGATTTTCTCGCTGAGCTTGATTATTATCAGCTTGCATGGGTCGGACACTAGCCATAGGTTTGTTGATTCTGAGACAAAAATTGTACATTCTCGTTAGAATGTACCAATTGAAAATTTCATTAATTCTATGAATAAAATAGGATACCTATTTTGCATTGGATGGGGATTATTATAAAAACCGTACGATGGTTTTATGCTGGCTTGTTTCTCCAACTCGTAACTTCTTTTAGCCATTCGTTTCTCCGCCTGTGATAATTTCTTATCCTTACGATCGACCAAAAGAGATTCGTGTTGGAATGGTTCCTGTATTTAAAAAAAATCATTCAAGTAATTAAAATCTCAGCCTCCTATAAATATTGGATTTGAATTTTTTTTTTAAAACTCACCTTGGACAAGCTAGGACTAAACTTCTCAATAATTGTGCGAATGACACTATCGTTGTATCTCTCTTTGAATTCGCTGTAATCGTCTCTGCCGTCGGAAACTTCCTCATCATCCCAACAAAGATTCGAGACGTCTTTGATGGTGAGATGAGCATCTGGATTGCACTCATCGACCACTCTATCCGACATTCCTTGTTTATTGATCTGACGATCGTATATTTTTTTCTCCAGGCAATTATCCACAACGAAACGATACACGTAGCATGATTTTTGCTGGCCGTATCTGCCAAAAAAAAGGTCGAAATATAAATTATGTATTTTCAAAATGACGTTTGAAAGTTTAAATTTTTAATGCTAACCGATAGACACGACAGACGGCCTGAGTGTCGTGGCACGGATTCCACGAGGCATCAAAAACCACAACTCTGTTCGCACCCACGAGATTTATTCCCAAGGAACCAGCTCTGGTCGAGACCAAAAATAAATGCACGCTTGGGTTACTGTTGAACTCGTTGATCAGTTTTTCACGTTCCAAGGCCGTCGTACTACCGTCGAGACCTAGAAAAAATATACAAATTGTAAATTTCTCGAGGATTTGAGATGAATTTTTGGACAAACATTCCTATGGACAGAATAACAAGTAATCGAATTTTTGGAACTAATTGGCCCAGTAGGATGGAAATTATTTAATTTCAAAAATCTAAACGCCCATATGTAGGAAAGTAACCTAGAAAATTTCATGCATATTCATTAACAAAGTACGATCTTGTAATAACACGAATGGTCATGTAAAAACAACTACGTTCTCGTAAAAACACGTTAGAATTTGTAAAAACATGTAAAAATTTGTAAAACAAGTACACACATATTAAAATATGTACAATTGCGCATACTTCTGTAAACATATCCACTTATGACCATTTTTGGGTTACTATGCCACAGTTGTACATTG
This sequence comes from Pseudococcus viburni, assembly GCA_033439095.1. NCBI lineage: Eukaryota > Metazoa > Arthropoda > Insecta > Hemiptera > Pseudococcidae > Pseudococcus > Pseudococcus viburni. The sequence continues at coordinate 309,440 of JAVBJF010000046.1, forward strand.
AGACTAATTAATAATACCAAAATATGCCCAAATTTTTTAGGAGAGCAAACATAAAGTTTCAGACACAATCGTTGTTAGGTATAGGTTTCTTCAAAGAGGGGACTAAAAAAAAATTGGAGAAATATTTTCCATGACCTGGAAAAGGTAGTCATTCGATGCGATTTTTATTTCGTTCTTTTGATTTCTGAACTTGGAAAATTTTTTATTAGCAACATTCTTTTGACTTTTGAACTTCAAAATTTTTGATTTTTCAATTAAGTACACAGCTACTAATTGTTTATGCCGCAAATGGGATTTCGACGATCTGAATCCAAATTTATTTTAATTTCCAAGTTTAAATTTTTTCAATTTCTTTACTGGTACATTTTATTCAAAATTGTATCCAATTTCAATTTTTTTTTCAACAATAAAATTTTCTTAGATTTTCTAATTATTTAAAAAAATTAAAGTTGAAAAATTTTTGAGAAAATTAAAAAAAAATTTCACAGTTGAAAAAAAATTATAGTAAGGGTAAGGTTGCCATATTTCGACCACTTTTTTTCAATCTTCCACCAATCGAAGACTTTTCGAGGTAGAAACGTCGAAAATGGCTTAAATAATACCTTGATCCTTCCTCTATCACTCCCTAAAATTGTGAGCCGATACAATCATTTTTTGTATTTTTTGCGATTTTTTTTCTGAGGGAACTCGAAAATTGATTTTGAAATTTTGGGTTCCTAATTTCGAACACCAGCTGATTTCGCCCGCATAGAGCGTATCTACCCGAAAAGAATTTTTTCATATTCTTCTTTCACAGATAAACAAAATAAGACCTAAACGACAACCCTACAGCCAAAACTCGCGGAGAAAATCAGAAAAAACAAAATCGCATTCAAAAAACAGATTACATAAGATAGTATAGCTGGTCGAGATTAGGGCACCTCAAATAATTTGAACTTTGGTGAAAATTTTTGTTACGTACCTCCAGTTGTTTTCAAAAACGATGATTTTATCGAAATCTGACACCATGCCCCATCACAATTCACAATTATTTGGTAGAATTTATTTAAAAAATTATTCATAATTTGAGATCAAAGAAAACGTAAAAAAAAATTTTCACCTATGCGATTTTGTTTTTTTCAATTTTCTCCGCTAATTTTGCCTGTAGGGTTGTGATTTTGGTCTCAAATTGTTTTTCTATGAAAAAGGAACAGGAAAATATTTTTTTCGTGCAGATTGCGTCCATAGCGGCCGAAATCGGTCGGTGGTCGAAATTAGGAAGCGGTCGAAGTTAGGGCACTTTACCCTTACCGTTAATTAAAAATTTTTCCAACTCAAATTTCTTTAAATTTTTTCAATTCCATATTTTTCAAAATTTCATTCCAACTAAATAAATAATTAGAACAAATTTTAAAGAGTAGGAAATAAAAATAAGAAATTGAAAAAAATCTCATTGTTTAAAATTTCAAAATGTATTTCCAATTTTTCGGGTAAGATACGTGAATCTGTCCAAAACTCACATTTTGAAAATATTTAAAACTAGGGAGGTATCCCAACACAAAATAAAATTTTGAGCCCAAACAAAAAAAAATCGAAAGTACATCATAACAGGACCCCGTATCTAAAATTTCAGGTGCTGAAGTTCATTTCTCGATTTTTGACGAATTTTTGAAATTTCAAAATTACCTCCGCCCTGCAAAATATGAAAATTTGATCTAATCAACGAAAAAAGCTGAAATTTGGCATGTATTATTTTCGACCTTCCGAATCGATTGGAAGCGGTTTCAAGACGTTTCAGAGCCACCAGAAAATTTTGGAATTTTCCAGCGCTGGAGAAAAGCCCATAAAAATGGTCCATATGCACTTCAGCGCCTATAATCGCGGGTTACTTACATTGGTGACCTATCGGAAATTTGCAACTTTGAGTTCAAATTCATTTTTGGGTACTTATAAATTATAATATGTATCAAAAATAGTTGCCAAGTGTAATCAACTTTTTATATTCTTAAAATAATTGCAGTTGAAAATATTCGTGATATGTGAGCCTGGATATAGAAACCACCCTTAGGTGTAAAAAATTGGTTTTTAAGTGGAGGTTCTCCTTTGATTCTATACCTTCTGAAACGCCCAAAATCAGTGTCAAATCAGAAATCAATTTTTTACACCTAAGGGTGGTTTCTATATCCAGGCTCACATATGGCTATTTCTTTTTTTCATGTGGTGGAAAATTCCAAAATTTTCTGGGATCTCCGAAACGTCACGAAACCACTTCCCATCGATTCAGGAGGTTGAAAATAGGGTATCTACCAAAATTCAACTTTTTACCTCAATGTATGCGCATTAGGCGAATTTTTAAATCCCAGGAAAATTTCTTGCTCAAAAATGCAAATTTGAACTCAAAGTTACGAATTTTGGAAAATTGTGTTTCAATCGAACAAATAGGTCACCAATATGGATAATCAGCGATTATAGATACTGAAGTACATATGGGCCATATTTATGGGCTTTACTTCAGCGCTGAAAAATTCCAAAATTTTCTGGTGGCTCTGAAACGTCTCGAAACCGCTTCCAATCGATTCGGAAGGTCGAAAATAATACATGCCAAATTTCAGCTTTTTTCGTTGATTAGATCAAATTTTCATATTTTGCAGGGCGGAGGTAATTTTGAAATTTCAAAAATTCCCCAAAAATCGAGAAATGAACTTCAGCACATGAAATTTTTGATACGGAGTCCTGTTATGATGTACTTTCGATTTTTTTGTTTGGGCTAAAATTTTACTTTGAGTTGGGATACATCCCTTGTAAAGGTATTTTCGAAGGACCAAAAAAATGTTGAAGTAAACAAATTTTTCCCACCTCCACCACCCTTCTCCATTACTCTCAAAAATCGTGATTTTCGCTTCAAAATCTTCCTTTTCAATTGTTTCACCAAAATTTCTGGCGTAAGGAATAAATGTATATGAGAAACGGAGACCAATTTATATGATTTTTTATAAGTATTTTATGAAACCCCAATTTAGCCAAAAATTATACGAGAAAACTTGAAAATACAACAATTGGCAATTTCGAAAAAAAGTTCTGCTGCAATTTGAACCTCGATCTATAGTACATTCATACTTCCCAATGCTTGTAAGTTTAAAAAAATGGATAGTTGATCGAGTTCAAAAACTTAAAAAACTTTTAAAAATGTCAGAACTGCAATTGTAGTGAAATTCTGCACCAGAAAATGTGATTAAAATTACCTCGAAAAAAACATTGATACAGAGGGGTGTTTTTCAACTAATTCATGCACACAGAGCACAAATTGGTGTTTATTTTCAGCTTAAACAATCTTCCCTATTTGCATTTTAACTACGCCTCATCTACTTTTTACTTAGTTTTGTAGTAATGTAACTCACAAAGCTAAGTATTTTTTTTGAGCTTTCCAAAGTGAATCAACATTCAAAAAAATTGAAAAAATTAACACAAAAAAATTACACAACCTTTGCCAATAAGCAAAATCTTTCAAATCATGGACATTTTTTCAAGATCTTTTCATAACACCAAACGAATTGAATTTCAAGTCAAGAAATGACTCTTTCAAGAAGTTAGAACTCTTTGATATTTTATCACACAATAGACAACTTCAACTTCAATTCTCCGCAGCCTTAAATCATCTTCATTCGTTGAAGAGGTACCCTCGAGTCAAGATATGAGAGAATTTAAATATTTTTTGTAAAATTTCTTCCTTTCTAGGAGATAAAAGACGAAACATTCGTGTAAACTGATTCACGCCTGCTCCATACATTTTTGATGTACTTAATAAAAATTTCCCCTTCTGTACAAGTCTCGACAGAACCCCCCTCCCAATTCCAATCCCTCTAAAAAAAAAACGCATTTTAAGCTCTGGTGATGAAAATGATGCGGTGAATGATCTAAAAAAAAATTCCAGAAGTAGTTGAGAATATTCAGTAAAAGTTTAAAAAATTTGAGACCAGGATATTTTACCATTCTTGGGAATATTTTTTGAAAACCCAACTTGGGGAAAATCTTGAAAATTAAACATATAATAATGTAGTTCGCTATTACTACATTATGCATTGGTTCTAATCAATCAATTATTCGGTTCTACTTACGAAAATAGCTCTTATTACGAGCCCATTTTTCTTCGGTACCGGGAATATTGAACATTTGTAAGAAATCTTCGATCAAATCCAACGTGAATAAAGATTGACTGAAGAGTAATAAACGATCACCCAATTTTATTATCTCTTCCAACATGCAGAAAAATATCAACGTTTTGGCCGACGCTTCGATTTTACCAGGTTCGTAATCTTTGAAAAATTCGTTAGTCTGGAAAAAACAAACAATAAAACATGAATACCAGCAACAAAAATACAGCCCCAGCAAAAATCATATACAATTTGACTCACCCAATCGTACGGTATGCCTGGCTCTTCTTTGACGCTTTTGAGAATCGGTATCTCAGGCGCTGGCATTTTGGCATCAGTGTTTTCAGAATCGCACGGAGTCTTCACATCTTTGGGTTCGGTTTTAGGGATAACTTTGGCAGCACTCGCCGATGCATTGAGTTTCACGTTAACACTACCAGGAGACAAAGTGGCACTGGTGGATTGCTTCGAATCAGCGAACGATTCGTTGTTTTGAAACTGTTTAGCAGCCATTTCGGTTCTGGCAGCTAGCGACATGTTTCTTCGTTGAGACGGTTTTTTCTCGGCCGCTTTAGGAGCAACGGAACTCGGTGGGTTCATTTTGGCCGCAGATTTATTGGCGGCTCGTGTGGTTTCCGGTTTACCGGAATTCAATCCGGGAAAACTATTTTTGTTCGATTTCTCATCGAGGATTTTCTTGTGCTCAGGTTGAGATCCGATGTATTGATTGTGCATTTCCTCTTTGGAAGTGTTTTCTTGAACATTCGGTGTTATCGATTGACCAAACATTCCCCTGTTATCGGGCGAATTATACGCTGGCATTTGCACAGGGGTTTCTTCAACTGGTTCCGGTTTAATGTTTGGGATGGTGTTACGACGGTCATATTGAGGTGATTCTTTCTGTTGCATTCGATGATTCTGATTAAATCCGAACTGAGGGGGAGCTTTTTCGGCGACGGATTGTTGTACGTTGTATTTAGCGGTCTGAGGAGTCGATACTTCGAAATTGTCCCAATTCGTTTGATTTGCTTGACTGGCGCTAGTATTGGTTTGATTATCGGTAAAGGTGAATTGTTCCATTTGTGGGAAATTACTCGATTCTGGGTTCATTCGAGCAGCTCCGACGAAATTTTGACTAGTATTGAAAACGTCGATGGATGGTAGACGACTTTGGACGTTTTGAAAAGCTGCTTGGTTCTGCTGTGTGGTCATCGTGTCACCACTAGCGCCACCGGCTTCCAGTCTGGTTTGTTCCATTGCGCTCTGTTCGTTCAGCTTGGCTTGAGATTCGGTTTTCTTATCGATTACCTTCAAGGTTATTTGGCCTCGACGAGTTAATCCCATTAAGCTTTGATTAACATCTTTTTCCAAAGGTAACGAAGACGATAAACTGGTACCTTGAGGCGGTTCGAAAGATACCTGCGTCGCCGAGGTTTTATTAGCCAGCAGATCGGTGTTCGGTACGTTCATAGGGTTAGTTTGATTCAATAAATTGGCATTTGAGAACTGTATCGCTGGATCCAAGAAGTTGCCATCGTTGACCGCGGACGAAGTGCCCGGAAATGAGGTATTCTTCATGACATTATCGTTACCGGCGCTATTTCGATTAATCCCCAAATTATCGTCTCCTTCTAACAAGCCCATAAAACTGGTATGACTAGATATGGGAAAATTGGTATTCAGTTCGTTAAGATAATTGAACAAATCGTGATCGGCGACGGAGGGGGCAGCACCGCTTTGTTGATAATTCGATTGAACGCCGGCGAATAAGTTATCGCTGCTTTGTATCTCGTTCATTAGCACTCTGGGGGCTCGTACGCCTCCCAGCAAACTAGGAGCGTCGTTGTTGATGAAATTCGTGCTTTGAACCGGGTTCAGAATTTGATTCGTATCTTCGTACATGTAATTTTGTTCGGGAAACAGAGTATTTTGATCTACGACCGAATTCGGATTCCACAGCTCTTCGCTTCTCAACGAATCCAAGAAATTGGCGTTCATTTGATTCTGCGCAAACATATTCAATTCGTCGGCTCCGACTGCCATCTGATTACCCAGCAGATGCGTCTGATTATCCATATTCGGCGCCATATTCTGGAAGCTTTGCTGTCCGTCGGGCATTCCGTGCTTTAGAACGGGCGCTCCGCCGGGTAATCCCGGCTTGAACTTCATGAATTCTTCGTCTCTAGTCGACATATCTTTGTTGACGGCGCCGGCGCGGAAATTGGCGTTATTACGAGGTCTACCGACGGCTCCGGAACGTACTCCCATCGTAGCGTTGTTTCTGCCACGATTGGCTGGCATTCTCTGCCCCGGTTTCGGCTGCTGAGCGCCAAAGTTCGGATTGAAATTAGCCTGAGCGTTGGCCGGCAACCGGACACTTGAAGAGTGACCTTGGGCACCGCGACCTTGGTTCGAATTAAACGTCGATCCCCCTTGACGTCTATTTTTCGCCACGTTGTTGGCAGCGTCATTACGGACTTGTTCGTTCATATTATTCAACAAGGATATATTATCAATGGCAGCTTTGTTCATTACATTTTGGTTGCCGAAATGCTGCGTCGTCATGTTCGAATCGTAGATGCTCGAGTTGTCTCGGAAATTCATCTCATTACCGGAACCGACATCTGGAAACGATTGACTATTCAAGTCAGCGCCGCCATCTATCATTAAATCTCCGCTTCCAGATGCGTTTTGGTCGCCCATACCGAAAATCGTGCCTGGCTCCGGTTTGATCGCGAATTCGTTGGGGAAATTCATATCGAAATTGTAATTCGAATTATAGTTTCCTTGAGAATTCTCTGTATTTGCACTGTATTCGGACGATGATCCGTATTGCGAATTACTCGACGAAGTGTTCGGTTGAAAATACTCTTGACTCGATTGACCAGATGTATTCGAATTGAAATAATTCCCACCTTCGTTGTTCCCTGGCCAGAAGTTGTTTTGACTGAAATTCGAATCGTAGAAATTCGAATCGGTGAAATTTTGCTGGTAATTTGTACCGGTGTATTCTTGATTGTTCGATATGTTTTGCTGCGATCCATACTCTTGTCCAGAGTACTGATTGTTGTAATTCTGATTCGCGTTGTTGGATTGATTGAATTCGCGGAAGTTTTCGTTCGACTGGTTGAAATTTGGAAATTGGTTGTTGAACGAGTCGAAAGAGATCGGAGCGTTCGTGCTGGTTGGCCGTTCTGGCGAAGTTGATTTTGTCGTATTGGCCGTATTGGGAGGAACTGCGGCGATCAGCGGTGTTTTTGGGTTCGTCGGTGATGAACTGACACGTGGGTTCTGAAAATTGAATAAAGTTTGGTAGATTATTCGATAATGATTGATATTTTCGTAAATATAAATGAGAATTTTTGTTTATTTCAAATCAGTAAGTTAATAGGTCATTCTAATTAATTTTGACCTAATTAAAAAAAAATCAGGCAAATCTCGAACATTTACAAGAGAACTTTTAAAACTCATTAACCATAATCGAGCCAAAATTTAGTTTACTGAAAGAGCATGTCATCCACACCTCAAAACAAAATTTTGAGCATCTAAAGTTGATTTTTCGATTTTAGGCGAATTTTTTAAAATACCATAAATTATTTTTTTGTGAATTAATTTTATATAAAATAGTAAATTACGAGGTAAAAATCTAGAAATTGATTTATGTACTAAAATCGACCCTCTGAAGCGATTGTGATCATTTTCAAGCAGATCTGGCGCTTCCTGTTAAAACTTATTTTTCTTCAAGGCACAGAAATGGCCCTAGAAGCCGTTATAATCAACTCTGGAATCTCAAAATTTGGTTTTGAGATATGGATGACATGCTCAATGAGCCAAGTTTTGACTCAATCAGCGTTGACAGATTGCAAAGGTTGTGAAAGTTCTTTTGTTTGAAACTCCACATTTTTACTACGAAAATTAATCTAAGATCGAATTACTTACTTTACGTGGTAACTTTGCTTCTTTGCCAGTTTTGCCACCTCGATTGCGAGTTCTTTTTGTAACAGCTTGATGGGGAGGAGTAGAAGGAGTCATCGGAGTACTAGGCCCCGAAGCCGGAGTTCCAATGCTTGCTGCTGCTTCTTCGATATCCAAGTCGAGTTCTTCGTCACCGGCACGTTTTTTCAAAAAATTATACAGTATGTCAGGATGGTTCCAAATCTACCACAAATCAAGGAAATAAAATAATAAAAAATATTTCGATATTAGAGACAAAAAATAATGAATTTCACGCACCTTGCAACAAACAGCGAATGCTTTCAACGGATTAGGAACTGCTTTGGTACGAACGACTTCGTTCATAAATGTATTGTAGAGTGCTTTTTGTAAAGGTGTTAAACGCAGTAAAAGTACGTATTCGTATTTCGTTGGCAATGTTTGTTGCAGAACGGAATGACTTCGTCTAAAAAAGAAGCACAAATCGATATCGTCGTTTAGAAATAATTTTCAAACAAGAATATAAAATTAGAGAGCTATTCGTAATTTACCTCTGGACAAATCCTTCCAATAGAGAATGCAACACGTGAGCACGAAACCTCATCAGTTTTATATCTTGAGGAGTGCTGTCGATGCACTGGCCATTTTGGATGGGTCTTTCGAACATATTCGAGAACTCAGTTTTTGTACCTAAGTAATTTGGTCTCACGAAATCAACCATGCACCTGAAAATTAGAAAAAAAAATTATTATCACGATTTTAATAACAAATTGATTTTTGAATAGCTTTTTTCGTCTTACCAATATTCCATTAAATTATTCTGCAACGGATAGCCAGTCAGAACAACGCGTCTTTTGCTTTTAATTTGTTTCAATGCTTGCGAGATAGAAGCATGGCTATTTTTAATACGATGCCCTTCGTCGCAAATGACTAAATCTGGTCCTGGATTCACTAGAGCGTTGTACATACCTGGAACATAATTAAAAAGCCATTAAAAAATCGGTAAAAAATCTCGTCAGTAATTTCAATAGATTGGTAAGCAATATCACTTAAAACAATGTCCAAATTGTTTGTGTCTAACAAAACATTACGCCAGATCATTTTTTCATTTTTTTTTTTTGAAAGAAATTCGTCATTATTTTGAATTTTTTCTTGGTATCTAATATTCTACCACATTTTTTAAAGTGAAAAAAATTCTCCAATTTTTTAATACCTAACAAATGTTATTATGTCAAATCAGTCTTTTTTCGAGGTTTTTTGGGGCTCAAAAATTTCTAATCAACCTATCCCTAAAACATATCCATACTTTTAAAAAAATTCTCAGCTTACATTCTAATAAATTTTTGCATTTTTCATCTTCTAAATCTTCTTCTGCTTCCGTTTTTCTTTTTGATCTATTTCTCGATTTCGGTGGCTTCTTCAAACTCAACTGACGATACAACTCGTATCCAATAAGTAATACACCACCTTCATCGCTCCAGTTTTGTATAACCTAAAAAAAATCAATAATTTAACATAATTTGCACAATGACTACAGAGATTCTTTATTCGATAGGTAATTACCTTTGCTCTGGCACTCAACGTTTTCTGATTATCATTCAATACGAAAATCGGAAAATGTCGAGCTAAAACTTCGCCGGTTTCTTTAAAAGGAGAATTTTCAGGATCAGTTGGTAACCACATGTTGAATTCAGCAACCCAATTTTGAAGTGTATTTATGGGCATAATACACAATACCGATTTCGCTTCGGTATATCGTAAAAATACATCACAAAATGAAACCACCTGAAATCAGAATGAAAATATAAATAAAAATGAATCACGTAAGCGACAAAAATACAGATTCCGATATTACCTGAAGTGTTTTTCCGAGACCCATTGAATGAGCCAGGATACATCCAAATCCTTCAGATGTATTAAATCTACTTAACGATTCGACAATATTATCGAAAAGAAATCTCACTCCTCCAATCTAAAAGCACAAATTTGAAAATCAATTCAAAAATCTAGAATCGCCGTTGAATTAAATAAGGTCTGTCTATTTACTTGATGAGGCTTAATAATACGGGCAATTTGAGGCGCTAAAAATACATCTTTTTCTGACTCAAGATGGCCGACGTTTATCAACACTCGACCTTGTTCATCGGGCACATTGTATAAATCATTCGTGTGCATGCCACTGTTGGTGGGATCTTCGTCAGGCTCACTTTCTTCTTCTTCTTCGGAAATAACAATGCAGTCGTCTTCTTCGCCTGAACTACTACTTATCATAACGACATCTGGAAAATTGACGATGAAAAATTATGTAATTTTATATTTTCCAATGTTTGAATGAAAACTCCGATCGTTCACCTTTTGGTTTTTCTTCTTCTTGTTCGTTAACTACTTCGATAGGTTTGGATTCTTGTTTGATAGGAGCTATTGATACAGAAGGTGTCATCATTTGAGGTTTATCCAAATTTTTTGATAAATTTACAAGTTTTTCTTTAGCTATTTCTTCTTCTTCTTCGTCAGCTGTGGTATTTTGTTTTTTCAGTAAATCCAAAACCTAATTAAAAAGAATTTTAATCATGAGCTATAATTTAATTCAATAGAATAATATTTTTTCGTAGGTTATTTGTACATAAATTTAGTTCTGAGAACGTTATCTTTTTTTTAACCTTACACAGTATATCTTTCATTGTGTATTCTTATCGAATATTTCACGCACCATTCATGTTTATTCCGACACTTAATCGAGCATACCTTTTTATTAACGATTTGAGGAGGACCAGACCCGGTAGATAATTTAACCACCACGGTATTTGGTTTTTCTTCGACCATTTCTTCATCATCTTCTTCTTCTTTTTTGATAATCGACGTGGTGCCTTTCTGAAGAAGTGATAGAACACGAGCTTGCATTTTACTATTTTGTCTATTTTGAGCTATTTGACGTTGAACCTAATAATATCAAAATATTTGTTAGGTTCTTGTAATTTTTTTTTCAAAAATACACGAATTCACAAATTTAAATACATACATCTCTGATAATTTTTTGCTGCTCTTGAACCCGCCTCCGTCTTTCCATTTCTTGTCTTTGTGCAGCAAGAGTAGCCTCTTCGAGTTTAGTTTCGTCCATAACTTCCCTGATGTTCTTCCTCAATAAGCCTTTTTTCAATTCGGTCGACGGTTTATCACTATTTTCAGAATCTGTAGCTTCGTCTTCTACGAAAAAAAACTCACGATTAATAAACTAAATCCTAAAAAGGAATAATATAAGATGGATAATTACTTGACGATGTCTTTTGTTTTTTCGCGTCATTGGAATCTTCATCAGAGCCGCCTTCGGATTTCGGTTTTCTTTTTTTCTTCTTTTTAGGTATACTCGTTTGACTTTCGTCTCCTGTTTTATCAAATTCATCATCGGCGTCTTCTGATTCGCTGCTTTGTTCTTTTTCACTAAGCTGCTCCTCTTTACAGACAACATTTTCGGGCAATTCGTCGGCTAATTCTTCGGAGGGAGATGGTTCGTCGTTGACAGCATCGTCGATAAGTTCATCTTCTTTGGATTCCTCGCCGTCACCTTCAACATTTTCCATTTCTTCTGGTTCAGTCTGATTTTCAGGCGGGTTGGATTCCTTGTCATCTTGTGCAGCGTTCAACTCCTCAGTATCAGATTTCGCTTCAACATTAGAATCACAATCCATTTTCTTATCACAATCGTCATCGGCATCGCATAATTCTTCGTTCTCGTCGCCGCAATCGAAATCCGACGGTGGTGATTTATCTTGCAATGTTTCGTCAATTTCGTTATCACAAACATCGTCATTCAACGAACCGTTATCGTCTTCGGGGTTTTCTTCGTTTTCGTCGTTTTCGTCATCGGCATTTTTGATTTCCAAATTGGTCTCGTTAGTTTTTAACGTATCTTGCACGGGATTCGTCGGAATCTCTTTTTTTCTTAATTCTACACCGGGGCCCAACTTCAGTTTAAGGTTCGGATCGGTTTGGATTTGGTCCAATTCATTGGATTGGATTTGTTTCAAGTCGGAATTATTAACTGCATTGTCCAAATTATTTGAAGGTGTTACCGATGAACTAGATGAGTTTGATTTAACCGTGATGTTGATACTAGAAGATAACTTGGAAAGTTGTAGTATTTGGGAAGCAATGTTATTTGAGATCACCTCATTTCCACAGTCTTTATTAACTTTAGGTTTCGAATCGTCTGGTTTCGCTGGCACTCGCTGAATAGTGACATCTCCTAGTTTTGCTACGCTAAACGGATCCATTACAGCATCTCATTCCAGCATGGTCATACTTTCTACAGCAGGAAAAAAACGTAATTCCATAAAATATCGTTACAACACGTTATCACTTTAAAATTAAGATGCGAAATTGGGAAAAATGGCTCGAATTTCGTAGTTCAAAATATTACATATTTATAATACGAAATAATAAGGAATTTCGTTTCGATTTCGTAAAGATTTTAAAACAAAACGTAATGTCTATTTTTTTTTCACGATAACACCTTGATAACGGTGATTAACAATTTCTTCGAAATTTCGCATGAAACTGTTTCGCAATCTTCAAAAATGCAATAAAGAAAATAACTGTTTAAAACAATGAAAACAACTTACTGTTAAAGTATCTTTGCCGAATTACAATCATGATTATGAAATTGCCAAATTGAAATTGTAATTCGAACACTATTACGATATCTGTATAACACTTGGGATGAATTTTTGGCAACGAAACGTTAACATTTCACTCTATGCGATCATTTTTCTCCAAATAAATCATTGGAAATTCTATATTTTCACTTTGATTTTCACTATCAACACATCAAAACACCTTAATGGTTTCCTCTACTTTTTCTTTATAATTTATCCACAGTGTTACCGGTCTCGGATAAATAAAAATGTTATGAAAAATGTAAAAAAAATCTGTTTTTCAAGGTTGCTCGGTTTGAAAAGTCAAAAAAAAATAAAGAAAGCTGGAAAAATCTTTGAGCCAAAGTTTGAACTTAAAAGTTCAACTTCAAGCTCAACAGAAAACCGCAAGAGAGAAGTTCGTTATTTGAATTTCAAATTTCAGAGGTCAGATGATTCATCAAATCCAACCGCATTGAGTAACTCTCGCCTCTCGCCACTCTCGGAAAAGGAGAACAAATCACACCAGTCCAGATAAAGATTCCAGATTCCATAGTTCAACTTGAGTGAGTCGAGTCATTAATTACTTTAATCTTTTGTAATTTTTTGAACATAATAAATGAAATCATGATTATTGAAGATGTTTGATGTGTTTTACAGGTATACAGCGCTAACAGCTGGAAGAATTCCACTGTTTTCGAAGCATTTCCTAAAATGAATACCAAGGTTTATGTGCTATCAATTCGTAAATCATTGCAAATTTCTGCATCAAAATTGGAAATCCTGGAAACAACTTGAAATGAATCGAACGCGGCCTATCTGTTATGGAAAAACAATGTCAACGAGTATTTATTCTATCTGATCGATGGTAATTGCTTTCACCTTGTGTGCAATTGAAAAATCAAAAATTTATGCTCTTTTTGAATGTTACCTATCGATTTTTGACTTGGAACTGGATTCATTGATTATTCCAGTCATTTTTACAACAACAAATTTTTGGTCAAACCGAGGTATACAGAGCTGTGAGTACCCATTCGTATCTTAAAGGGCCTGAATGGATTACTTATTGCTATTGTTTGTAAGTATGTTTAGATGTACCGAAGAATGATAAAATAATTACAATATTTTAAAATTGAAATCAAGTCACTGCCTAATACAATAATCTTTTTAAAAATTGTTTTTGTAGATGGCCCGCTTTCTGCGAAGTGAACCTTCTAAACGAAAAGAAAATCTCGACCTAAAATTATATTCAAAACGAATTTTTTCTACTATGAAGATAATAGTGATTATGTAGTTTTCATTTTTGCAAATTGCAATTCCAATTTGAAATATTTCGAGTGAACTGATACTGAGCCCAATTTGTTTTGCATATTTGAGGCATAAATGCATTATTTTGCATAGTTATCTTTTACGTGCGTATTTTACTTGTGTCTGGGGAACAAGTACCTACATATTTTGGCAGTTATACTCCATTTTTTGTACATAAATATGTTACAAAGTTCAACCAAATTCTCGTTTTTCAACTGTTTTCAAAACAAAAAATTGACAAGGCTGAATAAATTCAGAGGAAAATTTTTGGTGCGTGGAATAACGTTCTGAGATGATATTATAATAATTATAACAAAAGATGTTTTTGCGGTTGTGTTGTATTATTTCTAGTTCTTTGAATAATTGGAAATTTTTCTATATGATTCAATTTCATTTTCCGATTGTTAGATATTATGTATCTTTTGAATTTAAATACAGTTTTGCAGTGCCAGTTTTTTATCACGGTTTTCATTTAGTTTGTTATAATTAGAACCTATTAGGTAACGATTTTTTCGAAGATATTTCTCAAGGTCGTTTTCGACATAAACTCCGATTTTACGGCGACCAACGTGGAATAGCTAACCCGATTTACGAGCTAAATTAGGTACCATTTAGAAAATTATATTTATCTTGTTCTTCGAATTTTATAACTTTTTTGGTGTTCACTTATTTTACCACCAAGCACAAAATCGAGTGCTGCGATTAGATAATCAATTTTTTCACACACTTACAAGGATTATCAATGAACAAATGTGAAAATCTTTACATAAATTATATAAATACAATGACGTATAATAAGGATTAACATAATATAAATTGTTTCAAAAAAATAAAACACCGATAAAAATGGGAGCAAAAAACGTAATACACAATATGTTACAAAGGGGGGAAAAGAAAACTTCGAATATGTATAGAAAATTTACATCAACGTTGCGGTGTTTTCGTTAGTTTTATAAAATTTCGTTAAGTAATGTTTATCAAATCGTTCAACTCGGATTACTCGTACGAAGCCGCATTCGTATCCAATGGCTAACCAGTTAAAGCTGTTGTAGTTTTGATTCCAGCATACCTAAAATAAAATAATAATATTAATTTTAAGAACAAAATTTCTAGTAGAAATGAATCACAGGTAAAAAAATTGAAGAATTTACCTTATTCACGGAGGTAGGATTGCACTTCTCCAAGTCAAAACTAAGAGTTTCGCTGTTCATATTATTTTTAGCTCTCTGAAATAATAATTTAAAAAATATATATAATTACTCAATTTTCAATTATTTATACGATTCGTACGTGGTGAGAAATCAAATCCAACTTACATCTGAGAATCGGATACCATTACTCTTGATAATAGGTGTACAGTCCAGTAAATCATTGGACGAAGGCATCGTATCAGTCAATTCTTCAGAATTGAAGTTTTTCTTTTCTTCATCATTCAAATCAACCAATTCGGTTGAGGTAATAGTCTAAAAGAAAATGATGAAAAATATACGATGAATAAACACCTTAAATCCACAAATTAACTCAATTAGATCAATTTTGAAATTAGATATCGAACCTTTTCAAAATCTGGTGACTTGAAAGTCAACATAGATAAATGCTTCGCAGCGTATGTCGAAACATATCCGCCATTACTCGAAACAGCCACCGTATCATTCCACAATGAGTACGAAAGGGACTGAAATATATTACAAATTAAATCATTCCATTTTAGACACAAAAAAAACAATGAAGTTGAATTTTACCCAAAAAGCGTCTCTAATATTCATTATGGTTTTCTTTTTCTCAAACGGATCGCGAGGATGGGCAATAAAAGCGCCTGACTCACCAACCCTGAAAAAATAAAATAAATTATGTAATAAATAAATTACAGAGAATAGCAAAAAAATTGTGAAATGACCTCAAAAAGACATGGTAAAAATGAAAAATTTTCGATCAATTTGTAATCCTCCTTCCTCACTCAAACAAAATCTCCAATGTCAAAATTTTGAATTTATGTTTAAAAATTTTAATGTTTTTCAAAATTGAATTTTATTGTTTTTTTGTTGACAGTTTTCAATTCCTAAATACCCCAAAAAAATGTTTTTAGGCACACACAAAAGTCATGTAAACACCCTCCCTTTCGACAATTTTTTTGAAATAAAATCAAAATTTTGAGATTTGTATTTATTGATGGGAGGGGAATAAACATAGATCAAAAAAACTTAAATTTTTACCACATCTTACGGAAGCCATTCTACTCCATTTTCTGTTAGGGCACACCGAAATTCTAAAAAAATTGTGAGAAGATGCCTAATTAACCAATTCAATACTCACAAATTTCCAAAATCATGGACATTCGCAGTAACAATCCAATGCTGCATCCAAGCCGCATTCATAACAGGAGTGGGTCTTTCATATTCGTTTATTGGGCCAGATAAATCGTTCAGATCCCAATGCCGTGTCACTCGATTCATAGATCCAGTTAATAAATATCTACTATTGTTCAGCCAGTGCAAATCCAACGCTACGAACAAATTTTCAGATTAGATAAATTATCCAACCATGAAATAATTCAATCTGCAATAAAATTCAAAATACGAACCGGTAATAGGTGAATTATGAGCATCGAATGTTCGATATGGGTAAATAACGTTTCCTTTCTTGAGTAAAACGGATGCCGTATTGATATTCCAGAAAGCAATAGAGCCATCGGAGAATCCACCTATCAATGAACTACACAAAACGATCAATTTCGATTTGCATTTTAATATCATTTTTGAAACAGGTAGGTATTACTTACTTATGAGGAGAAATTTGATCCCACACTATTCTTGTGCACTGTACATTATCGTTACGAATTTTCAAGATCAAATCTGGTTTGGGATTTGTTACCATTTCCCTTGAAAAGCAAATACATGTTAAAATCTCGATTTTACAATATTTTTCAATCACAAATCTAAAATATTCTTACTTAGGTTCTTTATCACCAGCTTCTAATTTCGGTATATTATATATAACGACACAGCCTGACGAAGTTGCGGCGGCAAGGATACCTAATCGAGTAGTCGTCGATAAATTATTAAAACCACCGGAAGGACACCATTCCATCGACCAAACAGCTCCATACGAATGAGCAATTGACCATCCTAATATTGGTTTCTGTATATCGTTGCTAACGAAATTGAAAAAAAAAAGTATTAGAACATTTTTACTGATTTTTTTCACTATTTATAAGTAAAAATTACACCACACCAACCTGATATTATCAAGCGAGCTAAATTTCCAAAACTGTATCAGAGACGGGAACGACACACTTTCGTTAATTTCGACAAGATGATTCATATGCTGCAAAGTAGAAACTGCAAGATACTGTTCGGTAACATGAGCTGGTATTGGGGCCCAAGCCATTGCCCAAACAGGACCACCAACATAACAAAGAGGTACTCCTATGAAAAATATCTATGTTGTAGAACACGAAACGTATAAACTAAACTCTTAAAATATTTTTCAAAATCATCAAAAACCTTTTATCACATCTGCTTGGAATAGATCAAATTGCGAAGCGGGTCCGCTATCGAAATACGCCTTCACCGATTTCCTATGAACTGGAATGTATTTTTCTGCATCTAACTGTGGTAATGAATCCCATTCTTTCGAACTAATCTTCATATGAACGTGCAAAGGCGTCGAAGAAAATAATTTCAAACGTCTGTTGGCAATTAAAAAATTGTATGAGTAATTTTTTTTCATAAAATTTTCGAAAGTGTTTCGTCAACTTACAAATCGACTGTCCATCTTAGGGGATCTGCCCGACCTATGCAATATTGCTGAAACGCGTTTCGAAGCCCCAATTTGTCCGATACACTAGTAGATAACATAGATCGTTCACTTTTTTCTGAAAAAAGCACAATTTGAGTAAAATACGAACTGTAGAATTTTCCGCTGAAAATATATCACAGCTTACTTCGTTTCGATGATTTTCTCAACGATGATTTTTCAAATTCCATGTCGGAATCTTCGAAATCCTCATCGTCAGTTTTGTCTTCTCCGACTTCGAAATCTCGATCTCCTCGATCTGTATGTTTCTTTTCATCGTCCGAAACATCGTTCAAATCGTTCGCAAACTTGAAATTGAGTGTTTTTCCACGCGTTGTGACTCGGTTCGATGATAAGTCTGCAATACTTATATCGTTTGTTTCTCCCTGGCATTTCTTTTTTGAATGGTAAATTATTTCGTTTTCGTATCTGGTTTTGTACGCGCAAGAAGAACAACTGAACTCCTATGATTTGAAATATTACGAATAAAAATTGAATTTTTACTAATGGTTCATTAAAACACACTTGAACTTACACAGAATCTGGAAAGACATTCTAATACATGAGCTTTGAGTTCTTCTTTACTAATCGCCATATGCCTGCAACTTAGGCCCATACACATAAACAAATCACAGGACGTTTTTAACTCAGTCCAAAATTCTTCATCTTCTACGATATCTTTCTTTTGCAATTCTCTTCTATTAAAACCCATTCGAAAACGTTTTTTCAAAGGAGTACCCGTACCATCGGAATCTCTGAAAAAATATGGAAATTTTTCAATATTTGCAAATAAAACATTAGACAAATACAAACATTGGATATTTCTTACTCTTTCGATAAATCTTGCGAACCATCGAAGAAATCATTTTCATCGGAAAAACACATGCCACCTTTGGAAGGTTTATAACAACCGTGGAATTTGATATAATGGAATCTAACACTAGATGGTCTTAAAGCTTTTTGACACAATTTACAGGTTTCAAATAAACTATTCTTATCCTGAAAAAAAAATACAACTTTGATGAGATATCCATAATTTCGCAAGTGAGATGCGATTACAGAAAAGAAAATTGTTCAATACCTCTTTTTGGCAAAATCTCACATGACTAACATAACCCACAACACTTTTACGAACATCGTTACATTTTTCACAAGCCAACCGGATTGCTTTTTTCTTCAAAGCTTCGGGAGTGATCGCAGTTTGTAAATGTCTCACGACGTCGCTGTCGTCTTGTAAATTCTGAAAAATAATAAAAACTCTTAGCTGGTTGATTGTCGTAATATCCACCAATTAATCAGAATCAGCTTACAATTTCTTGATCGCCTTCTATCCAGCTAACGTAATAATGAGATAACTGGTGGTAATTTTTGTAATGTCGGAATGTCATTTTTTTCTTACAACGTCCGCAATTGATCTAAAAAAATTATGGAAATTTTAGCAATAAAATTATCAAATTAATATCGATTAGATTGGAATAAAAATACGTACTATCATATCGTCGGTATATTTCTCATCGTAAATAAAACTTTTGACTTTTTTGAATAATTTTCCATATTTAGTACGATTTTTTACATCCTCCAGGTACAATTCTTCGTCAATATTACGCGTTTCATCGGGTTCTTCGACTGGAGGAGGCGGAGGTGGTTTTTTAGGCTGAGAATGAAATAAAATTACGATTATAATTAAACGTAGAATCGAGATTTTCTTCCAATTTAGAAAAATTTACCTTCGGAATTTTAGGAACTTTCTTCGGTACATGTTCATCTGTCTTCGAAGCTGAGGCAGCTTTTTCGGCATCTTGATTGCCGATATCAAGTCTGGCACGTTTTTTCTTAGGATGATAGCTTTCCTGTTATAAAAGAAATAGCGTTAGACGTTGTTTGAAAATCACTGGATTAAAATTTTAATAAACAATATTACGTATATAAATGGAGAATTTTCTCTGGCTCTCCGAGAACTCGTCAATTCATTCAAATTTAAATCCTTTTCTGATGTTTTCGATGTATCCTCTTTTTGTAAACTAGTGTCGGTCGAAGCTGATTTGGGCGGCCTTCCTAGGCGTTTTTTCTTCTTCTTCGATACAGTAATCTAAAATTGTCTCCATTAAAAAATGTTCCGAACCAAAAATGTTATGGAGCTGTGTCATCTTACTTTCACAGCTGGTTTTTCTTTGATTGGTTTCGGAGCATCTGGTTCATCTATACGAATATCATGGATTGGTCTTGCACCATGAGGAATAATGGCTTGTTTCTTTACTTTTTTTTTAATCGGTTGATTGGTAAACAAGGAAGACTGCTGCTGAAATAATTTTTTTCGTAGAAATCGCACTGATCACATTTCGATAATTTTTAAAAAATGTAATCAATACGTACCTTTGTACTAGTATTCGGCAACGATTTGGCGGGCCTTCCTTTTTTCTGTTCAAAATTCATAAGAAATTTAGAAAAAATTACGTTAAAGGTAGACAGAAAATAGATAATTTTAACTACCTTCGTAATAGGTAAAGTCGAATTCAACTCCTTTCTAAATTCATTATTCATTTTCGCTTTATTTTTCAAGAATACGCTTTTACGATCAGATAACGCAGTGTCGAAAATCTTATCAGTTCTTTTTTCTCCATCGGTCGGTAATGATTTACTTAGTTTTGGTTTTGAAGGCTAAACAAAAGTTAAAATTGCAATATAACTTTGATAATTACAGAAGCGATTGAAATAAATCAAACGTACCACTTGAGATCCAGAAACAGGTGTTTTTTGAGATGATGCATTCAGTTTTGGTCCTTTCCGAGCTTTGGGCGGTCTGCCTCTTTTCTTCGGAGTAGACACATCCTGCCGGAGAAATGAACAAAATGTAAACACAAATTTTAAAATGAAATAGCGAATGCAAAAGGGTGAATTTAATACCGCCGACGAAGACAGATCTTTCATAAAACTGGTAGTATTTTCCTCAGACTCTTTCTCTTTTTCAAATTTATTAGCATCGTTGAAAGATAAATCTGTATCAATTTCACCGGAAACGTCAGCTAAGTCACCTTCCAAATCATTCTTCTGTAACAAACAGGTGAGAATTCACTTTACTTGAAGATTTTTTCCTTCGGGAATACCCAGGTAAAGTACCAATTCAAAAGTTGATATATTTTCGAGATCATCTTTAAGCGTTGCATTAGAATCAACAGGTTTCACTGTATTCATCTTCTTCCTTTTTATAATATGAACCTGATCGATCTTCGATAAAAACCAATTTTGTCATTAATTTATCGTCGAATCGTTAATACTAGTTTACTCATGCAAATACTTACCTTTTCTAAAACTGATGCAGGAGTTGATTTTTGAGCGACTGTTTCTTTTCTCGGGACCGAATCACTT
The DNA here is from genome assembly GCA_033439095.1 of Pseudococcus viburni. Taxonomy (NCBI): domain Eukaryota; kingdom Metazoa; phylum Arthropoda; class Insecta; order Hemiptera; family Pseudococcidae; genus Pseudococcus; species Pseudococcus viburni. The sequence goes on from JAVBJF010000046.1 coordinate 330,603, forward strand.
AAGGAGAGAAGTGCATTGGCAACGTCGCTACAAATACTCTCTTCGGTATTTTTATCCTAGTTGAAAATTATTTTTGAGTATACATTCAAGTACATATTATAATTGATAAGAAAATATTCAATACCATAGTTGAAGATGACGGAGGAAATTTAGACAATTTAGGTTCTGATGGAGTCTTCGACTTGGGTCTTCCTCGTTTCTTTTTCTTCGCAGTTTCCTAAGCATAATCACGTTGTAAAACATTGCAAGTAATGAAGAAAAAAATTAGCTCAGGTAAATACCATTTCCGAAGTATTCTTGGTAGTAGCTTGCAATTTTGGTTTTTTCTCAGCTTCCGAAGTTTCATCTTGAGAAAATGATTCAGATACCTAAAACGATTTCAAAAAAATTGAAACGAAGTTCATATTAACTTCACATAATCAATCAATCATATAATATTTACAAAAATTTACCGAAGAATTGGAAGTGTTGAAGGAATCAGAATTTTTTATTTTTATATCCGCAATATCACGTTTCATTGATGTTTCTGAAGCGTTCAAATACGAATTTTCTATCCTACTTTTAACACCTGCAGTTGATTTATTGGCACTATTCGTAGACATGTCCTAAAACCATAACAATTTTAGTACTAATCTTTTTTAAAAAATGTTCACCCCCCTCCCACCTCCCAAAAAATACTTACCGTTGTATTAGCACTTTTATCAACATCAGAAGAATTCAGCGTCAAATCTTGATTTTTACGAGGTCTTCCTCTTTTTCTAGGCGAAGAATCGTCATTCTACGAAGAAAAAAAATTAATACCGAATATTAATTTCACAAAAAATATTTTAAAACCTTCATGCTTACTTTAGGTAGCGAAGGACGTTTAGGAATTTCTGAACGTCTCGAAGGAGCATCTGGAGTATAACTTTTGTAATCAGAATCATACTCGAAGTCCGGTAAAATCAGTTTTTTCCTCGTTCGCGTACTTCTCTGCAAATAGTTCTTGATTAATTACAGTTATTTCGAGTGAAGATAATTTTTTAAAATTATTAACTTACTTCTTTTATATTTAAATCTGCCACAGGAGTTTCAGAAATCAAAGATTGTTTACGTTTTCTACCAACAGGTTTCTTCTTTTTCGGTTCTTCTTCATCCAAACCAATTGACTGATTTTTTTCAACTGCTTCTGCTTCTTCTTTAATCTCAATAGTTTCGTTTGTTTTTTCTTCCTCATTGGTATCAACTTTACTTTTGTTTAATCGGCTGTACGATTTCAAATACTTCTAAGCAAAAAAAAAAGAGTAAATGATTGAAAAAGAATTAGCTGTGATAGAAATCGGGGCGATAATGTTTACTTTTTTTCCAGCTTTGGTGTAGTCAAAGTCTTCAAAATCAGATTCGTCTTTATTAGAATCAAGTGGATTGCTGCTCTGATTTTGTTCACTGTCCTCTTTTTGCTGCAATATCAAAATTACAAATAATTTTTTTCCTAGTTTTTTGAACTTGAAATTCTAAATATATGAATATTACTTTTTCTGGAGAACCATCATTTAAATCTTGAATATCGCCACGTTCCTGCGAAGGCGTTACCTCTGTTCCTTCGTCTTTGAATAAATTATACATCATTTTTTCCACGTTCATATAATTCTGAAATTGAAAACCCTGTTTAAAATATTTAATAATTGAAATTACTTTCAAAAGCTTTATAAATTACTTCTTGCTTATCATCATTTTCTTTGGCTCCGACTTTCTTAGAATCTGTTTCTATCGAATCAACTTCTACCTTTTTTTCTTCGCTAACGGTTTGTGGCACTTCGGTATTGTATACGTCTTCATCAATCACCTTATCAGATGATTCTTCATTTTTCGTTTCTACATCCTTATCATCTGATTTTTTCACTTCAGAAGTATCGGAAGGTTTATTATTAACCTCAGCCTGTTCTTCATCCGATTTCTCCTTACTAGAAATTTCATTATTCGTGGAAGTATTTTCTGAGTTAACTGGTATTAAATTATCGTCTTTGGTATTAGAATCAACGTTGGTATCATTTTGATTCAAAATTGATACTTCTGACTGCTCAATGGATGACTTTTCGACACCAAACTGAATCGTTAACTCTTCAGTATTTTCATCCTCGCATTTTCCGTTCTCAATTTGAACATGAGGTTTATTATTTGTCAACGTTTCGGAAACCGAAACTTCCGAAGATTTTTCTTCGGTATCAAGCACAAGCTCATTTACTCCAACTTTTACAATATTCGCTTCTATCGAGCTGGTAACAACGGTAACTTCGTCCATTGTTTTACTAAAAAAAAGCGAAATAAAATTCGGTTACAAACAAAGCGAACAATTAATTTAAAAAATTAACACGCCGAGAATAAAATGAACGTACTTGGTATCTTGATTTTTTTGTAACACTTCTTCGTTTTCTGATTCTTTAGATTTTCTTTTCGATATCGAAGAATCGGGGTATTTCGAATGACTAAAATGTTTAGCTTGTCTCACATCAGAATCATTTTCTGAATTCTCGGAAACATATAACGATACCGGATCCGATACTGTTGTATATTTAGCATCATACTCCTTTAAACTGATATCAGGATCGCAATCGGGATGTTGTAAGATTAAATGCGCTTTAAAATGATTATCCGAAGAAAAATACGAATCGCATAATTCGCAAAATGATATATTTTCTCCGCCTTTAGTCAACCGAGTCTGTAAAAAAAATCGCCATGTAATGTTTGTTTTTTTTACATCATTATTGATAAAAACCTATGAACTTACTCCTTCACAAGACGAAATATGTTTAGAATATTCTACAGCATCTAATGCAATAAAATTACACTCCAATTTGTTGCATTTGATTCCATTATCCCACACATACTGATTTTTACGATTCGAGTTAGCGTTATCATCGTCTTTTTCAACATTTGATCGTTCATTCGGCGGATGATGTTCCATATGCACGTTCAATGCACTTATGGAAAAAAATCTTTTGCCACAAACGGTACAAACATGTTTACGATTTGTACTGTTGTAAGTTTCCTAAAATGCATTACAAATTTCAATTAATTTTTTTTATCATACCAAGCCGTACCGTACACATGAATCACATTGAGCAATCCTATAATTACGTACGCTTTTAACGACGATGAAAAAAATCACGAAATAAAAACAAAAAATCATCTATATCAAATTTTTTTGAAAAAAACACAAAAAATGTGTTTTGAAACAAGTCCGAGATCATGCTGTACACATTTTTTTCATCTCCACCTCAGAATTTTTTTACAAGCACTTACCACATTCGTTACGGGCGATTTTTCATCTTCTTCGGTATCTTTACTAGTCGGAGAATAATATAATAAAGATGGATCAAAATTGATCTTTTTTTTCAAATCTATTAATTAAAATAATAATTAAATTACTATTATGGAATATTATCAAGAACAAATGTAAAAATTCATCACCCACAAGAATTTAATATCGCAGGTGATAAAAAACAAAGCAAATCTCGTTCTGATTTTTGATAACACGTGTAAATTTAATACCGTAGGTATAATTAGTAAAAAATTCAAATAATAACGAGGAGTACTTATGCAAAAAATAATAATGAATTGACAAAAAATATTACTGAACGATTTTTATACCTTCCATAATTATTAAGAAAGAACAACACTCGATTTTTAAATATCTACATTATGAACACCGCACGCGAAATAATTAATAAATTCACTTGGCGAGTAAAGTTGGTGATATAAAATTGTGCTACGGAAGCAAAATTATTTCAAATTTCCGAAATTTTCGGCCTCTGAAATTCTCCAAATTTAAAAAAGACACTGGAGTCTTGAAGTGGATAAACGCCAGACGCCAGTTCAGCATTTAAATTTCTACCACCCTCGTGCAGTGTAAAAACTCCGTGGTTTCAGAGTTACCACTACAACACACTGTTACCAAGTATCAAATTTTCGCATCAAATTTTTTATTTTTTTAAATTATCGATAAATTAATGAATAGATCTAGCGATTTAGGCTAGGTAGTAGGTATACATTGTGTTAAAATTTAAAAATGGGAAATGAATGGAATTGAATCATTTAATGGAATGTCTATTAAAGAAATATTTAAGCAGGGTTTAAGACCGTTTGAAACCATAACCACTAATTGGAATTGTTTCAAAAATGTTGAGTAAAATTACCTTAAATAACAAAATAAAACGTTTTGAATCTTAGAAATCGTACGGCCATAATTGATTGACAATGACAAATAGGCACCTATAAAGAAAAATACAGTTAAAAGTTTATAAAAATATGCATGTACCAGCAAAGAAATCATCGTCGGAATTTCATAACTAGAAAAATTGAGACGTTTTATTTTGTATAATTAGTTTTTATGCGATGTTTACGCATTTATGCTACAAAATATTCAAGTTGCACTTTTTTTTCAAATATGGAGTGAAAATAAAATTATCCTTTCCAAGTTAGGTACCATAAAATCGCAGAGTATTTTATTTTGTTGGTTAGTGTAGTAAGGCATATTATTATTATTTTTCTATACAAGGTGCTCCGTGAATGGTCTGCCATACTTCTTTTTTTGGATATAACCGGGTACTACTAAAAAAAAAAGAAAAAAACCCTAACATAAACATGTTGCCGATCCTAAAAATTGAAAAACCAGATGCTGCTTTAAAAAAAAAAACGCGTTAAATTTTTTTTCAATTATGGGATGGACAGTACTTTGAAAACTAAACAGATTTTCACTCAATGACTCAACTTTAAAATTGAAGGGACTACAAAAAAAAATTGTTCAAAAAAATTCTAAAAAAATAAACTAATCGAGAGAATGGATAGAAAGTTGAAAAATTTTGTGGAGGATTAGGATCGAAATAACAGCGATTCCTTCATTAGACCATCGAGGAGAATCTGTAAAAAAAATTTGAGCGAAATCGGAAGGCCCAAGGTCAAAAATATAAACCTGCTTGAGTTGACATGGAATGCGACAAATTTTAATTCTTCATCTCACTTCTCATTCGGAATTTTTTTTATAAATGCGCACAATTTACGTCCAGTGGCAGATTGCATTTTTTTGGACATAACTGCAAAATATGACAGAGACGTGAAATTTGGTATGGTGAACAAGGACATCATACCAAATTTTTAGAGCCCAGGAGGCCATCGCCAAACCCCATAGGAGGGGGGAGGTTTGAAGGAGGGTTCCACCCCTTATTTTTCGAAACTGGGCTATCGACCCTTCTTTGGTGTCATTTCTATGTGATTGAATCCCGCTGAGTTCAAAAATGTCATTATTTTCAAAATCCGAGCGAGAGAAGTCCCTCAAATTTGAGATTTCTCAACTCGTGTTTTCATATTGTCTCTCAAAGCTGCCTAAAAATGTTGAAATCGCCTCGCCGCGATTACATGGATTGGAAAAAGTATTATAAGGAATTCGATTTCTAATTTTATCATGAAAAATTTTGCTTCTCCATTCTAATTTTGAAAAAAAAAACGATTACTCCTCCACACTTCCACAGTACACAACAAAGCAATATATTGAAATCAATTTATTATAAAAAATTACAGATTAACATCATGCAAAAGAAACCTTACATTCGTAAAACATTAAATACTGAATTTAAAATAATAATCATACGAACTGTATAAATTATTATTCGACTTAAAATGCTATTTAGAATGTACAATTTTCGTTCAAGAAAAACAATAAAGAAGAAAAAGAAAAAGAAAACCGTAAGAAATAATCACCATAGAAATAATTCTTTTAAAAAATTCTTATTTTAGTAATTTGACTAGAAACTAAAATGGTTCGTAATATTCAACACATTTCAACGTATATACAAAATTATAAATTCAAAAAAAAACACATAAAAACGTAAGTCATTCGACATTATTTTTGGTGAGCGTTCAAATCAATAAACTAGAATTCAATTCTGCACATTTCAGTTCCATTCACGGGGTGCTTTAAAAAAGTTAGAAATTAATAATGACACAATAAAATTAACATTACATTAGAAATTTAAATGTAAAAAAACACAAATGAAAAAATTTGAGCGTTTAAATAAAATTCAGAGACTAAATTTTCAAAGCTCCTGATTTCCTTTTAATTTTACAAACTTTAAGAAAAGAAATGCAACGATGCATTAACAGAAACACCTTTAAATAAATTAAATGGCACGGAATCACCGTTAACGAAAAAATTCATTTTATGGACGTTTTCATAGACATGGATTTATTACAAAATAGAAAATGGTAACAATAACTTCTACCATGACTAGACCAACCATTTCGCATATTTTGGATCTGAAAGTATTTAATTAGTACGCCGAGTTATGAGGGAGCATTACTTTGAAAATCAACTAGTCTTAGAATCTTTTCATCATTCATAACAAAATTATTTATGAAAGTTATAATTAAAGTAAAAAAAATAAAGGAATTACCTAATTAATAGGTTAATCGCGTCTAGAAAAGAATTATTTTAAATCGCCGTAAATTTAATGGAATGATAAACCAATTTAAATTTCATCACTTATAATTTAAATTTGAATTAAGTATATTGCATAAATTGACGACGTACGAATAAATTTAACCCAATTTAACAAACCATTGACTAAAGAAAAATTTTCTTCAACAAAAAAAAAGTAATCGAAATTATATACTTTAGTGGAACGAATCAAAATCATAGATTAAGTAAAAGTACAAAAATGTCAGCTGCCTTCCGCCTACGTAATTAACTAAACGAAGAAAATCTTAATTGACTATCAAAAAAAATATATATCTTAAAAAGTCTTATTTCCATGCAATAAATAAACACTTCGCGAACGATTATTTTTTATCAAAAATAGGCAATTTTGATTTAACGGCGCCTTCGCAAATTAGCAAACGATGATTGGCTGATCGCTTCGACAACACGTGTGATCCTCCGGCGAACGGTTTCTCGAATAATTTTCTCCTCGTGTAGTAGTCCAAAGACGACTTCGTCACTGGCTGGCCATCGCCTTGAATCCAATTCCTTCGGATGGACGCATGCAGATTAGATATTCGGTTGGACGATTCTAAGAAATCCCATTTGTGATTCAATGGCGTGCTTCCTATGTTCATTTGCTTTCCTTCGAAGTATTCGACTATCTTACTGATATGCTGCGGTTTCTGTGGAAAATTTCGAAATTATAATTCGTTCTAAAGTAAATTTTTACAATATTTCAGAAATGATTTTTCCTGACTCTTCTATTTCCAGACTAGTTTATTCAAGTTTTTCAGACCTTTTACACATATTTATGACACACGGGGGAGGGGGATGGATTTTAAATTCTGTCACATAATAATAATCAAAGGAATCTGTACGTTGTTTCCAAAAAAAAATTTTAATAAATTTTAAGCTGTCTCACAGAATCGTAAAACTAAAAAGTATGACTTTTGTATGACTGAATTCTATTTTAGTAATAAGGTACCTATCAAACAATTTTTTTTTTGAAAAATCATTACTTCTTCATTACCCTTTTACCAAATTTTCAGAAACCTCTCAACTCTGCCTCCCCTCCTCCCCCCCCCCCCATCCAATAAATCAATGAGATCGAATTTTTATAACAGAAAATTTTTCAAATTGGAAGGAAATCTATATTTAAAATAATTTTTTTTTTGTAATTTTTTCAAAAATATTTCGCGTCTTTGGTTTTTTAAAAATGTTTTTACTACTTTTTCACTTTTCACCACGTTCGGCATTACCTACACTACTTGTTGGATAAATTGAATAAGTTAGTATGAGCTTCTTTTGAAATGAAAAAAGATTCTAAAGAGGACGTGAAATCATTACTAGCTCCTAAATCATTTTGATGAAATGGGATTTCGACGTTTCCAGTCCAAACTTCAAATTTTTCAACCCTGATTTTTTTTATTTTCTTAAATTTCAAAATTTGTCGAATTTTGATTCTAAATTTTTTTCCAATCAGTGAGATAAAAGAAGTTTTAAAAACAAGAAGTTGAAAATTTTTTAAAAATTCAAAATTGAAAAAAAATTAGAGGGAATATTTTGAAGTTAGGTATATGAGGAAAAATTAAAATTAAAAAGTTTGAGTTGGAAGAAATTAAAAAATTAAATTTTTTAAAAAAGTTTACAAAATCAATATCGGAAAAATGTTTGAAGAAAATTTAAATTAAAAAAATACAGCAGGTTAAATTTTTTCCAACTCTTAAAATTGTTTCGAACAATTTTTTCCAATTTTGAATTTTCAAATAAATTTTTAATTTATAATGTTTTTCAAAATTTCTTCCAACTCAATAACTAATTAGAAAAAAATTTTAAAAGTAATAAGAATGTGAAATAAAAAAATTTTAAAAATGAAAGTTGGGTAAATTTTGAGAAAATTTAAAATAAAAAAAATCATCAAGTGGAAAAATTTTAAAATTGGATACAGCTTTGAAAAAAAATTAGAATTGGAGCTATTGGAAAAACTTAAAGAGTTAACCCTAGTAAATTCGACATTCGTAAATTTGAATTTGGATCGTTGGATCGTCGAAATCCCTTTTGCGTCAAAATGATTTAGGAGCCAGGGAAATCACTCGTGTCAATTTTTTTGGATTTTCTCAATGGCGTGAGTAAAGAAGAATCGAAAATAATGTATTTTCGAAAGAATTTTATAAAAGCAAAATTCATATTAAGGTTGGAAATTGAAAATCTCAACAGTGAAGCGTATAATTTTTTGAAATTCTTTTGCTTTAAAATATTTATCAAGATTTTTGAAGAAATCTCCTATGATATTTTTAAGTAAAAATGCAGGAACGTTGTAAAACACAAAAAAAATTGCCCTTTTTATTTGTTTTGAAAATACTACTAAATTAAATATCAACTTTTTTCAATTCTTTATTCTAATTTTAAATAAACATGCTGAATAATTTTCAAATTAAATATTTTTGAAAAGCAAAATTCGTCCAGCTTGATCGAAACAAGGACAACATTTTCTGGGAAAAACATGTTTGAAACCAAGAAATGGGTATTTAAAAAAAAAAATTACAAGTCATTTTCGGCTTCAAGTAAAAGGGAAGAAAATAGAAAAAATTGTCAAAAGTATGACTTTTTGTATGACTTGTATGGCCCAAAATTTAAAGTATCAAGTTCTTTTTTGAAAAATTCATAATTTAATGGACGAAAACATGCATTAAAATATCAATATTTTTGTTCAATATGATTAACTAATATCTACCAAATTCAAAGTCACGCACATTAAGAAATGAAAAAAAAAAGATAAAACAAGCAGAGAAACACTTTTCAGGTAATTCATCCTTCTTCTGGATTTTTACGAAATTCCAGCGTTAATTTAAAAATTCCTTGACCTTTCCAAGTTTTCCAGAAAGTGGACACCCTGATTTGTTGTCATTTAAATCAACGGTACCTACCTGTTTATCATCCCAAATCGGAGTTTCGCTGCTGGCCAAACTAGAAACATCTTCGGAACTATCCGTATACACAGACGAGGCAGTATGATGATGCATCGTACAAGGATATCTGCCATTGAAATAAACCGGCGTCGAGTTATCTTCGCTGTTCGAATCTAGAAACAAAGACGATGCAGCCGACGATGACGATAAGGTTACAGAGGAAGCCGTATAGTGGTGATGTCCAACGCAAACATCAATACCTAAGGTTTCAAAATGAAAGCGTTTAACGACCACGTTTTACGTACAAATCACAGACTGCGGTTCGAGCTTACCTGGCACACAGAAATCTTCTCCTACGCTGCTGTAAAATCCAGACTCGCAGGATCCTCGACGACGTAAATTCAAAGCCTGCGTTTCGGCCGTAGGCAAGAAAACAACGTTAGAACATTCTTCTAAAACGCTGATATTCGAGCTGGACGAACAACTACGAAGGACATTCCCACAACCGGTCGAATCGGGCAGTAAATCGGTAAGACAACCTCTGGATTTATACAACGGATGTAGAAATAACGAAGAGCATATTTTTTTCGCATACGAAGGACAAGCGTTAGGAGTGATCTCTTCGACAGGATTGAAAGAGGAACCGTTCGAGAACGTGGCTCGTCTTCGACAAAACGTAGGCGACGAAGGTAACGACGAAGGTTTAAATTTATCGAAACGTTCGATAGCCTCGCCTTTTGAGTCGACTTTCTCGTCTTTCAACCGTAGAGTAGCCGAAGACGTGTTACAAGACGACGAGGAAGACGAAGAAGACACCGATGAAGGATTCGCGCATTGCCAATTGAATTCGCCACCGGCCCCGGTGCTGGATTTCTTATTCTTAATGGTTTTTTCTTTACCGGAAGACGATTTGTATTTAGTCGAAGTGGAAGAACATTTTTTAATTTCGGACGGCTTGATGACTGGTTCGATTACAATGGATGAGTTGCCGCTGTCGCGACCTTTTTCTTCAGCCGATTTACGACAGCACGAGGAAGACTTCTCTGCGTATGGTAACTGCGTGCAATCTTTACTATCGACAGCATCCAAAGGGGTGGATTTCACTCCGTATTCGATATCCGCGTAAAAAGACGGTTTCCTTTCATCGGCTCCGTAAAAAGGCGACGGTAGCTCGAAGCAGGAGGAAAATAAATCAGTCGAGTTGGTCTGCGCTAATATCTTCTTAACGCCTTTTAGCTTTGAAAGTGCAGCGAATGGGTTGGATTTGGGCTCCGTTGGTTTATAATGAGGGTCTTCTTGGCACATACTTTCGCCTACTCTTTTCAAAGGTGGTTGGCAGAGAGGCTGGGGCAACCAGTGGCATCGAGCTTTATCCGAAGGAGCGGTTACGGCTGGGAAGACGATCAAACCAATATCTTCTGACAACGATCTTCGATGAATCACTACGAATAAAACAAAAAAGATTTATTCTCAGATATTTTACATCGAAACAGAAATTGATAACAGAGAAGAAAAATAATTACATTTTCTATGACTATTTTTCGATTCGGAACGTGCACTGGGTGTGGGCGACGGACAAGGCAGTACTTCTTCACTTCTGGCTTCCGTCAACGTACATCCATTGGCTAAATAATGGTTATTCACCGGCTTGACTATTTTTTCTAATAATTTGGCTATATCGGCAAAAAGTGGCCTATTCTTTGGTTCTAACTGTAATACAAAATCAACAAGTACGTTTCGTTTAATTACTCGAATACACCATTAGTGAGTTTAATGGGTTGGAAAAAATTATAAACTCACATTGCAACACGAAAAAGCGAGTTTTACAAATTCCGAAGGCGGATGTTTTGGTAACTGAGAACAAATTTCTACAAATGCTAAATAATCTAAACCAAAATTGGAAGTTCGAGGAAGCACGTCCGGATCAGCATCCAGTCTAGCGATTAATTCACACAGCACAATTCCATAACTAAAGATATCACTTCTTTCGTCGTAAAACTGGCCTTTCAAACATTCCGGCGACATCCAATACGGCGAACCGACCGTTGGCAAACGTACGCCAGATCTATAAAAAAAAAATTAAAAATACGTACAATAATTAATAAATATTGAAAAAAAAATTTAAAACGATTCCATGTCAAATTGTCAGAGAATTTTTTAAAGAATACTCGAATTTTAATATTTTTTATTTTATTTAAAAATTGAACAAGGATTAAGTACCTACATATTAAAAATGCAGACTAAAATTGAAAAAAAAAACAGTGGCACAAATTTCAACTCCCAAAATTGCCTCATTCGAAGTATAATAATTTTCAAAAATACAATTTCGATAAAATTCAAATTAAAATAGTCATATTCGTATTTTCAGTCACCTTATCAGACTTTTTTTCTACGAATACTAGATTTCATTATCGCACAACGAAATGTTCATTTTCTAAATGTTATCTTTTTATTTCGTTGTTTTTTTCAAAATTTTGCGACTCGTATTAAATTTAATTGATGGAAAATTACAACTTTTCATGCATGAATTCTACGAATCAAACAACTAAAAATTCAAAATTTTTGGAAATCTCCTTCCATTTTCTGAAAACTAAGCTGAAGAAATTAAAAATAGATAAAATAATTTTCTAGAAAAAAAACATAGCAACGTTTTTTTTATACATAATTTCACTTGAAAAAAAATTATGGTCTAGGTATACTCGTAAAAAATACAAATGTATGTTTGTTCATTTTCCACTTTGAAGCCGCCGGCACTTTAAGATGAAAAGATTGACAAATGAAACCACCAAAGTTCTGGACAAATTTTTACTGGAATTGTAAGATTTTAAGGATTTTCAAAATTATGGAAAATTAAATAGCTCATGAAAAAATTATCACGTTTAAAAAAATTTCCAATTTTAATTCAAACTGAATGTTTTTCGAAAAATCTAGTTTTTCCGTGTAAAGATACAATTTTTCCATAAAAGGAACCAGCTACTTCTCGTACTCCGTTCAATCCGATAATTTGAAATCACAAAAAAAAATCTCATGAAGTGTAGTCTCCTCAATTTATGAAAAAAGGCCTTCTGATCACAAAACCATGATACAATAAGAAGAACCAAAATTTTCAAAATGGTGGAGTAGACACAAACCGAAATGACATTGGGGGGGGGGGAGGGGGACAAAAGATCGAAAATTTCGATTACATAAATTTTCATCAAATTTTTTCTCCAATGCATGTTTTTCTCTTTTTTTAGTTTTTTTTTCAAAACAAGATTATCACTTCGTAAAAATTTTCAAATTCGAGGCTTTATTGTTTCCCAACCAAAGCTGTAATTTTGGTAATAATGGGCTTAAAAGTACATTAGTAGAAAATTTTTATGATTCGTATTCGTAATTCATATCTTTCTTTTAGCACATTTTTGTGGCTTTTCTGTTGAAAATTATGTTTTTTTCAACAGGAAAAACGGAGGAAAATCGCACCTGAATCATAAATTTTAGATTTTCAACTCTCAATGTCTCACTTTCAGTTTTTTTGACTTTTATCACGAAACAACTAAATAAAGATCTAAATGTTGAGAAAAATGAACAAAATTACTGTAATTCAAATTTTTAATTTAAAAACGTCGAGTCGAAGAGTTAATAACTATTTTTAAATGATTCTTCCTTCTTTTCCATACTGAATTTAACCACCATAGAAAAGAGGCAAGCTGTTCTTTCCTTGGTTGCGTCTCTAGGGAAAGGATAGAAATTGACAATTTCTCAACTTGTATGAAATATTTTTAGACTTTTCTGTCTATAGTGATTCATTCCATAAAAAAAATCAATATTTTCAGGTTTCACTCCTGTATTTTTCTCATAAAAATTCAACAAGATGCTAGTCCTTTTTTTTGTAAAATCGTTTTTGATTGTTTTTGATTTCCGATAGAGGGAGGGGAATTCGAATTTTTGGACACACATTGAAAAAACAAGTGAAAGTAAAAAAAGTCATATCAATTTTTTACATTACCTACCAAAAGTAGCAAAACTAATTTTATAATTTCCTCATTTTTCTTTTGAATATACATGGAACAAAATGGAACAAAAAGTTCAACTCTCCAAGTTGATAACTCTGCTCTGGTTCATGCATCATGCTCTGGTTATCCTCATTTGAAATTTTTGATTGACAGCTGCCATTTTGAAAAAATTCAAATCCCTCTTTCCACCGTAAAAAATTCGAAGTAACCTTGGAGTTATCATTTGAGGTCTTTTTTTTGCATGCAAAAAAATCAGGGACCAATGGACAATTTTCGGGCGAGTCGACGCACAGTGGGCCAGGAGACCCCCAAAAACGTTCGTTTTGCTCAAAAACCCCGAAAGAACGTTCAAGAAATGTTTACCTCATGTTTTTGGGGTCGTAGATTTCAAATTTTGAAGAGAAAAAAATTTTCGAGTGAGGGGTGGGGCAGGAGAGAGGGATTTAAATTGAAATTTCATAATAATATCGTGTAATATGTCTAAATATACGTTTTCGAGGTCGTAGATTACGAATTTCGCACTCAAAAAAATTTTGGAGTGAGAAGAGGGGCACGAGGAGGGGTAAAAATTGAAATTTCACAATAATATTGTGTAACTTGTCAAAATATATGTTTTCGAGGTCGTAGATTACGAATTTCGTACTCAAAAAAATTTTGGAGTGAGGGAGGGATCGGAATTGAAATTTCACAATGATAATGCACATATAATATGTCAAATTATATACATTCAACAGGTTGTAGATTACAAATTTTGTACTCAAAAAATTGTACGAGTAAGGATATAGCGAAAATTAAATTTAAACCCCACCTACTGCCTTCCTTCTACAATTTTTTGAGTACGAAATTCGTAATCTACGACTTCGAAAACATATATTTTGACATATTACACGATAGTATTGTGAAATTTCATTTTTTACCCCTCCCTCTTGCCCCTCCTCCAACTCCAAAATTTTTTGGAGAATGAAATTCGTAATCTACGACCTCGAAAACATATATTTTGACATATTACACGATAGTATGGTGTAATTTCATTTTTTACCCCTCCCTCCTGCACCCCTCCTACTCAAAAATTTTTTTGAGTACGAAATTCGTAATCTACGACCTCAAAAACGTATATGGTGATATATTATACGACACGATAGCATACCATACCGAATTTTTAATTTGAACCCCTCTCAAAAAAACATGGATTTTTTTACTTATTTCTGTCAGAAACTTGCCCGTGTAAACAAATCGTGCAAGTTCGTGCAAAAAATAACACCGGATTCGGTTTCAGGACACTAAAATCTATAATTTAAACCATAAGCGGACACTGACGCCGACTGAGAAAGTATAGTTTTATTCCAAAAACCATTTAAAATCTTGCAAAAATATGGACATCTTTCGAGAGTTATGATTGAATTATCATTTCTCAAATCGAAAAACCAAATACATGGCTGAATAGCCCTTACTTTTCTGATCATTTTGCACTAATTGACATCTCAAAAATATTAACATGAACCAAAAAAATATTGCTTTGTAAACACCCCATAAACAAGATAAAACTAGTTGACTGCACATCGTCAACTTTGGCGGGTGCTGGAAGGGACGGGGGGACGAAAATCAAAATTGCGCTACTCGTTTCGTGCTACCCTAATATCTAACAACAGATTAGCAGTGTTGCCAACTTGATCCATGACAATTTTTTTTCGCAGAAAACGAACGTTTTTGGGGGTCTCCTGGCCCACTGTGCGACGTAGAAAAATCCAAATGTAATTTTTCTAAATTTCGTTATTTTTATCACTTTAGCAAATTTTTCGGCCTGATTAGGGGAGCGAGAATTTTCCTTTCTCATCATCAATCCAGCTTTTGAGAACATCGTTGAAAAAAAATATAGAAAACTTTTCTGTTCATAAATTCGAACTAGGCAATTCGGTCATATGTGGGTTAGTTTTTCTCGACGAGTTTTATATCCTCCTCGTCCAAGCACGAGCTTAACGAACCGAATCAGGAAATTAATATTTGACATGGAATTGGTCATAATGAATACGAAACTCGGCTTACTTTGGTATTTTAGCTGATAATCCAAAATCTCCCACCACAGCAGTCATTTCTTGACAGTCTTCAGATTTTTTAATTAAAACATTCTGCAAAATACATACAAATGAAATTAGTAAACATTAATTACTTGTCGAAGAATAAAAACTTCGCATAGCCTATTCTATATAATAAGCACATAATTTTACATGGTCAAGGGAAAACAAATCATATTAAATATTTTCAACTTCCAAGTACCCATTCAGAGTCTTTAAATTAGTCGGTTTCGGAATGACAATAATAAAATGAACCCAAACAACGCCGCGTTTGATTTTCTCATAACCTTGAAACCCATTGTAATATCGGATATAATTATTCGAAAAAATCCGAATTCTTTAGTTCCGTTTCCCTGAACATTTATATTATTCATAAATATAAGTACATGGGTGCATTCAGTTTGGGATTTTTAGGTCTATGTACTCTAGGCTGGATCGAAAAAAAGAGCAAATCTTGGATTTTGACCAAATTTGGTGGGGTGGTTTACTTTGAGTGGGAGACTTTACAAAAAAATTTTGAGTCCCCGAGAGGCAAGGGAAGGGGAGCAGGAGGTGCTCAAAGTGCACCTCCTTTTGAAAAAAAAACGCTGTTTTTTGCGTTTTTTAGCCAATCAAAATTGTGTGAGAAGCCTTCGTAGCACTTAAAAGATGCGATTTGAGTTTCTACATCTCCCTAAACCATCGTCATCCTTCTCCGATCAAAACTCAGACTGCTACCAGGGGGTTGAAAAGTTGCAGATTGCAATATTTCAATAATATGAAATTTTTACCAAGCTGGAATGATTTTTTTTCGAGTAATTGCCCAAAATTTTTTTTTCAACCACTGAAAGTGATTTTTGAAAAAAAATGAAAATTTTATACACCAGTGCAGCCAACAGCAAATCATAAAATTCCAAAATATGGGGATATTATGTATTTTTTTTTCAATCACTAATAGTATATTTCGAAAAAATTTTGGGAAATTTTGTATGTCAGTGCAGCCAGTTACAAATCGTGACATGCTACACTATGGAATTTACGTTGACCTCGAATTAATTTTTTTATCGTATGAAAAATTCACAATTCAAAGTCGATATAAATTTCGTATTTTGGAATTGTATGATTTGTTGTTGGCTGCACTGGTGTATAAAATTTTCATTTTTTTTCAAAAATCACTTTCAGTGGTTGAAAAAAAAATTTTGGGCAATTACTCGAAAAAAAATCATTCCAGCTTGGTAAAAATTTCATATTATTGAAATATTGCAATCTGCAACTTTTCAACCCCCTGATAGCAGTCTGAGTTTTGATCGGAGAAGGATGGCGATGGTTTAGGGAGATGTAGAAACTCAAATTACAACTTTTAAGTGCTAAGAAGACTTCTCACACAATTTTGATTGACTAAAAAACACAAAAACAGCGGTTTTTTCAAAAGGAGGTACACTTTGAGCACCCCCTGCTTCTTTCCCCTTCCCTGTAGGGGACTCAAAAATTTTTTGGGAGGTCTCCCACTCAAAGTAAACCACCCCACCAAATTTGGTCAAAATCCAAGACATGTTTTTTTTTCACTCCACCCTAATGAACATCCAAAAAATCTGCAGGGTTTTTTAAATTAGTAAAACAAATAAAGGAATTCAGTTCCAATTTTTTCAAAGAAAACATAATGTTGTGGTTGTTGATTTCCTGTACCAATTTTTTTGCAAATTGCCATTGATAACCCTGCGAAAAATATCGAGGTATAATCGACAGACAACATACAAAATTTCAAAATTCAAACTGAACGAATCCCATTTCATTCATTCCAGGAACTGCTTGGGTATAATATAAATACCTACTCTTGTACTTTTGCAGACGTCGCGTCGGTAACAAACCGCGATCGCGATTTCACGCTTACTTAAAACCATACTCTATACCATCTATTTCAATTATTTACACTCGGATGTTCACCGATCCACGTATAATTTTTTAATTACCTACGTATTAATTAATACCAAAAATTCGCGCTGATCACCACACACTTCCAAATTCCAACTCCCAACTCGTAACTCTGGAGAAATATTAATTCGAAAAAGTTAAATTCGTATTACGAAACGTTATCCGCAAACAAATGGCGTCGTTTTCAATCAAAAATGACGGATGTGCGTGACACTCTAAGATTATATTCGTAAAGTCACGTAACTCGCAGTCGAAAACCTCATTACATTTGTTTTAATCATCGAATAACAGATGAAATATTGTAAACGGAAACCTCGGCTGGCTTTTTTCCTTAGTTCGATAGCGTACAACAATTTACCATTTCCAACCAATCTCAACTCCCTCTTCAGAATAATTTATATCCCGAAAAATATACATATTCAAAAAAACCTCTCTAACACGCAAAACGTCGAAAAGTTGCCTTTCTGTAAACTTTTTTCTTCTATAAACCAGATCGAAGTCTATAATCAATACCGCTATAATTTCGCCACCATCTCGAGAGACTCGAGACCCTGGCTATCTTATTTTTTCCGCTTAGGCGTATTTACGTTGGCTAATTATAGTAAAATTCAACTCGTCGTGGGAAAACAAACCTCACCTTTAAACCTGAAAACCTATTGTATTACATTTGACATTCGTTAATAACAAATACACCATAGTTAATAATTTAAATAAAATTCCGATATTTTGTCGACTCGTGTAACACTAATTAATTCCTAACTTAATTACCAGCACGAATGTTTTTTTTAAGTTGCGTAAATTTAATTAATATTCGTTATAATGTATTTTTAACGTGTTTCGAAAAATGAAAATTTTCAAATTGGCGTCAAGTTCTTTGCTCTTTCTTTTTGTTATAAAAATGTACAGCTAATTGGATGGATTGATTTTCAAAACATGTAAAACTATGGGTTTTTACCTCGAAAGAATATTCAGGTCGTATGTAGCTGGATACTCGTAAATACATAGTACATTCGTGGTATTCACGTATTAAAACTTTTTTAGAGCCTAATTATTGTCAACCCTTTTAAGGTAACTTTTTTCAATGAGAATCGTCTAATCAATTTTGAATGAGGGTGATAATTTATGCAAAAAAAAACCAAAACCTTCGATTTTACACGTCAATGCAGACGATGAGCAATCGAAATTTTCAACGAGTAACTGCAAAAACTAAATAATGTGACAAACAAAATAAATAAAAGGGGTTGATTTCATGAAGTTTTTAAAAATGCCATTTTCTCGCTAATCAGTGTACCACTTTTATCCCAAAAAATTGAGCAAACAAAATTTTTCAAGGATGAAAAAAAGTACATTAATCGAAGAGGCTAAATTATATTTTAAAATTTTGAAGGGAAAATAATGAGAAATTTGTCGACTAAAATTGTACCTATTTAAAAAGGAAAATTTTTCCAGCTAACATGGAAAAGTATTGATTTTTATACAACGTCGCCACTCATCAAAAACCAAATATGTCCCAAAAAAATGCGTTTTTTGCAACATTTGTACCATTGGGATGAGGAGATTGAACCTTTTCAAATGATACCCATATCGCAAAAAAAAATTGGATATACTTGGTTGTGACTGAGTGCTAAGTAATGATGAACTAAATTTGATGGCTTTTTTCATCGCTGTTTTGTTTTATTTTCTTGGGATATTATTGTCCGTCCAAAATAGCTTGAGCCAAATTGTGTCAGTTTCATTATCCGAAAGCCAAAAATAAAATTAACGTGAGGTCTTGCAATTTTTTTACACTTTTTTTTTGAAATTTTTCAATTTTTTTTCTATTGTCCTGTTGAAAATAAAATAAATACGACTTTGAAATTTTTCAAAATTTCAAAGTCGTATTCATTTTATTTTCAACAGGACCTAGAAATTTTTTTTTCAATTTCAAAGTCGTATTTATTTTATTTTCAACAGGCCACAGAAAAAAAAAATTGAAAAATTTCAAAGCAGTATTTATTTTATTTAAACGTGTAAAAAAAATTGAAAGGACCTCACGTTTGAATAAAATACAGCTGTTGAAAAAAAAAATGATGCCGCGTCTTCCACCCTCTTACGCTCGATCTAGAACGAAGTGTAGTAAAATGGGAAAAAATCAAAATTTTGTTTGCTTTTTGATCAGGAAACTGACACAATTTGGCTCAAGCTATTTTGGACGGACAATAAATGAGCTAACGTTCTAACGACACGTGGGCAAAATTTTGAGAAAAAAGAGATTTTCAACCACCAAAACGTCAATTTTTTAATATTGGAAATAAAAAATCTAACAGCCAAATTTCAGAAATATTACATTAATCATTGAAAACTAGTCCCGTTTGGTTTGTTTTGTTCCTGTGCAATTCTTTGTTTTCAACAAAAAAATAATATTTAGAAAGAAAACCTTCAAAACCACAAATAAGTTTTTCTAAATTTTTTAATTAACTTTTATAAAAAAAAAATTGAAGAAGTAACATTTTCGTCGTCAACTTTGATTCAATCACTATACATTAAAATATCAAATTAAAAAAACAAAAAATGAAATTTTTCTGACAATTTGAAAAAATGATTAGAAATTTGAAGATTTAGAATTAGAATTTTTAATTCAAAAAACGGTCAAGAAATTTTCAACGCTGAAAATAATTGTAATCTAATATTGCAAAGAAAAATTAGGTAACTTCCTTCTCCCTAACTCTCTAAGATGTTTTCCAGGAAAAAGTGAAAATAATGTAGAACTAATTTTGAAACAGAGAAGCTACCTATACCTATATGAAGAAAAAAAATTAAAAAATCGTCATCTCTTAGGTATGGAGGAAAAATTTGAATTGGCGAAATAGTAAGGGAAGAAGAGAGCAGGAAGGCCAAAAATGCAGATCGCCTGAGATTTTTTGAAGACAGAAAGTAGGAAAAAATAGGAACGAAATGACTACGATGTGAATCAGCCTTCAAAATAATATGATGTTCAGAATGTAGAGACAAGTGGCTACTTCAAAAAAAGTAATTTTATCCTTGATTATTCATGAAAAATGGTACGCTAAAAAATCTGCACTTGAGAATGAAAATGAGGCAAATTCATACAGAAAATCCTACCCTACTCTTCTGTTCAAAACACGTTTCTTTTCACGATTGTATCGATAGAAAGAAGTGCTATCAAACATCAATTTAGAATCCAAAATTTTAAATTCAAATTTTCTCAAATTTATTGGTATTATAATTTCAAAGTTGAATTTTTTTCAATTTTTTTTCAAAATGTATCTAATTTCGAATTTTTTAAAAATTTCTTGTATTTAATACGTGAGAAAAACATTTTACAAACATGAGATTAATTTTTTTTTAATTATTTCAAAATTGAAAAAATTAAGAAAAAATTTTAGAGTTGGAAGAAATTTTAGTATGTATACTTAATAACTTTTTCAACTTTGCCTTCCACAAATTTTTTTCAACTTCATATTTTTAATTATTAAGTGAGAAAAACATTTTTCGTTGTAGAGGGAGAAAAACGCTACTTTATTCTCTCTCGCGGTGCTTCAATTCGCGTTTTTCTCCCTCTAAAACGAAAAATATAGTATGCAACTCGGGAAATAACTAATTTTCGACGATTTTGAGTTATTTCCCTCGCTTCGCTCGGGCAATAAACCTCAAATTTCGTCGAAAATCACTTTATTTCCCTAGTTGCATAATATACTATTAATTATTTCAAAATTGAAAAAAAAAAATTAGAAAAAATTTTATCGTTGAAAGAAATTTTAAAAAGTAATAAGTATATAAAATCGAAAAAAAATTAAAAAATCAAAGTTGAAAAAATGTTGAGAAAATTTCAATTGAGAAGAATTTTCCTAAAGAAATTTTTTTTAAATCAGACACAACTTTAAAAAAATTAAGGATTAAAGAAATTGAAAAAAATTATCTGCTAGATTTGAAAAAAGTTGAACTTGGAATTTTGGACTTAAATCATCTAAATCTCATTTTCAGCAAAATTATTCAAGAGCTGGTCTACTTTACAGCCATACGAAGTCTTTGCCAGCGAATAAGCTCGATAAGCTCGAGATCTACTTCATCTCCGGTTATTGTTTCACTTTAACCTGACCATCCTCATTTTAAAAAACACTTCATTCTGAAACATTATTAAAATACGAATAGGAAAAAATCGTGAACATGGTCAGAACGACACGCTAGTAAAATACACTCGAACATCGCGTGATAATCCGACTTGATTCAGTTGTTCGAAACGTCGTCCTATTTCTCAATGGTACGCTGATCATTTTAAAGGCATTGTTTCCTTTCCATCCGAATACCGATTTTCTCTAACCGATATAAGATTACGAATAAAAAAAATCTTCCGGTATTCGTTCCCCTTCGTACAGCAGACGTGCTTCTCACCCAATTAACCACAACATTACAATGTTTATACGATTAAGGCGGCCGACAATACATTGCATCAAGCACTTGTACACACAATCGAGATGGAATTAACACATATACAGAATACATTGCAGTTGCAAAGTCGTCCGCCGACGACCGTCGTACTCAGAATCGTTAATTTTTCGAAACTGTAACAAACCGAAACGGAACTGTTTGTTTTTGGAGTACGCGATAATTAAAGCAACGCGAATACGAAGGCGCAGGCGACGAGAAAAACCAACCGACATAATGTAGCCTAAGTATGATGAAAACATCCGAACGTGAAAAATTTTAATCGGCCGAAAAACGGGACATTAAACAGTTTTTTTTGTATGTGTGCGTATGTATTTTAACGGTAATAATTAACTTGATATTTACGTTTCAGTTCATTCACGAAGAAGCATTCTTCCCACCCCCTGCCCCCCTCCCATCAGCCATCATCGTCTTACTAATGTAATTATACACACGTACACGTAAGAAAAATAATATTAATTACTTTAGAAGTGAGATCACGATGAAAGACATCCTGAGAATGTAAATACTGCATTCCTTTGGCAATGTCTAAAGCTAATTTCATCCGAGTCGAATATGTCAACTCCTGCGACGACTGTATCAGTTGCTCCAAACTTCCTCCGTTGATATACTAGAAGTACAAACGTAAACGAAAAATTAATACAGACGAAATTTTCATCGCCGTAACCGCGACAATTTGCTTCCGTAAGAAGCGGTTTACGTGTTCGCGGTTCAGCGAATCAATGAATAAAATTATCCTTCGCCGAAACGAATACCTATGTGCTAAAAGGCGAAAGACTTGATTCTCGTTGTTGGTATAATGGTTTCGTAATCAAAAGTTCATCAAGTACTTTGGAGTTTAGAGAGAAAGACGAAATGTGTGTTTACTCAAATGATTTCTTGATAGAACCTTGAGTAATGAAGATAGTCACGATGAAAATCGGAAAATCCATTCAAATGATAAATTTTCAGAGAATACAGAATTAGAATCTGGTCGTGAATATTTTCTGTTAAAATGTATTCTTTTCTACCAAATAATGACGAAGTGATACAACCAGACTAAGTGGAAGAACCGAAGTTCGTACCATTGGGGGGGGAGGGGAGAGAAGAGTAAAATTAGGAACTTTCTCATTCAGATGGTTTTTCATGATTTTCCTGACTCAGAAACCAATTTTTCTTACAAGAGAAGTATCCCAATCCGAAGTAAAATTTTGAGCCGAAACAAAAATGAATCGAAAGTAAGTACATCATAAAAAAAACCATATTCGAAATTCTTAGTGCTAAAGTTCATTTCTGGTATTTTGGAGAATTTTTTGAAATGTCAAAATATTGCCTCATCATTGCCCTGCAAAATATGAAAATTTGATCTGGTCAGCGAAAAAAACCGAAATTTGGTATATACCCTATATTCAATCTCCCGAGTCAATTGGAAGCGGTTTCGAGACGTTTCAGACTCCAGAAAATTTTGAAATTTTCCAGCTCTGGAGAAAACTATAAAAATGGTCCATATGAACTTCAGTACCTATAATCGCGGATTACCCATGTTGGTGATTTATTTGATCGATTAAAGCACAATTTTTCGAAATTCGTAACTTCCAGTTCAAATTGATAATTTTGGCAGAAAATTTTTCTGGAAAAGGTTTAAAAATACACCGACAGTGTATGCATTGAGGTAAAAAGCTTAAAGTTGGAGAACACCCTGTTTTCGACCTCCGAATATGGGAAATCCGCGATCATGGGTGTTTAAATTTATATGGACCATTTTTATGAGTTTTTCTCCTGTGCTAGAAAATTTAAAAATTTTCTGGAGGCTCCGAAACGTCTTGAAACCGCTTCGAATCGATTCGAGAGATCGAGAATAGGTATTTATACCAGTTTTCAGATTTTTTCGTTGATTAGATTAAATTTTCATATTTTGCAGGCCAATGAGGTGTTTTTGAACTTTAAAAAATTCTCCAAAATTCGAGAAATGAGCTTCAGCACCTGAAATTTAAGATATATATTTTTTAATGAAGTACTTGCGATTTATTTTCATGTCGACTCAAAATTTTACCCTGAGTTCGAATACCTGGCTTGTTAGATTATAACGCAATTCATCACCAGGGATGGGAGTGGGGTAAGTTAGGGACAATTTCTGCTTTCGATCTCGCTCTGTGAGCAAATACTTGAGTGAAGGTAGTTCGACAGAAAAGAAAGTACCGCAATTATAAATGTTGCAAATATTTGTGCCTCTTCTTTTTTTCACCTGTATTAATATTCAAGTTGATTTTAAAATTTTTTTTGTCAAAAAGATTAAATTTGAATTGAAATGTTGAATTAAACTTCAATTTTTTTACCTAAAAAAATTCAGAAATCTAGATTATTCAGAGCTGTACCTAAGCCCAAAATTGTGGATGGGAAAGGAGGAGTATTCAAATGAGAACAAAAAATTATCAGAATTAAATTCAATTGAATTTCTTACGATTGAAATTTTGCTGTTGTTTGAAATTACATCCCCATTACACTAAAATTTAATAATAAAAAACATTTCCCAATAATTTAGACATTGTGTGTATAAAATTTGAAAATTAGAATTTTGGACTCTTTCGGAACTTTAAAACGAATTTTACACGTGCTTCAAATCGACAAATTTTACGCAAGCCATCGTATTTTTTTCGAACAAGAGATTTCTTCAAGAGGGAAAAGAGATCCTATGAACTTCCAAATAAATTTACATTTACTGACTCTATGAAGAACGAAGGCAAACATTTTTGCAAAAAAATAAATCAAAAGCTGAAAAAATTTGAAAATTTTTCAAGAGTGGAAAAAATAAAATAATGAGCAATACTATGCAAGGCTCGAGAAAAGGAAGAAATCAATGAAAATTCCGAAGTGGAAAATTCTTTGAATTTTTCACGAAAAATCAGAACTTGTTCCATGTCTTTTTAAAAAATTTCACCGATGACTTTTTTTTTTGAAATTTTATGACTTTCTCTGATGGCTTTCATATGACTTCTGATGATTTTTAGGACAAATTTCATGACTTTCATCACCCGGTGAACTTCTTATTTTACAACATTGTCGGATTAATGATATTACGCTGGCAAAGTTGATGACTGATGAAACTTCTTTTTCGAAATTTTTATAGGTATACTCATCATTTTTAGTCAGAAGATTTCAGGAAAACTGCATTATAAATTTTAGTTGAAAACCAAAAAAAATAAGCAGATAAAATTTTCGCTCAAAAAATAAAAAAATGTAAAAAATTGAAATTGAAAAAAAAAAACTGAAACAGAAACAATTTTTTATTTAATTTCCTCCATTTCGATTTCAATAATTTTAAAATCTAAAACTTTTTTTCTGTCCAGATCATAATCCTGCAAAAAATTTCCGCAAATCCCAATTTCCTGTATGCTTGGTGATTTTCAAAATCTTAAACATGAACTAAAAAATTGAAAATCAAATTCTTCTGCAGTCTGTACCATCAGCAGAGTTAATTAAAGGATTAACAAATTTAATTGCCATCAAGAAAACTGCACAAAAAGGGCAAAATTTTCAATTCGTTCAAATCCAAACTTGAATAGGACACGAAAATATTTTATTTTGAACTTGTACGTAATTTATTCTTATCAAATTTTGTCTCAGGATGAAATGATCAAAACGTTGAAAAAATATAAAAATTGTACTGGACGTAGAATCAGCGGTGGTAACTTGAATTTTTTCAGGGTATTGCCAAAATTTTCAAAGTTTGACCCCCAAAAAAATTATTCGCGAGTTAACTCCCATCCCTCCGAAAATTTCAATATTGGTAAATTCTAACGATTTGGATTTTCCTCCATATATTTAAATAACTACCAATTTAGGTACATATTTTTTGGATTCAAATTTTGAAACTTTTCTATGTTCACAGACAACTTATTCAGAAATTCATTCAGAATGTCTAGCCTAATTTTTCAATTCTGTCTATTACTAGCTCCTCCTCCAGTTATCGTTCGAACATATTTTGCCGGTGTAAAATTAAAAATTATAAGTATACAAAAAAAATAACCGAGAGAAAGTACAAATTGCAACAAATTCAATTTTTTAGGACAAATTTTGTTCAATTTTCTCAATAAAGGTCCTGAATATCTTGAAAAATGGCAAAACGTTAGGGTTGTCCAATAAAATATCGAAAAATATGTATTTTTTGAAAGAATTTTTCAAAAACAGATTAATATAGATATATTTTATGGAAAAACAGAAAAAGAGTACCACTCCAGCGAGGATGTGGCAACATTTTTTCGAAAAATTACTTCTGAAAAGTAAAAAATGGTCGTGTTTTCAACATTTTACAAGCCACTTTCAGCCGTTTGAGGGAGGAGGACAAATTCCTTGTGTCCCTGTAGGGAAAATTTTTCTGAGTACAGAGCGTCTTAACAAAATTTGTTGAGCAAAAAGCTTGACTTAGCTTGACCTTTTGAAATGACTTTTTGCATGACTTTTCAGAGTAACTCGCCCCCCCCCCCTCCCAAAAAATCTATACATTTGTGCGCTTGTAGCTATTTATAGAAAATTAAAATTTTAATAAACACATTAAATTTAAAAAAAAGTATTTTTAATGGCTATATTTTTGAAAAAAAATATACATTTGTGCGCTTGTAGCTATTTATAGAAAATTAAAATTTTAATAAACACATTAAATTTTAAAAAAAGTATTTTTTAATGGCTATATTTTTGAAAAAAAATGAGGGTAAAATGGTCAAAAAGCTTGACTTCTCAAGAATGGCATGACCTTTTTGAAAAAAGTTTGACTTATCAGGACAGCTTGACCAGCTGGAGTAGTGCTAGAAGCTTTCAGAGTATTGTCACTGGCACCAGAAAACCAGATAATCTTAATGGGACCTTGATAAGGAAATCCTCGTTATCATTTATCATTGCCGAGAATCTCCTTATTACGATATCACCTACTTACATACTTTTCTTCAATTTACAGGGATTCCCTCATAAGAAATGAGACATGATCCCACCCAAAGGTTAATCATCAACCCGATTAACTTCTCATCTCGAAACCAGAAACCAGAAACCATTTCCAACAACTCGAATCTCTTTTTTTGGCAAATCTTTCACGTCGGACACTCGATTAAAAGATAAACCCGTCATCACATCAGGGTAACTAACCTCGGTAAGTGCGTGGAGTTGACCCTCGTGAACGCATACGCCCATAAATCTGAAAAAAGAGAAGAAAAAAACCGAATACAATGAAATAATACAGTTATAAATTAATATATCGCTCATTTGTTCGGAATACATTAAGCAGCAATAATAGCAATAATAAAGCCAGCAGCGTGTACCTATAGTCGTACGTTAAGTTAACGCACCGACCAAACAAAAGCATCGTTCTTTATAATCTCTTTCGTCTACACACGATAATTAAAGCTCGTATTTAATTTATTATAAAGCAACCGGTTTATTTGGAAGCCACGGATGAAATTCAATGAGTGAGTCTGACTCTTACATATATACCTAGAGATATACACGCCTTCGTATAATATCTATCTCATTTATTAATAAACTCGATCGATACACACGAGTACACGAATACGAGAGTACATCTATCAATCTATGGATGCGGTGTTGGTGCTCTTTCGTCTCTCGTATGCAATTAAAACACCATTCAACGACGATTGCATATACTCGTAAATTAGGTAATATAACAGTGTTAAGTAACGTCCATACTGGCCGATTCTCATTCGAGATTCGACGTCTATTTGCATTTCGTTTTCGTATTCGGGTCGGTCGCCAGATCCCATACAAAGCTACAATGTACGAATTTACCACACACCAAGCGGACGCCCGATACAAAACGATCGTTTCAATCAAATCGGTCCATCTATGACTATGCTGCCATTGCTGCCGTATCCATTCCAATACTTCCATTATCGTCGACAATTATAGGAGTCGAACTCCAAATTTTCCAGAAAGTGATTTTAATGACTTTTAGAAGTGAAAAATGGACCAAAAAGTGACGTAATAAGAAAAAAGTAACCAAAAAGCGACCACTTTTCCTGAATTTTGATGTTTTTCAGACCTTTTATATATAATATTCTTGAAGCATCGGGGAGAAGGGAATATTTTTTCGCGTGAAGGACTTACAACCTGAAATTGTATAGAAGCATGATTTGAAAATGTGTGGTGTTTAACAAATTTCTTTTCAAAAACAATTACTCATTTTTTATAAGATTTTTAAATGCACCTTTTCCAGCAACAGAAACAACTCAAATTCAATTCTAAAAATCGTTGACCCCCTCCCCCCCCATTCATAAAAACTCGAGAGTTTGAATTAATTACAAAAAAAATCTCAAATAAAAATGAAAAACTTAATTTTAATAAAAAATTATAAAACATTGAAAAATGAAATACATAATGATGTCAGGGTAATCTACCAAATCATGCGAATGAAAATTCGGAGTTTTCCGAACTTGAAATTTGAAAATTTCTTCATTGTTTCTCTCCCCCCTCCCCCCAAAAACCACGTGATTCAAATTTATGAATTGCATGCAAGCCCTTGCAATATTTCCGGCTTACCCAAATAAATGAAAAATTGATTAGGGGTAAAACATCTTTAATTATTTTGATAAAATATATTGATGTGTTAGGCCCAAGCAAAACGAAGGCGAAAATTTTTGCAAAAAAACCTTCAAAAGTTTAAAATTCGTCACTTTTCCGGATTTCCTTCCCTCGTTGAAGTTTTGATGTAGGTGCACTTGTTTTTTTTTTCAAAAAAAAAAATATCAACTTTTATAATTTTCTTCAATTTTGAAAAAAAATTCAAAAAAGTAACTTTAGTGTGAAAAAGTGACCAAAAGTGACTTTAGCAGGCATCATAGCGGGTCACTTTTTCAGGGTGTTTGTCACTTTTTTCGACTTCAGTCACTTTGGGTCAGGGAATGGGAGTCGGAGTCAAATTGACTCCAAATTAACTCCGACTCCGGCTTGACTTCGGAATCGAGCCGGAGTCAGGGAGTCAAGGTCTGAAATGAACTCCGGAGTCAAGGTGGAGTCAGGAGTCGAGGTGTGAAAGTGATTCCGGAGTCAACGCGGAGTCAGGCGTCAACTTTCCCTCTTGAATCCGGGAGTTAGGTGGAGTCAGAAGGTAAATTTTTGGCTGATTGACTCCGAAGTCAAGGTGGAGTGAGGAAGCAGGGTGTGAATTTGATTCCGGAGTCAAGGTGAAGTCAGGAGTCGAGGTCTGAAAGTGACTCCGGAGCCAAGCTAGAGTCTGGAGTCAATTTTCTTCCTTCACTCCGGAGACAAGCCGGAGCCAAGAGTCAACCTTCTCCCTTGACTCCGGGAGTCAAGCCGGAGTCAGGAGTCAACTTTTTACCTGACTCCTATTCTTTGCTTTTGGTTACTTTTCACGTCTAAAAGGTGACTTTGGTTCCTTTTTTCCCCTCAAAAGTCACTTTTACTTCGCACTTCCAGGCAAAAATTCAAATTTTCACATAGAAATTGCTATTTTTCAAAATTCTTCAAGAAAAAAATTGATTTTTGCTAGTTTTTTTGTTGTTTTGACGAAGGAATTTAATAAATGAAATTATTCACGTCTTTTCAGTTGATGTATCTTTAAAATGTTTGCAGAAAACTACAAAAAATTGCCCTCATTCCCAAAAAACTATTAAAAAAAATTTGCCCCCGAAAAAAATTGAATTTTTGGTCACTTTTCGCTCAAAAAAAGTTACTGAAAGTTACTTTTTTCTTCAAAAATTTCGCTATGATGCCTGCTTTAGTGGAATAAAGTGACGAAAAGTGACTTTTGATGAAAAAAAGTGACGAAAAGTGACATTTGATGAAAAAAAAGTGACCAAAAGTGAGTTTTGATGGAAAAAAGTGATCAAAAGTGACTTTTGAAGAAAAAATGGCCAAGTCACTTTGAAACTAACCAAGTACGATGCCTGAATTACGACCAAAAAACGATATAATTTTTACGATTCGAAGCGAAACATCCAACACCTGTTCTCAATTCTTCTGTAAAATAAAACTTGAGAAAATTACGCAATAGGTAGATCTACGAAGATATGTGTATTTTGGTTGAAAGATGCATCAATCGATACCTCATGAAATTGAAATTACCTAAATCAAACACCGCAAAACTGATACCGGCGTATTTTCCACCTATGAACTGATTCATATCGAAAATACCGAATTTTTACGACCGTGCTCAAAAAACCTACTCCTTCGACCGCATCCAGTCTTTAGAAAGCTAGGATTTGAAAATCGACTACTCTTCTCGCCACAACCTTGACCTATGGAGGGAAAATACCTCAAGACCGGAGTACCGCAACCGGCACCGGCAGACGTCGACCGTAATCTAAGCATTATAAACAACGCTGATATTTGACACGACTTTTTCACCTGTGTGTGCTGCGCTGTGCCGATTCATAAGTAGTTTGATGAAATCGCCCGCCGCCGCATTCCTTTCCTTCCTCTCTCCTTACATTATACATATATTTACATTGTGTACCATGTAGTACCTGCTGTACCTGTACCTACCTACATATATATTACATACCTTATACACTTGCATTAGTTTACAATAATGTATATATATTATATATAGACGTATAGTGTACGAACGATGGAGAGGCAAAAAAAAAATGTAAAAGAAACTAATAACGCGTTATTATACTATTGCTAGTTGTAATTATCACTTACAACGTATATATACAACAGGTATCGCACGTTAATATCCGGGCGTGACCTAATTTTCTACATTTTATTCAACTCTTCCGCGGGGAATATACATTTTTTTGTTTTGTAGGTAAGTGGCGAATTCATCCGAAACAGAGTACAAACTTTCCGTTTCTTTTTCCGGCGCAGAGGAGAAAATCGCCTCGTAGAGGTAATTAGCTTGACTGGCTAGCCAAAAAATATCAGGTAGGTATGAGGTTGTGTTTTTTTTCAGGGCATTAGAGTTTTGCGATAATTTACAAGAAACGTATTTTTTCAGCTCATATGAATAAAGATTTTATAAAGTGCACTTCGAATTGAGATGAAGATCTGCAGGTGCTGTGCAATTACAGATTCTGACCTGATTTTTTGTAAAAATGTGCATTGTTTTTAGCAGATCTGCAGTAAAGTGGGTCGTTTTTTACCTTTTTCTGAAAAAAAGTTGATTGTAATTATTGCACAAAAATCTTGTCGAGACTTCAAAACTGCAAGATTAAAAATTCGCTGTTGATTACAAAAATCATTTTCGAGGTAATTACGATTTCGATAAGAAACTGCATCCAGGTAAGTAAATACGATTCATCAAAAAAAAAAATTTCATACCTCCCTCTTTCAAATGAATAATAAATTCCAAAAATACGGAATTTTTTTACTAAATGAAAATTTTTGAAAGCACTGAAAAAAGAGAAAATTGTTTTTTTGATCAATTCAAAAAAAGTAAGAAAGCAAGAAAATTTAATTTTCAAAATATTATCTGAGAACAGGCAATGTGGAAAAAAATTGTCAATGACGATCTTGTTGAGAAAAAGAATTCAAACTGAAATATTGCATAAATAAAATAGATAATAATCTCAAATTTTTATCCAGAGTATGATTTTGCCATCTCTCAAAGTTGCCACCTCCCCCTGGTCGAAAAGTTTCAAATTTTATCATTTCTATTTCAGAAAATTGCAGGGACTGAATTTTTTCACCTTTTACTGATGAAAATTAAAAACTTATCAAAAATTGAAAAATTTTGAAAAAATTAATCGGAAAAAATTCTGGTTATGAAAAATAATAAATATTTCTTCAATTACCTATTATGAATGACAAAATTTTATCCTCTCTATAATTCTTAGTATAGAGAAAAAGGGGATAATTTTTTCATAAATGTTAGCTAAGTAATACTGAAATGTTATCGTAAAAAATTTCAAAATTTTGAAAATTTTGTAATTTTTAATTTTTTTGAACTTTTTGAAAATTAAAGACAATTCAAAATCTTCTTTCCATTCCACCTGGAAAATTATTTAAAAATCCAATACAATTTTCTTATAAAACGAAACTAAATGGAGGAGTTCAAATGAGAATTTTTCATAAACGATGTTTCAAATTGTTATGGAATTTACCTCTTTTCCCCCTCGGAGCATTACGTATACTTCACAAGGAGATTGAAGGATGAGAGGAATTGAAAAAACATTGAAGGAATTTATAATCCAATACACTTTATTGGGGGGGAGGGGGGTATTCAATGAACACTAGCCGAGAAGGTTGAAACTCGAGAGAAATTTACTCACAAAAACAAGAAATGAGGGAGGGAGGATGGGGGATGCGAGAAATCGAAAGAAAATTTCCAATCAAACACATTGTATAAGGATCCTGAGAGATGGCAACTTAGCTCCCAAATTCCCAAAATTGATGACCTTTGAAAAAAATGCGAGTTCAAGTAGGAAAAATTCTGCAATTTTAGTCTCCTCACTTCTCTCCCGAGCAATACCGGTAATTCCAACTTCGGTTTGTCTCTCTAAATTAAAGAAATCACAAGACGTGGTTTTTGCCCAAGTCACTCTTCAAAAATGATCGGTCAATTTCTCTAAAAAGCTATACGTAGTGGTGGTCTCAAATTATTGAGTTGAAAATTTTCATACCGGAAACAAATTGGTCATGATCCAAGTAAATAACACGATGGTCATAAAATCTTTTAAATTCTGGAGAGATTTCAAGGTTTACGGAGACACTTCTCCCATAAATTTATGGAAACATACATGTAGGTAGTTCGAAACTGTGTGACATCTGAATAGTAATAGGGTTCTTATCTACTTTTTTTTGGCAATTGCAAAAAATTGTAATTTTTATGGAATGATCGAAAAGTCTCATTTTCAACAGAATTTCAAAATCTAAGTACAGAGAAACTTCTCAAAAAATTATTGAATAATGGTTGAAATAGAGCGGGGTAACAAAACGGGAACAAGGAAAATTAGAATATCCTTATTTTCCTGAATTTTCAAAAAAATGGTCATAAAAAACCTACAATTTTGGAGAAAATTTCAAAATTTGCATAAACCTTTTTCAAAAAATTCACGGAAAAGAAAATGTGGTACCATTCGACTGAACAGAGCGGGGAAAATTGACACTTTTTCATTTTTTACAAAAATGGTTATTTTTACAAAATGGCAAAAAAAACGCTTCAAATCGAATAAGATTTCCTGAAATACATACAAAAATTGATCAGAAAATAATGGAAATAGTGTGCGGTGACTTGATGTTGGTGGCTTAGTGGTAACAGGGAGAATTGAGGCTCTCTCGATTTTTTAAACAGGTATTTAAAATTTTTAAAACGTCGATTTTTTCCAAAATTTTTGAATTACTTTTTTTGTTACACTGTTACTTGGAAACTCCGAAGCTCAAACGTTCTGTTTTTCGTTATCCAACAGCGATTTGAGATTGAAAATACAGGCATTAAACAGAAATTTTGGGACAAAATGATGACTAGTGACTTTTTATCAGGAAAAAAGTGGCTAATTTTTTGAAAAAGTGACCAATTTTTCAATTTTTTTCCAAAATTATACCTCAAAGAATCAATTATTTTGACCAATTTTTCGACATTTTATAAACTTCTTGCGTAATGATATTTATAAAGCATTGGGGGGGGGGGTAATTTTTTCGAGGGATGTGCTCATAACCCAAAATCGTGCGGACGAATTATTTGAAATGCACGGTGTTCAACGATTTTTTTAGAACAAATTATGACAGGTTGTTGACCAAATCATACGGGTAAGCAAAAAATTTAAAAAAAATTTAAAAATTGATTGCTTCTCTTCCCTCTTCTAAAAAAATAGAAAAACATGGTCCTCAAATTTATAAATTGCACGCAAGCCATAATAAAAAATTGATGAAGTAAAATATCAATTATTTTGTTAAGATATATTTATTTATCAATGTGTTAAGCCCAAGCGAAGCAAAGGTGAAAATTTTAGCGAAAAAAGACCTTCAAAAATTGAGAATTCAACACTTTTCCCTCATTGAGATTTTCCAAAATGTGACCAATAATTTAAAATTCTCTTCTATTCTCTCTTTTTCATTTCCAACATCGTGGTCAATGACATCACGACATACTTTTCTCATCACAGCTTATTAAAAAGTACGGTACCAAAAAAAAATTGGATTTTAAATGAATTTTGTAGAAAAAAAAACCGTATAAATTACCCGAGGGGATTTTTCAGAAAAATTTATAATTTAAGAAACAGAGTCATACATTCAAATTCAATTTTTTTTGTAAATTAGGTAAGATCAACAAAAAATGATGAATAGAAAGATTTGTAAGGCATGTAATGATTTGACCCGAGCGAAGCGAGGGCGAAATTTCTTGAAAAATTTATGAAAAAATGGTCAAAAAAAGCACTTTTGGATACCTTCTTTCGGATTTTTGAAAAATATGACTTTTGAATGAAAAAAGTGACTAATAGTGACCTTTTGACAAAAAAAGTGATTTTTAGTGACCAAGTTTGAGAAAAGGGGACAAGTCACTAAAAAGTGACCTCTGTTTAATGCCTGAAAATAGCTCGAACTCTTTTTCTAACGTCATGGGATCAAAATCAGCACAATTTTGAAAAATTTCAACTTCGATTACCCGGGGGAAAAGTTTCGAGAATTTAATTTAACAACAGTCATATTTTTTGGCATAACATGTGATCTCTCATCCCACAAAATGGACCAAAATACTCTGCGCTGATTTAATACAGATCATGCTCACTCACTTCCTTAAATAAGCTGTTTCACTACTCTCACATTTTTCCCCCAATCAGTATACCTAAACCTCTAAAACGAACAGATATTTCAACCAAACCCATGCTATTACCTAAATAGACACTCGTCCAATTGTTGAACATTTCATCGCTCAAATTCAACCCAAACAACTATAAACACGGCATTCATTCGAGTAAAACATTAGGTGAGAAAAAAAACTCGTCTACATTTTTGGCATTACTTCCTTCATTCACTTTCTATACTATAAATCTTAACAGTACTGATTAGTCATCACATGGTTGAAGTTCCTTTGGGTAAAGGTAAATGAATATGTGCAGTCTAACTGCGTTTCGTAGCTCGTACGGTGATGTAGGTAGCTAGGTACTAGGTAGCTACTAGCTAGGTGCTCCTTTAATTTGCACTCGAGCTCTAGCGGTACATATAATTCTCATAGATGTATAATTGAAGTGGCAAATTATTCAGAAATGATAATCACTCTCATCATTGTAAACAGAATAGCGAGATAGACAATCCGAACGGTTGCCGCAGTAGGTAGGTATTTATACTCGGCGGGTTTGCTTGCATTTTGTAATCTACCAACAACGGTACGCTTTCATTTTCACGCATCAAGATCACAGGTAAGTATTATATCACACAGACGAAAAACTATCAGTATCATCGGACTAATGTTAAATTGGCGCGAGAAAACCGCAACCTATGATACATCGCAGTTCAGGCGAAAAACTACCTACATTGTAATAATATACGATGTACGTGCGATGTGTGAAATAAAATTGGCTCGATCTCGGTCCTTGTACTTCCGCTGGACGTTTAAACAATGATATTGCTGAGTAAAGCTACACAAACCGGTGGAACATACTCGTAGACTATGCATAAAATATATATACAATTTAACATATACAACATGTAGTCATACCTACATAACCTTCGGGAAGGTAACCTTGCGCTTCCACCGTTACGGGTATTATATTTGCAATTTACACTTAATTATCTTTTCTTTTTTGGCAGTAACATTGCATATATGTCGTGCGACCACATGGTTAATAAAAATGCCAACCTATTAGTCGTACTTATCCGAGTACATGTATAATCATCGGCGTGTACTACTCGTTGTACAGAAAGTCTACACGAGTTGTTTTTTTTCATGACCTAGGCGAGAAGTATGAAAATAATTCTTCATTTAGAATTCTTTTTTCAGTAGAAAAAATATTTTTAAAAAACACGATTATTTCAAAAAAATATAAATGTACTTCTGATCAAATCAAATAATGGGGGGAGGGGGTGTGCATAAGAACTGGAATTTCGAAAGATGAAAGTCGAAAGTCTCAGATAGAGGCTTTTTTCTTGGAAGATTTCAAATTTCCTACAAGTTACACTCATACAACATGAATTGACTGTCGAAATTTAAAATTAAGGATAGGGACAGTTTAATTTACCCACCAGAATCTCGAGCTTAAAAAAACAGGGAATAGGAGTCAGCCAAAAAGTTGACTCCTGATTCTGGCTGACTCTCGGAATCAAGGGAGAAAGCTGACTCTTGACTCTAGAGTCACTTTCAGACCTCAAATCCTGACTTCACCTTGACTCCGGAGTCAAACTCAGACCCTGACTCCTGACTCCACCTTGACTCCGGAGTCAATTTCAAACTCTGAATCCCGACTCCATCTTGACTCCGGGGTCAATTTGGAGTCAGTTTGACTCCGATTTTGGCGCAGGGCATAGAAATCAGCCAAAAAGTTGACTTCCGACTCCACCTAACTCCCGGAGTTAAAGGGGAACGTTGACTCCTGACTCCACTTTGACTCCGGAGTCACTTTCACACCTCGACTCCTAACTACACCTTGACTCCGGAGTCAAACTCACACCCTGACTCCATCTTGACTCCGGAGTCAATTTCAGACCTTGACTCCAGACTCCTGTTTGACTCCGGAGTAAACCTGTTACTTTGACTCCTGACTCCGGTTTGACTCCGGAGTTATTCATTGACCTTGACTCCCTGACTCCAGCTCGACTCCGGAGTTAAACCGAAGTTGGAGTCAATTTGGAGTCAGTTTGACTCCGACTCCAGAGTCGACTCCTGTACCCGGAAAAAAAGGAAAATCATCTTCCCACTAAAATTCTTTCAAACCCTGTTGTAGGAAAAATGAAAGGAAAATTGCAATTTCAAAACAAAGAAGCTGAAATCATGTTTTTTGCATGGTTATTCATTTTTGACTTCCAACTTTTCAGTAAAAAAAATAAGATACGGAGCATAAGGTATAACTGTGTAAATGGATTGAGAAGAAAAAAATTATGAAATATCCCATTATCGCATTTGATGAAAAAATGATTCATCATTTATTGTTATGTATTTTATACGTTAATTTCAAAAAAAAAAAAAAAACGCTGAAGAGTATAGGGAACTTGTCCTTTTTCATTTCATCATCTTTGAAGAAACAATTAATCATAAACAACTTGAATTTTTTTGAGCAACTGAGTAATATCGTTTTTTGAAGAAACGACAAAAAACGACGGATTTACAGAATTGAAAAAATATAGTAATTTTTCATTGTTTTTGAAGAAACCGCCATAAATAACTATTAGGTACTGTCGTTTTTCGTCGTGTTTTTTAAACGACAAAAAAACCACGAGTTTTCAAAATTAAAAAATGGTCGATTTTCATAATTTCTTTTTTATTTAACGACCAGAAATTACAATTTTCCAATTTAGAACATTTCAAACTGTTCCCTTTTTCATCGTTTTTGAAGAAACAACAATTGATACTATTTTTCGCATTGATCACAGGTAAAATAGCAAAAAAATTCCAGCACGTCAGAATTTTCACCATTTGAATTTTTTTTAAAGTTTTAAAAAAAAATTTCGATAACTTTTGACACTTGAAGTCGATATTCTGTGTAATGGAAAGGTTCTGCGAAAAAAATGAACAGAACATAAATTGTAAAGCGTGAAATTATCTTTCTGTAGAGTTTAGTTAGTTTTTTTCTGGGAGCTTGGTTTTTGAGATACTTCCAATAAAAAATAAAACTTGAACTTGAAACTTTCGGCTAAAATATTTCGAAAACTAAGCTTCCAAGAACAAAAACTTATTGAACTTTACAGACAGGATATTTTACGCTCTACAATTTTATATTATACTCATTTTTTTTCGCAAGATTCTATCTCGGTCCAAAAAATCAACTTCAAGTGTCAAAAGTTACCACAAAGTGTAAAAAAAATTTCAACAAAAAATTTAAGTCCTGAAAAATCCTGACGCGATGGAGAAAACCTAAAAAAGAAGTCAGAATCATACCTATCGGTGCTAATTACGCAGAAAAAAGTTGAAAGGAAATTTTTTGAGCTCGAGTGAAGCGAGGGTAAACAATTTTGCAAAAAAGTAATTTCAGAATCTAAAATTTCACCATTTTTTTCAAAAATTTCAGTTGTTAAAAGGAAGTTGGGGCTTCCCTACCACTTTTCTTTTGAATACTTCCCCGTCCATTTATTAGGAAACAAAAAGCTATAACTTTTTCACCTTCCATTTCCAATCCATCTTTCGTTGTGGAAGTGTACGCGTGCTCGAGCAACATGAAGGCAAAATTTTCAAAAACATCTCCTTCAGAATAAAACATGGCTTTTCGAGTCAATCTTAAAAAGTATTTTTTTTCTCAAGAAATATGTCTTTTGAATGCAAAGCTAAAAATTTTTTAAAAGAACACATTTCTACACAAAAAAAGTTTGACCCTATAAAATTTTTAAAAAAATTATACAAATAAGTAAATTAATTTATTAGGAACGAGAGAAACGAGAGCAAAAATTTTCACCACAAAAAAATTTTCGGACATGAAAATATAAATAGAAAAAAAAGAGAATAGAATATTTTTACATTATTGATAAAAATGCAGGAAATCGAGACACACAGACAAAATAAGAACGTGCAGAACTGTAAGACACCTCGTATTACTAATCTTCACGAAAGAAAAAAATTAAGAAAAATTTTCCAAGTCCAAAGGACCGAACCACCGAACCAAAATTTACATAGAACGTCTCATTCGGGTCATGAAAAATAACAAATCCCAGTATTCGCGAATGTCGAGTTATCGCAGCGAGAAACTCGACGAATAGGGACCCAAACGGTGTAAAAACACTACCTGTATTTTATTTTCTTATCAAAAATAATATAACATGTATATGTGTATACCGCGACAAAGGTTGTGAAAACACGAGGAAAAGTTGGTAGGTTAGGTAAGTTCTTTGCCAAGGTCAAACAGGTATGATAATGTCACAGGTATATCTTTATTTTTAGTATATGTTAATTGTCTGTTCGTTTCGAGTTATAAAACCTACATACACCGACGATCTGCAGCAACTCAATGGTGTCGACGAAGAAATTACACGAAGATTCACCCCGTCGGCCGCTGCTGATGGCAAATGCATCAGCAATGAGAAACGACTGGATAACGTACAATTTAATATCTCCATCTGTTGTTATTCGCGCTTCCTCTATTTAATTAACGTGAGAGAAACACTACCGTTCAATTAAAAACCCGCCCGCGTCAAGTCGCGTATATGATGAATTAGTGTGCTGTGAAAGAACCATCGCACGCAGCTCTTCGTACAGCACAAACGAAAAAAACCGAAGACTGCCAGATCTAACTGGAAGTGTTGTTACCAAACCAAATTTGAAACAAAAAAAGCGATGAGCAGCGATGGGGTTTCGCAATACTGTAGATAGTATTTCCATTCATTCGTCGACAAATTCTTTCAAATTAAACGATCACAATAACATCGCCGAACCGCAACAGCCGTGTAATTCAACTCCGGACAAGGTTAAATTCACTATGAAAATGAGCAGCGACTAAAATATACAGGGCCTAGGTACAAAAGCGCGGATTCGCGTGTAGAAAGTATCGAGTTGTTGACACCTAAAATACGCACCATATCGGAGGTATATACAGGTATAGATTTCGATTTGTATACCTGATGGCTAAAACCAATACATAAAGGTATGATAATTAGAAAATTATATCTAAATATTTGTCAACGCATATTTCACCGGCTTTGCACCGTGCCGGTTTGCCTATCGGGCTCGATGAGATTAACCTTTTCAATTAAACCATCTAAATGCGGAAACGACCAACATTCCAATCACCTTTTTACATTGAAAAATTCACGCTAATTACGTTGCACCGAAAATATTAATAGGTATTCGCTATTCGTAGAATAATTCGTTGCCATTAGAGGTATAAGTTGAAATTCTGTAGGTAATTTCATCATATTGCCAATAATGTTGTTTTTTTTTCATTTTTTGTTCAAAAATAAAGGTCCGATCGAGCAGGGGGCAGCTTTTATCTCCTTTCTCTCGTATGATGAAATTACTTTTTTTTTGTCAAACTCGACAAAAAAAATTGAAAATTTTGACATTTTTAATCGGAAAAATATAATGGAATATGCATTGTACAATTTAAGTATGAAATTTTCAATTTTATCCTTCTTCTCCCCCTCTCAAGAATGTCTCCCACGAAAAATATCATATTAACGGCGAGAAAGGCAGGAGGATAAAGGATATTGAAAAATAAGATGAACTTGATTCCGCCCTTCTCTCCCAGGAAATACACAAAATTACCAAAAATGAGAAAAACTGTTAAATCTTAACCTTCCCTTCTCCCAAATGAAGAAGTCTTACAATGGAAAATTATTAATAAAAAATTGTTAGTCTACCTCCACCTCCCATGGAACCGAAAGAGCTTAAAAAAACACACATCATTTAAAATTAGAATTTTTCAAAATTAAATTAAATGCATTTCTTCTCAAAAATTGTACTGAAAATCATTCAGCTTCTCGAGATACGAACGAAATAAGCGGAACTTTAATTCAAATTTCCATGGTTGAAAAAAATACAAAAAATTGACTAAAATTTGATAATTATTTACAATAATGTTTCAGTAAGTACAGGCATCATAGCGAAATTTTTGAAGAAAAAGGTAACTTTCAGTAGCTTTTTTTGAGTACAAAGTGACCAAAAAGTCATCAAAAGTAACCAAAAATTAAATTTTTTTATAGTTTTCTTGGGGGGGGGGGGCAATTTTTTTGTAGTTTTCTGCAAACATTTCAAAGATAAATCAACTGAAAAGACGTGAATAATTTCATTTATTAAATTCCTTCGTCAAAACAACAAACAAACTAGCAAAAATCAATTTTTTTGGTTTTTTCTTAAAGAATTTTGAAAAATATCAAGTTTTACGTA
The DNA here is from genome assembly GCA_033439095.1 of Pseudococcus viburni. NCBI lineage: Eukaryota > Metazoa > Arthropoda > Insecta > Hemiptera > Pseudococcidae > Pseudococcus > Pseudococcus viburni. Next base: position 371,300 of record JAVBJF010000046.1, read on the forward strand.
AACATTTGAATTTTTGCCTGGAAGTAAGAAAAAGTGACTTTTGATGGGAAAAAGTAACCAAAGTGACCTTTTAGACGCGAAAAGTAACCAAAAGTGACTGAAGTCGAAAAAAGTGACAAACACCCTGAAAAAGTGACCCGCTATGATGCATGTAAGTACTAAGTACGTATAATATCTTGTAATAGAAATTAAGTCTGAAAAAACTCCAGCTGATGCTCATGAGAAATAATTATTTTACGAAATGGCAAAATTTTGTTTTTTTTTCCTCGTATTTTTACGAGCATATGTTATCCCCACCCTTCCCCTCACCCCGCCTCCTCATAAGAGCTCCAAATTGCAAGAAAAATGAAAAAAAGTTGACTGGAAACCAAAATTAAAAGGCCCTAATTACCAAAAAAAAATTAGAATTGTTGAAAATGTTTTTTACATGGGATATGCAATGCTCAATTGCGTATAATTTCTTAATATGCAGCCTCAGGTCCAGACGGAGATTGGAGGTGATGGAAGACATGAAATTTTTTATGTCATGTTTTTTAGATTTTCCAAAGCAAGAGACAAAATTATGTAAATAACATGACAAAAAAAAAAAAAATTGGTGTGCTTTTCAAAAAAAATCCCGAAATAAAAAATACTTCTTAAGCGAAACGAAAGATACATTTTTTTGTATAATTACATTACTTAAGCATTTTACACGCCATTTTCAACCTTTTGAAGGAGAGAGACCCCCTTCCCCCGCTTCATCTGTAAATCCTCTTTTTCACAAACTCTCTCACGACAGAAAATTGGGTCAAGAACTTTTCAGTTTTTTTCAAATACGAGACCGACTTCAATCCGAGTTGACTCAAATTTCCAAAGTTGAAAAAATATTTTGACATGGATATGTCTTAGGGGTGGGGGTCAAAAATTTGAAAAGCGTTACGTTACGTTACGGTAGATCAAGACATAATGACATTATGTTAGACTTAAAAAAACATGGAAAATTTATTTCAGATGAAGACATAATGATATTATACATGGATATGTCTTACGGGTGGGGGTTGAAAATTTTGAAGTGTTACGTTACAGTAGATCAAAGACATAATGACATTATGTTAGACTTGAAAAAACTTGGAAAATGTATTTTAGATGAAGACATAATGATATTATACATGGATATGTCTTAGGGGTGGGGGTTGAAAATTTTGAAGTGTTACGTTACAGTAGATCAAAGACATAATGACATTATGTTAGACTTGAAAAAACTTGGAAAATGTATTTTAGATGAAGACATAATGATATTATGTTAGTGTATGGATATGTCTAATGGCATGGGGGTACAATAAAAAATGATTTTTGACATGGATATGTCTTAGGGGTGGGGGTTAAAAATTTGAAAAGCGTTACGTTACGTTACGGTAGATCAAGACATAATGACATTATGTTAGATTTGAAAAGACATAATGACATTATGTTAGACTTGAAAAAACTTGGAAAATTTATTTTAGATGAAGACATAATGATATTACACATGAATATGTCTTGGTGGGGGGGTTGAAAATTTTGTTAGTATTGATGGAAACTGGAATCTCTATCTTGAGTGGGTGTGGGTCTTGTTATTCTAGGATCATGTATAATCGAATATAGTAATATCCCAAGAATGATGCTAAACTTAGATCAAGACATAGTGACATTATGTTAGACTTGAAATTTAAGAGCATCGATATTTAAAAAAAATGTCATGAATTTAGGTTTATTTGAACCTTTTATTTGGACATATCCATGTTCTAAGGTTTTTACCCTAAAGGAAAAAGTGCGTTAATTTTTAAAATGATACGTTTAAGGTTACATACCAAATTTTTTAATTTTTTAATGCAGTGACGAGTAAATAATTCACAACTTCATACCTAGAGGGGGGGGGGGGGTGAAGATCAACAGGCTGTCATCAAGTTAAGGGAGAAATACGAAGATATTCAAGAACGATGAAAGTTTACTGTGACAGTGGGATTTAATCTAAACAGGAAATAAGTGAGAAATAATTGAGTTAAGGAAAGTAAATATCTAATTTTTGGGAAATTATTGATTTTTTCAATTATTGGTACTTCTCTCGGATCACACTAACAATAAGTAACTTTTTTTCTTCGAATGAAAAATAAATTTGAAAATTTTTCAGCTGAGTTTTGCAAAAAATTGAAAAACATATAATTTTTTAAACTTGGATTATGCAATGTTTAGGTACCTCTCTCGCATCTTCAGGGAGGGTAAAGCTTAAACTTTTTCAAAGTCATCAAATCTTGTAACTTCAAAACCCTGAATTTTTTCTACAATTTTCAACGATTTTTCAATTTTTTTAGACAATTGAGTCAACCCTTTGCATGTCATTCAAGAAGATTGATATTTTTTTTTAGTTAAATTTTCTTTAAAGAAGAAAAAAGTTGAGACTAAACCATTTTCATCTTTTTTCAAAATTTAGAGCAGACTTCATAAGGACGTACAAACTTGATAAAAATTACATACTTTTTCAAAAAAAAAAACTTCAAATCATATTTTTCTGGTAATTTACATCTCACCGTCAAATATTTTCCAAGACGTAAATTTATGCATTATTATGTATACTCACAACTCCCCCCTTCCAAATTCCCATTCTAAAAATCGAAAAAAATTTCGCATTTTCCAACATTTAGCTAAAATTTTGAAACAAAACTAGATTACTATTCACGCCACCATAAATGGTTTGAAAAATTTTCAATTAATTCAGCAAATCCATAACTTAATAATACGCACGAAAAATTTCGAATCATATGGTACATACGTATAAAAATTCATACAACTTCTGCAATCATGACATTCAGGACACTACACAAGCTAAAATTTCGTACGTGGGTAAAAGGTTAGATGTGAGTAACGTTGACATTTCTTAATCAATCGATTTGACCTGTACATCGAGCTGAAAATTGAAGCATTACTGATTCACAGAGTAATAATTCACATACAGATAGAAACGTACTCAAAAAATACTCCCATTGATAAAATTCCTATAAAGATAAACCTCGTACGCCATAGGAGATGAGCTAAATTTCAACTCACAATTCCAATTAGATACTGCAGCCAGTAAACTACAGCTCCGTACAAATGTTTATGATTCTATGTTATACTCATTCATCTCCACAGAAATACGTCATTCACTTGATAGGTATGTGTAAAACATAGGGGTATCCTATAATAAAACAATAATTTTACGAGGCCATACTTCCTTTATCTCCTTCATCGACTGATTAAATTAGATAGCTATTTAATTGATTGTTTCGATGAATTGAATTATAGGTAAAGAATAATTCCACTTGTACAAATGATCTAATTATTTTCATCTTCGATCAGAAAAATGATGAAAATGTAATTATTTTCAACACCATAATTGCATTTGAAAACATCAAAACATGATTCATATTTCACTCAAATATCTACTTCATCTAATAAACGGAAATGAATAAAAAGACACCATCAATAATTGACCCCCCCCCCCCCAAAAAAAAAATTAATTCTCCACCACCAAAAACCAACACAGACATCCAATCATCTACATACCACGAACGAAACTATAAGATCGATTCAGGCCAAACTAACACCAAAAAATAAAATACCAATAAAAATTGTATCTAAAGATACGAGCACCAATCAAACTCAAAACTGGTTAAAATTTTATTAAATTGCATAGGTGGTAATGACCGTTTAGCTATTCGTAGGTATCGAATACGTTCAAATGTTCAGCGAAGGCGTTCATGTCTGACAATGTCAATAGCCTAAGGTTATCGGGAGTGGTAAAATTACCCGGCAGATTATCCACTTGGGCTACACGAATCACCAAATTATCGGCCTGCGCCAGCTGGCATTTCGGATTCGTATTTTTCTGATAGATCGCGAATGGGAGCCATAATTTTCATCGAGATAGGAAAATTATCACTTTTCGAGACAGCCATCGATTAGAATAATATTCGAGGCTGGAATGAAATCGTATCCTATCCAATATCTTAGAACAATTCCCATTGGAAACCTTATCGTTGCGGTCATTCAGGTAAAAAATGAGAAAGAAAACTCGAAAATTCTACATTTTCCGCGTAAAATAAAAAGAAAGTGGTATTTTGACGCGCAACAATTGGCCAGATGCAACAATGCAAGCAAACCGGTTCCGCTGGATGATATTATTGGTGCATTACAAACTGCACAGACTGGAATGGAATGCGATATGTGGGCTTCGCGCGCGCACTGCTACTAAATTTTTGAATTTTAATTATAACTAAAAGAAAACAGGAATGGGCATTCGTAAATACAAATTAGTATTAAAATCGAAACCGGTTGGTACGAGTACGAATATTGTTCTGGAATACCGCGCACATGTAAGTTATAGCCAATCGCATCGCGTTCATAAATATCCAACAGATACCCAAATGTACTTAGTCCTACAGCTCAAAAGTAATTGGTGATTTCTTAATTCTTTCGTCATAATTTTGAATTTTCGTGGGCAGATCTCGAAACCGAACCATGCATAACTTCGCCATAAATTCATCGCACCTCATCTGACGTTTATTTATTTTCATTCGATTCTTTACGACCATCGAACAAGTTAATTTCAAAATACAAAGTATTTACAAAACAAGCTTTTGCAACAATGTATCGTTCGACAACTGCATAAAATTTCCTCGCAAAAACACAAATAATAAAAATCTAGTACCGAATTCAAACTTAAATGCGCATCGTATCGACCGAATTGAACAATAAAAACATCGAACAATCGTCGTTGTTAATTGCGGACTACATCGACGTCATTTTTTCGGGTCAAAAAGTAAAATTAATTTTAATCTTTGTACTTTTGTGATACGACATAATACAACCCGAGTAATTATTCGAAAAATATACGACTAAAAAAGCTCATCTTAAAATTACCCAAATCATGAATCGGTCAATTATAAAACCGCAGAAGAAAATCAAGCCGACAGCTTAACGAGCATCCGAACAAATGAGTCGAAAAATCAGTATATTTGGCGCTATTTTTACGCAGCCGATTTTTTTTTCAAAGTAATAAAATAAATGTTGGTACTCACTTTAATATATTAGGATGAGAAAGTCGATTCATTAGTTGTACTTCTTTCAGCATATTGGCTCGATTCGAACGCAGCAAATTCATCTTCAGCACCATTACTTCGCTGGTAACTCGATGCGTCACCTGTTTATCAAACCAAAACAAATATCGAAATTAGTCTGACGTATGAAAAAAAAGTCACTATGTAATACGTGCATACAAAGTACCTACGTATGTAGATCTAATTGTATTTATAGATAAAATTCATATATGTACCGGTCTATTAGTCCAGTTTAAATAATCGTGACTTTTATGGATATTATTTATTGAACCAGATCTAGTTAAATATTTCAATAAATTCAATAATAAGGTTAGTACGGTAACATCGCGTCCATAAAACTGGACGAGACGGACGAAGCGCGAAAATAAAATTGTTTTTTACTTTCTAAACGGCATTTCTAAGTAAATAATCGCGATATTTAAATTTAAATTTGTAACACTCGCATTTGGTCAAATTTCTAATTTACGACGACCACTTTCAACCACCATCATCGGCAGATTTTTTTGCAAATCACTTCCTACGTAATTAATTAGTAGAATGATTAGTGCAGGAAATAAAACGAAAAACTGATGATAAACTGTTATTTTTGTGAGATCGATTTTCAAAAGTGATTCGGAGATTTTTCAAGTTGAGAAATTTTGATTCTCGGTCACCTTTGGTTCGAATGCTATGGTGGATAATTTTTCATCCGATTGAAGTCCACGTGGTCTGTTTTTGGTTCTTTAAATATACCGAAGATTTAATGTTCTGCAACGTTATCACTGTATACTTAATTGGGGTTTCTCGGTTCGATTGTTCTCAAAATGGAAATTATTACATATTTTTTTAAAACAAACGTTTTAGTTTCATTAGTATTATAATGTTCATTTAATTCAAAACTGGTTTCTATGAAAAAGAAAGGTCATACTACGAGTATATGAACTTTTATTACGAATACTATCTTCAATTATAAACTGAGGAATTTATTGAACGAGAAGAAATGTGATTTTAAGCAAACATAAAAAAATATCCAATTAAAATGAAAAAAATAACCAATAAATTTATCGTATGATCTGTATGAGTTATTAAACGCGAAAATTATTTCATCGATACAATATTTTTGCCTCGGGAATCTCAAAATGAAGTTTGACAAAAGTTGAAAAATTCGTAATTATTTTAATAATTTTTTGGTGGGAAAATGTCAGATACGAAAATCTGCGATATTATTTATTTTCTTACGCTAACAAAGTTGGAAAAGCAGCATAGAAAAAATAATTAATTTTTTTTTACTAATCTTCATCATGTTTTCATGACTTTTCAGTAAATTTAATGGATTTTCCCACAGATTTTTCTTGCTTATTTCATATTGATGAAATTTTTTTTACCAATTTCTTGCTATGTTGCAACTCTGATTGTATTTCAGTATAATTTTATTGATTGTATTGATTGATCAATTAGGAGAACAAACGTAATTAAAATATTGGGTATTTTATTCCAAGAACAGTCAAAGGTGCGCCAAATTTTACGTCCATCTCTCCTTGAAATGTGATGGAGCAGTGGGTCCTAAAAACTGGGAGTGAAGGCCGAACAAGGTTGATAACAGATTTTTTTGCCAACACTTTGAAGACCGAGGGGGGGAGAGGCTTTATCAAAATTTAATCTAAAAAATTCTCAGCTTCAATTCAATTTTCAAAAAAATTATTTTTCAATTTTTGGTAATTTTTTGACCAATGTTTTAGATTTTTAACATGATTATTATCCTTCATCAATTCAGACTATAAAAATAAAAATGATTCAATATTATTTTTTCATCCCCCTCCTATTAAAAGAATATTCAATTATTCCGATTAGGACTAACCTGAATAGAATAGGCAAAGGAAACACCACCCACAAATAATAAACATTTTCATTTTCAGCTAAAAAATTAAATTTAAGTAGGAAAATTTTCGGAAATGAAGACATTTTTTGGAAAATTCCGAAAATTTTAGTTTTGAGTTGAATGCATAAGGGGGAAAATTGCATTTCATCAATCCCAAAAATTAGAATTATTCAAACAGGGGCAGCGCGATGGGAGGGGGGGATAATACCCCAGTCAATTTCCAGTCGGCAATTTCGGCAAAATTTCAGAGATTTCAAGTGATTCGGCAAAATCTTAGAAATTTCGGCAATTAAAAAAAATGTTTGGAAATTTTGCAGCATAAGTAATGAAAAATTGAGCCTCTTAAAATATTAAGTTTACTGCCCTCTTTCAGAAATCACAATCCAACTCTAAAATTATTTACTCCCAAATCAAAATTTTTCAAAAATTTCGGTCTCGCTGCGCTCGGCTTTATTGAATTTCTCCTTCCATAAGTTTAAAACAATCCAAATCCCACAAAATATTTTTTTCATATTTTTCCTCAAAATTATTCCAACTAATTTCACCAAATTTTTTCTCATTAAAACTCATTTTCGATGTTTGGAAATCAAATTTTTCAAAAGCTTCGGTTTCGCTGCGCTCGGCCCTGTTGGTATTTCTTCTCGAATAATTTTTGAGTAAAATTGTCCGATTTTTTATTCAAGTTGATTAATTTAAAATTTCCGCCCTCGCTTCGTTCGGGCCAAATTTATTTCTCTCATGCTCACATTGAAACTATAATTTTTCTAAATCAAGTAGGTAGACGAAGAAAATTTCATATGTTTTTTCAACTACGTACTTATACAATGAAATTACCGAGGGAAAAACTCAGGCACGAGCAGGACGACTGAGTCATTTATTTTTTCATGTAAGAAATTTTGCTGTTCATGAGCAGGAATGAGCAAGAATGGCTTTTAACAATGGAAATATATTCGAAACCCCAAGGAATAATTTCCAGGCGTGAGCAAGAATAAAAATTGACCTAATCTTGAACACGATGTTACTTTTCAAGTTTTTGTTTCGTTGATCTCTGAAAATTGTGTTTTTTCCTTTCCATGATTGTTGCTTCACATTGTTTTTCCTATAATCATTGCAAAAAAATTTCAAATTTTTGAAACATTTTTGGCAATTTTGAATTTTTAACTCGGCATTTTTGAACCTCATACCTCCAAAAATTTGTGTTCGAACCGCCTCCGTATTCAAATTTAAAATGTAAAAAATTCCTGATTTTTTGCACCTCCAATAAGCTATGAGTTTGGTTTAAAAAAATCATTTACTCAAACAAAAGCTGCCATTAAGGCTATTCTACAACATTTCATTATTCTAAGATGTAGGTACATATTTTGATTTCTGTGAATTTTGAACTGATTTCGTACCTTTTTCATAATCTAGACACCCGGTAAATTTCTAAAATACATAAGGATTGAATTTGTGGAAAAATCGACTCTCTTTTCTTCACTGATTATTTCTGACAAATTTTTGAAGAATTCAAAAATTTCATAGTCCGGGGTGGGAAAAATTGTCGAACTTTTGATCCCAACAGTACATCTTTGATTTAAAAAAAAAAAAACATCTAAAACTCTCCTTCCGTCCTTCTCTAATTATCAGCTTTCACTTTCATTTCTGATGAATTTTCAAAGCTTCAAAAATTTTTATAATACTTAGGTACTCCAAAGTTGGAAAAATTACAAAAAATGATGTTTTATCAGAAAAGTCCTGAAAAATTGCATTTTGAGATATGTTATTTTTTAATTTTCAGTATATTCGAGATAAATTTCCTCTGGAGACGTATTCCTGAAATTTGTCTACGAGAATTATCAAAGTTACGGAGTTATTGACGTTAAATAGCCATGTAAACAATGGTTATGAAAATTAAATAGCCAAGGAAAGTTATCGTATTTTTTTGAAATACAAATGGTTATTTATATTTTTGAGTTCGAATTGTTTTTACTTACGTGATTGTTTTTTTTGATAACATTAATTACCGAAATGTCGCCAAAAAAATGAAAAGGAAGGTAAGTTGAATCATAAATTTTGAATATATACCTCGCGAAATCACAATATTTTTCAAGTACGCATAATTTTGTTCAATGATCTTATGCAACCAATTGCATTTAAATTATGTCTATTATTTCATAAGCTCTATGAGAGTTAAATAGCGCGAGGGACAAAGGTTATGGGTGCTAAATAACTCCGTAACTTTGATAATTCTCGTAGACTAATTTCAAGAATACGTCTCCTGAATTTCCAAAGGTAAACAAATTTTTTTGAAGCAAATTTTCAACTCTTTAAAATGAAATTTTCTACGTCGTTGACACATAAATGACGTCCATCCCCTTTCAAAAAATTATTTTCTGATTTTTAAGTAAATTAAAATGAGAAAAATATTTATACCCGAAGAAAGTTACGTTATTTGATAAATGATATTGCGCCACTCACTACAATATTCTTACGGTTCTAAAAATAACCGATTGCGTATATTTGCATGGAACCGAACTTGAAAAAATAGTCAATTTTTTCAATAATTTTTCAATTTCATGGATTGGTAAACGATTTTAATTTTTATTAGTTGATTTCGAGCTGATTTTACGACTTTTTATTTTTTATGACCTTGAAGACCCCTTGAAAATTTTAAAAAAAGGTTTCGATCGGCGGAGGTGGCCCAAATTTTAGAATCACTGAGAAATAATCGTACATATTACGTATCTCAATCAACTTTTCAAAAAACTTTTAGACTTAATATCGAATTTGCATCACTTTCCAATATGATACGATATCGTTATCAATCATCGATATCGATAAGCATAGGAATTATCAGTTGCATACTTCATCGCCACAGTCTCTACATCATACATAATACATAAAATTATGCAGGTATCGTATTCGAACCACAGAGCATCTCACTCGAGACCCTATATTTACTTCATCACGTTGAAAAAAATTACACAACAGGAACTGCAGAAATGCAGACTATACTCGTATACAATGAAACCAACAAATTCAACTCTTCTCCAAACCATTTTCGATACATATTCCGGCATCATCATCCTTCTCGCAAAATCATTCAACAACACTCGCCCATAAAGAAAAAAAACTCAAATAATAAAAAAATTCAACTTTCTTTTTTCCCTCTTGGAAATTAATCCAATAAATAACGCATTATTGGAAATCATAACATTTTTTAATTTCTTTAAACTAACAAGTTCTCTATCACCTGGTACATTATTACACCATAACCAGACGAACATATCTCAATAGAATTATTGAAGCAAAATACTTTGATTGATATTTGCGATAAAACCGTCCCCATATACACTAATTAGTCGTTTCATTATTCTCGCTATACAGTGAAAGTATATCGAGTTGCCATATTGTCATTTATAAAAGTACGAATACAATACATATACGAAAATTCTACACCATATTGCCATGCCCAAGTACTCTCGTAATCGTAATCGTACGCGATAAAAAAAAAAACAACATAACTCTTGAAAAAACACTGTCCCGAACAGACGATAATTAGCTGCTGAAAATTTTTCATTACACCCGAGCTGAGCTTATAATCTACCCAACGGTAAAAAATTTCCTTCCTAGTGGTAAATCATCTTAATCTGATATTATTTCGTTAGACGAAAACGTGTTCAGATTCACGATACCGGAGCGAGAAGAAAGAAAAAGTATAAGATATGATGCGTGGTATCGCGTTACGACAAACGAACCCCGCCAAATAATACTCGTACATTCGTGCGAGAAAGAGCTTAATTTTCACAATCCGTCTAAGAATAATTATAATTGGCAGCAGAGAATTTTACTTTCGGCGCAGGTAATCTCCATTTTAATAAAATATACAACGTAGTACGCCGATGGGTTCGTAATTCGTATGCACTTTCCTAAACCTAGCGATACGATAAGCACTCGAGCACTTGTAGTATTCGTGAAACCTCGAACTTACCATAAAAATCAAGACACTTGGAGGTCAATTCAAAATAAACACACCTTTCTCTACCCTTCTCTCTGCCTTCGTCGTGGATAAAAAATGACAAACTCGAGCAATATCGAGCATTCCGAACATCGAATACGACAATTTACTGCAATCCGACCAGATAACGTAATCCTCTTCAAGTTAATAATGCCACTGATAAATATACTCTTTGTGTACCGAGTATACGTACTCAGACGAATAGAAATTCATATCGAGGCAGATTTACAGACGATTCGTAGTTTTTCGAAAACAATTCTTTTTTGACTTCCAATAGCTCGAATAAAATTACCCCTGCGAAATTACCATTATCGAACATTTCTCGTCGAGTTCTAATTGCACAAAGCATCGTAAAAAAGTTTTTTTCTCTAGGAGTACTCGACATCGATGCAAATTCAACATCATTGTTTATGAGGATAATTCCAAGTCGAGTACGTCGAGAATGTGCCAATATAGAATCCATAATTATCTCAAGATGCACACTCGTTTGTATGTTGAGAAACAGGAAACCAGAGTTGAAGAGAAAAACAATGTATAAGAATCTTTAAAACAATAGTATTATCGAACGATACCTTATACCAAAGTATAATTAACTAAATAGGTTTAAAAACAATTAAAACTTTCTACCTTACATTGGTTCATTATGTTTGGCTATTGAAGAATATCGCGGAACAGAACGATATGTTTGGATGGCGTGGGTGTCCGAATACCATACTAACCGAAGCGAGAAAATCATCACGAATTTTTATAACAATCGAACCGGACAATGTATTGAGATTTAAATCAGTTATACGTTATTTACCGACCAAAAAATGAAAAAAAACTCGGTACGATGACGTAACAATTCCTAATAATTAAAAGGCTTCCCGAATAAACAGGTAGAAAGTCGGCAAGGCCATCGGGTACTTGGTGTAATTTAATTTAAAACTCGAGCAGCGAAGGCGTTTAAATTTTTAAAACGATACCCAAGAATAGTACTTTTTGAGTGTTTACTTACTCGAAATGCCTATTACGAAAGTTCTAAAAGTTACAGCTTCCCTACGTTTACATCTCTCGCAGCGAAATGTCTCGAAAAGGTGGATATTCGATCAAAGGGGTCTTTCGTGGGCTTGGTGTTTACATCAGAAACATCGACGAAAGTGTAATTTCCTTGTAGCACAACGTTTTAGAACTTCTGGCTTAATCGTAAGAAAATTCATACACCGATCGTAGTAATAAAGTGTATATTTATTACGAAAGTTGCCTCTTGTTTTGCATTTTATATTTATTGAGAAACGAGTCGTTCTATATGAGAAACGCTATTGCTACATTTCTAATTCTTTTATTTAATGGAGTAGTGTAATTCTTTGGTACGAAAATTCAAATAAAATTCTATAGTTTTTTTCTCGTATTGTAAGTCAGATAATAAAACTGATTGAATTTCCAAAAAGTGATCAAAAAAATAAAAACGAAGTAACATTTCAATAAGTATCATATAAAAGTACTCTCTCATTTCGAATCAGTGAAAAATCACTGATAAACAGTCAGAATTGCAGCACAGGAAAAATCAGTGAAATTCACTGATTTTCAGTGATTTTTCACTGATTATTCAAAGAATTTCACAGATTTTTCAGTGAATTTCATAAATGTCACTGAGTTTTCAGTGAATTTTCACTGATTTCCAGTGATTTTCTTTCACTGATTTGTTTTCAGTGAAAAAAATTTCACTGATTTTCTCCTGTGCTGCAATTCTGACTGTTTCTCAGTGATTTTCGGTAATTTTCACTGATTTATAATTGAGAGAGTAGAATCAATTTTACAATGAGAGGATTATCAAAATTTTAGGTAAAAGGAATTTTTTTCTGTACTTCAATAGTTCATCCATTTTTCAAAACTGAAAAACTGAAAAAACTAGGAAAGTATAAGTAGTTATTCCTCGAACAAATTAGTGTATTCAAGATAGTATTTCGATGATACTTATTCAATAAATAAAATCAGTTTTTGAGCCAAATTCGTCCAACAAAATATCAGACAAATTTTAATCATCAAAATTTTCACAAAATTTTAACTACTTTGAATTGATACAAAATATCGTTCCTCTAATGTTAAACGGTCGTAACTCCAAAATTTTGCAATTTTTGTTTTTTTGCTGAAGTGACAACTTTTTGACGTCCTCCATCTGGTGATAACATCATTTCAACCCAAAAGTGAAACCAAATCTTAAAATTAAAAAAAAAAAGATGTTGGCTTAACTCCATATCGTGAAAATTTTTGAAACTTTTGATCGTAACTTCATCAAATTATCCCTTTAATGCTAAAATGTCTAACTCCAAAACTTTACTATTTACTGGAGTGATAAAAAACTGTATTATTTATGATTTTTGAATTTTGTGGAGGAAGTAATGATTTTAATACATATGACTTTTTAGTGTTATAAGAATGAATTTCCAATTATTTTTTTTCAAAATGCTGATTTTTAATTTGGCGTAACTCCATAAGTTTTCTGTGTTCAAGTATAAAAAGTCGTAACTCCATTTAAAAAATTAAAAATCGGTATTTTGAAAAAAAATTATTGTAAATTTATTTTGGACACTAACAAAACATAGTATAAATCAACACCTCCTCCACAAAATTTAAAAATCTTAAGTAAAATAGTTTTTCAGCTCTCCTGTAAAAAGTAAAGTTTTGGAGTTACATCCTTTTAGCATTTAGAGGGTCGATATGTACTTCTCAAATAATGAAACTTCAATTCAAGTTGTCTACTGAATTTGAAAAATTAAAATGAAATTTTTCTTGCTTCGAATTTACCTAAAAAAGAACCCTTAATTATTCTTCCATTAAAAAATTCAAGAAAAGTGGAAAAAAGGAAAATTTTTGCTTTTTGCAGTAAAATCATTAAAATTCTAGCTATTATCCAGTTTTCTTGCTGCTAAAGTAAAATTTTTGCTATTTTTTGGTTTTTCTTGTTTTCCTTGCCAGTATAGATACGATGAACTTCGAGTTTTAAATTGGGAGTATCGTTACAAAAAAAAATTGAACATTCGATTTTTTCGCAAAATTCCAATATATGTGAGCCTGGATATAGAAACCACTTTCAGGTGTAAAAAATTGGTTTTTGAGTGGAAGTTCTCCTTTGATTCTATACCTTCTGAAACGCCCAAAATCAGTGTCAACTCAGAAATCAATTTTTTACACCTAAGGGTGGTTTCTATATCCAGGCTCACATATGTACTTTGATAGGTCGCAAGCCTATTTTGGAAAAATTTTATCGAAATTCAATTTTTGACGGATTTGTAAAAACACACGACTTGAAAATTTCACTATACTCGCTGTTGTGCCAACGATTTTCAAAAATTTGGCATTTCTCCTCGAAACCTTATCAAATCCCCAGAGAAATTTTCAAGCAAAAAAAGCCTAAATCAACAGGAAAATGTGTAAGATTAGTACTCAAAAATCGATAATCCATAATATGTAAATGTGGGTCGGGTCCAAGAAAAACAGGATATCCAAAACAAAAAATAATATGTTTTTTCGAACAACTTTGAAAAATTAAGTTTTTTGATGTTCAGCACCTCCCAGTTTCATTTTCATTTTTTAGAACATTTTCAAGTGGTTGAGTTGTGGAATGGAGTAGTCGTTTGCCCTAACTGCATTCAAAAATTTTTGAAAAAATTGAAATATTTTGCCAAAAATGGCAAAAAATTAATGTTTCTATTCAAAACATGTCCTTATTGTACATTCTTCATCTTCGTCTCATTTTTTAGTAACTAATCGTGAAAAAAATCATTTTCTATATTTTTAACATTTCCTACCAAAAATTTAAAAAAATTCTGTTGAAATGGTTTCAATATGGGCACAGTGAGTTTCCCTTCATTTCTGAAAAATGGTCCCAAGGAAGAGGGGTAATTGTGGAAAATCACTGTCAATGAATTTTTTGGGTAATCGTATCTATCCTCATTGAATAAAAATCGTTGCAAAAAAATTTTTTCGAAAATATTTCAATTTTCCACATGAAATATAACGTGAGATAGCGATTTTTTTCAATTATCCCTGACAATGGGGTAAAAATGAAAAATGTGCATCAATGGTATTTTTGGATAAATATTTTCAAAATAATATCCATCATTTTCCGCAAAATTTACTTGATTTTTTTCATTTTTCAAATTTGACTAAATTTGACTAAATTTTAAGGTTATAGATGGACAGAGAGGTAGGTAAGTTATGGCAAGGGACAGAATTTTTACCAGGTCTTTTCAAGGTTTAAACATAATTTCATGACTACCGCAATTCATTTCGGAAAAATAAACGCAAAACGATTCACTGCGCAAGAAAATTTTGTTTTCTACATTCGTAAAAATTTTCTGAACTTAGATATTTTTAACGAAAATTCACGAAAATTAATCACTTCATCGATTTTTTTTTAGTAAACGAATTCGATGACGCATAGATTTTCAGATACATATATTTTTCGATTTTTCACCAGATGTTCACTTTTGAAGTCAGACAACTCGATCCCTCCGTATATTTTTACGAGATAGCCTTTGTGATTATTTGGCACACAATGGAAGGATAATTGGGACACGCAAAAGGGTACTTTACTTTATCTCATCCCTAATTCTCTTTACGTTTTTTGAACCACTGCGGAATACTTTGTAACTTACATATGCGAACTTATCAATTCGAAACAGATAACAAATTTTTAATTTATCGATTAGATATAAATAGAACCAAAAAGCTGTGATTAACTCTTTCAACATCATGTGCAAGAGAAGATGGACACGAAAATAACGTTGGTTGTCAAAGGCTCTCACATACGATTGAGAATATTTTTCAGAATTATTCTTTAATACGATTTGATAAAGTTTTATCGGCGATGGCAATAAAGATGGATTTGTGTATTCGTTTTTCGTAAATTAAATATTTCAGCGATTTTATCTCTCAATTCTATTCTAATTTTTAGGAAAATGAATTCTAGTACAGTCATTTTAGCTAAAAAAGTGCCCTAACCCAAAAAAAATTAGCAGGAAGGGGAAGTTTCGTATATAAGCTCACTAAAGTATGTACTTTAATATTCCCGAACTTCCCTAAAATTGGTGCATATTTAGGCCCCCTTTTGGGGGGCGAGGGGGTTCAAATTTCGGGTTTTCAGCTATAACTTTCGAAATTCTGCACTTACGAAAAAAAAGTGGAAACAAAAGTTGTAGAGCATAAAAAAACAAACAACTTTGTTATTTACAGTATTTCCCTAGGACGTCATGGGGAGGAGCTGGAGCTTTGTGAAATAAATCAATTTTGAAAATTTTCCAATAATACAAATAATCGCTAAAAATTGGGTCAATTGACTTTTAGGAGCGGTTCTTTTGCATAGTACATCCCATTACTATGTAGAATAAGTAAAATTTATAACCCACCCCTCATCTCAATGTAGGGGGGTGGACCCTCTGTAAAAAAACCGCATTTTCTCCCAAGCGTAGCTCAGCTACAGTGAGAAATTCGAAAAATTGGTTCAAACAAACGTTGTAGAGCGTCAAAAGACGAACATTTTAATTTTTTTACTTTTTTTCTACGTGGTCTTGGGAGTGAGCAATTGCGAAAAGAAAAAAAAACGGGGTTCGAAAATTTTTCAATAATTCAATACATAAATTACGCCAGGTATAAAATTTAGCGAACCGATGGTCTAACAAGTTGGTTTCTGGGGTTTTCATAGTGACTGAACTCGATTTTTATAATAATTCAACCTCTGAACCCAAATTAGACCCCAAAAGAGGGGGTTCAAAATTCGTGAAAAAGTTTTGAACGCTCCCCTGCTCTTTTTTCTTTTTACACTAGCTCACTCCCAAGACCACGTAGAAAAAAAGTAAAAAAAGTAAAATGTTCGTCTTTTGACGCTCTACAACGTTTGTTTGAACCAATTTTTCGAATTTCTCACTGTAGCTGAGCTACGCTCGGGGGAAAATGCGGCTTTTTTTACAGAGGGTCCACCCCCCTACATTGAGATGAGGGGTCGGTTATAAATTTTACTTATTCTACATAGTAATGGGATGTACTATGCAAAAGAACCGCTCCCAAAAGTCAATTGACCCAATTTTTAGCGATTATTTGTATTATTGGAAAATTTTCAAAATTGATTTATTTCATAAAGCTCCAGCTCCTCCCCATGACGTCCTAGGGAGATACTGTAAATAACAAAGTTGTTTGTTTTTTTATGCTCTACAACTTTTGTTTCCACTTTTTTTTCGTAAGTGCAGAATTTCGAAAGTTATAGCTGAAAACCCGAAATTTGAACCCCCTCGCCCCCCAAAAGGGGGCCTAAATATGCACCAATTTTAGGGAAGTTCGGGAATATTAAAGTACATACTTTAGTGAGCTTATATACGAAACTTCCCTTTTCTGCTAATTTTTTTTAGGTTGAAACCTAAAATGACTGTACTATTCCGAATTTCTTCGAATAACGACAAACATCTGGCTTAAAAAAAGGTAGAAGTTCATCCAGATAAAATAGATATCAACAAATAACAAAAATAACTCAACGAAAATTTAAAAATACCATACATATTGCGAAATGCGAATAATTCAAAAACGTAGGATAAGTCCCGACATATTTGCAAAGATAAGCTGAAATATGTCAATACAAGCGGAATACTTTCGCATTCAAGGATCATTTTCCATTCGGAAAAACTGGCACAAAATCAGAAAAATTTACTAAACCTACGTTGAAAATACTCATAACTCATAAGCCACGATTTCTCAACGCCGGTGGAAAAAAAATATCAAACGAGCACGCCGAAGTACTCGTAATATTTGCAAAAATACGAGTTCATTTCACCAATATGCATCTATAAAGCCTACTTCTACGAAGATTCCCACAAGCTATACGATACGATAGCAACGAATGTTCGCAATGTACTCGCGGTATTACATAAAAATCACTCGAGACGATTTACCAGGTGAAAGGAACCGCGTGTCTCAAGTCTGCAATCGAAATTCACACAAGGGAAACGATTAAATCGCTTAGGTACCTGTATACAATGTTGCAGCCATATACGTTAATAATAGAGAACGCCGACTTATAATAAAACGTATCGTTAAAATTTTTTTGTAAATAACGAGCGTAAAATTAATTATTGTTTTTCAAGAGTATAGGTGAATTTGATGGTATACTAGAGACAAATCGCAAGGTACTTGATACAAACGAGCGAATTATCTTATAATAAGTTGACTCGTCGTATAAGTATAATCATCATAGCGCGGTACCGCACCTCAACGGCTGCCAATTTCACTTGTGTCTATACGCGATTCGTCTTCTAGTTAACGCATACCTGCGTAAACTCGCCTTACGTGCAGTTAATTAACTTACCAACGATTGTACTTAATTTTATAATATTACTTTCACGTGAATGTAAAATAATTGCTGTTCAACTCGCCTACGTCTCATCTTCGGTTTGCCGAGACCTTTACTTATACTGTCTGATTCTCGTTGTGTATTCGTATTTCGTTTTCGTTCGTTTATTAACGATGCACCTCGTTGAATTCATAGTTTATCGCTTTCCACACATACTTTTTCGTATATATTTGGCGCTCGCGAACAATTGAAGAATTTTGCTCGTTTTTCGCATTACTGGCGAGGACTGCTAATTTCACACGTTAATCGAGTCGCTGGAATATTCTAAAATCTTTTTTGGTCACTGTGCGAGCGTTCGAGCACCATTTTAATTCATTATCAGTATCAGTCTGTGTATTTTACTAAATTTTTTTCAAATTAGGTCCATAATTACCAAATGGAAATTTTCTTGGGCAGATGATGAAACAGAGCGAAATTTTTTCAACCGAAAAGATGTGTAGATTTTATTTAAACGGTTTCGTATGAAACTGTTTCATAATACATATGTAAAGTAACTTGTTTCTAATCCCCCTCCCCCTCCCTCTGTCTTATTATTATGATAGAATTGCAACTACATCTAAAAGTCTCAATTTTTTGAATAAAATTTCGGGCCATGAATTCTATTATTTCCTACGTGAATTGCTGATTTCTTTTTTGAAAAATGGAGGAAGGGAACGTGATTATCAAAAAAGGTCATCACATGATGACAAAAAACATGGCGAAATTTTCTCCATTCCCCCCTCCCAATTTGCCTTCTAATGGTCAAAAACTGCTAAACTGGAAAATTTACTGTATAGTAATCTAAGAAAATCAATCGATCCAAGTTTTTGTTCTCTCATAAACCCTTTTCAAGGAAGCTTAAATTTTTTTGGCATTTTTCGAAAAAAAAATGAAAAGTTAGAACACTCGTAAGCTACTCCCTCATCATTTATAAATCAGTGAAAATGATCGAAAATCACTGAGAAACAGACAGAATTGCAGCACAGGAGAAAATCAGTGAAAAAATTTTCAATGAAAACAAATCAGTGAGAAAAATTACTGGAAAATCAGTAAAAATTCATTGAAGTCAGCGAAAAATATGAAATTAGCAGAAAAATCAGTGAAAATCTTTGAAAAATCAGTGGAAATTCGCTGAAAATCAGTGAATTTTGCTGATTTTTTCCTATGCTGTAATTCTGACTGTTTATCAGTGACTTTTCACTGATTCAGAATGAGAGAGTATTTACCGAATTTAGAAAAGGAAAAATCTTTCTATTTCTATGCCACTTTTCGTTTAACAAATTCTCTCAAAAAAGTACCCCTTCCCTCAGTTGTCTATATTCGTTTGGTTTGGTACAAAATTTCTTGCATTTTTTTGGAAGTTTTGTCGTGATAAGATATTTAGGTACGAGAAAATGATAGGTACATCTTGAACCAAACTTACAGACAAATTTGTCGTTTCATCTTTTAAATCGGAAAATTCAAGAGGAAATTTTTTAAATATTTTAGCAGTTACATTGAAATAGTTAAAAATCTCATTTCCTTGCTTTCGTGCTATTTTGAAAAATTTCATGTCTAGAAAGGGTGACATTGATTTCAAAAAAATCACTAGAAACAATTATTTTGAATGAAGTAATCCATATTGCAACCATCTACTTTTTAATTTCTAGTATTTGGAAAGAGAACGATACACAAAAAATTGTTTTTTCGTTGTAGAGGGAGAAAAACGCTACTTTATTCCCTCTCGCGATGCTTAAATTCACGTTTTTCTCCCTCTAAAACGAAAAATATAGTATGCAACTCGGGAAATAACTTATTTTCCCTAGTTGCATAATATACTATTGTTTCTTTGCCAGAAAAAGGAAGTGAATAATAATTATGAAAAATCAAAATAAACTATTTTTTTAATGAAAATATTTTACACTACGATGACTTTAATTGAGATTTTTCCACAAAGGAGGGAGAGGTGAAAACTCAAAAAATACTAAAAACCCCAAGATTTAAATCTTGAAAATCTCACGATGTTTCGTCGTAGTAGTAGGTCTTGAAACCGGATGACGTTTCATTTAAATGTCACAAATTTCATTTTTGATGCCTTGTACAATATGAAAAACTGCAGAAATGTCGAATTGAATTGTTATTAATTTTCAATTTATTGAAATAATTTCATTGTTTGACTATTTTGAAACCTGGAATTAAGTTCGCCATTTTAAAAAAAAATACAAAAAGACGTATAAATGATTTTTTTAAAACTTTTTACCATCAAGGAAAAATGCTAAATTTTTTGATAAACTCATTTTTTTTAAATTTTGATGGGAAATGGGAGAATGGGGGAGGGGAAGAGAGAGAGGACTTGAAGATCGACTTCAGAAGCTCGAATTTTTATCAGGTTATTCTGACATAGTGTAATAACTTTTTCAAACAGTACTTCATATTTTCACAAAAAGTAACTCTAGACTTCACAAAACATTTTTTCAAATTTTCGATGAAAATTTGAAAATCACAACAGATTTTTTCTGATGGTCAAAAATCCTTGAAATTTCACAATTAATTAGTAGTAAAAATCATCTTCGAGAAAATTCAAAAATTAACATTTTTATTAACGATCTACCTCAGAAGATTTATGAATTTTTACCACACTTTAAATTCCACCTTCGTGGGATACAAATTTCATCGTGCAATTTTCACGAATTTTTCGAATTGGAGAGAATGAACAAATTCAAAATTCAAGTTTCAAGTTTCAAATTTAGACCTTTCATACCCCAAAAAATGTTTCCGTTTACCTCAAAAATACTTTTTCAAAATTTCAACGACAAAACAGCAAAACAATGCAAATGATTCATAAAGTTGAAAATGAGTGTCTACTTCACATAGACAGAATTTTCAATTAAAAACGAAAAAATTCGCGTATTTAGCACAAATATTTTAGCATTGGCGAAAAAGCTCTATCTAATACTCCAAAAATATTTCGCGAAGATGCGACAACGAAATCTAAACTGAATCTCGCCAGATACTAATTCATCATTAATGCTATTAAGATTGCCCTAGTTTTTGCTATAAAATTTGTCATTACACGAAAAACAGAAAGAAAACAAAGATGATAGAAATATACATACGTGATGGCGATAGCGTCCAGTCTAACGCACATGATTATCATAAGGCAGCGACGCGATACGATGCCAGCCAAAATAATTTAATTTATCGCATCGCATTACTCGGTTTAATTCAAGAAAACAACTTGGTCATTCACACCGACAATAATCATACGAGTGGGGAATTTCAAAAAATACATCAATGTACGAAGAAATTCGCTCGTTGAAGACCATCTTCAGGTTAGAAGGTTCTTCGAACATCAAAATTTGATAGCACATATTCAAGTATTATTACAAATGCATTAAAAAAACCACATTCTTTGATAAAACTTCCATCAACTGGTTTTGAAATATTCTTAATATTAAATCAGCCGGCACGTCAAAGTACCGTATATCACCGATTATAAGCCACAGATTTTTCCAAATTTTGATATCAAAAAGTTGAGGTGTGGCTTATCCAATGATGTCTAATTTCGCTCTAGGTATGAAAATATCAGGCTCACCAGCTCTGAACTACATTCAAATTCATCTGAATAATACTCAATTTTTCATTTATCAGAATTTGAGAAGATATGCAAAACATCAAGATTATTTCAATTTTTTGCCCAGATTGAGGGGAGGGGGGGAGAAATACCCTCCCAAAGATCATGCAAAAATTCTGAAAAGTCCGGATTTCCGACTAGAAATTTTGTTCAGAAAGGCGAAGAAACTCAAATAGGATTTTCTCAGGAGGGGACCATGTTGGTGGCACTCTCCAAAAATGTCGAAGTGGCATCATTTTGAGGATCTTTAACTCCATCCCTATAATGGTTCAAAGGCTCAAATTTTTTCTAGGAGATTCTCCGCTAACCAAAAACTAGCTAACGTAATTAGGTTGAATGTTCGTGTTATTTCGTTTTTAAAAAAATTCGGCTTAAGTATATTAGGGTCTTTTTTTTTTAAGAGTTCTCAAAATGAAAATGCGGCTTGGCAGATTATAGGCGGCAAAATACGATAAATAAAAGAACGAGAAAAAAATGTGAATACAAGTCCTGCTGTTCTAAGATCCTATACGTGAACATCGTGACTATGCATTTTTATGCGAACATATTCCATACGTGAAAAGGACGATAGTCCGTTCATCTACAATTCTACATCGCACTTCTTGTCACCTTTCCAAAGGGGCAACGATTTTTCTGCCTTTCTCACATAAATCATCGATAATATCGAAAATTCGCTTTTTCAAACATCATCTTGGTATTTGGTTAAAATCACGCGCCAGTTGTATAATCAAAAAATCATATACGTATATGCCACTTAATAAAATTCCACGTATCCCTCGTGCTAAAAAAAATCCTATACAAAGTCCTAGAACGGCATCATCTCCCGATATAATCGGCTGCGTCAGCGAATACCAAGCGTAGATTTATTAAAACATCTCATTCGCAACATAGATTTACAAAGTGATCATCGAGCAATTCGAAATTACACTATGACGAGATTTAGTGAGAAAAAAAACTGCAATCCGTTTTCATCAAATCCTCTATTAATAAACAATTACATCTTATTGCTGCAACCAATATTTCATTATGTCACGCTTCTGTTTGCTATATTTGCATACACCGAAATGCAATCCATGTCTAAAATTACAATCACGGATCAACTGTCACACCGATGACGCGTTTCATAATTTTTAAATAAAATTTCAAAAACGAGAAGAAAACGGACGAATTGCATTAGTCACATTGCATTTATTTCGCTATTTAAATATATACACGAACGAGCCACAATGCGGAGAAAATATTAGTAAATAATTTAAATATAACTTTCAAGATCAAATAAAATAGGTTTTTTTCGCGATATGGCTACGGCGTTTTCTATCTGTGTACGAGACAGCATCATCCTTTTCACCTCGATTCAATGATACGGTTATGATCATTCATACTATAGAACGACATGGTCGTTATTTGTTCGAAAAATAAACGTCGTGTGTAGTTAAAACGATGCGGTGATTATAAGTGAAGAAGTGTGTTTTCAATCCAGATTCGAGATATTTTCAAGTGTGGAATATAGAAATCGAAATGGATAGCCAATAAATTTGAATGCTCTGGAGTCTATCTTTTTTTCTTTCTAATGGGCATGGGGGGAGAGGGGTTGATTAGGATTAAAAATCACGAAGACGATACCATAATCAATTCATCTAAACCGAGTGAGGGTGGAAATTAAAAAAAAAATACGTCCGAGAGCTGAAATTTTAACATTTTTCTCAATATTTCAATCCTAAAAGGGAGGCGAGATCTTCGCTCCCTTGTCTTCTACATATTTCTTGGGCTTTGAATTCATATGTCCTACTCTCATTTAAAAATCAGTGAAAATTATCAAAAATCACTGGAAAACAGTCAGAATTGCAGCATAGTAATAAATCAATGAAAAAATTTCACTGAAAGGAAACTGAAAAAATTGTTGGAAAATCAGTGAAATTCACTGAAAAGTCAGTAAAATCTATAAAATTCGCTGAAAATCAGTAAAATTTGCTAAAAATCAAAAAATTTTGCAGATTTTCCCCGAGGTGAAATTCTAAACATTTATCAGTGACTTTTCACTGATTCAAAATGAAAGCGTATGATTTGAAAATTTTTCAACTTTCATTTCAAAATAATGGAATTTTTTTAAATGAAAAGTTATTAAAAAACGAATCTCTATTTTGTTTTTAAAAAAATCACAAAATTCTCTGGAATTTTCTAAAAAAAAAAAATTCATTTACAAAATTCTCGACTATTTTAGGTAGGTTTCCCAAGAAATGGCAATCATTGCTATTTCATTGACAATAAATAAAATACCATTTACTATCATCGCTCAATTTTTGTTAAAATTTTGTGATTTTCGAAGTTTTTTTTGGTAATGTTTCGTACTTGTTCGAACATTAATTTTTAACACCACTTTATCAATTGCAGAACATTTTCATCACTAGTTAGACATTTTGCTTTAAATTAGAAAATATACTTATTAAAATAACTCCCCCCCCCCCCTTTCCAATTCGTTGAGAGTAGATTTATTTTAGTACGTTCATTCGATGAAACATTCCCAAGAAATTTAAAAAAAATGCCGTTCTTTGATTTCAAGAAATACGAAACAGGAAAAATTGTTATGGAAATTTTTCTTGATTATTCTGTACAAGGGAATCTCTTCAAACTCTTTGGCTTCGATTTCAACAAAATTTCGATATTTTAAAAGGAACGTAAAAAAATCGTTTTCAGCTCAGTTTTCAACTGCTCCACGTTAAATTTGATTTTTTTTTACAAGAAATATATTTTCTTCAATAAATTTAGTTCATTTTAATTCCTCCAGAACATCAAAAATCAGCTTGGGCAACTGAAAATATGATTCGGGCTCACTTTCGAATAGTCCAAGCGAATTGAACCACAATTTCAGCAGATTCCAGCCAAAAGGTCTGCGAATAATTTTTTGTACCAATTTTAAAAATAGTCAAAAACTCTTCGAATATACGAAAATGGTTCAGAAAATGAAACGTTACTAAATAACGAGATGATAAAAAATAAAAAAATGCTGACAAAAATACAGCCAATTGAACCCTTAAAAAAATCATCAAGAATTTCTCCTCAAAATCGATGGGAATAACGTAAAATTGTCACCGAGTCCACATTAAATTACGTTACGTCCACGGGTCGAACGTGATTTTCAATCAAAATCCGACTAAATTAATAATCGTAAAAACCTGGAAACGAATAAATAAAATAAAAACCACGTTACCTAACAATTTCTTAATTTCTGTTATTTATTCGTTTAGAAACTTGACCAAAACTGCAGAAGAAGAAAACAGTAAGTAAATACACGTGGAGAAAATATAAATTTGTTCATGACCTTAACATCATCGCGTACGAGTAAATAAGATTTACAAGTTTTCTACCGGTTTTACACTCGGGTAATTGAGAGAAATTAATGAAGAAACAGCCAAACGTGTCAAGAAGAAGCATTCGAATACACAAATTGGTGAAATATTGGAATATTTAGACGTCAAAAGCCAAATAAATTAACAAAAATTTTTCCACAAAAAAGTCATCTTGGTTCAAAATCTTGACCGGCGTTTCGGATGCTCGACTGTGGAGCGAGGACCACTAAATCGAGATTTACGTTCTTCAACGAAACACTTTCTTTATTACATCGCGAACACGAGTAATTTCCAAATCTCTGAAATTCTCATAATCTTCTGCACAAGTACGCTCGCCCATTTCGAAATTTAGCTCTTACCATAAAAACCATTTACGACTTAATCCAAAAAGCAGATTAACCACGTATTCGATTTCGGTTTTCAATTTTACAATACTTACCTTTTTCGTCTCAAACGAGCACAAAATAATTTCGTCGAATTGTATACCGGAATTAAAAAAAAAAAAAACGAGGCGAAACGTGTGCTGATTTTTTTTCACACTGTTTCCTATTTGTTTAATAACTTTTGTTTCATTATCGAACGCGTTGATTGAATTTAAAAACCATCAATAATGAGTTAATTACAATAAAAGGGCTACGGAATTGTATTTTATTGGTGAATTATTTTTCTGTCCGACCTACTTCGCGCGAACAAGCTGAATGAACGGTAATACTTTCGTTCAAGTTCACGTCTGCAGGTATGATTTTCAACTGTCTTTCTCGTACCATATAAATACATACGATCAACGGTTTTACATGGATTTTTTAAATTCTCCGAAGAAATGCGAGAATAACCAGAATAAGTATCGGGTTATAAAAAAAGAAAGAAAGAAGCAGGTGTACTTTCAACTTCTATACATATACGCTGCCAAACAGCTCATCCAGTCGTAACCGATGGATGACCACTTTCAATTGAAGTATTACCGCTTTATAGCTTAGGACGAGATTGAAGATTAATAAAATCAAGAATGTTCGGAAAGAGAAGAAAATCTCCATAAATCCTCGTCAATCGCCACTTCTCGCATAGGTTATTTTTTGAGAAGAAAAACACACGATATCGGTTCTATATTTCAAAAGCATACGTAGATAAGTGTATTACATTCTCGGTTCAAAAATCAATTTCTTTAATATCGTAGGTCCAAGTTTCCAAAACGAGCCGAGCATAAATTTATTTTTTTCAAACGACATAACCAACTTTTGAAAAACTCTCTCGAGAAGTATACTTAATAAATACAAAATAATATACGAGTAAACTTATTCATACGTGGTACGAGAATCCTGCGATATAAAAAATTCTCTCAACTTTAGTTTTTCCAAGCAATGTAATCAAGAAGGGGAAAAAAGCTTAAAACAAACTTATATCACACAGCCGCATACCGTTTAAACGTTTTCAAGCGTTCATTTCCTTTTCAGCTCTCTCGGAGCAGAAAATCCATTAGCGAGACCAATTTCGAGACGACGACGCTGACTAATATATGACTCACATAAAGGTCACCGTCCAATTTCCATTTGACGGAAAACGTTCATTATATCAATCAATTATCGAAATACACGACAGAAAGCTCTTACCGAAAGGCTTTCCGAGCATGATAAAAGGTGAGTAACTATAAATAGTAGGTATAAGTATCTTATATACGAGTATAAATTTTAATCGTCGATAAAAACGGAAAAATTGGCGAAGAGGTCATTGCAGCTTAATTTTTCTTTTCGTCGAATAATTCATTTTATTATACCGAATATAAATCGGATATTTTTCTTTGTCAGCAGGAAAAGTTTTCATCTCTTGATTTCTTTGTTTTCGAAAGCTATATCTGCAGTTCATTAAGCTTAATTTTGAAAAACAGAAAAATTTGCCAAAAAATGGAAATTATACGATGATAATTTATTGGCTGAAACCTCGAGGATGATGAAAACTCCATCATCATTAAGCAGAAAGCTCTTAATATGCAAAATAGACATCCTATCCTTCGGTTTCAATTTATTAGATAGTAATAAGAAATAATTTATTCGTATATTTTAATTCGATAGGTATCAAGAAATCTCCACGTTTAAAAAAAGTCGAAATGAATAATAAAATTTTGGCACATAAAATAAAAGTTTTTGTCGGTATAAATTATTTGTAAAGGAGCATACAAAGTAGCAGAATTTTTTTTAGACCAAGAGGAAGATGATTATATGTACATACAATCGAAAGAGTATCCAAAAATATCCTCAATCTAAAAGTTCAGATGTTCAAATTCATTATTTGAATTTTGGCGAATTTTTGAAAATTCACAAAATCACCCCGCAATAAAATTATGAAAATTGAACCAAATCAAAGTAGAAAGCTGAAATTTTGTAGATACCTATTCAATTTTTGACCATCCGAATCAATTGGAAACGGTTTTCTTTCTAATCCAGGACTTTAAAAAAAATTGAAATTCTTCGGTTTTGAGCGAAAAAATTTTCAAATATTCTCGAGAAAATTTTTAATAATATAGAGAAAAATATGCAGTAACTTATTCTGTGAAAATTATTTTTAAATCAATCGAGCGGATCACCAATGTGACTGATCCACTATCATATAGGTGCACAAAGTTTATTAGTGTCCATTTCATGAGCTTTCTTCGAAACTGAAAAATGTTAAAATTTACTGGTAGCTTCAGATCCACTAGGATGCTGGGAATCGCTTTCAGTCGATTCAAGAGGACAAAAATATCGTATAATACCAAATTTTAACTTTCCACCTCGATTATTTCAAAACTTTACACTTGCATTGGAGTAATTTTCTATTTTCAAAAATTCGTCAAAATTTGAAAAATGATCTTCAGCAGTTGGAAATTTAAAATTATGAGTTACAGGAGTATTTTTAATGACTCTTTTGATCTACTTTTGTCTCAATCCAAAATTTCATTTCTGACTCGGAATCGGATATAACCCCTGATAGGAACCAAATTTCAGCTAATTCTTCAAAAATTCACCTAATTCTATCAACATATAAATCTCTTATGCTTTATGTTTATATAGGTCTGGACCAAGCGGGAAAGAGGACAGAGGATGCTTGCTCCCTAAATAATGATAATTGATAAAATTGCATTTTCTGTTCAAAAATTTCGTTCGAGCAGGAAAATTTGGTTGCAGAAGTGATGTTCCATTTTAGAGAAAATTCTTGCGATGAACTAAAAAATGGGAATCGGAAAAATCTATCTCAGAAGGAAATTTCTCAATTTCTCAATCCCCCCTTGAAATATCAATTTCTCTAAGTTCTAGACTGCATAATTTTTCCTTTCGACTCAAATGTCCTCAAATTAGAACCTCTAGTTTCTCAAAAATGAATATTCCAGAATCAAAGCGCTTTTGTAACGTTAGTGCGTTCGTCCAACTTCAAACATTGTTCATAAAAAAAAGAAAGTTTATTCCGCAACGATTTTAAAAAAATATATAAATTTTACCATTGTTCTCAATGTAGGCAGATTAACTGAAGAACTGAGGATTAAATTAAACGAAATAAGACGTGATTTCACGCGAATACAAAAAATACTTAATTAAAACACGTGGCAAATCCATATGAGTTAATAAACGAACAACTTATTTGATCAGATGCAATAAGTATTTTTACCGTAGGACTTCGGAGTTTCTCAAAATGAAATTTAATAAAACTTGAAAATTTAGTCACGTGTACTGTGCAGCTGAAAGCACCAAAACATCTACTCTCTCATTCTGAATCAGTGAAAAGTCACTGATAAATAGTCAGAATCGCAGCACAAAGGAAAAATCAGTGAAATTCACTGATTTTCAGTGAATTTTCGCTGATTTTTCAGTGATTTGTTTTCAGTAAAAAATGTTCACTGATTTTCTCCTGTGCTGCGATTCTGACTGTTTCTTAGTGATTTTCGATTATTTTCACTGATTTATAATTGAGAGAGTATCTAATCAAGGAATCACATAAAAAGGACCTGATCGAAAGAGAAGAAAAACCAACAAGGCAGTTTACTTTTCCAACAGGTAACGATAAAATTGCATCTTTAGGAGAGAAAATTATATTCGAATCGAAAAATTTGCAAAACTGAAGGCTTTTTTTGGAAAAATTTTCGCATCGAGTCAAAAAAAAGAAAAATTGCATATTGAGTCGAAAAAATCAAAATTAATCGATCTCAGTTGGAAATTTTCAATTTTTGAATTCTCCTCTCAATAATGCCAAATAAAACTATCGACCAAAATTCAAAAATTGAATTTCTTGACTTTATGAAAACTTACAAATATCCCTCTATGATACTTCTCCCTACCTCCATCCTCTCCTCCCTCCCTCTCAACAAAAATAATTTTTTCAAAAGTCACAATTTTCTTTCAAAAATGATTTTTTGACGTACTCTTTAAATTTTTCCAAACCATTTTTTCAAATTTTTCAGATCGTCATAAAAGATAAGTGCTTGATTATTACCCATCAATGTAAGACATAAGGACATTTTCGTTTTGACCAAGGATTTGAAATGATTAGTTGGATTGGTTCCCATAAATTTCTCCACTTTCTGACAATTTTTGGATAAAATTCCAGTACTTTTTTTACTACTTTTCGATCCACTTTGAAAATCTGAGCCCAAACAAATTCAAAATTAATAAACTAAAATAGGAAAAATCATTGAAAAATGACCGAATTTACTAAAGTAGACGAAATCTTGAAAAAATAAATTATAAGACCTCAAAAGTAAGGCATATTCTGAAAAAAATGTAACCAGGGAATTTGTTTCTCAACCTATTACAATTTTATTTCAAGACTAGAAAACATACCTTTCCACTACATACGTAAATAATTAATTAATTAATCAGTTAATTATAGGAACGTATTTCAAAGATGAAATAAAATATAATTTCAATTCAACCTTCCTCAGTCGACTACCCACACCCACGACAATTTCTCTCAATAACAAATCACATCGAAACCCATACGACGCGACGACGCGACGTACAATTCAATTTAAAAGGTTCCACAGCCTACATTCATTTTCCATTATTTTTCTCCTCCTTCGCAATTGAAAAATTGGCATTTTAGAGAAAAATCTCTCACATTTCAAAACCACTTTTACTTTATGATTCATAATGACTAAACGCATCAGGGAAAACACACAACATCGCCATTCGCCGGTCGCCAGCATTCGTATTCACCACCGCAACCCATTTCATTGGTCGGTTACCATTGTCGACGATCATCATTGACATAATATGTACAAGAGCACGATACGCGATAACGCCATTGCGATTGTTTTAATTGTAGAAAAGAATTCCTGGTTTGGTAAAGGTAATCCTTGACCTATTTGGATGAAGCCTTATCAAAGTTGACTAAATCTATAACCTGTACGCATCGCATCGTGTCACAGAGGTAAACGTATCTATCTAGGTACACGCTCGTACACTGTATATTTTTTAATCAATTCAAACGACGTACGTCATTTATTAAATCATACGATTCACGGATTATTACCCATATCCATTTCCATACACCGATGTCTGACCGAGACATGGTGCCGTGCTACCTTACAATAAAGAACGTGTGTTGGTTGAAGGCGAATCAACAATATAACCAGTAGGTGTATAAATTAATATACACTCCATAGACATACGGAATACATAATTTCCGTTTCGTTGACTCCGACTTTATGTGACTTCCTTTTTTCTTTCTTTTCCTCTTTTTTTTTTCCTCCGTACATTCATTCATCTTCGTCTCAATGTCGAATTTCCAGTATTCTATTATTATATACTTACAACCCAACGATCATATTTAATCAAATAACGCCTTTTGTTTGACATAATTCGATATTTAATACACGTTCAAGTTCGAATCGAAAATCAACTCAGAAATAATCCCCGGTTTATCGAACTTTGTACAATCGCAGTATGATATTTTTTCACTCTCGTTATTATCGAAAACCATATTGTAGGTCATCAACATTCGCGACTATTTGGCGTCGAGTCAATTACGTTGACAAAATTTGGGTTCGTGTTTTTAAACACACCTATTCGTAGGCTAATAAATTTAAAATAAGTCTCGTTACACATTCCATTGTTTGTAAATTTATTATTTTGAAGATGGGGATTCGCGAATTGAGAAGGGGCGAGGTAGAATCGCGAATTTGGTGGATTTTGAACAAAAATCATGAAATTTACAATCATTGAAAATCTTGCTGTCTGGACAAAAATTTAAAAAAATTGAATTACAGCCAGGGTAGAGCACTTGGTGATAATGAGAAGCAAATTTTGTCGAGAATTTTTCAATATGGTTGACCATTAATGATAGGAGATCACTGGTCAAGTGGTCAGGAGTTCACGAAGGTCATCAAAAAAAAGAAGTTTTTCTTCGGGGTAAAAGTTTCCAATCATAGATATGCTAAACATGTTTTAAAAAATTTATAAAAATTAAATTTTATAAAAACTATGTCTTTTGAAAATTTTAAATGTCTTTTCAAAAAATGGCTGAAACAATATTATTAGGTATAATAAAATAATAAGAAAAAATTCAGTTTTGAAGTGCTTAGGTATAGTTCACTTTCCAACCAACCATAGTTCAAGTTCATAAAAGTTTAATAAAAAGTCCAACAAAACGTTATTATTTGTAAGGTGCTCAATTGCTCATTGCTCCCTGCTCATTTTTAAAATTAAAAAGACTGGGTTATTTTGTATCAGTTCACCCGATTTTTGACCCGAGGTTCTTCGATGTTGACCAACATTTTTTCATTCGGTTATGTTATTCCCTTAATTACAAAACCAATCTAATTTCCTTCCTGCACCCCTTATGGAGTGTGAGCAAGAACAAAACGATATGCCATATACCTACATTTTTCAAATTTTTTGAATTTTGCCCAAAATTTTGGGATGTCGTCAGCTTCCAAAGTTCCAACTTCCAAGATCCCAGAATGAAAACTTTACTAGGTGATTACTGATTACCCATTGATAAGTGTATTCACTGTATTTTTTTGCAGATTTTCGAATGGAACTTCGAAAAATTTTCATAAGTGACTTTAAATTTCCTTTCTGATGGCGCAAATTGATTCACGCCACATATTTCCGTTTGTGAGTTATAAGCTCTCAAAGTTGAATACCTTTACCTACTAGAAATTCCGTTAGGGAAAGAAAATGAGGGAGGTTTTCTTATTAGAGAGATGACGACCTTATAAAAAAATCTGTTTTGGTGTTGGGCAAAAAATCATCAAAAGAGAATTTTCCAAGTTTTCAGGGTTTCGCTTATAGTCCAGGCATTTTAGGGGTTGACCACCAAAAATTGAAGCCTGATTTTTTTTTCGCGTTTTACGTTCGTAATGGTCCACTACACAATATACTAAAATGGACACCCCACAACCCTCCGCTACCCCCAGGGGAGGGGTAAACATCCGCTGAAAACCGGTTTTTCGTGAATATTTCCTCAAATAAGCCTCAAAATTGAAAAGTAGTTATGAACAATCTTGTTCTACGCGTAATTTCCTATCGGAAGAGGGGTTTCTTTTTCAAAAATACTCACCTCCTTGACTAAAAATTAAGGGTAAAAACACCTATTTTTCAACAATTTACAGCATTTTTGGAAAAATCGAAACTTTTGGGAATATCTCCTCAAAAAAGCTTCAAAATGGAAAAATGGTTATGAACAGTCATGTTCTACGTGTAATTACCTATCAGACAGGTTCGTTTTTTTTTCGAAAACACCCGCTTCTTTACCCAAAAATTAAGGGTGAAAACCGCCTATTTTTCCAATATTTACAGTATTTTTGGAAATGATGGAAATACGAAGCTGAAAATATCGTTTTTGAATCCTTACGACGCAAAGAAATGTTTCGTATCACCAATAATCAGCAATAACATCGCGTTTATAGTACTTTTTCTTTCCACAATTTCGATTTTTTAAATGCAGTATTCAATTTCAATAAACTCCCTTATAATTAACGGTAGGGGTTGAAATTTTTGCGGTGACTTTTTGTGGAATACCCTACCAGCATGCATAAAAAAATACTCATTTTGGGTACTTTTAGCTTCGTATTTCTATAATTTCCAAAAATACTGTAAATATTGGAAAAATAGGCGGTTTTCACCCTTAATTTTTGGGCAAAGAAGCGGGTGTTTTCGAAAAAAAAAAACGAACCTGTCTGATAGGTAATTACACGTAGAACATGACTGTTCATAACCATTTTTCCATTTTGAAACTTTTTTGAGGAGATATTCCCAAAAGATTCGATTTTTTCCAAAAATGCTGTAAATTGTTGAAAAATAGGTGTTTTTTACCCTTAATTTTTGGTCAAGGAAGTGAGTGTTTTTGAAAAAGAAAACCCCCTTCCGATAGGAAATTACGCGTAGAACAAGATTGTTCATAACTACTTTTCAATTTTGAGGCTTATTTGAGGAGATATTCGCGAAAAACCGGTTTTCAGCGGACGTTTACCCCTCCCCTGGGGGTAGCGTAGGGTTAAGGGG
Organism: Pseudococcus viburni; assembly: GCA_033439095.1. Taxonomy (NCBI): domain Eukaryota; kingdom Metazoa; phylum Arthropoda; class Insecta; order Hemiptera; family Pseudococcidae; genus Pseudococcus; species Pseudococcus viburni. Next base: position 405,060 of record JAVBJF010000046.1, read on the forward strand.
GTGTTCATTTTAGTATGTTGTGTGGTGGATCATTACGAACATAAAACGCGAAAAAAAATCAGGCTTTAATTTTTGGGGGTTTGGTACATTTTTTCTTTTATTTGCCTGGACTATTATTTTTATGATGAAAAATAATAAGAGGTAAAGAGATTTTTTATTTCATAATTGAATTGGAATGTTTTTATTTACACTGAAAAAAATGAGAAATGAAAAATAAATAAAAAATGTTAGAAGAATGATAAATTTTACAAATTTTATGAATGTTGCCCGTTATTATTTTTTTGGATAAAATTTATTTATTTGTGTTTTCAGTGTAAGGAAGGGGAAATGACATTTTTTGGGTGAAGAGTAACTTTTGCTGCATGATATAAATCTTTTTCCCCTATTTTTTTAAAAATTTCGATGGATATAAAATGTGTGAACGGCTGAAAATAAATTTCGATAACTATCTTTTACTTAATCCTTATCATTTTAATAGAAAAATAAAAAATTAAACTAAATGAGGAGCTTGCTATCAAACTGAGACAAAAGTATAGGCTTTGCATTGTGTTTGTCTCACTTTAATACCAAGCTCCTCAAATATTCAATTTTCAAACTTAATTTGTTTTTAGCCACTCGAGTTTTAAAGCCATTCTGCTTTTTTTGAGCTGAAAAAATGAATTAAAAAAATTGAGGTGCATATAGCTTTTGGTTATTTTTGCATTACGTCGCGTCGTACGCACATATTCGTGCTATATGGCTTTGCTAACGTAAGTGATAATAAGATTACCATAAGTTTTCTTTCCAATATAATAAATTACTTCGAAAACAATAGAAAAATGCAAGGCGTGGTTCTATAAATTATCGATTTAATTATTATTTTATTTTAGGTGTGGCCGGAATTTATTGGTATATTTATCGATGCATTACTATAAAGAAGTATAATTGATAGGGAAAATCAAATAACGTTAGTTGGTCGAAAAGAAAGTTAAACAGAAAATTAAATTCCGGAAAAAATATCAATATCGATCGATAAGTCGAAAAAATTTACGACTTTAATCCGAATAAAAATAGAAAAATGAGCAGTATCATTCGTTCGGTGCAAATTTACATCATAATGATAGTTCATTCGTATGTTTGTTTTGATTTTACCCGACCATAGCGGTTTTCATTGATTTTACTTCCGTCTTTCTGGGTACGGAATCAACAGGATGATATGAAACGTATAGATGCATTATCACAATGCGTATTTCCTGTTTATAAAATCATTCAAACTGTGGCAGGTAAACAAATACTTTTAATTAGGCGTGTTTTCTCGATTCTTCAGTGAAGGATGGTAACAGCTATCATGTTTGCGTAATGTTTGACCACGACGTATATGGATGGCCAAATTTAAGCTTACATCCTTTGCACCATGACAGCGCTAAGTAAGTATAACGGTATGAGTTTATTATTTGGCCAGAGTACGTTATGTAGCAGCAGGTATTGCTTTTATTAATATGACGAAGGTAATTGAAAAAATAGCCTTGGGGATCAAGTCGACTGAAGATTTTCTCTTTTTATTAATTTTCCAACTCATGTGTGTGCGTTATGGTAAACTATTCGAACTTTGAAGTGTTAACTCTCGTGATTATGTTTTATTTTTAGTAAAAACTTCGTCAGTGCGGTTGATAGAGATGTTGTTTAGATATTCTTTCTGTCCGATTACGATAACAGATATTTATGTATTTTTTTCCTCGTAATTTAAAAGGAATTCTTTGTATTGAGCAATTTCAAAGAAATTGCATTTCGTAATCGGCACTTGAACAAAAATTAGTCGATGTTTCGAAATTGCACGATTTGTTGCCCGTTGGATGATTTTTTAGTATTTAATCAACAATCAGTGCACCTCCTCTCAAGAAATGAATTTTTTATGAAGTTTTCTTCGAATTTAGTTTCAATAAAATGTATTTTTTTAAATTTGTCAATTTTTCAAATATGGTTCAAAATTGATAATTTTTCAGAAAAATTTTATAATATTCGAATTTTATAAAAAATACACATTGCAAGGTGTTTAACGATCAAGCTAAGTCAAACTGGTCAAGATAAGTCAAGCTTTTGACCAAGAGGTCAAGCTAGTCATGCAAAGTTAAGCTTTGTGATCTTGAAGGTCGACGTTTTTTCAAAAATTGAAACAAATTTCCTTTCACACTTAATAAATATTTTAAAAAATAAAAAACGAGCTCATTGTGATTTTTTTAAATTATCATTTTTTGAAGTTATGCCTAAAAATATAATTTTTTGGGGGGGGAGGCATTAAAAAAGTTTAAAAAATCATCAAAAAAGGTCAAGCCAAGTCAAGCTTTTTGCTCGACAAATTTTGTTTAACACCATGTATTGATATATTTCAAAACAGAAATAGTATTTTTCGAAAAATGCGAACCAACTCGTGTCTTTCTACCCATTTACCTGATATTTTATTTTATTCAAAAGGTTACAGGAATGTCAAATATTAAAATTGTACAGCGATTTTGAAAATTAGAACAAAATGAATTTAGTAAATAGGAATATTTTATATTTCACATTATCAAATGTCAAAAAGTTAACAAAATGTCGATAAATTGTTCATCAATTTGGAAAATTACAAAAAAGAAAAACAAGACTTGAATATGACTTTTTAATAAAAAAAAAAATCATGTATTCAAAAGCTTTAGCTCTAAAACAAAATTCCTTTTTTTTTCTCAACATGGATATTGGCATATTATAATGCTGGAGATCAATCCATGAAAATATGTGAAACCAAATTTTCTACACCAAATTTTGACATTTTTCTGCAAATTTTCAATATTTTGTCAGACGTTAAAAACTTGTAAAAATTTTGGCCAATCGATAATAAGTATACAATATACATTCATGTAATAATTGGTACGAGCCATAAAACCAAATATTAAACAGAGAGGTTTTAGATAAGTAATTCGAATAAAAATTAGTTTCAATCACCAATATTTTGAGTGATGCAGTTTTACTGATGAAAATCTGCAAGAATTCCTCTCAGTTTCATTGATTCTGATTTTTAAAAATACCACACAAAACTTCAACAAAACTGAATTGCATCGACTCATTGATTAAAAAGTTAGATCACCCTCCTCTCCTCTTCCATGGTGTCCACTATTATTTCAGAAATGATTTTCCCTGACTTTTCCAGGTTTTCCAGACCAATTTTTCGAATTTTTCCAGACCTTATAAATATGATATTCGTAAACCAGGGAAAGAGGGGGGGGGGGTAATTTTTTCGCGTGATGTACTTACATCCCGAAATTTTGTATAAAAATGATATAAAATGCATAGGGTCTTACGATTTTTTTTCAAAATCACTAGATACTTTTTACGAGATCTTTAGATGCCCTTCTTCGGGTCAAAAAAAATATTCAAATTCAATTCTGAAAATTTTTCCACCCATCCAACTCCCCCTCGCCACAAAAATTTGAAAATTTGAATTTATTACCTACAGAAAAAATTTAAATAAAAAGGAAAAACCAAGTATTCCCACGCAAAATTAAGTTTTGAAACATGAAAAAAATTATGCCAGGGTGTTTACCAAATTGAGCGAATACAAATTCGGATTTTTCCGGGCTAAAAATTCAAAATTTTCTTCACATTTCATTCCCCCCCCTTCCCCTCCAAAATGAAAAACACTTGTCTCAAAATTTATAAATTCACGCAACCCCTTGCAATTTTTTAGTTTGTACCAATAAATGAAAAAGTGAATGAGAAGGTAAAATATAAATCATTTTATGAAAATATATAAATGTGTTGAGCCCGAGCGAAGCGAGGGCGAAAATTTTTTCGAAAAAAGATCTTCAAAAGATGAAAATTTACCACTTTTCCCTCATTCATGTTTTCTAAAACATGTCCAATAATTTCGATTTTTGTTCCATTCCCTCCCTTTTTTTTCAACATCGTGGTCAAGGGCATCATGACGTTTCTTTCTCATTACAGCTCATTAAAAAGTAAGTTTCCAAGATACTTAAGATTAAAAATAAATTCTGTAGAAAGAAAAAGTGTAAATTACCCCGAGCGTAGCGAGGGAAATTTTTTTTGGACAATTCATAATTCAATGGACAAAGACATGTATTTTAAATATGTATCAATTTTATTGTACATTACGACCGACAAAAAATGATGAATAAGACAATAACTGGATAAAAGATGTAATAATTTGGCCCGAGCGGAGCGAGGGCGAAATTTTTTGAAAAATTTATAATAAAATAAGCAAAAAAACATTTTTCTAAATGATTTACATTTTTTGGGATTTTTGAAAAATTCCAGAGAAAATTCCAAAATTCCCTGACTTTTCCCTGACTTTTCCAGACCACCAAAATTCCCTGACTTTTCCCGGTTTTCCCGGTTCTCCAGAGAATGGACACCATGTCTTCTCTCTTATGAGGAGGAATTTTCGAAAACAAGGAATCCATATATATTTTTCTGTAGTGAATTCATGATTTTCCATTGACTTCGACGTCTCTGAGACATAAATAATGCTCCCAATCAATTTTTTTTAATTAGGTACCTATTAAAATAAATTAAAAGAATAGAGAAAACTTTAATTTTCGTTGGATAAAATAAGAATTTTATCTAATGATTTTTAAACGCATTTTTATTTTTTGGAAGACAATTTTTTTATTCTAAATACCTACATACATAAGGTTAATTCTCACTTATATTCATTTTCTAGACTATTTTTTACTTTTTTTTGCTTCAATTATTTACTATAAGGGTAAGGTTGCCATATTTCGACCACTTTTTTTCAAACTTCCACCAATCGAAGACTTTTTGAGATAAAAACGTCGAAAATGTCTTCAAAAATACCTTGATCCTTCCTCTACCACTCCTTAAAATTTTGAGCCGATACAATCATTTTTTGTATTTTTTGCGATTTTTTTTTTCTGAGGGAACTCAAAAATCGATTTTGAAATTTTGGGTTCCTAATTTCGACCACCAGCTGATTTCGCCCGCATAGAGCGGAATCTACCCGAAAATAATTTTTTCATATTCTTCTTTCACAGATAAACAAAATGAGACCAAAACGACAACCCTACAGCCAAAACTCGCGGAGAAAATCAATCGCATTCAAAAAACAGATTACATAAGATAGTATAGCTGGTCGAGATTAGGGCACCCCAAAAAATTTGAACTTTGGTGAAAATTTTTGTTGCGTATCTCCAGTTGTTATCAAAAACGATGATTTTATCGAAATCTGACACCATGTCCCATCACTATTCACAATTGTTTGGTAGAATTTATTAAAAAAATTATTCATAATTTGAGATCAAAGAATACGTAAAAAATAATTTCACCCATGCGATTTCGTTTTTTTTTTCAATTTTCTCCGCTAATTTTGCCTGTAGGGTTGTGATTTTGGTCTCAAATTGTTCATCTATGAAAAAGGAACACGAAAAAAAATGTTCGTGTAGTTTTCGTCCATAGCGGCCGAAATTAGGAAACTGTCGAAGTTAGGACATATTACCCTTACTTTCTTATTTCAAACTAAATTTCATGAATTTTTCATGCCCACTCTCCAGAAATAATAACTTTTTCACGACTTTTAATTTAAGTCCTATTAAATACCCTAAAAAAGCGAAATAGTTGTTTCTATCATACAGATCACAATAATTACGAATAAAATCTATTGAAAATTCTAAAAAAACCTTGAGGAGGATTCCCCTATGCTAAATTTCGTTCACAGATAATACATTCTCAAGTTTATACCAACAAACCACCCGTATGGCACAGGCACATCATCATCTATTTGATTTGCTCGTTAGTTCGAGTACCCTCTGCTATAATTATTTCATCGTCCGAACCATAAAGTCAAGGAAATACCGAGTAAAACGTGACAATTCCTTTCGGTTGTTCGCGTATCAACCATCAATCATTCCATCGCAGGATAATTCAAATTATACCATACGTGTATCTCCATACATAACGAGCATCATCTAGATCTGCGAACCAATTCGTCGCCAAATTCAAAAAGAAAATTCCTCGGTTATACAAGAGCGTAAGCAGAACAAGTTGCAATTAATTACTTGGGCAAAAAATCTCTCGCAGCGTAATATTTAAGCTATTCATTCTACAGAGGGCGAAATTCGAGATTATAAAATTAATATATAATTTACATTGTTCTCCACGTGTTTATACGTATACAAATCATTACGTATATCTACAATTTCGCAGCGGGGTATCCGTGTTTTAAAAACAAATGAAAAAATTATCGCCATATTTTCACTTTCTATATAGAACAACGAATTCATCGTATATAGATATACCCACTGAATTACGCGGTAGGTGTTTTTAGTCTCGGATGCCCTAGGGTATCTCATTCTATGCCCAAGACAAATACATAATACCTGCAACAAAACCCATACGTCGAATTTTCATTCATCAACGTCTCCTGCATCTATTACATATCGAATACGCACACACAGTACACCCACAAGCGTCTAGTCGACTTATAGGTATATAAATATCCACATTCTTGCCTTCGACTCTCGCAGCATCTCGTAAACAATATCGGAAAATTACGTAACCGCTGGATGGATGTAACTTCAAAACAAAAAGTTTACTTTTCGACATCGATACGAAACAGATGTTGTTGGCCAGTTGGCGTTTCATCATCAGCATCCAAAATTCCAACTGCAGATCTCATACATTCAAAACAAATACACGCCAGCGTAAATCAAATAGAATAATATCAAAGCAGGGCAATGCCCCACGATTCTAAATACCAATGAAAGCTCAAGTTATACACCCAGCTACATCTTAAATAGTATCACTATCACTACTACATGTCTATATGAAAAGAGAGCAGCGTTTAATGTTACTAGTACGCCGAACAAAATTACTCTAATCTATATACCGTGTATACATAGTCGAGTTACATGGTAACATTTCTTTCAGTACTCATCATTAAAGGTTAGACCTACATACAAGTTCGCCGACGCCATCGCGACGACAACAGGTATACAGGAGTGTCATTGCAACAGATATAGTGAAAAATGACGCCATTGCCATTATACAGCTTAGCTTCTAATTAATTCTTTTTGATTTTCTTTCGACTGAATTTTTAATTATAGATTATTAATGGCGTAACTTCTTTGAAAACAAATCCCATAACGAAGATTTTCCTATCGTATTTCGTCGAGCGAAAAATTCCAAGACTAATTTTAAACTCCGTAGGAGAAAATTATACGAAAATCTCAATTTCGAATTTTAATGAGTGTTTTTCCATTCAAAGGCGACGAATTCAATAGAAAATAAATTCTCGATATCTAAAAATAATCCAACCGTATTTCGTGTTTTTTTTTCAATGTTTTGAATTCGCTTACATACGAACTCGGTAGCTATAGAAAACGACTTGTATCTTATTATTGATCGGAAAACGAAACCATTAAAAATTCAATAGAGAATTATTTCCGAATATTAAATTCGAAATTTTCAGTTCTCGTGATTCGTTGATATAAATGGTACCTTGCCTGTACAATCCGTTTGAATTTTTACGCCAATTTTGAATAACTTTTACTAGGTTTTGAAAACGAATTTTTCATCAAATATTAGTAGCATTTTTACATTGTGATCTCAACAATTCTGTCTCGAATTACGGTTTATAGTTAAGGTTTTTGATTTTTTGGGAGATGGGAGGGGGGTCGGTTGACAGTCAAAGTTAATGGTCAAATGCAAGAAGGAAGAATAAAAAAGACGGTAAAATGATGATTATTTGGATTGGGATTGAGAAGCCAACACCCAGTACTAAAAAAATTTGAATTTAATTGATTGACTTTTATTCCTTTGATCATAATTAACCATAAAAAAATGAAAATTATTTCGGTTAATGATTACGGTTACGGTTTTTGAAATTTGTTGTTACAAATTATGGTTAAGGTTACAACTTTGGACCAATTTTTCTGCTTAATTTTCGGTTACCGGTACGGTTATACGGTTACGCTTAGCATCCCTGATCCAAGTCAAAATATATTCTAAGTTCAACTTTTTTCAACCATATATAAATTTTTTCAATCCCTTTAATTCTAATTTTTTTTCAAAGCTGTATCCAATTTTAATATGTATTTCTCCACCAGTAAGTAAAATTTTTTAAATATAAAATTCTCCAAATTTTTCCGACTTTGATTTTGAATTTTTTTTGATTTCATATTTTTATTAATTTTTGAAATTCCTTCTAATTATTCACTTATTCACTGAGTTGGAAGAAATTTCAAAAAACGTGAAGGAGATAAAATTTTTGGAAAAATTCGAATTTGAAAAAAAATAGAAGAAACATTTTTAAATTATTGGAAACAATTTTCAAGTTGGAAGAAATTTTTAAAATAATGGTGTTGTAAAAAATTTGAAAAGCTTAGTTAGAAAAATGTGACCCGTGCAAGGAAAAGGTACCTGAAGTCGGAATTTTAAAAAATTAGTTTTTTTAGCTAATAAAATAATAAAGGAGACCATAAGAAACATATTGAAATTTTGATGAGCATCTAAGATAGATTTTTCGCCGAGATAGAGACATTTGAAGTTGGGAAATTCTCGAATTCCAAAAAAACAAAATTCCGAGAAAAACGCGTTCAAATTTTTTACTCATGTTTTTTTAGGTATCAATCATCAAACAAGCTGCCAAAACTACTTTCTTATGCTAAAATTTCACGGAGAATTCATTTCTGACGTCGAAAATTACCTTAGGAGAAGAGAAAAATGAAAAATTCAGCATTAAGATGCGTTTAATTTTGAAAAAAAAATCTTTACAAAAAGAAATCCTGTTTTTCATGCACTTATCAATCATCAAAAAAGCTGCCAAAACTACTTTATTATACTAAAATTTCACGAGGAATTCGTTTCTGATGTCAAAAATTACTTACGGAGAGAGGAAAATGAAAAAATTACCATTTTAATGCGTGTAATTTTGAAAAAAAAACTGCATTCGAGAAAGAAATCTTAGTATTATTCATTATTAAAAAAATTACAAAAAGTACATATAACTTATTTGAGACGTTCCGTTTAAAAAGGGACAACTTATGTTAAAAGTTGTTTTCGAGATTAACGCGAAATAAGGTGTTTGGGTTGAAATTGTCGATTTTCGGGTTTTGGTCGATTCGGATAGAGAATTTCATCCTCTTTCACTTGGTATGTTTGAAAAGTTCCAACAGAGTTCGCAAGTAGCAGAAAAACGTGTTTCATTTTTTATCAATTTTTTTTGCATTTTTTAAAAAAAAAATTACATGAAGAACATTTGAAAGTTAAATATCTTTGAAACATGGCTTTGTGGAGAAAAACTAACCGCTTATAGCAGAAAGCAAATTTAATTCTCTACAATTTTGGTAATAATAATTTTTTCATGAAAACGCTTCCTTTCCTTGCAAAATCTAGTTTTATGTCAAAAAATGAGAAAAGTTGAAAATTTGTCGATTTTTCATTCATGAAGAACATTTGAAAGTTAAATATCTTTGAAACATGGCTTTGTGGAGAAAAATTAACCGCTCATAGCAGAAAGCAAATTTAATTCTCTACAATTTTGGTAATAATAATTTTTTCATGAAAACGCTTCCTTTCCTTGCAAAATCTAGTTTTATGTCAAAAAATGAGAAAAGTTGAAAATTTGTCGATTTTTCATTTTTGAACAATAAGATGCCAACTAAGTATTTTTGACAAAAATAAATGCCGTAATCTGAAAGGAAATTTCGCGCTCTACAATTTGCTTCCATTCACATTCTCCCTAAGCTGCTTCTTTTTCTCACAATTTCGTTTTAAACGCTAAAAAAATGAAAAAATGGGGGAAAAATTTTTTAAAAACTTTAGCTCGTTTTTCTCGAAATCAACTTTTTTCAACTTTCAATTTCAAAAATTCATAACTCCGCGAATTTTCAATGAAATTTTTCGTTCTGGTCTTATTTTGTTCAAAATTTTATGGACTATAACGCAGTGTGAATAACTCGATTTTCAAAAATCCGAATAAGTTGTCCCTTGTTATACGGAACGTCTCATTTTCGATGAACGGAAAACGATTTTGAGATTTTTAGTTTTTTACGTTTACGGACAGTCTCCAAAAAAATGGTACATTTCATGACCGCATTTTGGAGCGCACATCGATTTTTTTAACGTTCCGACTTTAGGTACTTTTTCTTCAGTCGGTTTGAACGTCATTTAGACGTGTTCTAATAGGTTATTCGAAGTGAAACTTTGTTAACAGATGCGTAAAGGTCTGAACTACTGGAACATGCAAAAAAAAACATTTTTGAAAAAATTGTCCACTTTTCGTTTTTTTGCTTTAACGCAAAATTCAGTTTTTCGACTTTAGGTATCCTGTCCTTGCAAGGGGCACAAATTTATTAATATTAAAATTTTCCCAACTGTATAATTTTTTCAAAATAAACTTTCTCAAAATTTTTTCAAATTCATCTAAATTTTTTCCTATTATTTAAAAAATTTTCTTCATTTTTTTAAACTTTGAATTCAAAAAAAAATTGTCAATCTCATGTTTTTCACAATTTTTTCGTCTCAATAATTGAAAGAAATAAAAAAAATCAAAATTAAAAAAAAAAGAATTGAAGAATTGAATAAATTCAGAGTTGAAAAAATGTGAATTTGAAAATTGGAAAAACAATAACTTCAAAAAAATTCAAAGCAAAGAAAATATTTTTCCAATTTTGAAATTTTCATCGTTAAAATCCCATTTGCAGTAAAATTATTTAGGAGCTAGTGATGATGGGGGAACTGGGTGAAATATCACAATTTTTCTCAAATAACTATTGGACTTTCATCAGAATCATTCACTTGCGGCATACTTAATCATGACGTCATCCGTGTATGTTTTTGCAGAGATACCGTGCTGCAAGATTTCTCAAATTAATAAAAAAAAAAGTAGCAACTAGATGACTGGCAATTGAGAATTTCGTTCCAATTTTTTAAAGGAATCTGGAATTCAAATGTTTTGGTTGTTTATTTCGAACCTATATCAATTTCTTTCGAAGCTCAAGAACTCCTAAAACTGAGAACTTCTTGCTCATTGGTCTGCATCAAATGATGTAATTGATTCGCAGACGAATTTGAATATTATTTTAAAAAATCAAAAAAATACGCCCTCGATCAGCAACGTGGACGAAAAGTGACACGTAAATACGCGGCTGCAAAAAAAAACTTTTTGCTTTGAGTCATGTTCTTCTTATCTTCGCAAAACCACAATATAATTTCTTTCGAAATGGATATCATTGAGCTGAGTATTGAACAAAAAGTTCTGTCATTCTGCTGTGTTTTCATCATAGTCATATTAATCGCGATTGGAGGTAAGTAGACGTAATTTATGCACATTCAATAATTCATTTGATATTTTATTATCATCTCAAAGAATCTCACCAGTTCAATGAAAAGAAGGACTAGTCGATTAAAATTTATTACGACACCAAAGATGATAAAACTTTTAGCCACGACGATTCCTTTTTTGAAAGCCTACGTACTTGAGATCAGATGACTTTAAACCAATTATTCAAAACACTCGGCATTTTTTACTTCGAATGTTTCTTTTTTACAGTTGTCCTGTATTATCACTCAGAGTCGGATGCACGCCAAAGAGATAAAGCTCAACGAAGTAATGCCTTATATTTTGTCTACTACAAATTCAAATCTATTCTATACTGGATTAAAGTATAAATGTAATGAAGTAATGTACCAACTTACAGAATGCAAAGAATACATGGATCTGGCTTGTTCTCTCAGCCCCCCTGGTCATAAGAGTTCAGATAAAATAGTTGGTGGAGATCGAGTTCCTGAAGGGATGCTTCCTCATCAGGTATTTCTATTTCAATTAGGACGTACAAACTCATAACTGTTTATACAACGTCAAGCCATGCAATAAATGTTTTCCAAGGTATTCATAGTGACTATATTAAGAGAACTTGGTGTACCGGTGGATGTAACACAATGTGGCGGTACCTTAATCAACGAAAAATTTATACTGACTGCAGCTCATTGTACACATAACATCCTGTAAGTGGTCAACAAATCATCGATCATCATACGGTTCTATCTTTCTACTGATTTTTTTTTCATAGGTTGGACGACCTACGGGTGCTAGTGGGTAAAATAATTCTCGATCCTGCTGAAACCACATTGAAGAAAGTTAAGAAAATGCACATACATCCCAACTATGTTTACTCCATAACTACATTCGAAGCGGATATCTGTCTTTTAGAACTTGAAGAAAATGTGATATTTAGCTCAAATGTACGGCCAATATGCCTCAACACCAAGTTTAAAGGATATCATGATTCAATGATTGCCTCAGGTTGGGGTAAAACTGAACCTGGACCAGGTATGTTTTCTTCATAATATAAAATGAACGGGATGGAGAATAGACCGTTTGGCAGCATAAATTACTAATGAAAAACTATAAAAGTGATATAAAAATCCATAAAAAAGCTCTGTTTTTTTCGCAAACTATTAGAGTAACTATACGTTTACTTCTTTTTTATTCTTTTCGCATTTCCTATCGAGGAGCTGTATGAGCAGGGGTGCGGTGAGGGCATATTTTTGATGAGCAACTCATCGTTGAAAATTTTAGGGGGCCTTATTAAATTGCAAAGAATAAAACTTTAATTTAAAAATGGATAAAAATTTCAATTTTAAATTAAAAAAATGAAAATACGAGTATAATTTGACAAAAATTCATTTAAAAAGTCCCTCCACCCCCTAAAATAAGGCACCCCCCCCCCCATAATGAGACCGCCCCCGAATAAGTTTTTCAAAAAAATTCGCCCTCGCTTCGCTCAGGCCAACTCATCACATCAATATACCTACAATTATTTAGTTACGCTTCAGGCCTTCCCCTAAACATTTTTTTCTCAATTTTGGATCCAGTTCACAAAGTATGCCAGCTCACGCCATCCCACCTCTCCATGAAGTAGAAAATATCTTGTTCAAAGCTCAATGAAAAATACATAGCAATTTTTTGCAGTTTCAATATGATTTTTTATAAAAAATTTCGATTCATTTATTCATTTTTTTTTAAACTGTTGCCCATTTTTGCACCCCCACCCTTTTTTTTATAAATATACTAAAACTTGAAAAAATGAGGATATTGGTGAAATTAGGAGGGGCATGCTTGGAGAATGGGGGAAGGGGCACTCATCGTTGACTCAGGGGGGGGGGGTCACCGCACCCCTGTGTATGAGAATTAAAAGACGAAAAGCTACTTGGAGTAATCGGAGTTGCAAAAAGAACAGAGCTACAAATACACCGTCATAATGAAAAATATTTCTACAAGTTGCGAACGCTTCGGTTTACCTGAAAATGGTAGAATTACACTACGATAATGAAGTAGAACAAATCTGTCGTCTAACATTCACAATTAGTTACAACACACCCAGAAAAACAGCCATCTGTTTAGCACATCGCACACAAGGTGTACATCTGGTAAGACGGCAATAAATTCGCATAAAAATTTACGAGTGAAATCAATTATTATTTATTTAATCCAACCGAATTTCACTTTTTTTACACAGGGCGATTCTGGAGGACCCCTTCAGGTTAGGTTGAAAAACAGTTGTGACAACACATGGGAACAAATTGGTATTGTTTCAGTGGTCGGATTAAATTTTTATACGGACGGAAAGTTGACCATACAAATTTTCAACAAAGTGGAATACTATCTTCCCTGGATTGCTAGCGTAGCTTGGCCAGATTAGCAATGAAATTTTCCATCGACTTTATCCATTGACCAACTTTTCCAACATAATGAAAAAATTTTACCACAATATGGATAAAAAGATATAAATAAAGATATTTTTACAAATTTTGAAGTTTTCTTCACTCGTACGTAAAATTTGACAAATGTCATAAAAATTTGACTATTTGACATCTTTTATTGCTTTTGATACATTCTACGGAATTTCCTCGACGAACATTTAATGATTATGACCTTGGGGTAGAACGAACGGGAGGGGAATAATGACAAAATTGCACTTCCAGTCCAAAAAATTAGATCTGAGTCGAACAATTTTTGCAGTCATAAAAAGTAAAATCATTAAGTATATCAAAAATAACCAATGGTCCATTCGATTTTCAAGCTAAATTTCTAGATTTTCCCCGATTTTGTAATTCTGATACTGGATATGTACAAGAAAAATTACGCAAATGTTATGGCGGATAAAATAGAAATATCAGTCTAAAAATTCTTTTCAGTTTTTTTATCTGAAAACCAATGTGGTGGTAGTAGTACCGTAAAAAATCATTTTTGACCCAAAAATGGTATATCTACATTTCTCCGGGGAGACGTGACCTTGAAAAAACAATGGTACCTATTTACGATCTGCACATGAATTGAAACGAGATTTGGTGAGTAGTACAAGAAATTGAATATGACCACCTACAAATTTTTTCCATTCTTTTTAACCAAAGAATAACCTAAAAAACTTTTGAGCTTAATTGCTTAAATTTCAAGATTTGAAAGATTGAATTTAGAGCTTAAAACTCAGAAACTTGAATTTCAAGAAAAAAGTTTGGCTGTATGATCGGAACACCCTCAACTGCTTCAAAGTTTGCAAACGTTAAATTTTTTCATCAAAATCCTTTTTTTTCTGCTCGAAGCCATTTTTGGAGCACCAAAAGGCGAAATATCATTTTCAAAATAATTTTCTTGAATTCCTTATTAAATTTCGCATAAAAGCCAATAAGAAAAAAACAGAATTTTTCATCAAATTTTTTTTTATTGAGGGCCTTTTTTGAAGCACTTGCGGACCTTCAAATGAGCTTTTTCGAATTCTCAGTTATATTTCCTACAAAAATAACTAAGAAAATGATAAATGATTTTTTCATTTCATTTTTTGTTTGAGGTAATTTTGAGGGCATTTGGGGGCACTACACGGCCTTCGCCGCCTTCGGGCCAACTTCTTTGAATTTATCATTTTACTTATAAAATTACTACAGAAACGAGTCTTTTTTTTAAATGTGTTTTTCTCAAAAAAGCTGATCTTTGAATTACCTACGTTGGTTTCTTGAAACCGCGCCACATATAGAATTTTGAAACCTGGGTAAAAGAGAGTGGAGTTTAGTAAGCCTTAAATTTCGATATAGGTAATTTTTTAAAAAAGGGAATTGTTTACAGTTTGTTATTTTTTTCAACTTTTGATTTCAAACTATACCTATTAAAAAAAATTAATCAAGTTTTCAAATGAAATTCCCGCTTTCTCTGCTATCATTCCAAATGAAAGAAATTTAAAATGGCTTAGCCTCCCTACACAGAATACGAAAATCTAAAAAGCAAAATTCGTACTTTCTCGCTTTATGTCGAAATTAGAAGTGTCAAGATATGTTTAAAAAATGGCAAAAACAAGGATCACACAGGCAAAAAAAATCAAAAACTGAATGATTTTAGGAAATACTTTCAAAAATACAAAGATATTTTTTATGAGTAGTATGAGTAGTTACATGAAGCAAAGCGAAAGCAAAATATTTTTGAAATATTACGTTCAAAAACAAAAATTCACAATTTTTTCAATTTTTGACCATTGAGGGATTTAAATTCCCATTAACTCAATAATGTAGAACTAAGTTGGAAAAAAATTGTGCCTAATTCGTGTGAAAAATCCCCTAAAATCGTCCTTTTTGAAGTTTCGTTCTGGAAAATTTGGAAAAATTGGTTTGGAAAATCAGGAAGTCAGGAAAAATCATTTCTGAGAAAATTTACAGTGGTCGTCCTATCACTTCCGAACCCCTCAGCCTCATCGGATAATTCAGAATGTCAAAAGTTCACCTCAGCAATTCAGTATTACTTGAAAAATTTCATATGAAATATAACTCTTGAGCTTGACCTATTAACTCTCATTCGATCTGCGATTCTGCATCGATGTGAAAAAATTCGCCAACACACAACGCTATAAATGTTTTTCAAAATCCCAATCCCATTTTAGAAAAATGGCAAAAGAAATAATTATGTCAACAATAACTTCTTGCTCTAATATCATATATTGATTTCTGTTCATTAATTATTATTACGGCGAGCAAAGTATTACACATCTATGGTCTCATTATTTCCCCCTTCTTTTTTGCATACTTATTTTTGTTTTATGCAACAGTAAGTATGCGTTGGAATGCGTTGTTATGCCGGCTATTGATAGCGGAATTTTATTAATGCATTGTTTAGCTATCGAAAGTGTAATTGGAAATTTCTCAGTTTTGATAAAATTTCAACGATATTTATGGATTAGCAGTATTCTTGGTGAAATCATGTATTTTTTCATTATATTTTTAATAAAATAATTGGATGGGTTAGATAAACTCGGGGGAAAGAGAATTACTTCAATTTATTCTTTCAAAATAATTGGAAAATTTACGAATTTTCTATTTTTACGCCTGGATATCTTTATTGAAAAATCTGCAGCTAATTTGAATTTTTCTCATCCAATCAACTCAACTTGAAATCGACCATCCGGTGGAATATTATTAAATTTTGTACGTTAATTGCGAATTCGCGACATCGACACCTTAGATGCGATATTGGCAATTCGGCAGGGCGATTTCGGAGATAACGCATTATAACCGAATCAAATTCTCTGATAAATGTTTACCACGTCAAATTGACGAGTTAATAGTTAATTAAATCGCGATCATTATCTATTTAGTTGGGTATTTCTTCTAAAGTCACATTCTTTAATCGTTTACCTGCCTACGTTCGTGGCTTGTGTTTGGTACACGAGCTAGATATCTCTTTATGATAACGAGGTACTGCGGGTGTCTCAGTTGTCAGTTGATATAGTTATTCTTTTTTTCCTTCCTTTTTCAATCTATTAATAGAAACGTATTTTGGCAGTTGATTTGTTTACATTCCGTCGCGGTTTTCAGCATTATTTTGCGGGTGAGCATTCTAAGGTGTGCTCGTGTTTCAAAAAACGATTTTTAATCGTTTCGCTCTTCCAAATGCTTCCAACTTGTTCGAGTAGTTCTTACGACAACGAATGTTTCGCAAACATCGAGTAGCGACTAGCGAGTACTAAATCTTCGGTAAATTCTACCGGTATGGTAATAAATGATAAGAAAAAAGCCCGAACTGAAAATGACGGTTGTTCAGCACCACTGTATATACTAAATGTAGGTTTGTCGATTTAATTATACGCTTATTAACCGCGAAGCCTCGAAATTACATATACAAATTCCTCGAGGTAAAATGATGTACTCGTATTTTACCAGCACCGTTTAGGTACCAAACAACGGTAGCAATTTTTTATCGACTGGAATTCATTGTAAGCGACATCGACATCGACGGGGATAAATTGTGAATTTTTTTCTACGCCTCCGGTACTGATTAAATACCATCGTGATTTGGAAATACACGTGAAGACGTCGATGAAAAATTATCGCGAACGATGCACACACCCGAGTGGTCAATTTGAATTTTTCGCTGGCATACTTTCGCTCGTCGAAAAGAACGTATTTTGTGAGTCGTCCAAAAAGTAAACTAAATACTTGGTACGAATTTTGAATTTTTTCGTAGTTTTAATTATCTACATCCGGAATGTGGTAAAAGGATTGGAAATTTTCCCTTTATTATAGTTGAAGTTCTGTAGTTTGAAATAGATAATGAAGGTTTAATTTACGATTTGACGTAAATTATGCAATCAAATTTATCAAAATGACGTTAATGAAAAATTGATGATAAATTCGCGCGTATTACTATTTAGGTTACTTTATTTTTTCTTCTTCAAATTACCATAACCTTGGTCTAATTAGATTTTCGTATCTGGTTGCGACTATTTGACTTTTCACAAAGGGGACTGTGATTCATCGTAAATGAGCGAAGAATATTTGAAAGAAAGTCATATCCGTGAGTTCAAAAATTTCTCAAATGGCATAAAAAATTTATACTTTGAAAATTAAAAAATAAAGAAAAAAATCTTGCCTGGGATTTTGTAACTATCTAGAAAAAGTTGATCCTTGAGACTTGGGAACTTGGTGAAATTTTGAGTCTCTCATCTTGTTCCTAGCCTCTCCTGATTCCTTCAGTAATCAGTAACCTTAAATTTAAGTTTACTGCAATTTTCAACCTAATTTCTTCAAATTTGCTAGAATTGTTGAGCTAGTCAAGTGATATTTCTGGAAATTTTTCATAATTTTCTGTAAACCCCTCCCCTCCCCCTCTATAATATCTCGACCATTTTTCAACGATGGAGAAAAATTCATACAATGTGTCTTTTTCCAAAATTGAAAATTGATGGAAAATTAAAAGTAAGTAAATATCCAATTTCAAAAAATTTTTAATTTCTTGAAAATGTTTGAACAGTTAGATTTTGAGAGCAACTAGATGAAAGTGAAGGTCAAATTGGAAAAGTCACATTTCTAGTAGATCCAGGCACACCTTTTTACTACCTTTTTACCCTTCTTCAAATTAAAAAAAATATATAAAAAGATTAACCCTAGTACGAGTAAAAATACCTATTGTACGTACAATTTCAAACAACGATAATTTTTGATCAATGGATAAAAAATTGGATTTTTAACGATTGAAAAAGCACTTTTTTCCCAAAAAATACGATTCAAAAATATGTATTTAGCTTTTTCACAAGTTCGGATGAGAAATTGCTCAGAATCGTAGTGAATACCAGCTTTTTACCTCTTTTTTGTTCGCTCCTAACTCGTTCTCTGTTTACAGGGATTTAGTAAAAAATTTTCTGAAAAGGATATTTTTACGCAAATCATTATGTCTACTGAATCTGAAAAATGAAAATTTTCGCCATTTTCAGGATCTTTTCTGCCATTTTGCAGTAATTTTTCTTACTTCAAATTTGTTCGAAAAAGAACCCCCTTTTTATCCTTTCACTAAAAAATCCAAGAAAAAAGGAAAATGTTGAAAATTCTTGCTTTTTGCAGTAAAATCATGAAAATTCTTGCTATTTTCTAGTTTTCTTGGTTTTTTTTTGCCAGTAGACACTATAGCGATAAGCAAATAATTTTTCCTCAATTTTTTTTCGAGTTCAATTCCTTTAATTTTTTCAACTTGAATTTTTTTAAATATTCCCAAGAATGCTGAGAAATTCTCAAAATTTTCAAAAATTAGTAAAAATTTGAATTTAAAAAATATTGAGAAAAATTTTGAGAAAATTCAAACTTGGAAAAATTCTTGATTTTTTTCATTTTTTCCAAGTTCATATTTTCACAATATTTTCAGAAATTTTTTCGAGTTAAATTTTCTTTCAAAAATCGTTTCCGAATTAAAATTTTCACAATTTTTACAAAAAATTTTCCGAGTGGAGAAATTTAAACAAAAATTAACTTAACAAACTCTAGTTTCAACTTTGAAAAGACTGAAGGAAATTGATATTTTACTCAATTTTTATGACTTCTTTTCATGTTGGAACGAGAGTGATCGTCGACTTGGAAAAAATCTAGTGTTTGAACTCAAATTCGATTATCATAGTTTTGGAAACAATACCAAAACAAAATTTGAACGACGAATGTTCGCTTTTTGGATCATACGTAAGAGAGTGAAAAAACAGAATCAAAATTTGATGTCTGGAAAGCTTGAGAATTGGTTTGGAAGTCACACTCATTCAGTCAAATAATTTGGATCACTTACAACTCAAGAGGTCACAGTTATCGCAAAACTGACAAATTTTTTCAATCCTCTCAGTTAGATAATTAGAGATGAGGTTTTTTCACATTATGTTGTGTTTCGAAGAGCAGATTCCCTCCTCGAACCAATTAATTTTTGAGCAATCACTCAAATGGCAAGTTGGGTACGAAAAACAATTACTCTCGAACCGATACGGCGACTTTCTCATGCCACTCGAGTCAAAATCATGACTTTCATGACTGAGGCACCCCGTAGCACTGCGTGGTTTGATTTTACTCGTAAATCAATTGGAAAGAGTAAGTTATCAGACAGTGGAAGAATCGCACAAGATGAATACATTTAGATTTACTTTCGATGAAAACTCGGCAGTGAGGAATACATTTCACACAATTAACATTTCCTTCGTACACAATCTGCTACCGCTACGCCATTATAATTAGCATAATTCGTTAAGAAATCATGTCGAACGGTATGCGAATCAAAATCCGAGTAAAACGTTACAGGAAATGAATTTTTTCTGCAAAACGACGACGCGATGCGATGTGTACTCGAGAGAAACGTGTGTACACAGCAGTCACGATCATGTTAAATTGAATTTACATCTTAGAAACGTTTCTTACCTTGTAAACTTCGGAGAAAAACCCATCTCCAATTTTTTCGCAAATGAAGTCATCCAAACGAGTCAAATTAGAGACTGCGTGCTTCAGGGCTCGACACGATGACCCGGTGATTCGATAATTTTTACATTTACCGTCATCGGCTAGGATCAAATGTACGTCGTCTTCGCTGGGTATGCATTTCTCAGCGTCCAGAGATGAGCATCGCGGTATTGCAGATTTCGCGTTGAAAAATGGCGTTTTTTCGGATACCGGAGCGGCTTCGCCAAAATTCGAGATCGCATTTTCGCAATAGCCGCTGTCGCGCCCGCTATTATACATCATACGTATGGAACGACGAACGTATTTTAAAGGTATTTGTAACTAAGTCACCATTCCTATGTATCGGCGAGCTTGTTCAATGATAGTTTAGTTCTTCTCCGTACAACATTCGAAAACACCTGTACAAATAGAATAGAAAATATTAATGAAAGTATTCCATATTTTACAGCGAAATTATTAGATAGGAATTTTTGTATCAAAGCTATATAGATCGATGAAGGAATTTGAAACAGACAGAAAAATAGGTACGTTTTATTGAAAATCACGTTTTTTTGTTCCTATTTCTCACGTTGACTGATGGGTTGTGTTAATTATATGAATTTATCTATATCGATTGCTTAAAATCCTTACACTTCATCACGATAATAAGTAAATGGAATAAAAGATAAAATAGACCAAAATCTACAGAGATCCGAGAATTGAGAATAGATAATAACTTCTAATAAAGTAAAAAAAAGAAGTGGTTTTGATATCGAGAAATCCAACGAAATCGATCAATTGATCAAATTTGATTCAAGAAGCAGCAAAATTCATGCTGAAAACCGTTTTCATTTCTCACAAAATAGTGCTTAAAATGGATTCTACAATCGAATTCCTTCAATGTTTAGTTCTACTTCGACTTGTCGGTTCATATGCAACATATCAATCAAACCATATCAAAAACGAAGGAATGCTCAATGGATTTTGAAAATTACTCCAATATCAGCAACGTGACAAACTTTAATCGTAATCGTACTACGGTTATTCTATCAGCTGCTTTCTTTCATATCACTTCTTCGAAAAACATATCATACGATTCACAGTAAAATCACTAAGTCAAACTGTACTTCAACCAGAAAGTTCAGGAAACACTTTTTCGCACGGTCCTACATCCGTATTTTGAAAATGAAAAAGAACTAGGATTTTACCATAGAAACATCTCAAGTGAAATACCTCTCACAATGTTTACTCTTCATCTTACAAAACATATATCTCACGAAATCAGTCCAGCATTCCGTAATGCAATATAATGGTACAAACCGAAAGTGCAATGCTAAAAAACTGCAGTAAATGCAGCTTTTTAAGAATAAATGAGCTTATGATATAAAAAATACCGAGCCAATTAAACTTACAAATAGAACACGAATAATTCACTTCACGTTCGCGTTAAACTTTAAATACACAATATAAATTCCGTTATGGTACATTTATCGAACTTTACATCAACGAATAATTATTTATTTACAAGAAATCAGATTTAAACTCATTTATCACTTATAAACCGATATAAAAAATTACAAATTAAAAATATATTGTAAAAAACACCAAACAACACTTCTCCTCAATCATCACATCT
Organism: Pseudococcus viburni; assembly: GCA_033439095.1. Classification (NCBI taxonomy): domain Eukaryota; kingdom Metazoa; phylum Arthropoda; class Insecta; order Hemiptera; family Pseudococcidae; genus Pseudococcus; species Pseudococcus viburni. The sequence goes on from JAVBJF010000046.1 coordinate 426,904, forward strand.
TCAACTAATTTTAATTTGAACAATGAATAATTTGAACATTTTTGAACAAAATCAACAATACCATTCTCGAAGGAACTGTGAACTACGAATGCCACATCCTATCGACCTCCCGATAATATTTTAAAAACAGTAGGGCCAACCTATAAGTTGTGCTCTGTTAACCAATCACCGTTCAGTATTTTTTAAGATTGGCGCGATTTTTTTTCATTTTTTTCAGCTACTATTTTTCGTATGCAATTTTAATTTGCGAAGATGATTAATTTTCCGCAGCAGAGTTGAACTTGAAATAATGAACTAGCGAATTTCTAATTTGAAGCCGTTCAAACTGATGTCGTGAGTATAGGTAAAATTTAAAAATATTTGGAAACGTTGAAAAAAAAATTCACTCGCGATTTTCAAAAACAATCCACTTGTTCACAACGCTCAAGAATTTGAATTTGAAACGAGCTATAAGTATAATTAAAATTTAAACGACAGTCCATGACAACTGCATTAGTTTTAGTTTTTAATTGTCATTTACATATTTTTCTGCAACACAAACTTGTAAAGATTAAATATCATAATTATTCCATAACCAACTTATTTAATTTTTAAAAAATCAAAAGAATAATATCGCATAGAAATAATTCATAAAATATAACAATATTTTATTGCTTGCAAGATGCAAATAGTCCATAAGTATGTATAAACTATTAAAAAAAGCATTTATTCAACTGATTACGAAATAAGTATCATGGAAAAAACGCTACTGAAATTATTCGAAAAATGTGTGGACTTAAAATCCTATGTTATGGTTTTTACTTTCCAACGGGAGTAAAGAAATCGAAATAAGTTTGAAAAAAAGAAAGCATTCTTATAATTTAAAACGATAATAAATAACAATATTAATCTATAACAATATTAATTCATAGAATTATTATTAATTAACGGTCATCGCAATCCTGATAATTATCACGATCAAAAATAGCTACAAAGCTCACTACATATCAGACTAAACCCAGACAATGATGTAAATGAAACGATTTTCGTTGCTGTATTCAACTTGGTACGAATTCTATGTACATGGATACAATTTTCAATTCTGGTAACAAATTCCTCAATACTTAATGATAACATATAAAATATATATACCGAATTAAAAACAGCAAATTTGATTAAATATAAATTTTTATAATAACTTAGAAGTTTAATTATCCACAGTAAGGATATTAAGACTACATGATACTGTCTTCTCTTAAGTGTTAAAGCAGTAATTCAATTAACGATTAAGTTTCATAAATTGGAGTACGATAGAGGTTGGATATTATACATCATGACCTTATGTTCACATTAGAAGACTGTAATGAAACTCATTAAAGAATGAGGACGGTTTAAAATAAAAATAAAATTCAAATTAATAAAATACATGAACAAAAGAGATGGAAAATTTACTTTGACGGAGATTTTCCATCTTTTGGGTTCATATATTTGTATTGGTATCTTACTCGACTTTAGTTTCAATTTCAAATCAATTTTATTTAAATTCAAATCAGTAGCGAAGGGCTCTATATCAGGAAAAAAAATCAATAATACTTGATGCCAAACAAAAAAAAAGTATTCAAAACTTGACCCGCATATGGTAAATATGTTTAGGCTAAAACTGAAAACGTGTATAAAACTATGAATAAGGAATGTCCACTAAAGAGCAAAAAACAGCGTTGAAAAAAAAATTGATAAGACACAAAAACATCGAAAATAAAAAAAGTAAAACTATTACACCACTTCTCCCGCTTCTTCTAATTTTGCTAAAAATGTAGCAACTCTGAATTCATTATCGACCTGCTTAGCCATATCAATCAATGACAATAGCTTTTTAATTCCCACAAATATTCTGAAACATAAAAAATTGCGATTAATATCTGTGAGTAAGTAATATAATTTTAGGATGAAATGAATCACTGTTATTGAACGCACTTTCGATCACGTAGCTTATTCCTGATATAAGCCACTTCATCCTTACTGAAGACATCAGACTGTTCTAGGACTTCCTTTACGTGTTCAACGTGGTTCAAATTGGGAACATGCAAGACGGCGGAGAATGCAGATAACATTTCCATATCTTCTAATACTTGCCTGTAATAGAAAAGATATTCACTTAGGTGAAAACTTCATACACGAGAGTTTTGAACCAAACAAATGATTAATTTTACCTTCTACTACTCGTACAAACGACCAAGAGTTTCTTTCCTTTTGGAGGTTGTTTTTTGAGGAGGACCAGCAGAGCTTGAAGAGTTAAATTGGAGTATCGAGGTCCAATAGGACCGTAATCTAGTAATCTCTCAATATTATCTACTAATATACAACTTAATTGAGATCTGTAAGCGTCATCAAAAACTTTACGAATGCTAAGACATTTGGCAGATTCAGAAAACCCAATCATATCTTCCGGAGTACAAACTTTAACGAATGGGAAATCAGATCTTTTAGCTATTTCTGCAGCTAACGCAGTTTTTCCGGAATTGGGAGGTCCTATAAATATACAATTATATTATCAGTATTACTTGCAATGAATAAACCATACTTCGTTGAATTAAAATACCTTCTATGAGAACGGAAACAAGTCCTGAGGTTTCAGCAGCTCTGGCCTGTTTAATTAATAAATCTCCGTCAGTCAAGAGTGAACTTACAGGTCCACCCCAGACAATAATTCCAGCAGCAAGACAATGCTCCAGCTGTTCGGCACTAGCACCAAATGCCTGTAAAAAATAACAATGAATTTTTATTCATACATTGTTGATGATTACTAAACAAATTATGTCCATTAAAAAATTAATTTTTGATAAGAAGTTTGAGAAAATAATGATAAAGTATTCTCACAGGCTTAATATCATTTTCCAAAGCATGTAAGAAATCATCTCTTTCAACTTTCAATTTTTCCATCGCTTGTGGGTCAACTTCAACTTTATTTGAAGCCTTGATTAAACGATTCATGGCTGTTGATTGAGCAGCTCTGACTAAACCTTCGATTTCTGCTCCGCTAAAATTTTTCGTTAAGATTGCCAATTCCTAGAAATGATAGTTTTGTATTAATTAGTCGTCTGATTATAGTTATATTTATAACGTATCGTTCTATGAAAATCTAACCTGCAAATCAACATCACTGGCGATCTTTTTATGTTCATACATTCGATAAGAGTGAATTTGTAGAATTTGATAACGGCCTTTTTCATCTGGTAAACTGATTTCCATTTGTACCTAAATCATAGAAAATGTAATTTAAAAAATATGCAGAATTTCAAGAAAATTTTTGGAATTTCTACCAACTTCAAGTCGTCCGGGTCGAAGAAGAGCTTCATCGATCATATCTTTTCTATTCGTCATACCAATGACCAAAATATTATTGAGTTGTTCCACGCCATCAATCTTGGCTAATAATTGATTAACAACGGTATCGTGAACACCAGTATTTCCACCAACGGATCCTCTAGCTTTACAAATAGCGTCAATTTCATCGAATATAATAATATGCAAACCACTGTTAGGACCAGCCTACAAAAATATTAATCAAATTAGTCAAAAATTCATACATTGTAAAATTTAATAAATTGATCGGAATTTCATATCAAATGATTTTATTAAATTTGGAAATAGTATGAAAAATCGACTTACCCTTTTTTCTTCCTCTTCAGCGTCAGCGAATAATCTACGAATATTTGCTTCTGATTCTCCAACGTATTTATCCAAAATCTGAGGACCGTTTACAATTTTTGGTTCTCTCGCATTCAACATTTTACCAATTTGACGAGCCATCAAAGTTTTACCAGTTCCCGGAGGTCCATATAACAGAATACCCTTGACGTGTTTACACCCTATGAATTTTTCAATGAAATTAATGATTTATTAAATTTACCAACATAAAAAATTAGTTGAACTATTTAGTTGAATTCATCCACAGTTAATAAAATAACATTAAATCGGTATTTTACCTAGTTGTTCCACAACTTCGGGAGGAAAAACTCTGGACGCAAAAGCTCTTCTAAAAATAGCATTGAATTCTTTATCCAAACCACCAATTCCCATTTTATTAAAATCCCAATCTGGATTGATGATCGATTGGCGTACAACTTTGCCTTTCGCTTTCCCAGTCAAATTGAGACTAGAACCTTCAGCTTTTTCGAACTGAACAATAGTATCAGCGAGACAACGTCCAATTTTTGTTGCTCGAGGCTTGGATTCTTTACCAGTTTTCACGGCATTAAGATCAGCAGCTGTGTACCAGTATTCAATGAGTACCGAATCTGATAGATTTAAGGAAAAGTAATATTTATACACCATACCTTCTAAGCTTTTCACAACTAAAGATAACATTTTTTTATCCATGAATTGAAAAACCAAGTGTTGTCCAACTGAGAACGCCATTCCAGAAAATTGCATAAGAAACTCTCTAGCCATCTGATCTGTATCATATGCTTCAGTGGTGGCCCTGGAAAAATAATTAAAATATTAAATAAATGATTAAAATGATCAAAATTTCAAGGTTGTTTCGTACATTTTCTTCTGGACAAAATCTGCTTCCACAACAATACCACATAAACATTCCGACACATCGGTTGGTTTCACTTCGATGTCTTGATTAAGAGATAATTCAGCCCATTTTCTTTGAGGAAGTGAAAACCCAATAGTTCCTTGGGCTACTTTATCCTCTTGATCTTGATAGATAGAAAAAACATAGTGGTGACCAGAATTGGTGTTGACTTCAATGTATCTGGCGAAAAAACAAGTTGAAATTAAACAGAAATGAGATCTGAGTTCAATCCAGATATTTTATACGTTATTATATTACTTACTTAACATTAGTGCCGAAATCTCGAGGATGAACAACTGCTCTGTTGGTCACAGATAAGGCATCAGATGGACAGCGTCCAGCTTTCATACGCTGTAATTCCAATTCCATATAAATGATTAGGAAAAGATTTAGAAATACAAATCAATACTAATTGAAATTTAAGGTGTATTCAAATATCCAAACTAAAGACTAGACTACAGATGCTCAATTTCTACGAGTAAACTACAACTAAATGTGATGAAATTCTATAGTTTTTGCAGTTATAAAACTTTACCATTTTGAAGGGTGATGACAAATAGAAATAGCGGAAATGACAAAACCAATGGATGGATTTTGTTATCAAAACAAATTCATAAATTGTATTCAGGCAACCAACTCAACAAACATTCCGCAAAATTTCAATACACCACCGTAAATTTACAATTTTCACATCAACTCAAAAGACTGATAAGTACTATTGATAAAAATATCGATATCATTCAAATTATCATCGATTACAGCTGGGTTATGTAACTTTTTGAACGGATTTTCGATTTACAGCCACGTTTCCCATTTTGGAAACTGAACTGTCTTTTACAAAGCTTTTGGTTCTGCAAAAGTAGTAAAGAGGTAAAGGAGAAGAATCAATACGATTACGTCATCGAATGGGGTTAGTGGGTCACCCTTTACTCTTTGTCCATCTTGCTCCATATGTTTACGAGTCGATATCGAAATCGATCATCATCCCGAAAGTCGATTATCATTTGCAGCTTGTTTTTCCTTCGTGGTGTTTCCATAATGGAAAAATAAGAAAATTCGTGCACTTTTCCGTTAGTGCAGTGCTTAAAGCTGCGTTTATAATAGCCCTAGGTCGTAACGGGCCGCGGCCTCGGCCTTCATGTCCGGTCTATCGAAAGTGGAGTAATTGGATTATTTGACTTCAACTTCGACGATCAGACGATCGTATAATAATATATAATGGACGATTCGTGATCAGTTCATCAACTGTGTCGATTTAAACCTCCAAAAGGCAAAAAATAATGAAATTAATTTACTTTCGAATCAAATCTTTGCGACCAATAGTTCGTTTCAATCCTTAAAATACAGCAAAGGTAGAATATTTTCAAAAAAATTACAACGATCCTTCACTGTGAAACTTTTTTAATATTTTGACTTCTACATTCTTATCAACTTGAGTCTTGTATCTCCAACAAAAACTAGGAAAAATGAACTCGAACACTCTCAAACAGTATAAATCTTCCGTAGATATTCTGTAAAATCCCTAATCTCTGAATGATTTGACAAAGCTGTAGGCGTTTTTTCGAATTGCAAATATTACCATCTGTAATAAAATGATACAGATTATACACAGAAATTTTTTTGATGTAATCAAATGAATAAAATCCACAATAAGTAAGAAAATAACACCTTGACGAAGAGATGAACATCTGCTTTCATTAATTTTAATTGTCATTACAGAAGTTCCTAGTCAAATTGCTAGCTTTGCACGATTAGTTGTTCAACCTCAAGGTCTGCGATTTTTATCCCGTGCTAGAATTAAACTCCAATCATGGGTCTCCATTCGATTCCAAAAAAACGACGAATTATACGATTTACTTTCTCTTCGTTCTCAGCTCAGCTAGCTCATTTCGTATGTTAAATTCACATAAAATCTTGGCGGCATCTATTCCTACAAGAAAAAATACATCACTTTGGTAATGTCGTGTACGTGTACATGGGCAGAGAACTATTTTTCACACACACACTTTTTTCTGATTAATTTTGAATTATTCTACTTTAATTTTTGTACGATTGCAAATTACCACTAATTATTTGAGCAACAGCCGCATGTATATTTTGAACCACTACACGACTTTCGCGATCATTTTGCCATCAATTGCATTCGTTGGTTGAACGTGGACACCAGTACTGCGATTTTCCAGAGTTCACATAAAGTCTCTCAGCAATCGAGAAGCTGATGATAAAATTCTACGAGAATTCGAGAAATTATGACAAAGAATGCAATATTGGTATAGAGAAATAAAATCACATAAAATATTACCGAGAAATGTTGATCTGACTTTTGACAGATCATTCTTCTGATTACTGTTTCATGAAAATTTCACATAAAACCTAGATATAAAAAACTGAGAAAAATTCGAATCGAATTGAATTTTTTTCTGAAAAATTTCAAATCTTTTGAGTAAAAATGATAACTGATAAGAAAATGAAAATAAATAAAAACAATTCGCCATCTTTGTGTGAAATGCAATGTCTACCTCTACCTCTACTACCATACCCGTACCCGTAACGAATTAAACGGGATTTTAGCCCGAGAAAGTTGGTAACATTGCATGGTTTCAGACATGAACAGTTCAAAACTGCCAACCTTATTTTTTGTGTTACTAAAATTCCTAAGTGATATCTAATTTTTATTTGATGTTGTAGTAGTGTGTATGTGTCGTGTATGTGTACTGTGTACTGTGTAGTATGCGTATTTACTATTTAGTGTAATGATAAGTGATGGTAGAAAAATAGAAAATGCGAAGTGTGGTGTGAACTACAATACTACGAAACGAACATTGTAATTATAATTTCAGAAAATGTGAAGTATTAATAATTAGTTAATCCTACTTACTTTACTCCCAGATACTTTGTGGTTGTCTTTGAGTTGAAAAATCAGAATTACCAAGGGGTGCAGATACGGAGTTTGATTCACTCATTTATCAAGTGCTCATATTACGCGGGAAAGTCGATGGCGATATCACAGTGACAGCGATTGTTTTATTATAATAAACTCTACTCTTGGAAAACATGGTAAGCGTAAGCTCTCCTATATTTCTTATTGATGCTCATTTTATTCCCATTTTTCATTTCTTTTCCTGCGAAATAATTTAGTTGATTCCCTCGATAATTATGTTTGGCATTGATTGTTGCAGACGGATATTCGTAAATATTTTTCATTGAGTCGTAGTAAAACCGAAACTTCAACGGCGAAACAATCTTCTTCAAATTCTAAACCACGTAAGAGAGCTTTTATCGAGTCAGACAGTGAAGATGAAAAGGATAAAGTGTCTGATAAAAGTACGGTGTAATCAGAAATCACCCATGTTAAATGAAAACCATCTTGATCCAACTAAGTATCTTTTTGTTTAGAAAAAAAAGTCCAGCAGAAAACCACTAAAAAAGCAATTCCTGCCATAAGCGATTCATCCGATGATGAAAAAGGAAGTGAGAAATCTCGTCCTCAAAATTCAAAACCAAGTTTGTAATCTTATTTTAATTTTTTAGCGCGTATTTAAATAAAAATATAATTTGTTTTTATTTACCGTTATTTTTTAGGTACGAAAGAAGGGAGCTCTAAAAAACGCTCAAGATCCGAAATAATTGATTCTTCATCTGATGAAGTTTCACCTTCTTCTAAAAAGAAAACTGTACAAAGTAATTAATTTGTAGCATTGACTGACATAGATTCGAGAGGATGTCGCATCTAATTATTAAACTGTTTAATAATTTTAGAAAAGCTAGAACATGTTAATGTAAAGTCGAAATTTTTCAAAGAAACATCAGCTTCTGCGATATTTGGTAATCAGCCAATGAAACGAGACAGCTCGCGATTGAAAGAGGTTCAAGAAAAGCTAAAAGAATCAGTAAGTTTAATTTTTATATCCTCGAAAATGATTACGATGAATATTATACAAGACTTCTTTTCTTCAGAAAAAAAAGAAAAATGATATAAAGTTGGATGATGACGATTTCGAAGCTGCGCTTCTTCAGCTCGATGATGTAGGTAGCAATTGGATCGATTCGAACAAAAATTCAAAGTCTAATCATCATCACGACAGCGAAAAAATCGAAAAGAATGTCGAGAAAGCAGAAAACGTCAAATCTCCGGTAAAAAATGCTTCGCCAGATTCAACTAAAAAAGAATCAAAGAAAAATGAGACTAATGTGAAAGAGGAAATCGCCAAATCTCCAATGAAAAGTGCCTCGCCGGATTCAACTAGAAAGGAATCAAAGAAAGATAAAACCAGTGTGGTGGAAAAACGTGTCAAATCTCCGGCAAAAAGTGCCTCGCCGGATTCAGCTAAAAAAGAATCGAAGAAAAATAAAACCGCTGCGAAAAAAGAAGAAAATATCAATGGATCGCTCTCCAATAAAACTACTCCTGGAACATCGGTCAAATTATCTATTAAGGATAAATTGAAGCAGTTTGCTGCTTTTTCAGAACCAAGCAAACAAGTTGGCGAAGAAGTAAACGTTAAAACACCCAATTCTTCAACGTCTAGCGAGAAATCATTGTCCACGAAACGTAGAAGTTCGTCCGATACAGGTTATTCTAGTCTTTCATCTACTTGTAGTTCGCAAAATTCGATAAGCAATGATCAAAGCGAAACTTCGCCTCAAAGTATCAATGTTTCCAAAGAAGTTGCGAAAAAACAGAGCGATTCTGATAGTCCTAGAACAATGGTTAAGTTCAAAATTCCAAGTAACTCCGAAACAAATAAAATTACTGAAGTAAAAGATACAAAACCTGCTCAGCCAGTTCCAGTATCCAGTGAGTGTATGCCATGGGTAGAAAAATACAAACCAGATAGTACGAAAAAAATCATCGGACAGCAAGGAGATCAAAGTAATATGAAAAAGTTGACGAGATGGCTGAATGACTGGTATAAGAATAACGCAGGATCGAAAAAACCAGCATATGTTCCTGGTGAGATATTGAAAGTACTTTATGCATTAATCTGAGACATTTATAACGTTTCATTTTCATTTTCAGGTGGTTGGAATACAGATAAGTCCGGATCTATATTTAAAGCTGCTTTATTATCTGGGCCTCCTGGAGTTGGTAAGATATCGAATTGCCGCTTTCACAAAATTTTTTATTGATAACGAATTAATTCAATTGTTTCTGTGATCATTGCAGGTAAAACAACCACTGTTTCGTTAGTGTGTAAAGAATTAGGATTCGACGTGGTAGAATTCAACGCCTCCGATACCAGATCGAAGAAACTTCTTGAAGAGGAAGTATCCAAACTGTTGACGAATACATCTATTACATCTCTATTTGGCGGTGATGGTAATCTACGTTCATGTTGAAAAATAACTCAATAATTGACCTGGAAACTTACGGAGACTTTTGATTTATTTTCAGGACGTAATTGTTCCATTACCAAAAAACACGTTTTGGTTATGGACGAAGTAGACGGAATGGCCGGCACAGAAGATCGAGGAGGTGTTCAAGAATTAATTCATTTAATTAAAATAACTAAAGTTCCTATCATCTGTATGTGTAATGATCGGAATCACCCTAAAATAAGAAGTCTGGTGAATTATTGTTTCGATTTGAGATTCCAACGTCCGAGAGTTGAACAAATTAAAGTACGTGAAGAACTTGTTCAGTTTCGAAATGATTTTATTACTATTCGTGTTTATTTATTTATTTTTAAAACCATCTGTTTTTATTAGGGATACATGAAAAGTGTTTGTTTCAAAGAAAAATTAGACGTATCATCGGATATCTTAACAAATATCATAACGAGTAGCAATAATGACGTTCGACTTGTATTGAATCACTTATCCATGTTAGCCGCTGATAAAAATACCGGTCTTCAAGCTGCAAAAAAATACGTTAAATTGGTAATGAATTGAAAATTATTCTAAACTCAGTTTGCAATTTGAAAAATATTAATTTTTTATTTGTCTTTCAGAGCCCTTGGGATGCCTTACGTAAAATGTTTTCCAAAGAAGATCACAAAACTATGTCCATACATGATAAATTTGATCTATTTTTCTACGATTACAGCATAGCACCTTTATTCGTCCAAGAAAATTACCTCATGGTGAAACCGCTCAACACGAAGTAAATAAACAAGAATTATTACTTTAAATTATAAAATTTCTATATTTTTCTATTGAAATATATTTTCCAGAACTCAAGGTAAACTTGAAAAGATGAAATTATACGCCCAAGCTGCAGACTGCATTAGTATTGGTGATCAAATAGATAAAGAAATTAGATCCAGTAGTGCATGGAGTTTACTACCGACCCAGGTAAAATATATAATCATTGCCAAAAATGTCAGTGATATAGGTTTTATTTTAACGTATTTTTCAACTTTCAGGCTATTTTTGCAAGTTATGCTCCTGGTGAAATTTTAGAAGGATACTGTTCTGGCCAGATAACGTTTCCATCATGGTTGGGTAAAAATTCTAGAAAAAATAAAATTGATAGATTATTGCAAGAAATACAAATTCATACGAGATTAAAGTAATGCAACAGTTTTTATGTCTACAACATTCACATTGATAATGAAAATAAATGATTTTTTCGATGTTTCCAGAGTATCTGCTAGTAAAGAATCTATCAATTTGGAATATGCTCCTTATCTAAGGCACCATATTTTACAACCTTTAGTAAATGACGGTTCTGATGGAGCAAAAACAGCTTTAGAAAGATTACACGAATATGATTTGCTGAGAGAAGATCTTGAAAGTTTGTCTGAAATTTGTAATTGGAATAATTCTGCCGATCCTATGGGGAAAATTGACAGCAAAGTGAGCTATTGTAAAAATATCCTAAGGAGTATTTTTTAACAAATCAATACACCAATAATTCAATTATTTTTCAGGTTAAAGCTGCTTTTACTAGGTTATATAATAAAAATCCTCCTGTTAGACCTTATTCGCTTAGTGCTCCGATCAAGAAAAATCTTACTAGTGATGTTTTGGAAGAAGAAGCGGAATTGAGTGAAGATGATGGAAACGAAGAAGTAGATGCTATGATTTTGGTAATACATACATCAAGTTTATCTGTTGGAAGAAAGTAGTATCTGCATTGCTTTTTATTTATTTTTCATTACTTTAATTTCTTACAGGTCAAAAAGAAGCAACTCACTCAGCGTGATAGCGCATCCCCTTCTACGTCTAAAACGAAATCAAAGAATACGAAAAATACGAGCAAGAAAACGAAGAAATAGTGACCTTTTTTTTTACTTATTTTTGATAAAATTTTTCACTGGAGAATGTATTTATTACTTACTTATAATTTATGATATTAAAGAAAGATTATGGTATTTTTAAATTTTGCTACATGTTTTCGGTATGATTAAGAAACCTATGCATGATATATGGATATTTTACCTAGAAAATCATACACGAAATACGAATTAGTCTGTTGTTTTAAAAATTAAATTAAACAGGAATCTAGATAAGTTCATTGATAATATCTCTTATATTTCGAAAAGATCACTGGAAATGATGGGTGATGAAAATTTTACAGCAAACCACACATGTATTATGCGATATGATATTTTCAATTTTCAAGAATAAGTAAATGAAGAATCAAATATGGTGAGGTGAGAGGAAGAGTGGTAGTGGATCGGAATCAAACAATGACTCGGAAAAACGTAACCAACGATAAGTATACCTTCCGTAATTTTTAATCTTTTCTATATTTTTGCGATGCTAGAATTGCTAGAACCTCATAAAAAATTTCAAGTACATAGAATCTAAAGACCAAATTTAAAAGTGACTGAATTGATATGAGATACAACTTCCAAGTAAAATACCAAACTTTGTAAAACTTCGTCAAATTTTTGAAAAAGTGTGTATTTTTTTCCGATAAGGAATGTTGAATTAAAGCATTCGTATTTGTTTGTAACATCGATATGATTCAAATTAAATTAAATTCTGAAGTTGATACTTGATACGAGCTTCCGAGCTTTCGATGAAAACCACATGAAAACTCCTTGAACTTTTAAAATTCAAATACCTAAAATGGCAACACTGAGTTGACATTTCAACCAATCAATGAAATTCACATAGAGTCGTCGCTCGTTTGTGTTAGTGAGTCAATGTGGTGTGTGTGTGAGTGTGAACATCAAGTCATTTGTTTTGTTTATCAAAATCAAAATTAGACAATTTTTTAATTTCAAAGTACTCAAATGTCTCAAATTCAGTCAATTTAATATACACGCAAAAATATAAGTCATTTTTTTCTAGAAAGTTTAAAGATAATCGTTTCTCGTTCTGTTAAATGAGTATAACTATACCTTTACAACGTAAGTCATAGCCATCAGTCATCACACATTCTCTAGTTTCGGTTTCTGTAAAGTAATATTAGTATTTAAATTGAATATTTATAAATTTCTATAAATTATTAATCCTCCAACTTCGTCCTAATGTTCCCAGAAGAATAAATTGTTACCCGTTTCGGATTTATTTTGTTTGTATACTATATTGATTAGCTATCATTATACTCGGTTTCAGAATAGTGATCGATATCCAAATATTCCGATGAAATTTTGCTTTTCGGACATTGAATCGTTATGCGGCTTTCAGGTATGATAAAAAATGTATAATTTTAATATTACTCCATGCTTTTTATTTTATCAACTTCGTATTTTTATTCACAGTGTACTAATATTGAATCCATCGGTGTTACCAATGAACTCCATAGCTCATAAATTGAAGCACTGATCATTGCTGGCAAAATGTTACCATTAGAACTGACCGGAGTTTGTCGACTGTGTCTGATGAAAGATCAAGTAGAAGTGAATATTTTTGAAAATGATTCCAAGGATATTTATTACAGAATTTCTACTTGCCTTCCTGTCACTGTAAGATTCATTCGTATAGTATCTTTTTTATTTTCGTATACAGAAAGTAACGATATAATTATTTTATTTTAGGTCACCGTAGAAGATAAATTACCAAAAAAGATATGTTTAACCTGCCTCAATAAAATAAATATGTTTTACGATTTTTGGAATCAAACTTTAAATACGGAAAAACACTTGTTATCGTGGTTGAATCTTGAACCTGAAACTTCGAACAATATGTGCAAAAGCTCCCAACCTTATTCTTATTCCTGCATTTCTGAGGTAATTTCGCCACATGTTTTATGGCATACGAATACTTATTCATTCGTGATGGTTTTTCATTTCAGAACAACGATAACGATATGAATAACCATAATACGAGCCTCGACAGTGACGATAATAATGCCGAAAGCGATTTAGAAAATAGTATGGACAGATGTACAAATAATATGAAATCTACAGATTGTAATGAACCCAAAAGTAACCTAATACTAAACGTTGATTATCAAGATGAAAAACCGGGACCTTCTGGGTTTCAAGTCGAGCAAACTTCGGCGCTGAAACAATTACAAGGGTGAGTTGGAAATAATATCGAATTACTATAATTGGATTATAGCTTTTTTTGGTTTTTCCGTCGTTCTGAAAAAAATCTACGGATTTTCTGGCTTGTTCAATAGTTTTGTCTTAGTGCTTGTCGTTGTGATTCAGTTTCATTTTTGCTTTATGAAATAGAAATTATTATTTTGCTTCGAAAAAATGCTCTCGAGTGTTCCGAACGAAACTTTTTCCTCGTGTTTTGAAAATTTTCCTCATTATTTGGTAAAATGAAAATAAGATTTAAAAAAATATCATACACGAGGTATTACTGATTCTCATTTACGACAATATTTTACATCACCAGTTTTTGTTTCGAAAAATTATTGGATTAGTTTCATCGATTGATCATGAAGAAAGAATTATTCTTTTGGTTCATCGTGCCATCATTATGGAGAAATAATTCTTATTATTTTCAATTTATACGAAATGTAAACCACGTACATTCATCGCGATTGGATTGATATTTGATTCTTATTTTATTCTTAATCATTTGAAATCACCTAACTGATGCTGCCTCAGTTTGCAGATAATTGTTTCGCGTTGTTTTTCTCCTATAAAACGTGATCGTTGTGATTTCGATGTGATTTTTAAATTTTATTCGTGTTCAATTTGATATCCTATCGGTAAGTATTGAAATTCGAAATGAAGAATTACATCGTCTCCCGGCAGGTATGTTCATTTTAGTAAAATTTATACGATTAACAAGTTAGTATGGCATTAAACAACATGGGTGAAAATTGAAAATTTCGTCAAGGTCCCATACTGTTGTGTTCGTTTTGAAAATTTCGACGGCTTGCATTATAATTATATTGGCGTAGATGTAAAAATAGAAATTTGCATGTGAACTGAATAGAAAATACAAAATTGAGTTCCTTTGTTTCACTTGTGGCTTAAGTTGCATTTTTTTATTTTATTTTTGTAGACTTTTGCGATCCATGTTGTTTTTTGTTGATTGCTATTTTGAAAATATAATAATTAAAAAATAAATAAAAGTTACTATATTCAATTTCGAATTCGATATACATGTAGTGTTTTATTTTCACAGGTACACCGACGAATTAGCCAATAACTCGCTAAGTAATTTATCGAAAATTTTCCAAGTATTGAATAGTCCGGAAGATATGTCAGAAAACACCTTACCTTCAACTCCACCTTCGCCTTTATCTGAAAAACGTCTCAACCCAACGGATCATTTTGAAACTGAACCTTTATACAAATGCGAAGCATGCAACAAGACGTTCTCCTGCGAAGATATCTTAGCTATGCATAAGCTAAGCCAATGCAACGATCAGGTTGAAATGAAAAAATGCTACCTATGCGACGAGACATTCTCAAATCCGGTGAATCTAGCGGAACACATGAAGAATATCCACGACGATCGTAAATTTCAATGCGAAGAGTGCGGTAAATGTTTCCTAACCAAGCATCATCTGCGTATGCACAGCTCGATGCACCTAGACTCGAAGCCATTCTCGTGTCAAAAATGTGGCACCAATTTCCGCTACAAGAAAACCTACGAGACGCATGTCAAAATTCACGCCAACGAGAAGAAGTCGACCGACGAGCAAACCTTCGTCTGCGACATTTGCGAGCAACGTTTTTCTACGCGTAATTCCTACATACACCACGCTCGAAGTCACAAAAACGTCACTGGCAAATGTAAACTGATGTGTTTCGTATGCAACCAGACTTTCGCCTCGAAACGTATGCTAACTCAGCATTTACGTACGCAATGTGGAGAGAAAACGCATACGTGTGATGTCTGCGGCAAAGAATTATTAACCAAAGAGTCTTTGGATTGCCATAAATTGATACACGTCGATGAGAAATCGTTAGTTTGTAAAATTTGCGGAAAAACGTTTTCCCACCGGAAATATTTCGTCGTTCATCAACGAATTCATACCGGCGAGAGACCCTACAAGTGTATTACTTGTAATAAAACCTTCACTCAGGCTTCGACATTGACTGTTCATCGACGATATCATACTGGAGAACGTCCTTATAAATGTTTCGTATGTTCCAAAGGATTTGTCACCCGGACTATAATGTTATCTCATTTAAAATATCATAAGAAATCGTGATGAAATCGAATTCCATTGTGTGATGATGTTGGTAATGTATTAGCTTGTTATGATTGTTAGATACTGTAGAGTTTGATTTCAAATTTTAAAAATTTGGAAAAGGAAGGAAAACCAGATTTCATTTCATGAGCGATAAAATTTGTTAGGATTAGTTATTCTTTTTTTTTATGGAAAAAATTAATTGGATTTCGAAAATGAAATTTTTCAACTGTATGAGATTCTGTAGACATTTTTTTCAATTTTTGTAAGTACGGATGTAATAAGCAGTAAATATATAGACTAAGTGCTTTGAAAATTCTCGCCACTCGACTGATCATATCTTTTTGAAAGAGGTTCGTTCCTTCTAAAAAATCCTAATGGATTTTAATTCATTTTCACTAAATCACCGAACAACTTGGTCCACTGTATCGTCTTGGTGGTTTTGTTGGCTTGAAAAAATTTACAATTTGCAGTAAATAATCGAACTTGTCTTCCTAAAATTTCTTAAATTGTTTGGATTTTTATATTTCATTTTTTAAAGTATAACTTTTACAGCGCAGTTCCTATTCGGGTAATTGAATTTACCTATTCCTACGACTTATATTATTAGTTACCATCAGATTTTAATTTCATGTAGTAAAGATAATTTGCTAAGTTCCTAACAAGGGAGCTACCCGAAGTCGGACACGCGGAATGAAAAAATTTTTTCACAGGCTTGTAGAGCATCACCAAATACTTCCACAACCAAAATTTCAGCCCCTAAAGTTGATATAGGGGGAAGCTATGGAGGTTTGAATTTCGAAAAATCGCCTAATACACCGAAAAAGTACAAAAATCTAAATATGCAACTCGCGTTCTTTTGGCGTTTAGGAGATGGATTTTATACCAGGAAGGCCATCTGAAGATGGGATAGTCACCTAGATTCGAGTTTAACATCGGGGGGGGGGGGGAATTTTCACTCATACATTGGTCGTTATTACAATTTTTCTACATCACGCATAAAATGTATGAGTGAAAATCCCTCCCTTCCTCCTCCTCCCCCCCCCCATGTTAAACTCGAATCTAGGTGACTATCCCATCTTCAGATGGCCTTCCTGGTATAAAATCCATCTCCTAAACGCCAAAAGAACGCGAGTTACATATTTAGATTTTTGTACTTTTTCGGTGTATTAGGCGATTTTTCTAAATTCAAACCTCCATAGCTCCCTCCTATATCAACTTTAGGGGCTGAAATTTTGGTTGTGGAAGTATTTGGTGATGCTCTACAAGCCTGTGAAAAATTTTTTTCATTCCGCGTGTCCGACTTCGGGTAGCTCCCTTGTAAGTAAAAATGGAGTAATGGGAAATCATTCAGTGCATATTTCCCCCTCTAACATTCGATCTTCCGATGTGTGAGTGATTTTGAAAAAAGTCTTAGAATATGCGCTGAAATTGAGCATTGAATAGTTCGATGATTCACTTTGGTGGATTCCTTTTGTTGACTCTTCTTCTTCGTCTATTTGAAGGAAAGTAAAAATGAAATAGATGAAAGATTTGTGTTGAATTTCAGATATAAAAAAATATTTAGCATCTTCCTAATTAATTCGCCATTCATCTCAAGTCTAGTCGATAGATTTTTTGATCATATCATATAATTTTTATAACTTTATACTTACTACGCGAAACTCGTTTTTTATTTATTTGTGTGTTATTCATGTATCTCAAATCATGTAGTTTTCATTTATGCTTATCAATCTAAGATTTAAAAAAACTATTAAATATACGGTTTGTATTTTATACTCGTTTAATTATCATATGAAATGGAAATCAGAGAAAAAATTTAAAAAAATGAATTATCTCTTAATCATTCCGTATCAATTCAACCGGAGTTAAAATTTGACCCTTGATCAATCGATTTTTTTCAAAAAAAAAAATCATAAACTTTGTCTTTCTTACATCTTGCGTCTCCATTAAAATCGCTTCTCTATCACTGTTTCGCATTTTTTGTTCCAGTCGCGGGTATGAAGGATAAAAAATATTGATAGAATTTCGGAAAGGGCAGGTAGAGGGTGGAAATGGTAAAGTATTTCGATTTTTGAACTTTGCACAATCGAATATCTAACAAACCACCAAAACATTCATGTTTTTAATTTTTTTTTTAAATTTGAATTTAGACATTTGTAACATGAAAAGGGATTAGGAACTTTTAAAAAAACATGAAAAATTACGATAAGTTTTCAATCTTTTTGAATTCTAATCGAAAGTGTAGGACGTCGTGACCCTTTCAAGCTTCAGATATTCCAAAATAAAAATATTGTTGCCACTTTCTAGAAAACCTAGAAAAGTCACAGAATTTTGGAATTTTTATTCCAAAATTGTGAATTTTTTAAATTACGAAGTATTTAGGAAATGGAACACATTTTTTCTTAGAATCTCAAATTTTTAAATAAAATCTGAAACCTGACTAAAACGGCTGATGTAAGGCGTGGTGGTAGTTGTTACTGATCTTGGTAAACTTTTTCTATTTACGGCAAACCGGTTATGCAATTTTATTAACGTCAGTGAAAAAATCACCCAGCACATTACGTAGTGAGGGTGGCCTGAAAACGGAAAAAGTTCTTCGATTTCGCCAAATTTCTGACACGTAATGTGGTTGAGTTGAAATTCTCCCAGAAATTTTTTTAGCCCCCTATGATGCCTGGGGAGTAAGTCAGAATGCCCCGAAATAAGGCAATTTTTGAAAAAACGACAGTATTTTTCGTGTTTAAATTCCCAAGATGTTTATTATTTTTGAATTTAATGGCAGTGTAAAGAGGTGATTTGAAATGCTGAATATCGTGGTGTGTTTAGTTTTTTAATTGGAGGTTATTTGACATCCTTCAATTTTTTTTTTTTGAAAAATAGCAGATCTATGTTTTTTCTTAAGTGGAAAAAAATGAATTTTGAGACTGTGAGGTCGCTCAAATTGTGTATAAAAGGTAATCTGACCATTTAAACATGGGTTTTCTGTTTGTTCACTTGCTCTCTTAGAATTCTAATTTTTTTTAGCGTGATGGCCATTTCATAAAATGAGTCACACCCCAATTCAGTAACAAACTGAAATTAAATTATTTGAAAGGCAAAAAATTCAAACTCTCCAATTCAGATGACATTTCTCCTTCCCTCCTCCATATTTATTACTCAATCTGCAAGTTTTCTGAAAAATATTTCATCTCCCTCAAATTTCTGACTTGTACCTACGTTTCTTGATAACAAATACAATTTTGTGCTCATTGGAAGGGTAAAGGATTCTGCCCCTTGAATTGAGGAGGTTGTTAAGAAGTTGTATTTGGACCTCAAAAAGACGTAGTAAAAATTCAATACTACCCTCACTCAGTCTTAAAACCTGCTCAATCGCCTCTTTAAAATTTGACTACCTGTACCTACGTAAGCAACAAATTTTGAAAAAATTGGATGAAATTGACAAATTTTTGCCAAAAAATGGTAGTAATAGATTTTTTTAAAATGAATTACGGTCCCTTTCTTACCTATTCCCTATTTTTTAGGAGTGGTAGATTATTAAGTATTCGAAAAATCACTTTTTAATTTTTTTTCAATTTCTATAAAAAATGGGGAAAAGTTTTTGAAATGGTTTTAAGATGGAAATTTTTGCTCCAAACAATCATTGATAACAATTTTTCCCCTTAACCTTTTGTTTTTGTCATTATTTAAAAAATTTAAAAAATTCATCATTGTTTTTTTTTCAAAAGTTGAGATAAGTTCCTAACGATGGAGAATCGTCGTCTATGATTTTTTTGGGTAAAAATTCCCATTTTAAAGACCATTTCAAAGAAAAATTCTTTCAAGAATAATTTTTTTGATTTTTATAGGAATTTAAAAAAACACGAAAAAATTATTTTTCCAAGTACTCCTAGAAAAAAGGATGAAAAAATAAAAGTGGACTCTTATAGTGTTTTGGGTTAAAACGATTTATAGTAATTTGTATCTACCATTTTTACCAATGATTACAAAAAAATTGTTTTCTAGGTTTCTAGTTTTTTTAAATCTTTGAATTTACTTATGTACTTAGTTGAATTTTGAAGAAAATTGAACTTTGAGCAGAGAGGTTCCAGAGAGGGGTGATATTTTTACCAAGTATTTTTGAAATCCTTACGTAATTTCCTGACTACATCCTCCCTCCTCCAAACCTTCGAAAAAATACAAAATAATCGACCCTATATCTTTATTCTACGAAAATACTTTTATCCAAGGACGTGAGATGGATTTAATTTCTCTTTGCAGGTTGGGCGAAGAATTGATCTATCTTTACGTAGAATCAGAACAGCAAGAATCTAACCACGCCGAATTATTACCTCCGATCGAAAAATACTCTCAACCAACCTCGAACCAGTTCAGCTTACTCTTTGATAACGACCTTGATCGACATTCGGCGATAGAAATCGAGGACTCTAGTAACATCGATATCAGCAAATCAAACATCGAGCAAACATCCTCCTATTCGGTGGAATTTCCTCAAAATGATCGTTCCAACGATGAACCAAAATTTTCCAATAGGAAACGTGTAACGAAATACGATAGCTCGGGAAATTCAACTTATACGTGCAAAATTTGCCATAATTCATTCGCAGATAAAACCGATTACCATAGACACGAACTGATTCATTATGTAGATTACCCTTACGAATGTACTCTTTGTGGAGATCATTTCAAACGATTCAAGCAGTTAGCAAATCATAAAATGTACCATCATAATGTGACAGAATTATCACCGAAGAATAATTCTTTCAGTACTGATCCTAGTGAAACGAAAAAAACAGATCGCTGTAATGCTTCTGAGATGAAAAGGCTGACTTATGAAGTCTCTAGTGGCAAAAAACCTCAATTACCCATCAAAGACAGCAGTGAAAGTTGTAAAAGTTACGGCGAAAATAATAAATTCCTTGTTAACGAAATTGATCAAAAATTATCCCCATGTAAACGCGCAAATAACGAAGATGTTTTTGTATGTGAGACTTGTGGCCAAAAGTTCTCAGCATCTAATATGCACAAATGCTCAAAACCTAAAACTACATCTTTGTGATTTAATATACCTAATTAATTACCTTATTTTTGTTAAAATTTTTTAATATATTATTGTTTTACGACGTTTTGTTCATTTTTGATTTTTTTTTGCTTCAACTTTGATCTAAAACTTAAATATTATTACTCGAGTAAAAAATTGATCCAATTTTTTCTCTTTTTTTTGCAGTTGTGATTCGTGGAAAAGCATCATCTACAAATCGTTCGATCTACCAGCCCCTTACGCCGAAAAAAAGAACCAGTCAAAAAAAGAAAACACCGGAGAAAAAAAGACGAAAAAATTGAAAATCACTTTGAAAAAGAAACTCAAGAAAAAAGGCAAAGTGAAATCGAAGTCGAACGAAGAGTCAATTTACAAATGTACCTATTGCGACCTGCAATTCGACACTTCGGCCAAACGTAGAAAACACGAGCTAAGTAAACACTCCAGACGAGACATTAAATACGAATGCGACAAGTGCACCTATACTACTTACACGAAAGGCTGTTTTACTACCCATTTGAAACGTCACGTAAAACAATACGCTCTGTTTTGCGAAGAATGCAACATCGGATTTTTCAACAACACCGAACTCACCACCCACGACATCAAATTCCATAATTCGCAGCCGTTCCAATGCGCCATTTGTAACGATTTGTTCACATCCAAAGGTAATCTTTATAGTCATATTAAAAGTCACGATCCGAATAACTCTTTCGTATGCGAAATTTGCGGAAGAACGTATAAGAAAAATAACAGCTACAAGAGGCATATTGCCAGGTCGCATTTAGGTTTAACTACCAAAGCTGAGTGTCAGGTTTGTCATCGAATTCTCAGCTCGAAAGAGCATCTTAGAAGGCACATGCTGACACATACGGATGAACGAAATTGGGTATGTTCGACGTGTGGTAAATGTTTCCTCAGTAAAACGTATTTAACCGAGCACTCCAGGATACATCTCGGTATAAGGCCGTATAAATGTGAGATTTGCGAGAAAGCCTTTACTCAAAGAGGTTCCCTGACCATTCATAAGCGTTCTCACACCGGCGAAAGACCCTTTAGATGTGAATTTTGTAGCAAAGGGTTTGTCATGTCGACTCTACTTAGATATCATTTGAAAAAATGCGGAGAAGCTAAAATGAATTCGCACTTGAGTAATAATACGTCGACAGCTCCTCAAGTGGATTATAACAATTCGATGATGTTCGATAAACTGCAGCCAGCTGGCAATATGGTGGAAGCTCCTGAGATTGATCCTTTGAATAATTGCGCTGTTATTCATAGTACGAAATGAAAATCAAACTTTGAAATTGTTCGAATTGAATTTTCGATCAATTTTTCAATTGAGAATGATTTTTAGTTTGGCTATCCATCAAATGAGTTATTTTGTTGTTATTGTTGTTTTTTTGTAAAAATTCATGGAACCATACCCTGTGAAACCTATTACTTAAGAGAATTTTCTCGTCAATAACGAATTATGGTTTTGAAATTTGAACATCGTTATTATACAAAATGTTATCAAATCTGTAGTGCCATCAAGTGTTAAGGTAGATCGAAAAAGCCTATGATTTTGACGAAAATTATTGAGGTAGTTTATTTTGAGTGAAAGAACTCCAAGAAAAATTTTAAGCTTCTTGTTTGTAGCCTTAAGTGGAGCTAGGAGTACTCAAAGTGGTGGGGTTTTCTTTTTCAGGTGGTACCTATTTCGTGATGTTTCGCTCTTCTCCAAAAAATTGAATTTCTTTACCTTCCTAACCTGCTGACCCCGAAATTAGGAAAATTGAAAAGTCGCGAATCGTGAAATTGAATATTTTATTTCTGACAGAATTCAAATTGGCTACTTGAACGCTTTAAAAATTCAAATTCGCGCCACGCCGAGACAATTTGGTTGTTAGGAATAAATTTTGATGACATTTTATCAAAAAAATATAGCAGTGCTTCCAAATGTATTATGATTACCTGCCTTACACAATTTTGGTGAAATTTCAGTTGGCAGCAGTGCTACCAAAAATTTCAAAATAAGATTAAAAATTTTTCCTGGGACAAGAAAAATCTCATCACTATTTTTTTGAAAAATTTCCCCAGTTTTTGAAAAAATTTGTTATTTAAAAAAAATCATAAATTTTGTTTGAATTTTAATTTGAAAAAAATCTCATCAAAATTTCTTTGAAAGCTTTAATTAAAATTTTTACTTTTTTTAAAAACCCGTCCTCAATGTTTAAGAAAAGTGCCATCAGGATTTTTCAAAAATACCATAAGGTAATTTTTTCAAAATTCCAGTCAATTTCGTTAGAAAAATCCTTACAATTTTTAAAAATCCAGCATTTTTTTGTAAAATCTCATTTTTAAAAAACATTTTATAAATTTTCTGGAAAAATTCCGTCAACATTTTTATGAAAATTTCAATTACTTAGGTGAAATTATTTTTTTGAAAAATTCCATCATTTTTAAAATTATTTTTATTATTTTTTTAAAAAGAAAATGCATCATTTTTTTTGAAAATTCCATCAGTCTTTTAAAATTGAATTCTATCATTATTTTCTGAAAAATCTCGTCAGTTTTTTGAGTAACTCCTAAATTTTCTGAGTGACCGAAAAATGTTTAGTTTAATTTTGAGGTGACTCGCGTGAACGATTCATATAGCTGAAAAAATAAAAATTTAAAGAAACCTTCATTTCTACGATTTACAACTTTCAATATTCTTGTAGAGGACAAGAAATGGTATCCAAATTCAACATCAACGGATTAGGGATCAGGGAAGCTTGAAAGCCCAAAATACAGTTTTTCAGACGGTACGATCGAGGTACCGCGTAAATAGCACTGTCCAAAAGAGGTGATCTGCGTTTTTTTTTCATAAGTGACACCACTTTGAATACCTTCAACTCCATATACCTTATTACCCGGGGTACATTTTTTTGGAGACGATTCTCCCTTCCCACTCTTCAAATTAAACCACCTTACGAATTTTCGTCCAAATTTAAAGTACCTAATTAACTATGATTGTATTTTGTACGTAATCTAATTCGAATTCAGCTTACTTACGTAATTATTGCAGATAATTATCATTTTTGTCTTTCCACCATACTTAAGAATTTTCGAACAATGTTTTATTTTAAGAATTAAAAGTGATATTGTTTTAGTTTTTTCATGAAAAAACCTGAATCAAAAGCTTTGAAAATCGAAAATTTATCCAGTGATTTGGTAATGTAAAAATTATAAAACGATGAACGATTAAATAAGTTAGCCAGTTTGTACAAACATTTACGCTTATATTTTTTCAAACCGAAATAATATACAAAGCGAAAATAATATTTGCGTTTTGTATTAGACAAAAAACAATTTTCAACTAAAATTTCTGGAAAACTTTATCAAAATATTATATGACAAAACAAATCAACTTTTACTTATAAAATAACAATTATTAAAATAGAAAAAAATACGAGAAAAAAAAACATCAATCAGTACGGTAAGTTAACAAATATTCGCTTACTTAATATAAAAACGTTAATTTTTAAACCCGTAAATTTTTTACATTAACAGGAACTTTTTTCTACATAAGTTGAAAAAAACACACGAAGTAATATGATTAATTCAATCACCTAATATTACACTACTCCCAGCACAGTTTCCAATAATTTGTACAATGTTAACATTACGTTGGAATTCTATCGTACGTTTCGAGTTCACCATAAGCTTCGAAAGAATTCCACAGGTATTTATTCGCTTTCATTCATGTCGTTGGCATCTTAAATAAAAGAAAAGAGAGAACATAGATTGATGGAAAGTTTACATTATTTAATGATAGAACTTGAAAATAATTACCTCGCTTTTTATAAAACAATATGTACGCGTTGCAGTATTCATCTTCTTGTGGTTTTTGTTTGGATACGGTCTCGTCGTTGAAACAATGCCATTCGCTGGTCAACGGATTCTGAGTATAAGCAATATAATGTCCAACCGATACACCTGCCAATCAATAATACAAATAGTGAACTTTTCTCATTGTTTGGGTAAATTTGTGATTTTTCGTTTCGAAAAACTTACCTCCAGTGTGGCATACGCAAGCATATAAATCATAAGGAGATTCGTTCTTCTTGTTGAAATTAAATCCATGCAATGGAAACATAACTTTATCCTCCAATTTAATGCTCGTACATTCGTGGAATACAAATCTAAAATTTAAACAAAAAAGTGTCATAATTATAATTGTGTTATGCAGCATATGGTATTCAAAAAGTCCTGCAGAATGTCTCTCATTTTTCAACGATTTTCTAGTCTTTGTTGTTTTCCTTGAAAAAGGAAAATATATTAACTCAATATAAGGGTGTCTTAAAAATCACAAAATGACCTTTTTTCTAAAGGAAATTGAAATCGGAGTTTTTCTTTTTTATTAGGCCTATAAATCAGGGCTGCGAGAACGAACAAGAACAAAGGACAAAGAACAAAAGAACACAGCTTTTTCTCAAAACAGTGACGTACCGAAGGCATTTTCCAGGGGGGGGGGGGGGAGAAGAGGTGAAAATCCCAACTCAAATTCTCAAAATTCCCAACTACATATAGCCGATATCAGAATTCCGGAGGGGGGAGTGTAAAATTCAAATTTGCGAACCAATCCAATTTTTTTCAAACTTTCCCGACTGATTTCTTAAAATTTACATGTAGATAGGTACTGATTTTTCCCCAAGTCGCGAAGTTTTTTGATTTTTTTTACTCGTTTTCGTCATTTTTGCGAACTTTTGAAGTTTTTACAACCCATTACCATAAGACCCTCTTTGAGATAAGAAATCTGAATAAATTTTTCATTGGTTAGGTGCTCCAAACAATTTTTTTTAAACCTACAAGCAATGTCATTGTAGTTGAAAAAACATACGAAATACATAGTTTATTTGCCTTCAGCGAAGAAAGGGTGGAGTTTTGAAGAAAAATTATAATTTTACATCAATAAAATTTTGTAATTTCAATGTAAAGAATAGGGAGATGGATTTGGCCCGAGCGAAGCGAGGGCGAAAATTTTAGAAAACCTCAAATTGAATGTGCAATAAAATAATGTTTTGGAAAAATAAACTTTAATGAAAAATCGACTGTTTCTACTTTGAAATGATTAAAGCAGAAATATATCATGGCCGAGCGTAGCGAGGCCGAAGCTTTTGAAAAATTGGATTTTCAAATATCAAAAATAAGTTTTAAGGAGAATAAGAACAATGAAATTAATTGGAATAATTTTAAAGAAAAAAGCGAAAAAATCTCTTTTAAATTACAAGTACAACTATAAAATTTTTTTGGTTGACGAGTGAAAATTTTCAAATTGCAAGGTAATTAATAATTTTTTTTCCAAAAAAGCATTTATTACAACGGTTTAATAATTATTCGCTGGGAAAATGATAAATTTTCAGTTGGAAAAGGTTGGGAAAATGACTAATTTTCCCAACTAAAAAGTAAAAATTTTGTTGATTTCCGACTGTTAAAATAGGTAACCATTTTATTTATTCATTTTTCATTAAAAAAATAAATACTAATCGTCCCAACTGACATTTTTACTCGTCACTTGGGAGAACGACCAATTTTGAGTTGGAAAAATAACCGTTTTTGAGTTGTAAAAATTACCAATTTTGAATTGTGAAAATTACCAATTTTGAGTTGGGAAATTTACCATTTTCGAGTTTGGAAATTTACCATTTTCGAGTTGGGAAAATTACCATTTTCGAGTTGGGAAAATTACCATTTTCGAGTTGGGAAAATTACCAATTTTGAGTTGGAACAAGTGAAAATTTTGTTGATTTCCAACTTTTGAAATAACTATTTTATTTATTATTTTTCATCAAAAAAATTAATCCCAACTGTCCAATTTTCCCAACTGGTGTGTTGAAATGTTCAATTTTCCCAACTCACAAGTAAAAAATTTCCTCAGGGGGGGGGGAAGCTCCCCCCCTCCCCCCTATCGGTACGTCACTGAACGAACGAAAGAACGAACATTAAAAAAAAAGATTTAAAAGAACAGAGAACAAAAGAAAGAACAGAAATTCAGTTGCGGTTCGCGAACAAAAGAACGAGAACTGTTCTCTCTGATCTTCAGGTTCATTCTCGTTCTTGTAAATTTTTGTTAAAATTCCGAATTTTTCATGTTTTTTTTTACTTCTTAATTTTTTTTTTTCTAATTTTATTGGTTTGAAGTTGATTTTACGCAACTCTACCTACAAAATTATTGAAAAAACACCAAAAGAACGGGAACGGGAACAAGAACAGAAGAACAAGCTTTTTGAAAAGAACAAGAACGAGAACGGAGAACAAATAGAACAACTAGGAAGAACGAACGAACGAAAGAGCGCATCACTTTTCTTTAATTTTGGGAACAAAAGACCTAGGAACGAGAACGAATTTTCCTTGTTCTCGCAGCCCTGCTATAAATAGTACAAATTGAGGAAATTTTTTTAGAACTGGAATTTTTACAACTGGTTCGGTTACCGATATTCCTTAAAAAATGAAGATACAAAAAAACAAGAATAATAAAAAAAATTCATTTGAAAAAAATTGGAAAAATAGCCCTTAAAAGGGTTATTGAAACCTTGGCCCCATATTTGGAATTATTTTATATTTTGACCTCAAACTCAAAAATCAAAGCGACATTTTGAGGTGACATGAATACAAAATTTTCTTGATTGAAACATCAAAACCTACGATTTTTGAACCAAGTCTGTATTCGATGTAATTTTACCCCCAAAAAATTACAAGAATCAGAAAATGGATTCCAGGGTCAAAAACATAAATTCTTATCATCAATATAAAAATTTTCGAAATTTCGAATCGAGTCCTACGCTCTATATTCCCTCCTTGGTATCGATTTCGGAATTTTCGATGAAAGGACATAAAAAACAAGTACAGTCAGAAGACGGAAAAACGAAAATTCGATACCTGTCTCCATAACGTCGAAAAATTTGGATTTCAAGTCCCTTCATTTTTCATTCTTATAAATAAGAATTCTTCCTAAATAGTGAGTAGAAAAAAATTGCGAAACAAAAATGGTGAATTTTCAATTCTCTACAATTTTTTATTCATATTTTTTCGGATCGTGATTTTGTGAGCAACCGTATTTTTTCGAGGAGGGGTGGGGGGCACTCGAATGAAAAAATTCGTTTAATTTTTATACGAAAGAAACGGTTTAAACAAAAAATTGTACCTGGAGCATAAAAATTTACAAATTTTTATTTTAAAGCTTTTTTTCTTTGCCTAGCAATAAGGGTAAACTATTCATTTGAAAAAAAAACACGAAGATCTGATGTATCGATTTCAAAAATGCATGTCATTAGAATTGCCTTACTTCGTGCTATACTTACTCAACAGAGTGAAGCGAAAAAACAAAAAATTTGTTTTGCGAATCGAAATAGCACCGAAAAGTTGGCCCTCCGGAAAACTAATCAAATTAAAAATAAATAAATCAAATCGATTAGTCTTTCAATCGCGCAAGAGCCTCTAATTCTTCCAAAATCTACAAAAATTCAATGTAGTTTCAAAATTGCTTTAAATCAATTTTAGAGCTTATTTAGGGACAATCCAGAGCAGAAAGTACATTTTTTTGAAAAATTTACGTTTCACAGCTTTTTTTCGTTTCTACTATTACTTACTTCATCTATGGAGCAAAATTTAAAAAAAAATTATAAAACACATTTTTTCACAAAAATTATGTTTTTTAATCTAGACATTCACTGAATAAGCTCTAAAATTGATTTCAATCATTTAAATTTTTTTTGAAATTTTCAATTACAACGAATTTCTGTCAATTTTTGAAGAATTAAGGGCTCTTGCCTGCGTGATCGGAAAACTGATGAATTCCATTTTTTTAATTTGATAATCTTCCGGAGAATCAACTTTTTCACGCTATTTCGCTTCACAAAACGAAATTTTTATTCTTTCGATCCATCCCAATACTCAAACCGATTTGAAACTAACACTTTTCATCAATTTAAATTTCTGTAAAGAAAACACATTCAGTGATTTTGTTTGACACTATGTAAATATAATCTAAAAAATTCACACTTTCAGTAAAAGCATCAGTCACGAAAAATCCAAAACTGTGTCTTCATCCATTGAAAAAATTAAAAAGGCACTGCGCAGGATTTTTTGACACTTTTTGAACACCTTGTAGCAAAACCTACGTACCTTTTTAGGTATACAATAAGATAATTCGGAAATCTCCATACTGATAGGGTTTTCGTAGCACACTGGTTTTTCTCGCAACGTGGACAATACCAGGGATTAAATTCATCCAATATTTCGCTGCAAATATTCATTCGATTAATTACAACGTCTAGACAATGACACGACATTTCCAATCCTAAATTAAAATTTCATAGGTACCTTTGACTGAACGCCTGCACGCAATCGTACAAAGAGAGTGTTTTATGAGTACGCATCAACGCCATACTGGAATGACGTTTTTCGCTAATTTCTTCGATATCATCGGTGAAAGTCACAGCTAACGTATCATCGGATCGCAACAAAATGTTATTACAATCGCGAGATATTGCGCATCCTTTGCAAGGTTGATTATACATACAACGCGAGCAATGACGACCCTAATTAAAAATGATTCATCGTTGGTAAATTTATACCAATTAGATAACTTCGGAATGAAATTCATCTATAGAATACCTGTCCATCAACTAATAGCAATTTAAACGGTTCTTTATACGGATGCAGCTTGGAAACAGTTTCGTATAATTCTTCGGCACCTATCTGATTAGGTAATCTTAACAGTGCCGGATGACCGAAGAGCTTAACCGTCTTCTGATTATTATTTCCGTCTCCCGTCTTGTCCATACGAAACACCAAGGGTATGTTCAACAACCTAGATGAATGAAATTATAGGTTTTTAAATTTATTACAGCAAAATACTTTTGAGTAATTCGAATAGCAATATTCACCTCATGTTGGATTTCATATCAGTTTGTTCAAGAGGGACTAGATCTTTCTCTGGTATTATATCGGTTCTGCACACAGGACATTTTAGAGTCTGCCCGCCAAAATGTTGCGAATAATTCTGAGAAAAAAATCGAACAGTTGATTACACAGATTTACTCGTGCAGAAAACTTGTTTTGTGCTCTTTTTACCTGAATACAAACATCACATAATACACAGGCGCAATCTTTATGTCTTCTAACGTTCGATTCTTTCTCTTCTAAACAAATAGCGCAAGCTTCGCTAACAGCATTCACAGTTTCTTTATCCCCGCAGCTCAAGTGGTCGTCGCTGGACTGTTGAAAATTTGAAAAAGTTATTACATTCGAGTAATAAAAATCAAGAAGATAGGTAGAAAAAAACTACTAAATCATCACTCACCGCGGAATCGTTTTCCTTGGGCATAACGTAGAGTTGTTCGAAAGCGTAAATTGACCTATTAACGTCATCCAAGTATCGAATCTGATGGTTATCGTCCTGTTTTCGAAACAATACGTTGTAATATCACATAATTATTATTCAATAATTGTATTCTATTATAGGTACCAATATTTTCGCGATATGATTATCCAAAACTTCTCCTATCACAACTGGATGCTCCAATTTTTCGGGAATCATTTTCATAAGATGGTGTTTAATTTTCATAACTTCGTCTTGTTTAGTCAAGGTGATTAGATATTGTACTGGAGGACTATCACTAGCTGATACAAATGTTACACCTGAAAAAAATTGAAAAAAATTCGTGAAATACTAAAATTTTAAAACTGACAAGAAATAGTTTGGAAATCATCATTATTAGAATTTATTCGGAAATAGGCTCAACCTACATAATTGTTTTTCGATCGCATGTGGAAGAGGAACGGACAAATACATAAATGGTTCGTAAGTTATAGATTTAAAATCACAAGCAGAACAAACGACCTAAAAGAAAAAAAAACGAAAATTAATAATTTATTCTTCGTTACTCCAAGTTATTTACGAGAAAACGAACCGTGTTTTTGAATTGACCCTGAAATGAATCGAAAATCACACTTCGATTATTTAAAACGTGTTTCTCCCAATGTTTCTCCGCTTCTAAATCATCTGAAGATAGTAATTCTTCTTCAGACATCTGGACCGCGACTTCATTTTCGTCTTCTGTTCTCATTTCTTCTTCTTCAACTTCGTCGTTATTACCGCATGCATCATCAGTTTCCATTTGCTCCTCCGTATTCGACTGTTTAAGTTGGACGTTCAGTATTTTCATTTTTCTTTCGTTGGCCAGTCGGACATTTTTCTCCACCTGGGCATCTTTATAATTTTGATCTTCCATCAAACAATTCTAAAATTTGTCGATGATTAGAATATATTACGAATTCGATGCATTAATAAGATGACCTCAATACACTCACCTTTTCTTTCGTTAGATGATTCACTTTGATGCGCTTCAAATCTAAATTATCGTCAAAATTCGACTCCGAACCAAAATACGAACCCGAATCTTTTTGGACGACGTTTGTATCGTTAGCGTAAATATCGTGATAATTCGTTTTGGCTAAATTTCTTCGGCGTTCTTTTTTAGGGAATTTACCTGAATCGAAGCAAATTTCGTTATTCGCTTCGGTTTCTTTAACGAGTACGTTAACGTTCGACGTTTTTGTTTCTTTTAAAATATCTTGGATATAATTCAATTTGTTTCCGAGAACTGTTTTCTTCTCGTCTTCGTTGTCTTTCGAGACAAGCTCGTCCATAACCTCCATGCCAGATTTCTCTGATTCTTCTGTACTAGGTTTCTGCGAATTAGTTTTGGTTTCGGTTCCCTTGGTCGTACTGGTGCTACTCATTTCTATATTATTATTAACGAATTCGTAAAATGTATCACATTTGTAACGAGGCGCATCTGGAGACACGCCGTCCATTTTCATATCCGTGTCTGATTCACGTTCTGGGATTTTCTCCTGCGTATATTTCGACGTTTGATAAAAATAGTTACAATAGAAATGAAAGTAAAATGTACACAACTGGTACCTTGAACGAGAACGAATTGTCTTCTTCGAAAGGTTCTTTTGATACGCTAACCAACTGTTGGTGCAAAGCATCTAGCAATAGGGCCAAGAATTCTTGACAATCGTGCTATAATAAGATTTAAAAATTCCAAATCAAAATGAAATATTATTTAACAAGGTAATATTAAATCGAAAATATGCTAATTATTCAACAATAATTCAATACCTGGCTACAATCTTTGAACTGAGGATAGTACGATCCTAAAGCCTGTTTGAACTTCATGGGGTGAACGATGGAATATTGACCAGCCCACATTTTTTGCAATAGTTCAGTGAATTGCATCGTTAACGAATTTTCATCTAAATCATTATCGGAAACTTTCTTCAAGAAAAACCGAACCAGCGATTTCGTAGCCACTAAACATTGTATTCCTGTACTCATAAAACAGGTATTTCCTAAATTCCGCAATCCGCAAACACCTTTTTCTGCATTCACATCTGTTGAGAAAAACACATGATTAACATATTTCTTCACCTCGAGTCGGCCAACGTCAGAAAGTCACACGAACCGGTAACATCTGTTTCAGTATCATTCGTTGAAAATAATGCTTCTAAATCACTAGTGTACGACCCATGTTCAACGGCATCGAAATTATTACAACTTGAAAAATCAGAAAACGTGGAACTTTCCGGTGGAGCAGGCAGAGGTAATGGAAAAGTTGAGGTAGAAGGAACGGCGAAGTCTTCATTCCTGAAAATTTATCGTGATAAAATATCAAATATATTCTCTATAGTGGAGTACTCAAGTGGGTCAAAAACAAACCATGTATTTT
Source organism: Pseudococcus viburni (assembly GCA_033439095.1). Lineage (NCBI taxonomy): Eukaryota > Metazoa > Arthropoda > Insecta > Hemiptera > Pseudococcidae > Pseudococcus > Pseudococcus viburni. The sequence goes on from JAVBJF010000046.1 coordinate 459,777, forward strand.
CTATTCCCATATCACTAGAATCGATTGGATCTTTTTTCGAATCGAGTTTCTCAACAGAACCAGAAAAGCTTCCAGCGATAAAATGTGGTCCAATATGTTCGGATTCGTTTAAAGGAAAATCAATAAGTTCATTTAGAGCGGTGTAATCAGTTTGATCTTCGGTATGAACCAGGCCAGAATTTTCTTCGAGAATCGAATCAGGAGTAACTATGACAGCAGAAGTGGACGAAGCATCGGTAGCGATATCGTATTTTAAACCATCCTCGTTCTGATTTATATTTTCGTTAGAATTAAGTAACACGTGATTGTAATCTTTATCGCTTAGAATATTATCGTCGATCAAATCTGCAACTTCGGTTTCGCAGTACTGATTTAGTTCGATATTACAGGTAGTAAACGGATAGTCGTTCGGATCGTCGGAGAAATTTGAATCGTTGAAATTTATATTACGAAAATTCGAATCGCCGATGGAAAATTCTTCGTTAGCATCAGATACCGAATTGACCGAGGTGATTTTGGAATCGATTATGAAATCTTGTTCTAGAAATGCGTCCTCATTTTCGAATTCGTGTTCGGTATTTGACTCGTATGGGAAATTCTGATTCTTAGAATAATTCTCACCGCGGTTACCAATTAATTGAGAATTGACCTCAGCCACGAGCGCGCCGGACGTTCCCAAATCCATGAAGCATTTGAGCAATTAATGCAAAAAACGCATTATTGCTTGAATCCTGAAACACATAATCATATTACGTGGTTAAATTATCATCATACAGCGGAAAGAGTTTATCAACGAAGTGGACGAAAAATAATGGGAATGAACACCGTTATGATAACATTTCCAAGTCATAATACCGAATGAAAAGTAGCACATCTCGTTAATCAATTTTCACAAGAAAATATAGCACGGGGAGGAAAATACGAATTTGATAACCGTTCTGGAAAACCGTACCAGCTCACTAAATGAATCAGGAAACCTATTTGCCAAGTATTTGTGAAACGTGAACCTAAACTTGATATGAACGTAGAGATTTATTATCAATGAAATTTTCTTTTGTTCGCTATTTCCTCGGGACAAACAGAATCAGAAAAGCACAATAGAAGTTCGGAATTGGGAAATTCTAACTCTTAAGCGATACGTAATGGAAATTTTTTCAATGTTGGAGGAAAATTTGAAAATTTATTTTTGTTTGTACACAGAAACGAACAATGACAACGAGTAAATTTGTGATTAATAGTACCGTATAATATTTTATTCACCTGATACACGTAGTTCTTCGCCGTGGTATTCGAAGGGAATTCAATATATATGAGATGGAAAAATATCACTATAAACTTTATTTATCACAAAAAACGATACACTAAAAACATCTAAATCAAATGAACAACTTTCTAGTTATTTGGCAATATTTTCGAGAGATACGATGGGGAGAGACTTCGTTTTACAAAAATTCTGCTAACCCGGTTTTTATGGTCGAGCCAGATTCATGGAGATTCCATTCCTGTATTATGCTAATCAATTATTTTATGGAACCGTAAAGAGTCCATAGAATTCCACGTTATTCGGAAAAATTTCGTTTACAAAAAAAAAATTGAAAATTTTGTTTATGGAAATAAATAGGTAAAATGCTTTCCTATTTTGTGCTTTGAAGTTTGGAATTTTTGGCGCCTTTTTTATCAAACAGTGTTATCATCCGATTAATTTTTTTTCTGAATGTAATGCAGTAATTAAAAATAAAATTCGGAAAATGGCATTCAAAAATTTTGAAATGATTATAAATGGCGTAAAATAGCTGCGTTTAATTAAAATTATTCGAAATAATTTCAAAAACATCCGTCGATAATTATTACTTATCGCGGGTTTACTTTTGATCCAGTCTCTAATTTTTCGATATTGTCAACATTGCTGATCTCACTGATTGTGTTGTTTATATAAAATTGTTACGTGTCGATCTCCAAAACTGCGGCTTGATTGACGAAATATTCGTAAAAAATTGCTATCTCGGTGCTATTAATTTGTTAAAATCAGTGTATTAATGTCATAAATAGTGCCGATGTTGACGAAATTTGAATCCAAGTCTGCCCGCGTCAAGGGTCTGTCGTTCCATCCAAAACGACCATGGATACTGGCCAGTTTACACAACGGAGTAATCCAACTGTGGGACTACCGAATGTGCACTCTTCTAGATAAATTCGAAGAGCACGATGGACCCGTTAGAGGTATTTGCTTTCACGACCAACAGCCGATTTTCGTTTCCGGCGGAGACGATTACAAAATCAAGGTATGGAACTACATCCAGAGGAAGTGTATTTTCACTCTTTTGGGACACGTCGATTACATCCGTACGACGTACTTTCATCACGAATATCCGTGGATATTGAGTAGTTCGGACGATCAAACGATACGTATTTGGAATTGGCAAAGTCGTCAGTGTATTTCTGTTCTCACCGGACACAATCATTACGTTATGTGTGCTCAGTTCCATCCTAGTGAAGACTTAGTCGTATCTGCGTCTCTTGATCAGACAGTTCGTGTGTGGGATATTTCGGGTCTACGAAAGAAAAGTGTTGCTCCTGGTCCGAGTGCTTTGGAGGACCATCTTAAAAATCCCACAGCCACGGATTTATTTGGTCAAGCTGATGCTGTCGTGAAACACCTTTTGGAAGGCCACGATCGAGGTGTAAATTGGGCGTGTTTTCATCCTACCCTGCCTTTGATCGCGTCTGGTGCTGACGATCGTCAAGTCAAGTTATGGAGAATGAATGATTCTAAAGCTTGGGAAGTTGATACTTGTCGAGGTCATTATAATAATGTTTCGTGCGTCGTTTTCCATCCGCACCAAGATCTTATTCTATCGAACGCCGAAGATAAAAGTATCCGTGTGTGGGATATGACCAAACGTACTTGTTTGCATACGTTTAGGCGTGAAAATGACAGATTTTGGTTTCTAATCGCGCATCCTACTTTCAACTTGTTTGCTGCTGGCCATGATTCTGGTTTCATCATCTTTAAATTGGAACGCGAACGTCCGGCGTATACTGTCCATGGAAACACTCTCTATTACGTTAAAGATAACAACTTGTATAAATTGGATTTCACCACGACCAAAGTCTCCACATTGATTCGATTAAGAAGCCATGGCCGAGTAAATGTTTACAGCATTAGTTATAATCCGGCCGAAAACGTTTTACTGGTTTGTGTCCGAAACAGCAACGTAGAAAACAGCACTTATGATTTATATGCACTTCCTAAAGACAGTGATCGAACTCCTAGTTCGCCTTCGGACAGTAAACGTTCGGCAGGTCTTACATCTGTTTGGGTAGCCCGAAATCGATTCGCTGTTCTCGATCGTAGTCATTCCCTCGTCATTAAAAATCTAAAGAATGAACTCACCAAAAAAGTTTCTACTCCTACTTGCGATGAAATATTTTACGCCGGAACTGGAATGTTGCTCTTGCGAGATCCTGATAATATCATTCTATTCGACGTACATCAGAAAAGAACAATCGCCCAGGTGAAAATTTCCAAATGTCGTTACGTTGTGTGGTCATCGGATATGAATATGGTTGCTTTATTGGCCAAACATAATATTACATTATGTAATAGAAAATTAGAAATGTTATGCTCGGTGCATGAAAACGCCAGGGTGAAATCTGGAGCCTGGGATGAGTCCGGAGTATTCATTTATACTACCAGCAATCATATCAAGTATGCGATTACGAATGGAGATCATGGTATCATTCGAACTCTCGATATTCCGATTTATTTAACCAAAGTTAAAGGAAATCAGGTTTATTGTTTGGATAGAGAATGTAGGCCACGAATTTTACGTATCAATCCTACCGAATTTAAATTCAAATTGGCTCTCATTAGTCATAAATTCGATGAGGTTTTGTACATGGTTCGACACGATCGATTGGTTGGTCAATCTATCATCGCTTATTTACAACAAAAAGGATATCCGGAGGTTGCTTTATACTTTGTCAAAGACAACAAAACTCGTCTAGCTTTGGCTTTGGAATGTGGCAATATTGAAATCGCTCTCGAATCGGCTAAAATTTTGGATGATAAGGCGTGTTGGAATCGTTTAGCCAGTGCTGCTCTGTTACAGGTAATATATTAGCAGTTGAATCGTAAAAATTTCTAGTCAATTGATTTCTAACGAATGTGTTTATTTTCAGGGCAATCACCAAGTCGTCGAAATGTGCTATCAACGTACGAAAAATTTCGATAAACTATCATTCCTATACCTGATCACCGGTAATCTGGATAAATTACGCAAAATGACCAAAATCGCCGAAATACGAAAGGACGTCTCGTCTCAATTTTTAGGAGCATTATATCTCGGCGATGTGGAAGAACGTGTCAAACTTTTGAAAAATTGCGACCAACCACTCCTGGCCTATTTAACCGCTCAAACTCACGGCCTCAAAGACGAAGCTGCCGAATTGAGCGAACTCGTCGGCGAAAACGCTCCCCCCGTTGATCCAAAAGCAGTCCTACTGCGTCCTCCGGTTCCAATCATCCAAGCTGAAATGAACTGGCCTTTGTTGACTGTTTCGAAAAGTTTCTTCGAAGGATCAGCTGCGAAAACCAAATACAACGCAATCGCCGCTGTTAACGACGAAGACGAGAACTTGGAGGTGATCGGTGGTGAAGGTTGGGACGCTGATTTGGAACTCGACGACGAAGAAAACGTGCAAGTTAAAGAAAGCGCCAAAGATATCGATGATGAAGGTGCTGGTTGGGATGTTGGCGATGACGATCTCGAACTACCACCGGATTTGATCACCAGCAACGAAAAAGAGGACAATTTCTTCGTCTGTCCGACCTTCGGTACGCCAGAATGTCAACAATGGGTTAGCAATTCTCAGTTGCCCATCGATCACGTCTTGGCTGGATCTTTCATCACGGCTTTTAAACTACTGCATGATCAACTAGGTATTACTAATTTTGATCATTATAAGCAAATATTCTTGACGTCGTACATGCAATCAAGAACAATGTACTCGCCATTACCCCTCACCCCACCGTTATTTGTTTACCCTACGAGAAACGTTCAAGATTCATCCAAAACATCGTATCCCTGCGTTGTTTTTAAATTACCTACGCTAATTGAAAACCTACAAGGTTGCTATCAACTAACCACCGTTGGTAAATTTTCCGAAGCTGTGGAAAAATTCCGCAGTCTAATGTTGACCGTTCCATTGCTAGTTGTTGATAGTAAACAAGACTTCTTAGAAGCCCAGCAATTACTGAACATCTGCAAAGAATACGTTTTAGCGTTACAAATGGAAATCACCCGAAAAGATATGCCCAAGAATACCATCGAAGAACAGCTACGAATCTGCGAGCTATCTGCTTACTTTACCCATAGTAATTTACAACCTATTCACGAAATTCTTACGCTACGTACAGCAGTCAACTTATTCTTCAAGATTAAAAATTACAAAACTGCTGCTTCATTCGCCCGGAGATTATTGGAGCTTGGTCCCAGACCAGAAGTTGCTCAACAAGCTAGAAAGATTTTACAAGCTTGCGAGAAGAAACCAACCGATGAATATACGATCGAATACGATGAACGTAATCCGTTCAATATTTGTGGTCATGCTTACGTTCCTATTTATCGAGGAAAACCAGAAGAAAAATGTTCGTTTTGTAACGCCGTTTATTTACCGCAATATAAAGGAAAAGTTTGTAATGTTTGTAAAGTTGCTGAAATTGGTAAAAAATCTTCGGGTCTGCGTATTAGTTTAGAAAGATTTTGAAAACTAACCGAAATGTTCATCGTCGTGGTAGATTTATTCGCATGTATAATTATTTCTTAATTCATTTTTTCTGTAAACAGATATTTTTCATGTTCTGAAATTATATAATTATTTTTGTTATGTATTGCGTTGTGAATTTTTTCGAATATCTTTTGTGAAGCACAAATGGCATCGAAATTAAAAATTATGTTTGAAAAATGAAAACTTCCATTCTATGAAAATTTTATTGATAAATCAACAACACATATGCTTATCAATGGACCAATTTACAAGCAAATTAAACTACAGTTTTAAGATAGAATTTAGGTTCTAAAGGATGAGGAATTACGTTGAAATACTTTTTGTACATATCACCTTCTCGGTTTTCGTAAAATCGTACCACCGTAGGATTATCAAAATCTGGATTGAATTTCTCACATGAAACTTTCACAGTACCGGAAACCATGGCAACTAATCCCATATCTTTATCCAATTTCACCTAAAATATACAACGTACATAAAATCAAAAGGTGATTTACTTACTCATCTAAAGAAGATCAACTTACGTTCATCCCCGGATGAAATTTCAACACTCTTTGTGTCACTAGCACTTCGCCCATATGAACAATGGCGTTATGATTTCTTTTAATACCACGTCTTTTTGGTTTGGGACGACCGGCATGGTTTCGGGTACACATTTGATGCCCATGACGAACCAATAATGCTGTAAAAGTTAATTACGACTTGGGAAATGAGCAACGAATGTCACGATGAAAGAGATCATAAAGATTAATTTGTACATTACATTGAAATTATGCTTACTTTGGAGTGAAGTTGGATTTATGAACGATCTTAGAGTACTAACGACAGATGCCAACGACATTATTTTTTGTTCAAAATTTATAAAATTGATTCAGAACTGTTTAAAATACACCTGATATTACCAAATTTCAATTTTGTTATCATTTATTTTTGATTCTTGATAGGAGATGTGACGTCATCTTCACCGGTATCACGTGATTCGTCGATCGTTGATGCTGATTGGTAGTTGACTTAGTGACGTATGATAGATGATTGATGAAAGAAAAAGAGAAAATTGAATTTGATGTAATTTTAATTTTTTTTTTTTAAATTCATATTTTTAAAAATTAAAAAGTGCTTTGCTATTTTTTTCAATTATAATTAATTGTTTGAAAATTCTAAAACATTACATGAGCATGCAACTGCGAAAAAGAGCTTCATTATTCAAGACTGATTATTGAGAAAAATTTGAACTATTGTACATGTACATTAAAATTCAACAAAAAACTTTCACCGGAGTAAACAGAATTAGGTATAATATGGGATTTTTCGAGTAATTCTTCGTGGTATGAATACTTAATCGCGGCGGTTGTAGTTCATTGCCATTCGCTGTCTCTATCTTATGTAAAAAAATTTAAAAATCGCGTTTTACACATTTATTATATTTTAAAATGAAATTTAAAATCCGAAGGTATAAAACTTTAATTAACAAAATACGAGTAGGTAAAAACTTACACTCCCATGCAAATTTACGAAAATTTTGGCAACAAATTTTTAGAAATAACGGATGTTTACTCGACGGTCATTTTCACAGGCAGAGTTTCGCATCGTTTCTTCGTATCGGCGTTTTCTTTATGTTTGAACTAAACAGAAGATGAAAAATGTTACAATAAAAGCAAACATTTTTGAGCCCCCTTTTTCCTAAAAAATTTAATAAAAAGTTTCAACGTTCTATTCTCTACCGTATTCGAAAATCGAATTCAATATTTGATTCAAAATTTTTTGGAAATTTTCTCTTTCACTTTTTCATTATAGGTACCTAACGTACAAAATATTGAAAATTTTGCAAATTCAGCAAATTCCTGCTTTTAAATTCTTATTTGTTTTGTAAAACCAATCTACTTCCAATTAGTTAATAATGATTTTTTGGTCAAGTTCATGAAAAAGAACTTTTCGGCGTTAGCCAAAGCATATTTAAAATTAAAATACGTGATTTTTTAAAGAAACTATGCTCAATAACCCTGAATCCTCCCAGAAACCCTCAACAAATTTTTCGAAAAACCAGAATTCTGTCCCAGTTCAATAAATGAGAAATGAAAATGATGAAATTACTCACAAATAATCGAATTATGGTGACATTTAACCCGGGCTCGACTTTCATACACCCGCCGTCGTTTTTAAATACGCCGCAGTAATTAGGAGCGGTGAATAACGTGCATAATTTTCTTTTGGCGAAAAATTCGAATCCATTTTTTACTACCTGTGTGGCGAATAAATTATAAAAATTTTCTAGCAACTATTTTGATTAAAATTCTGATTTTTTCATACGTACCTGGTGAGCTCTAACGATGCATGCCAAATTATGTTTTTTCGTGAATTTTTGAACAACATCAGCGCCGAAAGTGAATGAAATACCTCGATCGATGTTTGGATTCCAACCGTCTTCGTCCTACGTGGCAAAAAATAAATTGCAATTTCAAGATCATACTATTTGTTCAAACGTATTTCAAAAAGAAACAAACTTTATCGGGATCGGCCCATAATAAATCGGTAAGTAACCCCTTAGGAGGTATATCGGATGGTCGTTTAATTTTTTTAATATCGTCGAACGTATGTAAATCTGGGCTAATTCCCCCGTGCATGCAAAGAATTTTCGAATCGGCAACGGTAGCGGCAATCGGCAACATATTAAAAAGTTTCATGAAATATTGCCATAAATCGCTTCCTTTGAATCGAACGTTACCTAAAACCCCAAAAAAATGTTACCCAAACAATAGCTTCAACATTTCAAAATTGTTGTAACCTACATTCGGCGTAAAATCCGTAAGCCCTGGTCGAACTGGCACATTCGTGATTACCCCTCAGCATAATCACTTGCTTCGGGTATTTAACTTTATACGCCATTAGAAGGCAAATACATTCTAACGAATATTCGCCTCTATCAACGTAGTCGCCGAGAAACAGGAAATTCATCGAAGGAGGCGTTTTAATACAGTCCAATACGAGAAGTAAATCTCGAAACTGTCCGTGTATATCTCCTGTAATTAAAAATTACAAATTGCGAAAAAATTGCATTTCGGTGAAATTTAAACCAGCCGGAAAAACTAACCGACTATCATGACGGGTGCAGATAAATCGGCGAGAGCAGGCTCCATGGATACGAGTTCTCTTACTTTTTCGACCAGCCAAATTATTTCGTTAACTTTCAAAACGCATTTCGCGTCGAAATTCGTCGGAGCTTTACATTCGATATTCTGTAAATCTATGAAAAAAAAATTCAAACCGATTAGATCAGGAATAAAACTTTAATAAGTACAAAAAATAATACCTTTGTAAAAAGAAAAATTTTTCCTATCTAATAATTTGGCGATGACTACATCTGGAATATCGCCCATTGATCCGCCTCCTGCAGGTGCTCCCGCTGGTGCCTTGGCGCCCGCTGGTGCTGCTCCTTTGCTCATTGTTGAAAAAAATTACCACGTAAAAATTTTAAAATGATTTATAATTTTGACAATAATAATCCGGCATATAAACTAAGTGCCACATAAGGTCATTCACCGATGGACGCTTGTTGAAGAACTGAGCACCGCAAAAAAATGGCCACTTAAAAAATTTTCAACAATATGGCAAAGATTTCGTAGCCAATTATTTCAGACTGAGTGATTTTGATTTTCAAAATGGCCAAGTATTCGTGAATGAATCGAATAGAATTGGTATAAAACGAACGAAAATTCTTGCTCATCAATGGTCGCCGTCACAATGGTCAATAAAAAATTGAACATGCTTTAAAAATGCATGAAAAATTTTAATATAAGAATAAGTAGGTAGGTACCAATGTTAAAAGTTCATGAATTTTTTTCAAAGAAGGATGTACCTATGATTTTCCGAACGCCCTACCAAGATCAATTTAGCTGTACTCACAAAATAATCCAAAAAGGGAGAACGAATTTTTAAAATGTGTTAAAATTTTTAGGATCTGTTGAACAAGTTCCAATAATGATTTCTTTTAAGGAAGAAATTTGTAGGATAAAAATCACGTACTTTTCTTGAGACCTTCCTCCTTCCCATAAGCGCACCCAGAAATATTTCAAGGGGGAGGGGCTCAGCTTTTGAGAAAAAATGGGAGGGGGGGTCAAAATTCAATGAAAAAATGAAGTAACCTGTTATTTCAGTGGGACTGGACTGGAGTAGTTGGGGTATTTTCAGTAGACAAATAATATATACCTATACAGATTTGAGCAAAGAAAAATTGGGAAATGGCGAAATTTAATGATTTTTTCTAGTCAAAATTATTGATTTTTTTCTGATAAATGGGACATTGACTGAGAAATTAGTCATTTTTGACCGAAAAATCAGTGAAAAATCATTAATTTTCAATGAAAATTATTTTACTGATTAAAAAAGAGAGAAATTTTTGCAAATTCAACTGATTTAAATTTAAAGAGTGGTATGCTTATTTAAGAAATATTTACTAAAGCGAGAGCGAAAATTCTTTAAAAAATCATACTTTTCTTTGACATTTTTTATGATAAAAAATCTTCTTTCCAAGCTTAGGGGGAGGGGGCGAGCCCCCTGAGCCCCCTTGGGTGCGCCCCCGCTCCTTCCTCGCTTTTTCGACTACAATAAAATGAGGGTGTTAGGAAGATTCACCGACAGTAACTTTGGGAAGTCTTGTAAGTATTTATACTTACCTAGTTTCAAAACACTCCTCAAATAAGAAAATTATTTTTCTAAATTTTATTTTTTTGTACGGATAAAAAATCAAATTAAGAACAGGAACACATTTTGAATCACTTCAAGTTCAAGGTGAAGTATTTTTACAACATTATCGAAATAAATGCTCATAAAATTTCGTATACAAAGTAGATATAGGTATCAACTAGGAATAAAAAATAAATATCAATAATTAAGTAGGTACCTACCTATCTTTCTCCACAATATAAGTAAGCATTTATTATTACTTAACAACGGTCATCATATTTTCTAAATTTATGCCATCAAAAACGAATAACAAATTATCAGAAACTTAAAATCATCGCTTTTCAGTTTTTATCTTATTCAAATGATGCCTTTTGATATGAGCTATTAATTTATGTTTCGAAAAATACTGATTACCGCAATGATGACAAGAATGTCGTGTTCTATCTTCTTGATGAATTTTCCTATGAATAACTAATAAACGTTTATAAGCGAACCCTTTTTTGCAAATTTCGCATTGAAAAGCCTTATAATCCGAATGCCTGAACGAATGCCTTTGGAGCTGCAACTTGGTCGCAAACATTTTCGAACATTCGGTACACGAGAAAGGCTTCTCTCCGGTATGCAGTTTGATATGATTCCTCAACGATGGTTTACTTTTGATCATACGCTCGCATACAGGACACTGGTACTCCTCTATTTTATCTTTATCAATGTGCTCCTTACTCAAATGCTTAGTCAGCGAACATTTGAACGAGAACTTTTTCCCACACATATCACATTCAAACGACAACGGTTGTTCGTGTACTTTACGACGATGCTGCTTCATGTACGGCTCCCTGGTGAATTTTTTGCCACACACGTCGCATTGGAATGGCTTAATGCCTAAGTGATTATTCAAATGAGTTCTTAATCCTAACGTATCGTTAAATCCTTTACCACACTGGTCGCAGTAGTATAAAAAAGACCCAACGTGGCTCAGTACGTGAATTTCATAACGCCGACGACATTTCGTTTTGAAACCGCAGACCGAACATTTTTTAAAATCTGATTCCTTTACTTCTTCGTGTACCCTGCTTATATGACCCTTCAGATCTGTGGTTCGTTTGAACGAAATGTCACATTGTTCGCATTTATAGCTTCGAACCGAACTGTGAGTGGATTTGTGATAGGCTAGCGAAGATCTTTGTTTGAATAATTTTTCGCAAATGTCGCATCGATATACACGGTGTTTCAGTTTCATGTGGCTATTAATGGTCGAGTCAGTGAGAAAGTGTTCGTCGCAGAGAGTACAAATCAGTTCGATTTCAGCATTCAGTGGTATAAAATTATCGACTGCGGTGTCTCGAGGTTTCGATGATTTTGTTCTGAAAATGTCAACATATTAGGTCAATGGATATAAATTTGTCGCAATAGTTCGATTTTATTTTTAATTTTGATATTTAAAATACATAGGTATGGTTTGGTACCGAAATATTCCTAAATAATAGCCGTTGAAAAAGATAGGCAACAAGATCGTCAGAATATTCCCAAATAAATATTATAATCGAATGTGATACAAAATCTTTATAAATTAGTAAAAAAATATAAATAAATGAAGAGGATCAAATAAAAAAACAACAGGAAGTATCGAAGTACCGTAATATAAGTATATTTCATCAATTATCCCATTACCTTCATTTAAAAACGATGGTACAAATTTGAAAAAATAAATAAATAAAAAACAGACTGAGATAACTGAACTATCTTCTAATCATTCTTGCTAAAAATGGAATTTCGACGATCTAAGTTTTATTTTTATTTCAATTTCTTTAATTTTAAATTTTTCTCAAAATTGTACTCATCCAATCTTAAAATTTTTCTAATAGTACATTTTTTTCAATTTGAATTTTAAAAAAATTTTCCACCTTTGATTTTTTAAATTTAATTTTTCATCATTTTTAAAATTTTGTTCTAATTACTTATTGAGTTGGAAGAAATTTTAAAAAACATGAATTTAAAATATATTTTTTTAAATTCCAAGTTTGAAAAAATTTTAAGAAATTTTTTTAAAAGTAGGTACTTAAGTACAAAGTTGAAAAAAATTGAAGAAATCAAAGTTGGAAAAATTTTTAATGCTAAAATTTTTTCCAACTTAAAATGTTTAAAAATTTCTTTCAACTCGAAAATTTTTTCGACAATTTTAAAATTTTACCTCAATTTTTTCGGTTTTGTCTCTTAAAATTTCCTTCAACTCAATAATTGGAATAAATTTTTTTTAATTTGCAGTTGGAAAAATTTCTCAATTGGATACAATTTTTTAAATAGTTTAGAACTAAAGAAATTGAAAACATTTGAACTTAGAACGTCGAATTGCCATTTTTAACAAAAATAATCAAGAGGTACCTAGTAAAAATTTATAGTACAATCGACAGCATAGAATTAATCGATTTTATGATGTTTTAAAACGTGCTTCTTCAACGAATGATTTCTATAATACATTTTATCACAAAACGAACACTTAATCTGGGATCTGACTGACTCGTGAATGGTCATATGATTCTTCAGCATAAACGCAGCTCTGAAAGTTTTCTTGCAAATTTCGCATTTGTGCGGTTTTTCATCGACATGGCTAAACGAATGGGTCTTCAGTTCGCCATTAGTTGTATACCGTTTACTACAAATTTCACATTGGAAAGGTTTTTCATCAGTATGAAGTCTGGTGTGATTACGAAGCGACATCTTCGTGGATAATTTTTTATCACAAAAATTACAATCGTACATAGTGACGATTCCTAGATGTACTTTGATGTGAGATTTGAGAGAATACTTAAACGAGAATCTCTTCTGGCAATAGGCACATTCGTAGGAATACGGTGCAACATGGACGGAATCACGATGTCGTTTCATGTACGATTCGCGATTGAAATTTTTACCGCAGATTTCGCATTGATAAGGTCTCAATCCTTTATGTTTATTGATGTGGGTACGTAAATCTAACGAGTGATTGAATCCTTTGCCGCATTCTTCGCAGTAATGCAAATAAGTACCGGTGTGTATCATCGTATGTCTAGTAAGCCGGCTTTGATAAGGTGTCTGGTACTCGCATTGGGTACATTTAAGTAGCACTACTGTTTTCGGGTCGACGTGTACGCGTTTCATGTGTACTTTAACGTCGTTGGCGGATTTGAAAAATTGTCCGCATTTTTCGCACTTAAAGTTTCTAAATTCTTTATGAACGTTCAAGTGGTAACGTAAGTTGGCAGGTCGGGCGAAACTTTTTTGACAGATGGGACATTTGAAGCAGCGATGCATTGAGGTTAAATGTTCTTTTAGCTCTTCTTCTTTTTGATAGACTTTGTAACACAAGTGACAGTTGTGGAAGTTCTTAAAATCCTCAGGTTCGTTATCAGAAATATCGATATTGTTTGAAACCGCATTCTGAGGTTTGGTCTCCCTATGAACAATCAAAATTATCGAATTTCAGTATGTATCTATAATAACATTGTATAAATATTTAATAAAGTAAAGACTCAGAATTTTTTTAGTTTGAAAATGATTTTAATAAAAATTTAGACCTAGAATACTCAAGAGTATGCACAGAAATATATATACATACAGTGTGTTCAAAAAGTCCAGTACGATAATTTTTTTCAATGAATGAAGATAGTGAAGTGGTTCCAAAAATTTAGGATTTTCATGACTGGTGTTTTCGATGGAGAAGAGAAGTTTTTTATTCTTGATTAAAAAATGTATAAAAAATCATAAAACGTGTTTTTTTTTTCAATTCGATCTACGAAGAGCTCGATGGGTCGAAAAAAATATGCTCCAGATTTTTATGAAAATTGGCGAAATATAATTACTTTAAAACGAAAAATCTCTGAGAAAACATTTTAGCCCCTCAGGAATAAGGAAAATAAAACTGAAAATTCTCAAAAAATGCCACTACTGAATGAAATGCAGTTTTCAGCCACTTTCAGTAGTGCTAGCTGTGCCATCAATATAGTCCTTTGGTTGTTACCTACTCCATCCTACTTTGCAGGAATTTTTACATCTCCGTCATCTAATGACATTGAAATTGGAAATTTTTCGATCCCTCACTAAATTTAAATCGCTCACTCAATCACCTCAAAATCGAGCCTAAAAATTATTATACTCAAAGATAACTTTGATGAAAATTTTCAAAATATTTTCAAGGTAGTGCTGCCAGTTGCAATTCAACTTGAATTTTTATAAAATTTTATTTGTCAACACCATTCAAAATTTTTTCCAAAAATTTATAGCAAATTAGTCACATGGTGCAAATTAGCAACAACGGTCGTGATTTTTCTTTCAAAAATTGCATCAGAATTCTACGAAAAATTGTATTAACTTTTATTCGAAAATTTTTAAAAAATTGCATCAAAACTCTGTTGGAAAATTTCATTTAACTTTTTTTTCGAATCGTTTCATTAATTTTTTCGAGGAAAATTGTGTTAAAATTGAACTGAAGAATTTTGGAAAAATCGTATCTCCTAAGTAAATTATTTCAAAAAAATGTATCAAATATTATTAGAAAAATTGCATTGATTTGTTTTACTCGAATCATTTGAAAATTTTCTTCATCTTTTGGAAAAATTTCATTTTTTTTGAAAACTAGAATTAAAATTCTAATAAAAATTGCATCAAATTTCTTTAGTTGAAAAATTGTATCATTTCATAAAATTAAAAAATTTCAAGCATTAATTTTTCGTGAAAAATTATACCAACATTTTTTTTTTAAATTGTATGGCTGAAAAAATTTTGTTAAATTATTTTTAAAAATTGTATCAAAAATATTACCTAAGTACTTGATTTTTTTTTAAATTTTCAAATCTCGTCATTTGAAAAATTGCATTAAAACCTTTTCGTAGGAATCAAAAAAAATTGGGTAGATTTCAAAATAATTGAGTGAGCGATCCGAATTCTGTCGAAATGAAGAAATCTCGAGTTTCATAAATCTACGAAACTTCTCAACTGCACTTTTGAGTTTTTCTGAGGACCTCTCTCGTTTAAAGTAAATTACCTCACCAATTTGGGTCAAAATTCAAAGTATGTTTTTTTAACGACTCTGAACAGTACTAAATGAAGAGATTCTCACAAGATATAATTTTACAGGCATCAAACACCGATTTTGGGGAAAAGGCATCAAACACAGATTTTGGGGGACAATAGTGCCTTTATAGTGACTTTTTATGAGGCAAAGTGACCAATTTTTCGAAAAAGTGACAAATTTTTCAATTTTTTTTCATAAATAAATACACTCCCCCTATTTTTTTTATAACTCAAACTGTATTTCTCGCTGCGATAGTGTTAAAAAAACTTTAAAAAATTTTTTTTTTAATAAATAAAAATCTTTACTTGAAACTACGAGTTTAAGAAATCAATCAACAAGGCTGGTGAACTTATAAGTACCTAGGTAAAAAAAGATTAGACTGGACTTTTTTTTTTTTTAGAAATATCAGTATTTTTTAATTTTATGCAAGAGCAGTAGGCCGTTTGAACGAAAAAAGTGACCAATAGTGACCTTTTGGCAAAAAAAGTGACTTTTAGTGACCAACCTTGAAAATAGGGGACAAGTCACTAAAAAAGATGACTCTGTTTGATGCCTGATTTTATGAAACGGTCCGATTGTTTTCAACCGGTTGTAAACAATTCTTTAAAAAATTAAAATACGAAACAAAGTTTTAAACGAAAGTTCCAACGCATTAAAAACTGATCATTTTTCTATTTTTGACTTTTTTAACCGGTTCGATGGTTCTACACATTTCAACCGGTAACTGACTAGATTTCCTGTATATGAAAAAAAATTCAAATAAAAGTAAAATGAGAACTAAAATCAGCAATGATATTGTTCAAAATTGTTTTCCATCAAGCACGTAAAAGAAACTACTCGTGCAAGAAGTTGGAAAAAAATTTCACTTCTCAAAAAAGTAAAAAAAATTGAAGCAAAATAAATATTCAATTTTTCAAAAGCTACAACGCATTAAAAATTCATATTTTTTGCTCCACAATTATTTCCAACCTTGTAGTGTAAAGGAGCTGTATTATTCCGAAAAGACAAGAATTATTTTTTATGGGATTGATGCGGCAACTGGTTGAGAACCATTAAACCGGTTTCAATATTGTAGAACTTAAAACAATCGCTTTAATTACTGCGATTTCTAGCTCGAATTAAAAAACTCTTATTTGATTTGAAATTTCGCGGAAGCAAATATTTTTGTGAATTTTTGGACGCTCCGCAAATAGAGTCAAAAAATTTTCACCTTCAACGAAAACTTCAGTCCTAGAGAATCCAAAACTGTTGAAATCACTTCGTTTTCTTCTTCCTTTGAAAAATAAAACGCATCGTACAAGACTTCTTGAACATACTGTATTTCATAAAATACATAAAACGTCATAAGAAATAATTTTTTTTAAAAGTTCGCTCATCTTTCAAAATAAATCAGTAAAATTTGTGTCAAATATCATAATTCGTGCAAAACCCTAATGATTTTAAAATGGAAGGAATGGTTTCCACTCCCAAACACCATTTTTATTCGAATACAGGAATAAAAATAACAATTCATATTAATAATAAATGCGAAAGTACTGTGGAATAATAATTCGACAACTTCTGTAGACATAAAAAATTGAAAATTTGTTAACCTAGCTATCAGTCTCGAGTATTTTTTCTTGATGACTAGAAGAAATATGTGACCGTAGTTTATATTTCGAGATGTACTGCTTGCTACAAATGTTGCAAGAATATAAGGCGCGATTTTCCCAGTGTGTTTTCATATGCTGCACCAGGCTGCTCCCAGTGGCTAATTTTTTCTGGCAGACGTCACACGAGAATGGTTTCTCACCAGTATGTACGTAAGCGTGTCTTTTAACTTGTAATTTGGTAACGTAAGCTTTACCACAAATGTTACACGAGAATCTTTTATCTCCTGTGTGTATTCTTTGGTGATTTATTAGGGCATTCCTACTGGATACAGTTTTACCACAAACATCACACGTGATAATTTTATTCTCTCCGGTGTGCAGCTTCAAATGATTTTTCAGCGTGGATTTTAACGAAAATCCTCTGTAACAGATATCACATTTGAACGAGTGAGGATTCTCATGGACCATTTTCCGATGCTGTTTCAAATATGGCCCTCTGGTAAAACTATTTCCACAAATATCACACTGGAATGGTTTAATACCCATGTGATTATTTTTATGCGTCCTCAGTCCAGCTTTTGTACTGAATCCTTTACCACATTCGTCACAATTGTATATGGAAATTCCATCGTGGGCCAAGATATGCACCTTGATACCGAATCGATTTTTAGAGGTATAATCGCATTTATCACATCTGTATAGAACTATTTCAGTCCTGGCGTGAGTTCGTTTCACATGATTCAACAGATCGACTTCACGTTTGAAAGACAGAGCACACTGAGAGCAAGGATGTTTCCGTTTATCCGTGTGCACGTACAAGTGGTTCTCCAGCACGTATCTGTGAGCGAAGATTTTATTACAGAATGGACATTTGTGGGATTTGTGTTGGACTCGAGCATGTTCGAATAATTTTTCCTCGTTTAGGCAATCTTCTCCGCAAATAACGCACGAGTACGGATTGTTATCCGGTTTCGGTTCGGCTTTAACTAATATCATGTCCAGAAATTTTTCCGCCGACATATCAGTGTCTTCGTTCTTGGACATCCATTCCCTAAAAATAAACGTTCAGCTTGTTCAATTCCGCTAATAAGGTTTACGCATAATTATATATTGGTCATTCTTCGATTAGGTATTTTTCAGTGGCTCGGCAGATGAATTTAGAGGCAATGAAAACGTTTCGTAAGTTAGAAGGGATATGGTCAAATTCACTCTCATTTTCTTAAAATTTGCTGGAAAAATATCGAGACTTGATGGAGGGTTTTGAATAGCTGCGAACCGTCAGGAGTTGACTAATTGACCAATCGGATTCTTTCTAATTCGTGCAATTCTTTCGTAAAGAAATTTCAAATGAGTAAAACTCGTACAAAAAATCAAATATATTTTAAAAATCAAATCTTGACATCAGTGCCGTTTCTGCATATGTTCGTTTAATTTATATTTCGATAAATACGATTTATCGCAAAAATTGCAATAATACAACGATCGAATAGGATCGTGAATTTGTTCATGATTCAATAACTTTTTACGAGTAGAGAAGGATTTATCACACTGCAAACACTGGAACGGTTTGCTTCCAGTATGAACGAGAACATGCTCTTGCAAAGAGTACTTATTGATGTACACTTTACCACAAATCCCACATACAAATTCTTTCTCATCGGAATGGATTTTTTTATGATTCGCCAGAACCACTTTACTGCTAACCACTTTATCGCATATGTCACATTGGACTCTATTTTCGCCCGTATGGGACTTTAAATGTATACTCAAACTAGACCTGTACGCAAAACTCCTGCCACAAATGTCGCACTGGTACGAACACGAATCTTCGTGCATTTTACGATGTTGTAACATGTGGTGCTTCCTGGTAAAATGATTACCACAAATATCACATTGGAATGGCTTAATGCCTAAATGATTATTATGATGGACGGTAAAATCCAAATTAGTTTTGAAAGTTTTACCGCACAGGTCGCAACTGAATAAAGATATGCCCAAGTGACCCAGAGCGTGTATCCTCATTTGATTTTTATGTTTCGTTTTATACGTGCAATTATCACACTGAAAAATTTTCGTCTCAAATGTTTTGCTGTGCATTCGTTTGATATGCTGCTTTAGATCGTAATTACGTTTAAATTTCACCGAACACACTGTGCAAGGAAAATCACGTCGGGTGCTGTGCACGAATAGATGATTCTCTAGTCGATACCGTCTGGTGAACGATTTGGCGCAAAACGGGCATTTAAATTGTTTATGTACGTCTTCGTAATGTTTCAGGTATGGTAACTGTTCATTAAATGCGGTTTCGCAAATATCACAGACAAAGACGTGAGTTTTCTCTGGTACAACTAGAGTAGATTTTTGTAAATCCATTAGAACGACCGCATTTGGATCAACCGAAGTATCAGCTTCGTAACCGTATGGTATTAGAAAAAAATCAGGTAACGCGACATCCCACAACTTCAGCTTAAGTGAATTTTCTTCGTCAAAAGTCCTAGAAAGGTAAATAGAGATCAGAACTGATGCAAATCGAAATTCCGATTTCATACGGTTACGAATGATACAAATAAATGAATTTTTCCTTTCAAAATGAACCAGAGAATAAACGATACCATAAATAATGAACAGTTTGAAACCAACAAATATTTGGAAATTAAATACAAGAAGCATTTTACGATATAAAATTGCCTCGAATACAATTCGATAAATACGAATGGTTTACGAAAAAAATAAGTAAAACGACTGTTAATGTTACGAACCAATTTTTTCGAATACTCATAAAACCATCTAGATAAAATGCCCCAATTATTTATGAATTAAACCCAACATTATCGATAAATAAAATAAAATCATTTTCATTCTCACACTGGCAATATTTTTCAGCATTCCGAGTACCAAAACATACGAATAAAAAATCCTACTCTAAGATTATGTAACTTGAGAAATTTTTTTAAATTTCACAAGTGATTTAAAAATTTTTACATACCTTAATGAGACATTGCTGCTTTCGACAATTTGACTAATCTGGATATCTTCGACATTACTGGACTGAGCTGTCGTATCGTCATTAACGTTCGATAAGAGAATTTCATTAGCCAATGTATCAACATTTGATTTGATTTCGATTGATTCTTCATTAATGAGCACCGTGTTTTCATCTTCTATGGTTTCACATGGATTTAAATATTCGCCGAAGTATACTTCTTTTATTTCAATATTATTGGTATCTGGTACATCTTCGATATCTCTATCTTCGGTATCTTTATCTTCCACAGTTTCGTATAAAATCAAAGTGTTTTCGGGACTATCGTCGATACATTCCTAAAAAATGACCAAATATTATATTGTACGAGCATTTTACAGTCAATTATTAAATTGTTGATATTTACTTGAGTGTCGAAATTTTGTTTCATATTTTCAACATTTTCTATCATAGATTTGAGCTGTTTTTCTGTATTCGACGATATCTGCCAAAAGCTATAAATGAAATCGACACTTTTGTGGCAACTGGTGCAAATATTCTTTGGTAAGCAGTCATCTTCTGACAGCTGTAAATCAAAAAGAATGAAGAATGTCACGCTAAATACACTCAAATAGGTACATATGTAAAAGATCATCTTACTTTAACAGGAAGGCATACAGATATTTTCTCGAATAATTCGCGTCCACCAGTCTCATTTTTATTGAATATAGGAACATTGGCCTGATGCGGCTCTAAGCATAATCTGCATAGATTCGAAAACGATGCAGTAACATTCATGATTTGTTTCTCGTCGAGAAACTAGCTAGGAAATTAACTCAGTTCATACAACCATTGGATTCTATCTCAGGTGAAAATTTTGAATAAATGAAGAGTTATCTTGCAACATCACATTGATTAAGTTGACACCATTTTCAACAACAAATCTTATCAAAGATAATAATGTAACTGAACCAATCAACGACAACGGGTAAAATATAAAACATGAAAAACGAAAATGAAAAATGAAAAATAATGTATACTTATAACAATCACCGTAAAACAAATTAATTGTATATAGATTATTTTGTTTGTTTTTAGCGAGAAAATTACGTTAAATTCAATCAAATCCAACACAAACACGCCTCACCAATTTCACTATGCACCATGTTTGGTGATTCGATTTTCGATTTTTCGATTTCATTCACTATCGGTAGGGAACCGTAACGAAAACGTAACTGATTAACCAAAATAGCAAAAATACATTGACTTTATGATTAATATTTCGCCCCAATTACTTACTAATTAGTAATTACTAGTATTCTAGTATGTTCAATGGTCTGTTAATGATAAATATTTCATGAAAATTAAACGTAATTCACTTTTTATTCTGATTTCCAACTTTAAAAAAATATCCCAAACTAGAGCAACACTGATTTCTGTAAC
This sequence comes from Pseudococcus viburni, assembly GCA_033439095.1. Taxonomy (NCBI): domain Eukaryota; kingdom Metazoa; phylum Arthropoda; class Insecta; order Hemiptera; family Pseudococcidae; genus Pseudococcus; species Pseudococcus viburni. The sequence goes on from JAVBJF010000046.1 coordinate 481,294, forward strand.
CGTAACATCTTTGAAAGTGATTCTGACAATTTATGATTGAAAAAATAAGCGTCAGCTTGAGAAATATGATTGAATATTTATTAATTTCGTTTCAGTATTTCTTAATTTTGAACAACAAAACTAAAATAAAAACGTAAATTTCAGTGAAAATAATCAAAAAATCGATTCCAATATCCCATTTCGTTACTCCATTACTATCGATAACGTCATCGCGTCATCGCGTTCGCGTGTACATTGTGGAGCGGAGGGGAAAGGGAAATTCTTACATCACGCCACACAAGTCCAACTCATAAGTCACGTGACTTTCCCTGTAACCCCGCTCACCGTGCACGAAACGCAATAATTCGGGAATTCGACTAAACACGTGATGCTAAAATAACCGTAGTTTAATTCATTCTTGATCATTCTGGACTTTGAATTGAATAATAGTTCCTGCGAATTGAAGTTAATAAAAGTTTGGTGAAAACGGAAAATGAGTTTTAAAAACGTTGAAACTTTTTAATCGTAATGTTTTAATCATGTTTTTTATGTGAACCATGTCGTTGTAACATTTTTATTGTGCTAGTTTGATGTGATAGTGAATATCGGTTAGAAGAAAAAAACCAGATACAATTATAATTCGAGTCATTACTTACATCTCAACTTTTTCGAGAAGAATTGGAGCCTAATTTCAGGTAAAATAAGTGTAAAATTATACATCTAGCGTTTACTAAAGTACTTATAATTATTGCCTTAATATTCTTATCATTTGAGCTTTGAGCCAAGTTTTACCGAATTTGAATCTGTTCTACTTCCCAATCTGTCAACCTTTGAGTTTCGAATTCATTTCGTAGGCAGTTATTTACGCTTCGATCAAATTTACGATTGTTAGGTGATCACAAATAAAATGATTTTGCAATATTTAAATCAAGGTACAAGAATTATTGTTGGATACATGGTTCACAGAGGTAATCTTGTCTGTTGTTATTGATCGAGGTTCGTGGTATCATGGCAATTCATCCGGCGATTATAGATTTCATGCTGAATATTGATCGTGAGCTTTTTTCTGTGCCAGTGTCAAATGATGATCTTAATTTAAATGTGGAATACATAAATGGGAATTTCTTCGGAAAATAATTTCTTGATAATCTGATTGAAATGTTTCAAATTTAGCCATGATTAGCATCGAAGAAGAAAATCCTTGAAAGCTCAATTAGGTACTCAAATTGAACTTTCGTTCGTCGTTTCTGAGCACCTTATTTTTGTGCACCTCCGTATTCAAAATAAAACATTTTCTGAAAATGAAGAAATTATAGATGGATCATTCTAAAATTTGAATCTTTTATTTGAAGGTGATGACTATTTCATGTCAGTTTCATGTAAATAATTCTCATACAGTTATACCTTTATCAAAAATCAGAATCAAGAAAAGGACAGGACAGAACAAGTATATGACTACTGCTGCAATGCCAGGGTATCTAAAAAAAAAGACCCAATCGAAGAAAAATTGAAAAATGAGATAATTTTTGAAGACATTTTTTTAAAATGGAGTTGAAGTATTTTATGAAAATTTACTGCCAGACCGATGGCCTCCTTTATCATTTGGGCTTGACCGCTTGACCGCGAAAAAAATTAGCTCCCAAAAATATCTCTTTTTAGAAACTCACTTCAATGGCACATTGTTTCTGTAAATTTCCATTTTTCTAATTACTTTCAGAATATTGAAACCGGCATTAAAAATTTCAAAACTTGTAAAGAATCCATATTAGGATCATTGTCATAAATATCTTAGCCAAGACGCAAGGTGTTGCTCTGAAAAAAAATCTAGTATAGTAGGTAAGTAAGCGAACCGGTCTTTATTAGGCCTCGGTAGTTAAACTATAATTAATAGTTGATCTTCCCCGATCGACGTTTCAAAATATTTGATATGGTTGACGCTGTAATATGGAATGTTTTTATTCACATAGCAACGCGGTTTTCAAAAAAAAAACATTGTGGTAAACTTACTTACGTAAACAAATGTTTGAAAAAACTTTAATTATTCAGTTTATCACTTTCAAATTTTTTGCGAATAGTTCCGTTTTTTTTGTTTCAGCTTTTTTGAGAAATTCTCGTGGAATAGTTTTTTTTTTAGATTTTTAAAAATTATCTTTAAACCGATCGTTCTTTTTACCATTTTCTAAACGTTGTTCAAAGTGTCTTTCGAGGAGATGCCCCCGCAAAAAAAGCTTTGGTTCTAGTTTCGTAAAACGAAATAGATTTCTTTTAATTCAATAAAATTTTGGTTCAAAAATAGCTCCACGTGTACGGCTCTAATATCGTAGCGTTCAACAATACTGTTTTACATTGATTTAAAATGAAAAAGAAGCCTTTGAAATGGTATCGTTATCAAATAACGAAGTACTATGAAATTTCAGTTTCTGTACAGTTGAAGTCATGATCTTGAATGAAACCTTAGTAAGTGTCTTCAAACGTTTACCAACGTTGAATGAACTTTTAAAAAATCATTCGAATAAGGCAATCCGTACGAAATATGAATCGACTACAGAACATTTTCGTTTACTAGAAAGGTTAGAAAAACGAAGTATGTGGTGTACAAAATCAAGAGCAAAGAAAGGTGCGCTACTAATCCGAAAGTTTGTTTCCGTTAGAGTAGGAAACAAGTACGATCTTGGCCTTCCTGTACTTGTCTGAAAGTCCACTCTCTTCTAACGATTTCATTGCCTTGCGTAATACGTGATTTCATGAAAAAAGCCGCGTAACGGGTTATCTGTATAATTTCCTGCATTCTATTATAGTATTTTTTGCTGCTCCGACTCTGAGAATCCTATGTAAAGAAGTATGAATATTAATAGTTTTTTTTTGAACAATTTTTATTGTTTTTATCGCGCGGATTTTTTCTGGAAAACGTGTTACTGTTTTCATTATCAAAATTTTTCGAATCGAATTCGTGGAAATTTTTTTATCAATTGTTCGATAATGGTAATTTATCTCGTGGGTAAGTGATAAACAAACAACGGTATTACTATGTATTATTGAAAGGAAATTGCTGACACTTTGTGCCCTTTTTGCCCGAAAAATAGAATTGGAGTATTAATCTTGGCGTTCTATCAAAAATATAAATGCTTTGTTTATTTATTATAAAATTGAAAAGAAGATTTTTCATTCGTATGACTAAAAATAGGGAACTGCCAAATAAATTAATGCAAAAAGTGAATTTGCATTGGGATCGAATTTTCTCAAAAAAATTGGCTTAAAACTTGATAAACTTAAAAAAATTGAAAATTCCTGTTTCAAAAAACTAAAAAATCCTTGAATAAATCTGTTGGAATACTTTATTAAAGTTTTGCAAAAGTTTTTCGAGACTTCAGGTTTTGACAGCTTTTTTTGCACCTAGGGGTACACGGTGAGATGGCGTCTCCCCCGAAAGAATAGTCAAAAATTTAAAATGTGACGAAATAAAGTAAAAACCCTCATAAGAAAGGGTTGCTCTTGAGCAGCCTTCTCTAAAGAAGTTGATACAAAAGAAAGTCTACGTGTAGTTCAATGGGGTGTTGGTGGTCGTTTTGTGCTTTTTTTCGAAAATTGAATGGAAGGTAACCTCAAAGTAGTGTCTGAACTTCAAAAATATTTGGTAAAAAATCCATACCGGGACTACTCCTTTATCTTTTATCATTCGACCTTGAAATCTAATTGCTCAAAAAATGTTGAAAAATTGAAAAATAAATTTTAGAAAAATTCTAAAACTAGTCTGTTGATTTTTCATCATCACTCTTCAGAATTTTTTCAAAATGAAGAAAAAAGCATTGTAGGTAGCTGGGTACCTAGACTACCTACCTACTTTTTCAAAAATTAGGAAAATGGAAAGTGGGGTCATTTCAAGATTTTTTTTTTCCTACTGAATATGTGCATTAGGTATATGTATGTATGTATTTAAAATAATGGAATTCTCGAAGATTTTCTGTAAAATGGAGTAAAGATGGAAAATATTATTTTCAAGAGATGCTTCAAGTTTTTGAAATTTTTTAGTTTTTAAAAGCATTTTCAATGTTAAAAAAATTCTTCAGATTGTTTTTTGATTTTTCAATTAATTTTTTTTTTGAACATGTTAAATATTAAAATTAGCGTGGAAGAGTGTGAGTGGTGTGTGTGACGGGGGAGGTGAACAACTTATGTACTACCCCTGCCATTCAACTTTAAAAAAAAATGATAAACTGACATCTCAATTTGGTAATTATATCATTTATATCTGTGAACTCAGTGAAATACGTATTTTAAATTTGCAACATATTTTAAAAATTTCGACTGCAATTCGATCAAATTCCCAAAATTTCACATCATCGTCTAACTTCATGGCAATAAAATTCAATTTAAATATTTTACATTTTATTTAGGAACATTAATAAAAAATATAGAAAAATTATTATTGTTTACTAAAACTGAAATTTTTTCCAACGTTTGGTCTAAGATTTTCTGCAGTGCAACAAAAATTGGATTCGGCGAGGGAACTGTATATCATTGAAAACTTCATTTTGAATTTTTCAGGAAAAAAAACTGCTCGGAAATTTTCGTACTGAATCTCATCTACATACCCTATGAAATTTTTTTAGATCTGATCAGATCTCAAATATGTTCCAATTTGATTTTATCAAATTATATCAAATTACCTACATCAAATCATATTAAATTACCTACATCAATTGAAGACTGACATTCCAAAACGCAGCAAGTCCAAAAACTGTATATGAGAAAAGGGACTTGAATATACTGAAAATCTAAGTCCCTCTTCTCATATAAAATTTTTGGACTTACTGCGTTTTGGAATGTCAGTCTTCAATTCATATAAATGAAAAAGTAATGAAAGTTCATGTTCAGTTTGATGTAATGTAATCAAATTACATCTGGAAAAAAACCAGATGTAATTGGATATAATTTTATTAGTACATTTTTGAGTTACAATTTTATCAAAACAGATAAAATTTAGTGTAATTCTAAATAAATCAGATATGATTTGATGTAAAAAATTTTCATCGAGTACGTAACCCACATTGACTCATGAGTCATGACTGTGGCTACCTACTTCTCACTTTGAATCAGTAACGTTCAAAAATGAAAACCGGTTACACAAAAATGTGAATGAGTTTAAAATAAGCTGTGTCAGAGTTATTCATGAAAATGGAAAACATGGAAAACTAGATTTTTTTAAAAATATGTAAAACAAGTTTTTCTTGCATAGAAACTTATTTCTGGATCTAACCCGGTCATTAGATATAATTCTTGAAAAATACTTTAAATACATCAATTTATTACCATTTGTTTCATTTCAACGCTTTTGGTGAGCCCTAAAAGTCAAACATCATCTGCCAACTCTTCTGAATTTGTTTTCCTAACAAAAGAAAAAAGTTGGTACCTCTTCCTTTGTTCCTTTTTCCAATCTCCAAAGAAATAAACAGAAGTTCAATTGTGAACAGATAAGTGTACAATGTACATACTACATACACATATTCGTCATAGTTTGCTCACGTGTTGATGTTTTACATGTAATGCATTCTTATCGTTTTCTCCTACTTTTTCGATTTCAAAAAATTTTCCATCAAATATGCACCATAATGTCTTAAGAATTTAAAAGTATGAAAAGATACCATTGATTATCTATAAATAACTAATTAACCTTGCAGCACATTTTATGCATCCTCTTAGTCCCGTGTGTTGATGTTTTCCATGTGATACATTCTTATCATTTTTTCAATTCTTTTCGATTGTGAAAAATTTTCCATTAAATATGCGGCAAGATGTCTAAAAATAAAATTTTTAAGTGTGAAAAGATACCTTTGATCATATATGACTAATTAAGCATCTTAGCACATTTAAAAAAATTTTCCATTCTCTTAATCATCCTTGCGAGACGATCAAAGACCATTTTTCATTCATATCAGGTACCTAATCTTTTAATTTCCGAGAGCAATATCTTTTTTGTACCTAAATGTTTTTAGTACTTAAACGCAAATAAATATGATATTCGATCAGTATGGTTTCGGAATAAGTTGCGATTCATTTGTTTCAATTTATTACAAAGTGTATTAGTGTTACGATTTTTTTATTCGAAGTAAGTTGATTAATTGATAAAATTGATCGTCATTTATTACACTATACGCATTATTAATTTTCATGTTGAGTTTCGTTTTTCGTTGATAACCCAAGTATGTTTTTTTTCGCGTTTGTGATAAGAAATTGAATAAATTTCAATCCATCAGTGCACGGTGGTGTTTCAAAATCGACCTTACATAATTTATGAATGCATTTCGCTATTTCGCTTCATTCATGAATCATGATCATGTCAATTATCCTGTAACTATTACGTATGAGAAATTCAACCATCGTTGATAATTTGTTCCATGAACTTCTTTTCTTTCGCATTTTGTTGACGCCATCGCCAGGTACAGCCGTTGAACTTCGGTTGACTAGCTAGCTCCTAAATAATTTTGTCGCAAATGGGATTTCGATAATATGTACAAGTCCGAATTTATTCCAAGTTCAACTTTTTTCAACTCTAAATTTTTTTCAAAGTTGTATTCAACTTTAAAATTTTTCCAAAAGTAATTTTTTTTAAATTTATTGTTATTCCAATTTCCGAGTTCAAAATTTTTCAATTTTGATTTTTGAAATTTTTTTATTTCATATTTTTGAAATTTCTTCCAATTATTGAGTTGGAAAATTTTTTGTATCTAAAACATGAGGTTGAAATTTTTAAAATTTAGTGGAAAAAAATTTGAAAATTATTGGAAAAATTTTTGAGTTGAAAGAAATTTTAAACAGTATGAAGTTAAAAAAAATTGAAGCTGGAAATATTTAAATTTAAAAATTTTACCGTTGGAAAAAATTTGAGTATTAATCAATTTTCCAACTTTGCCGTCTTCAATTTTTTTTTCAATTTCTCAAAAATTGTTTTCAGCAATTTCAAAATTTTTCTTCAATTTTTTTTCAAATCAAAATGTTTCCAATTTAAAATTTCTTGTATTTTTTTCAAACTTGTATTTTTTTTTAAATGTAACTTCATGGTTTTCAAAATTTCTTCCAACTCAATAAGTAATTAGAAAAAAAATTAAAAAATAACTGAAAAATAAAATCAAAAAAATTTTAAATCCAAGTTGAAAAATTTAGAGAGAGTTTGGATTTAAACAATTTTATCGTTGGAATAAATCTTAGTATTAATAATTTTTCCAACCTTGCTTCTAGTAATTTTAAAATTTTTTCGAATTTCGAATTTTGTCGAAAAAATTTTAACTTTATGTTTTTTAAAAAGTTTTCCAAGTAATTGGGAGAAATTTTAAAAAGTATCTAATAAAAACCTGAAATCGAAGAAACTGAAAAATTTAGAGTTGAATTTGAACTTGGATCGTCGAAATCTCATTTACGTCGAAATTATTTAGGAGCTAGTGATACTTCGATTTTAGTTATGATAATTTTCATTCGGGTCGTGAAGGGCAAGAGAGGGACGCCCGCCCCTCTGGATCCGATTCAACTAGTGCTCTTCGTGTTTCTAGTACAATTAACGACTGAATTATAAAGAAAGGAGAATAAATTATACGTACGTGTTGCTCGAACGACGTACGCGATGTATTATTACCACTGTAGCACGAAAGGAAAGCGTTTGCAAAAGAAAAGGAATTTCGAAAGATAAGAGTAGGTAATTTGATATGGGAAATTGCGCGGAAAAAGGATACCATTGAGTACCCCTGTTATCTAGAAAATTCTCCGTTGAAAACGCGTTACTCCTCACGTACGCCACAGAGAACCGGCAACAGCAATTGATCCTGTCTGCATTGGTGGCAGCGGGGGTCGGGGAGTCGCGACGCTGCGACTTGAAATTCTCCCGGTGACGTAGGCGGCGCTTCTAGCGTAGGAACGGTGATAACTGAAAATTTTACAGAAAATTTTCTCGACTTGAGCGAATAGAGCTTCTTATCTCGTTACGTCAAGTCGACGTCATTTCGAAAAAAAATTCGCCGTTTTCAGTTACTAGTTCAGCGTTCAGTTAAATTCAACGATGAGATCGTGGCTGACGCTATTTGGTCTTGGCATACAGCGAGTTTCAACGAGCTTGTAGATTAATCTGTGTGTTTATTTGATTGGCGTGCAAAAAAAACGTGCTTGAATTAGTTATACCGTTCGGGAGAAATATTCGAGGCGGAATCAACTTTCGGTTTTTTCATTCTTTTTACCCGAAACAATTGAAATTCTTTCGTGTTTATCGGCCTTTTATGGATTCAGCGGATTAGAATATTACGTACAAGAAGTAAGTTGGCGTGGTTATTGATTTTAAATTTTACACGTTCGAGTGCTTGGAAAAAATTGAATGTGTTTCGAGGAAATGGGATGATCGTTGATTGGTCGATTTTTCAAGCTTCCAACGAATAGGTGTAGGATGGTAATACAATGTGTTTGGATGGCATTGTCGAGCGAGTGTGCGTATTTTTGGCCTGCTACAATGTTAAGTCGATACGTGGTTGTAATCTACAGGTGTGTCATTAATCCAAGTGTTGCTTTTTTATCACGCGATGTGGTGTTGAAAAAGGATAATTTTGTTAAATAATACTCGATGATAATTTTGTGGTTTTACGGGTTGGGTTTGGTGACTGATCCGGCTGCGAACCACTTAATGAATTACATTACTTTTCTATGCTTTTGGTTTCCTTTATCTATTATTTTGCACGTTATCAGAGTTCGATTTTAGGATAGGAGTGTTCTGAAATTGAAATCTATGAGTTTTAGAATTGTTGTGTTTTAATGAGAGAATATAACTTGGATGTTGGCAGAATAATGAAGTGGTGCAAAATATATGACCTGATTTTTATTTTTTGTTTCGGTAGTTTCTCAGGAGGCAAGTTCTGTAATTTGTCTTCTCCCTTCCTTCATACCTCCGTATATACAATTTTTGACCAAAATTTGAAGTCACAGAGGTCTAAATGAGTCAAATAATAAAACTGAATTGAAAACCGAATCCTGCGTCCTTGAAAACATTGAAAACGATATTACGCAATATTGTTGAAATTTTTCCAAGTTTCGACTTGAATTTGTAAAGATACTTTGGGGTGAAAAGATCGAATGGTGAAATTGAGTCGAAATTTGAATTTAACGTCCTCAAAAATGTAACAAATGATATCATTGGCAAATTACTAATTGTTATTTTTTGAAATTTTTAGGTTTCGTTAATCTTTTAAGTGGGTTGTAGGCAGGGGATTCCAGCCAATGGTCATTGGCTTTTGGCTATCGGCTATTGCTGAATTTTTTCATTTGCTGAAATAAAGGTGGCTATCGGCTGCCGGAATTTCATTAGCTGACGTTCAGCTGTCTATCGGCTGAATAACCATGTGACCCCTCAAAATACTCGTCATGATACGTAGGTGACTGTAGTTACGTTTTTGTCATCTTTTTTTTTTGCTGGAAAACTGGGAAGCAAAAAAGAGACCCGAAACCAACAATTTTGAAAAAAAAAATCAAAACTATTCATTTCTACATCGACATATTCATTTATTTCAAAAAAAAGAAAAAGAAAAATCATTGGCTGACCATTGGCTGGCTATTGGCTGGTGACTTCGCAATTAGCTGGCTATCAGCTATCGGCTGAACCCCATTAGCTACCAAAAGCTATCGGCTATCAGCTTTCAGCTATCGGCTGGCTGGAATCCCCTGGTTGTAGGGTGTAAAAGTAGGAAAATCTTGATAATTTTCTCACCGTCAAGATGAAAATGACTCGTCAAGGTATCTACCAAAAAAAAAACACCAAAAAATAGGAAATTCGTGTAAATTAGAGGAAAAAAAGAAATCTTGTTCTTGCTTTTTCAATTCGAAGCAGTAGAAAATTTAGATGGTTTAGCATGTTGACCCAAAATAAAAATAAACCGTTGAGAAACGAATTATTTTATTCTCTATTTTACTGGGGAATGTAAAATTAGTCAAATGTGTCATTTGTACAAATTCAATACTCACTTCAAAAAAAAAATTCTAGAAATTTTAGTTGAAATACTTTTTTTTTAAATAGGTAGGTAAGTACCTATGGGACCAATTTGAAAAATTGCATCACGTTTTCTTGAATTTTTGATGTGGGCGAGGGGGGGCATGGTAAGTAATAAGTAAAAATTTTCAAAAAGTGGAAAAATTCAATTTCTGAAGTTGGGTAGACACTTTGTTCATGACAAATATTTTAATCAAAATTGAAAAAGTTGAAAACAATGTAGAATGCTAGTAATAAACTAGGTATAATCGATTAATCGCACAAAAATCATCGAAATGAGTAAGTAGGTTCATTTATAGTTGTGATGATTAATCGAAAATATTAGATTATTTTATCCAAATTTTTAATTGATTTGTAGTATTTTTGGAGAAACTGGTTTCAAACAAAAATAAGTTGCATTTATAGTAAGTAGTCAATTTCGAAAAGCAAAGTTCACATGAAAGTTTTTCTTCTTCTTGTTTCTGACTTTAAAATTTAAAAAACTGTGAAAAATGAGTGCTTTTCATTTGAAGACAAATTTGTAACTTGAACAGAAAGAGGGGCTACACTCTCGAAGTATTTGAAACGAAATCTTGAGTGGTTAGAATCGAACGATAAAAAAAATATAAAAAACGAAGTGTATTTTTTCTCATTTTCTCCTCTTTTTACCCTTCTCCCCATAAAAAACAAAAAACAATTCCAATTGATCGATAAGTGCTGTCCCACAAGAGGATTTCTGCAGAATGCTTATTTTGAGATAATAAATATTTGAAATTCAAAAGTGATGTGTTGTCGCTCAATTAGTAAGTATTGCCCTTTTTGTGAACAATTAATATTCAAAATTTAGCATTTGAAATTTTATTTATGATAATGATTTTTTATTTTATTTTTTTAAATGAATTTTTTGAATTGAGTATAATTATTTATTTTAGATTAATTAATTTTTTTAAATTTAATTTTCCAACTTACATTTGGTGTAAGGGACGTTTGTTTCCTTTTTTTTTCTGAAGGTAAATGAAATAGGGCGCACAAAAGTTATACCCAGTCCAGACTTTAAAAACAACCTGGTAAGCATTTCACAATCCCTCCTCCCCCTTCTGTCCCTTCCCACTACATTTGGCTTTAAAATCTGACTATATGTTTGAAAATTGCTGAAAGTTTGAAAAAAAAACAGCTGTGAACTGAATTATTTCTACCAAAAACAATCTTGGTATAATTTCTACCACAAATAATCTTGGTAGATGTGTTTACTGTTTACCCATAAAATGTCATTGATGCCAATTTTTCAAGAATAGTTGAAAAAAAATCAATATTTTTTCATTTTTGAAACAGGTATTCGGTTGAAAAATCGGAAAAACTTTTTTTTTGGAAAAATTCTCTTGAGGTTTCGAAAACAATGCGGTAAAATTCTTATTTCTTTTTTCTTAATTCCGATATTGGTGAATAGACCCTAAAAATCATCTGCAACCATTGCTCCCAATGTCCCTATCTTGGTGATTTTTTTTCAAAAATTAATGAAAACAACGAATGTCACTACAGGATGGTTTTTTTGCATTCATATTAGCATCGTTTCAGGAATATTAAAAAAAAAAAGTGTTTTTAATTTTTTACTGAATATTTGATTTTTCAAGTACATAAAAATGAAAACTAAATGTCAATTTTAATGGAAAAATATAAAAAAAAATCTAATTTTCCTTAATATTTGAACATAGCCCAATTTTAAGTTTTAGTGGGAAGGAGGAGGGTTGAGTGAGGGGGAGGGGTGGTGAAATTTTTAACTGGTTGTTCTGAAATTGAGTTTTGAACACATCTTTTGTATACTATCCCTAGTTTAAATTTCGAAAAAAAAGGCAAAACGATCATTCCTAGTAGAATAGCTATGGACACCCCTAATAAATCCCATTTTTAAAGAACAATATTATTTACAAAATAACGAGCAGCAAAATGCAAATGATCACTGTTTATTTTGTTGAAAAATTCAAACTATTCGAATTTTCTAGCGAAAAAAAATAATTTTTTAAATAGTTTTTGGGACACATCCTAATGAATCCTCGTTTCATAGAACAAAATAATCATTTTATTTAATTGGATTTTCTGATTAAAATGAAAGAAAATAACAATAAAGACGAAATTATTGAATTTCTTGAAATCATACGTTTTTCATTTTCAATTGAACGTGTCACAGCAAAAAGGACATATAGAAAAAATGGCGTTTTTGGGAAATCGCGATTGAAGTTTGAGTATACTTTTTTTAATACTAAATTAAGGAATTGAGCTGGGAAAAACATTTTACCTTAAAATTTCATCTCTTTGCTACAAGAAAACAGCTCGCCCATTACTTGATATTTTTTCTGTATTGAAAACAAAAGGTTGAGTTATATGAGGGGCTTGGTTCCAAAACTCACTTTTGCCAAAAAAATCGATTTCGTTTTTTTTGCGGATTCTGATTCAGTTTTTCATGCTCTACAACCCTACGATCTCCGTTTTCACGTTAATGTCTCGATTCCGCGAGAATCCGCGAACGAAAAGTGACTTCAGTTCCAAAACTCACTTTTGCCACTAGCAAAAGTGAGTTTTGATGCCAACGAAGAGGAAAAGCCATTTTAGAAGCGCGTATTATGTTGCGTTTGCGTTTAGATTCAAAGATTTAGTGATGGTTCTGTAGAAAGGGACCTAGGGGAATTTTTTAAAATTTTTATTTTTGCGGTTTTGGTACTGGACTGTGTTGTAGTACAAAAAAAAATCCCCCTGGGTCCCTTTCTACAGAACCCATCACTATCCATCTAGGGTCAAACTTTGTTCATAAGGTTATGAAAATCAATTTTCAACGTCGTAATGTAATGAAAATTTGCAAAAATCATGAGTTGGAATCAAAACTCACTTTTGCCATAGGTAATTGTAACTTTAAAGCACAATGGCGGACTACCTTTTTTTTTTTTTTTACATAAGCCTCTTCATATACACCAACTTCATCAATCTAGACCATAACTGGCATCGAAACATAAAACGCGCACTCCGTAATCGTTTTTCGTGGTTTTCTCAAAATGTACCTTGATGGCAAAAGTGAGTTTTGGAACCAAGCCCCTCATATGTCCTTTTTATTGTGACAAAATTTCATTTCGACCCTTCTACGTTTGATGACGTATAATTTTTCCGGAAGTGAAAATTAAAAAAAAATCTTCATACAAAAGTTGAAGAAAATGAAAAAAGGAATATTTTCGTGAAAAAAATTTCAAATTATCTCTTCAGAGAGCGGGGGTATATCGCGTTTTGAAAAATGACTATTTTTTTCATTTTCTTGGTTACAAAAAAATGCTAAAAATACATTTTGGACGAATTTTATAATTTTTTCAAATTTATGACAAAAAATTAACTAAAAAAACACTTCATTAAAATTTTAAAATTTTACAATCATCTGCAAAGTGAAAAAATTAAACATTACGCAAATTCTCTAAAATCAAATAAGTAATGTAGGTACCGAAATTGCGAACTTCGCATTTTAAAAACGCCATAACTCCTCGAGGAAAACATATTGGAAGGTGGGAGGGGGCTCATTGGATAGAGAAAACTTCGGAGAATAGAAATCGCGTATCGCATCAAAAAGGACATTATGCTGAGTTATGCCCTTTTTGTTGTGACACATTCAATTGAAAATTTTTGTAAAAATGAACGTTTCCAAAAATGTTGCTTGTTTTAATCAATAGGTATGTGACACCTGGTTGAAAGTTCGAAGAATCATCACTGCAGAAAAAATTCTCCTTTTTTTTGGATTTCAACTCATATAATATATACCTGCTCGTGCTAATATGCATTAAAATGACTGAATAGATGTAAAAAATCATTTTTTGGAAAGTCGACTGTCAAGCAACAAATCATTCGAAAATACGTAATTATTACGTTGGTAGATATTTCCTGAATTTTGGATTGTATTTAATAAGGTGATGACGTTTTTTTTTGTTAAGATATGCAATGGATATTATGTGATATTGAAATTACTCATTATTTTTCACGTAGTTAAGTTGACACTTGGCGCTATTATATCTTGTGCATCTACATAATAAACCATTACAGCTGAATTCGACTAATGAAGCATATTATAACAGGTGTGGTATTAAAATTTTCCCAAATGGTGAACATGTTTTTGAACTAATTTAATTAAATGGGTTGTAATTTTCACGAAAATTTCTAACGTCGTTCTCATAAATTCGTCATGAGGTGAACTTTTACATTAGTTGATTACTTTTTCCCTAAAGAAGGCGAAAATTCATCATTTTTCATTTTTAATGGTTAATTTTGAAGCCCGGGTTGTTATTTCAATTCGTATATGTTGAATAGAATATTCAATTTAAATGCTCACAGTTGCGTTTAATTATTTTTACAACGCAAAATTGAAGAAGAAAAAAAAGTTATCCCCTCTTCTTAATTCATGTTCGTTTTTTCTTTTTTTATCGGTGGAATAGAATTTCTCATTTAGAAATGTTGACCGTGACCTTTTTCAGAGTAGAAGTAGGTAATGAAACCCTTTTTTTTGGCTCGTTTAAATTAAAATGTTACGAAGCTTCGAACAGAGTTACGCAGTTTTCATAAAGTTTTAATGTTTTCGTTGGTAATCGTTTTTCAATTATTTCAGTATTAAATGTAAATTTTCGCTACAAATATCGTTCGTTTCGCCAACGTACTTCGCACAGTTGTATTCGGCATGAAAGTCTGACGTCACATTTACCACTACAACTGCATATTATCAGTTGTGTACTTTTTCAAAAGGGGGATTGCGAAAAAATTAACATTGCTTCTTATGGGAGGTCTATAGTTTTTCCAATTTTTTTCATTTCTGATGTGTGTAATTCTTTTTGTTTTTACAATTTTGACTAATTTGATAGCTTAACTCGTCAAAATTATCAAAAAATAAAAAATTCAACACATCAAAACTGAGAAAAATTGAAAAAACGATAGAACTCCCATAAGAATCAATGTTAATTTTTTCGTCGTTCCCCCTTTTGAAAAAGTACACAAATTGGTACATGAACTGATATTTGCATTGTGGTGAGGCGATGACGTCAAGACTTTGATGCCGAATTGTGAGCCATTATTTTCAAGTTAAAAAAAAAAATTTCAACATATTGGTCAGTTTTTTTAGCAGATACGTTTGGGTAATAAGGTATACATTTATTATGGGAATTTTGACATTTTGACTAAAATTGGTGTAGTTATTCTAATCACAAATTTCGTTTTTCGTTCGTCATTTATGACGAAAAAAAATTACGTGAAAAGTTCAAACCGAAGGAAATGTCAATCGATTGTACGTAAAAAGGGATATCTTTTAAGCACTTCCTTTAACGTCCTGAACGTAAATCGCTTTCGGTTTTTTTCACTGATTAGAACGTAAAAATTGATAATTTAAAAATTAACGAAGTCGGTTTACGTATAGAATTTTGAAGAACTCGTCATGAGGAAATCTTTGACATTGAAATGATATATGCACGAATGTGACAGAAATGGAAAGTGATTGCGTAATGTTATACGACGCTATTACCCGACTAATTAGTTCGGTTTTTAATTTTGATAAATCGGACGGAGATTATGAAAGAAGTTTAATTTCATTTTTCGATCTCGTAATTCGACGGTTTCTCGAATTACGAGATTTACGAATGAACCTTTACGAGAATTTTCTTCATCGATAGATGATATTTGGGCGAAGGATAATCAAATTTTTAAATTTTCTCGCCTCGTTATTGCGAGTGGAGTAATGTATACGGTAGCGCCAAAATCTCGAACGGACCATTGCCAATGGATTTTGGCTTCGGAGCGAAATATGGTTCAGTTGTTGCATTATTAGTGGGTGAAGGTTGTCCACTTGAACACGTCGTATACAGTTTACCGGATTCTTGGTAGTTTCGCTTTGAGCTAAAGAAGAATCTGATTTGAGTTTGTTGCCGTGTCAATCGAACTTAACGATTTCGTTCACGTTGCACCGTGAGTATCAGCTTTTCTAAATGTCACCGACGATGAGTGAATACTTCAGGGTTACAGAAATGTATTCCGTTGGGTCGTACTTTTTTTTCCAATTACGCCGATCTTTGTATGTACTTGGCAGGTGGAACTTGGAAGATTTGAAATTTGCTTCGGTCCATGGTTCGTTAAATTGTTGAAAAAAATTACGATCGTATTTACGTCTTGTGGAAATTGAGTATTTTTTTAATCGCGTATCATTCCCGCAACGTTGAACGTTGTATCTTATCTGTTTTTTTTTTTTTTTTTTTTTGTTGGAATTGTAATCGCTGTGGAAAATTTTTAAATATTTTAGGCAACTGTACGCTTGAATACATCGTGTTTTTTTGGTTGAATGTCGTATTTTATTAAAAAAAATTGTTGTATCATGAAAATTATTGGAAATATTTTTAAAACAAAAGAATTTTTGTAGGTTTGTAATTGAATCAAGAAAAAATCCAAGTTGATATGTTATGAGAGAAGGTGCGGACAATTTTTTTTTAATTCTCAACACGTTGTATTTTTTCAAAATTTTTAAAATTTTTGAAAAAAATTAGGTTTTTTTATTGAGAATTGGCCGTTTCCTGTTCCATTATGTCTGGCTTGTAGTTGAATTAGGAATATCTAGAAGAGCAAGTTGACTTTTTATGTAGGTAATAGAAGTAACGATTCACTGAAAAATACAAACTTTTTGTTATTCTTTCGTTAATAAAAGAACGAAAAGAAATGAATTGAGGTAAGTACGTGCTCTGAAAGTCGAAGGTAAATATTTTTTGATATTTGTAAGGCCCACTTATCTGTAACGTTTCTCCAAACCCGTTTCATGGATGGAGGGAGTGAAGCTCTGTTTATAAAAATGGTTATAAGGACGCAATGTTGTAAAATGATAAAAATTTCTCATTTTCCTGACGACTCCAGAATTTTTTTGATTGGTTCATAATCAACTCGAGCTGCTTCAGTTTCGTCTTCCAAATTTTTATTTTTTTCATTTCAAACCATTTTTCTTTGTTTCTTTTCCAAAAACTCGAACTTTTTTCAAGTTTGAGCAATTTGATTTTTTTTCCAAGTTTATTTTACTGAAGCTACCGAAGAAGGACCCCCCCCGCCCGCCTTCAGTAATGACAAAACTTAATTTTACTACCAAGAAAAGTAATGAGTGGATATTTTTCAGGGTTGGTAGAGGGTTTCATCTGAAGAAATCTTGAGCCTCAAAAAAAAGTGCAAAATCTTTGAGAAAACCATAATCTGACATGATGATATTTTTTACAGACAAAAAATTTATAATCAATTCAACATTTCCATAGACGATCGGACGTACTTATAAATTTTTTATAATACATATGAGAAGGTATTAATTACAAAAATATCAAAATATTACGAATTTCTGAAAAAAACCTCGAAAATACACAATTTTGAAAAAATCTAATCAGGAAAATATTAATTTTTAACTGTTCTAAATTCACAATTTTTTCCTTCAAAATAGGGTTAATAATGAAAGAAATTTGAATATTTTGTCTCTGAAATTCACAATTTTTCAAATCTTGTTCGCTCTAAGCCATTTGATTGGAAATTTGATGTAGATTAAATTTTGTAGACCTCATTTTTGCACTAGAATCAATATTTCAGAAGATATGTATAAGCGAAAAATCAGATTTTTGGAGAAAACCCTCTCCCTTTGATCAATTATAGCTCCAGTCCCCTTGGGTTTGTGAATACCATTCAAAAGTCATCTGACAGGAAATTTGACGCAGAACAAGTTTGATAGACCTCATTTTTCCTCTAGCGCCAATATTTTGGCAGTTATGGGCCAAAAACCTGATGGGGGGGCAAAGATCCTTAATTTGGGGGAGACGTGCACACCGGACGGGACCGGACACTTCATATTCATGCTCAGGCCATAAAAATGGACCATTAGAGCCAGCCAAAAATCGGTTGGTCGCCGAGTCTTTTCTTATGTTATGACCCTCTTTTTTTGGTTAATTCTACTGGACTACTTTGCTGGAGGATGTGGAGCTATAATTTAATCACATACTCAGAAGGAGGCGTGGAAAGGATCACAGTTTCTTTTTTCAAAGTGTGTAGGAGAAAAACGAAGTATATTTTGCCAGAACGAATCAGAGATAAAATTTTCTACAATGAAAAATCACATCAAATTTTGAAATAAATAATTTTAAAGAAATCGTGTGCCCTCGCTGAAAATGTGAATGTTTTGACGCAGAAAAATCATCTCCTCTACCTCATTTGGTCGTTGTGGTAATTTTTAAATCTTGTCTTACGACTTGGATTTTATGATCGAATGGAAAATTTTAAAATGCCTTGTGCCAAATTTTTTTTTGAAGAAAAATTTCAAGAAGACGGTTCATTTTAGTAGAATATTATAGAAAAAATTTATCCCATCAATAATAATTTTTTACGAGAGGTACTTTTCAGTTGCCCGGTATAAGTAGGTCAAAAATTACGAAAATTTGAAAAGTACAAATTTTGGCTAGACTGTAGAAAAGAGTCCGAAATTTTCTTATTTTGTTTTCTCCATTTCTTGGCGTAATAATTCGTGACCGATATTTTGAAAAATATCAAGAGATCTTTTTTCTTCGCGATCTTCTGCTCTCTCATTTGATTATTCATAATTTTTAATGGAGCCAACTGGAAAATTTTCAGGAGCTTTCATGGAGAAAATACGTATTTTTTTGAAGGAGAGGTGTAAGCAAAAAATTTCGAGATAATTGAAAATTTGAAGTCCAAAAATGTTGGGAATTTTCATTCTTATGTTTCAGCATCAGCACACATCTTGAAAATTCATTATTGTTCAATTTTTGAAGGTTCGCCTCCTCGTCCCTTCTTTCCCTAAATACGTTTCTATTGTTTTAATTCGTTTGAGATATCTACTCGCAAATGGACAACCAGCAGTATGGTTACGGTTCATTAAAAGTAAAATATTGTAAAAAATCCTCTTCCAAGGTTATAATTTTTTTATCCAACTACCCAACTACCGAGGATCCAAAATTTGGACAATGATCATTTTTTCTTTCTCTGTCGACCACGAAAAAAAAAAACATAACCAATTTACCAACGTTTCAAGATTTGTTGTGGAATTTTCTTTGGCAATAATTACGAACGTTTCAATTAGCTGGGATTAAATTTATCATTCAGAGGAAGGATTTCGTTATTGTAGCTTAATCTTAAATTGGCGATGTGGCGAAATTAATCTTCAACTAAAATTCGCCATATTCGTCCAACGCATCCGGTTGCACGAATAGTTTATTTATGAGCTTGGTATCTAGATGGAATATAGAATTCCATTTCAAAAGGGCTATTAATGGGTTAAATTGAATTACGACGAAATGCACAATCAGTATGGGCGTTTCATACCATATTTTCTTACAAGATTCATTCTTATTCATATAGTGAAGAAAATAGTATCTATGCTACGTATTATGTATTATAACAATTTTATGCAGATATTCGTACTTCGATATGAAACGTAGTAAGGGCAAAATATAATAATACACGTAGATGTAGGTTAGGTAGGTAGACGTACGATGAACGATGAAGATGTACAATATTCCACAGCAAAAAATTCGTGGTACGAAATATATTATTATCTTATACATGATATCGCTTATGGTTATGATTAATGTTCGATTGAATTTCAATTTGCGGAAATGTGACTTTACATGAGACGAGCTTGATAAGTAATGCGTTCAAACGAAAGTGTTTTTTGAGTGATGAATCGCGATGCCTATTACACTTGCTTGTAAAATGTTAGACCATAGGTCGAAGGTTGAAAAACTGACTTAATTATCAGTAAGGAAGTTATCAAGGTGACGCGATGGATAGGATTTTTTTATACGTATCTAATCTACGTAGACATAGTATGTTTTGTAGTGCCATGCAGACCATGACGTAAACCGTGTAAAAAATTTGGTACATTAGTCATCGTCTCGACCCAGAGAAGATTTCGTGACAATTGAAAACAACAGAAAAATATTCCACTGGATGATCCAATTTCAATCCGTCGATTTTCCTTCTTGAATTCGTGACAAATTCGTATCAGCTCCTAATTATTATTACCGCAGCTGGGATTTCGACGATCCAAGCTCAAATTTATTTCAAGTTCCAAGTTTATTCAATTTCTTCAATTCTACCCAATTTTTTTTCAAAGTTGTATTCAATTTTAAAATTTTTCCATCAGTAAAATTTTTAAGCAATTTTTTTCTCAAAAATTTTCCAACTTTGATTTGGAATTTTTTGATTTCATATATTCATCACTTTTTTAAATTTATTCTAAATATACAGTTTGATGTTTGACACAGAAGTCTTGTCAACGGTAAACACTTCTCAATATCTCCGAACTGATCGAGAGGAGATACCAAGACGGTTCAAACAGCAATGTATTCTTGGCGACGAGGACATCGAAGATCGATAATCAAACTTCTACTCCTCTTAAGGGTGTCCACAAATTGAGAAACCGGTTTGGGTCAAAAAATAGGGGGGTCCGTTTTTTTATTGAAATAAAATCTACACACTGACGCGATCATAATGTAATATGTTTTTTTTTTGAAACCGGTTCAGCAGTTTCGAGCCAGTTAATAATATCCAGAAAAGTGGAGATATGAAAAAAAGTTTGAAACAAAAGTTGTAGAGAATTAAAAAACAATCATTTCTTGTTCCATAATTTTTTCCATCCTGCAATGGAAAGAAGTTGTCGTACAAAAGGATTGGAGTATCATATTTTTCTTTGCAAGTCGATAACGAGTTATCAAAAAAATGGATACATCAAAATTAGTGTGAAATAAAAGTTGTGGAGAATTAAGAACTGAACATTTTGCGTTCTGCAACTTTTTTTTCATCTTGCAATGGAAAGAAGTCATGGTACAAAGGACTCTCCTTTTTAACCCATAACTCTTCTCCATTGCTAGATGTAAAAAAAATTACAGAACGTGAAAATTTCAGTTTCCAATTCTCAACAACTTTTATTTCAAACTTTTTTTGATATCTCCACTTTTTTGAAACCGGTGCAAGATGAACTCAATTTTTCCAAGTTTCTTGGATGTTTTCTTACAAGTTGATAACCAGTTACCATATCAAAAAGTAAAGATATCACAAAATGTTTGTAATAAAAGTTGTAAAGAATTAAAAACTAACCATTTTACGTTCTGTAATTTTTTTCATCTAGCAATGGAGAAGAGTTATGGCTTGAAAGAGAACAAATTATATTCAAACCTTTTGTATGACAACTTCTTTCCATTGCTAGATGAAAAAAAAATTATGGAACGAGAAATGATTGTTTTTTTAATTTTCTACAACTTTTGTTTCAAACTTTTTTTCATATCTCCACTTTTTTGGATATTATTGATAACTGGTTCGAAACTGCTGAACCGGTTTCAAAGAAACATATATCACATTTCAATCGCGTCAGTGTGTAGACTTTATTTCAATAAAAAAACCGGACCCCCATTTTTTGACCCAAACCGGTTTCTCAATTTGTAGACACCCTATAGGAAGGACTAGAAGTTTAATTATCGATCTTCAATGTCCTCGTTGCCAAGAATACATTGCCGTTTGAACCGTTTTGGTATCTCTTCTCAGTTCTGAGATATTGAGAAATGTTTACCGTTGACAAGACGTTTGTGTCATACTGTACGTATTGAGTTTGAGGAAATTTTGGAAAACATGAAATTAAACAATTAAAAAAAAATTTATGAAGCTGAAAAAAATTAAAGAAATCAAAGTTGGAAAAATTTCTAGTGCCAAATTTTTTTTTGAACAAATATAAAATTTTTAAAATTCAAACTTACTCAAAAATTTTCCAATTTTGACTTAAAAATTTTTTTAAACTTCATATTTTCCAAAATTTCTCTCAACTCGAAATATTTTTTCAATAATTTTAGAATTTTATCCTAAATTTCTTAAAACTCAATAATTTGACAAAATTTGAAAAATATAAGATTGGAAAAAATTTAAAAAAATCAAAATTAAATACAATTTTAAAAAAAAGCAGAATTAAAGAAATTTTAAATTTTTTGATTTGAAAAAGTTTTGTATTTGGAAATTGAAACAAATTTGGACTTGGATCGTGGAAATCCCATTTGCAGCAAAAATAATTAGTCAAATTCGCTCGTGTGGTGATGAGGTTGCGTCGAAAGTTGAACATGGAAAGAGTTATTGTCCGCGAGCCTATTTGAATAATACGACATCCGACATTATTCTAATATTGTACAACGATCAATGTCCGTTTATGGTGCGTAATACCGCGTACTTCATACCTTATGACGATACGTGTATTTTCGAGGTTCGTTATTTTTTATTTTGACATCGATACCAGCATCATCGTATGATCGAAGAATTTCGTTACACGAATTAACGTAATTTTGTTACGCAAGTGCGTCTGGATGAAATGACGAAGCTGAATTTAATTAGGAAAAATTATTTTTGTTGCGAAAAACGTGCATTTTTTGCGTATCGAAAAAATATGTCTCAGAATAAATACGAATTACGATCTTGGGTTGTGAGGTACATACATACGTCTATACTAAGTAGTAAAATGACGTTTGATTTATTGGTTTGTTTATCGCGAATCGTGGTACTTTCTCGAGTCAGCAATCTGGTTTTGAGGTGTTTTGAAATTGTTATACTGTACGATGGTAAAGTAAAAACCTTTCTCTTTTTGTATCAATTTATCGACTCTTAAGTTCACTGTCGCGTCTTTATATAGATTGTATTCCGCAAAATCACACTTTGTTTCGCGATTGGTTTAGATTATATGGAGAGTGGCTGGGTTGTGTATGTGAGGAAAATACATCGCTGAGCGATAAAAAATTGAAATAAAACGTGAAGAAATGCTAGAAAATGTATCCAGTTTCAGGTGAAATGTAATTTTATGCTCGCTCTTACTGCGGGATCTTTTTATTTATCATATGCTTGCGGTTTGTGTATAAAAGCGCGTGTGAAGTAAAAGCACTCGAATTGCAAGATTCGGTATTTCGGTTCAACAAAATGATGGATTGGAAAAGTACCTTTTGATGTATTAGGTTCTGGTATTATCTTATCTCGCTGCGCTGACGTGAAGCGGTGACGTAATATTCGTGTCATTGCAATACGAATTTACAACGTGTCATCTTCGATATTGTCACGTATTCTGGTTAATATCGGAAAAGCTACGTGAAGTTTCGTTGAAAAAATCCTAATTGGGGTCGAGGAAGACCCTGGGTTGAGCTAATGGTCGTATTTCTGGGGAAAATTGAGATACACATTTTAATCGTTGAAATTTTTCGTCTGGTAAATCTTTCGAAAATAATGTATTCCTGAGTATCCATGAAATCGTTCAGTGATATGAAACAGTGGTCGCGTATCGTGGAATTTTTTTATCGATATGTATTTTAGATATCGTTATTTTCTTGCAATGCCAAAATTTGCCAAAATAGCTATTTTATACAGCAAGCAAGACTCTGGGGTGTTGGAAAATATTTGAATTTGACATTGAAGATGACAAGTTCTGAATTTTCTAATGATTATTTTATGAATAATTAAATTTTCTAACAAATTCGTATTCTGTGAAATCGTAACAATGGAGGGGAGGGAGGAAGAGTGGTTTCAAAAATAACCACAGTTACGGCCAACAACTCACTCGTAATTTTTTCTTTTTCAGTTTTTGAAAGAAAATTCCATCAGGAAAACGATGGTGTTATTACTTTTTTAAGTAATTAATCTCTCGATAATTTTTTTTTGTTTCTGAAAGTAGGCATTTTACCCAAATTTGCTCACAAAATATTCGTTGGCAACAATTTCAAGTTGAAATTGCGAAATTTATTTGAAAAAATAACAAGATTTATTTCATGGTAAAAATTGTATTAGTTCTCTTGGGTTGAAATTATTCAAAATTAAGATTATTGAAATTTCGAAATTATCGTTATTGATATTTTTGAAACTTCAAAATATTGAAAATATATCGATATCTTCGATCAATTTGCGATCACTAATGTGAAGGCTTTGAAAAAGTAATGTTTGGCAACTTTTTAGTTGGCATCTCCAATATTGACGAGAGGTGTCCAAAAAGTCTTGAAAGTTCTGTTTTTGTCTACTTTTGTTCTGTTTCTTTGTCATAAATGTCGAAATTTCCTGCTTTTTAATTTTTTTTTCAAATTTGACTATTTTTGATTTATTTCCTTTCTTTTTTTATAATTTTGGAATTACTTAATTCGAAAACTTTTTATTTGAATTTTTTCAGCTGATAGAAAAAAATTATGTAAGAAGGAATTTTTTTCTCCCCCTCCCCCACCATAAAAAGTGAAATGTTTGAAAAATGCTCTGCTTTTTTATTATGAAATTTTACTGGACACCTTGATTGATCCATAACTCTTTTTCTAGAGGAAACCTTCAACTGGAACCCCTTCCAAATAATGCAGAATTGCTGATCGGAAGTTTCCCTTGAGATTAAGTCAATAACTCAATTGCTGGAGGTTTTCTCTTAGAAATATCTAGTGGCCATCTAATCAAAGATTTTGATCCGAGGACTTTTTCTTCGGCTTAATGATCGAAGGTTTCTTTCAAAAAATATAAAGTGACCAATCATCATTCAATTAATTCTCAGAACTTTTCCAAAGGAAAAATTATATGATTTAATTTTTAAAGTTTTTCTATGAGAAATATAGGTCAGTTTAATTTTCGGAGGTTTCCTCCAAAATGAGGTCATCTTGTGTTTCGAAGTTAGTTTTTGCTGGCCTTGACAATTCTGCAGGGAGGGGAAAACTAAAAACCGAAAAAACAATGAAAAAAATGATTAAACGTCGTAATTTTTGGTAAAAACTTTAGTGGAACTGATGACTGAACTTCTACCAATTTTGAATTTCTCAAAATTTTTGTCAACTCAAAAAATTTTTCAACCTAAAATATTTTTGATCTTTTTCAACTTCATATAGGTATTTTTTCAAAACTTTTTCAATTTTGTATTCTGTAAATTTTTTCACTTAAAAAAAAATTCAAAATTTTTACCACTTTGAATTTTTAAAAATTTTTACAACCTTTGAACTTTTTTAAGATCTTTCCCAACTCCAAGGTTACTGTCAAGATGAGATGAAAAAATTAGTTAGAACTTGAAACGTAAACTTGAAATTAAACTTGAATGTAGTCGGTTTCGCCATCCTTGCTATTGTGAACATCAATAATTGAGATTTTGTAACATAATTGAGGCCATCGGAAGGATCATGTCAGACGATGAAGCACCGAATTTTCACCCAATTCGCTATTATAGTTTTGAAGAAATCAGCTTCAGAGTTCGAAAAAAAATCAAAAAAATCTACAGGTTTTCAAAACTTTTATACATTTTAATGCTGGAATAAAAACGCAATGACTTCTTTCAAAATTGTTTAATTTTTTTTTTTTAATTGGAGAAACCCTCCGATCGCTAAACCACAGATTGAATACCCTTCCAAATAAACCAATATTGGTGATCAGAGGTTTCCTCTGAGATGATGTTACGTTAGTGGCTTAATTATTGGAGATTTTTTCCAAAAAGTTTCAGTGATCATTTAGTCGACAATATCGACTGTTAGAGGCTTCCTCCGGCGATAAATTGGTAACTCAATTACAGGAGGGTTTCTCCAAAAAGTAACCATCACTAAATCAATTTCTCGGGGCATTTAGTACCTAATATTTATACAAGAGATCTTCGTTGGAACCAGTTTTTTTTTATTTTTTGCAACTTTTTTGGTAAAATTACTCGTACATTGACATTATACTTTGAAAAACTCGTAATTTCTGTGAAGAAAATTCATCTCGTAAAATATCAATACTCGTTCAATGCTTTAGATTGGAGGGAGGGTAGAAGGAGTGTAAACGTACGTACTCTTACCACTGTAAAATTGTATTATGGAAGCCTTCAATTTGTGAAATAACCTGTTCATACGCGAGTTATTTTTAACGTAATCATTGAAAAAAGCCGGCTATACCGTTTTAAATATGAAACGAGACCGGCTTTTCAGACATTTTGAAACTGGTATGACGATTGGTGCGAATTGATGCCCGCGTACGAAAATATTCTGATATTTGATCGGTCGAGTTCAAAGATTTTTCTTCCACCTTGAATACTCGAAGCGTCGCAATCGGTGATGATTTTTTAAAAATGAAAGTAAAGTGTTAGTTCGAACGTGGGTTCACTGAATGTTTGACTGGTTTATGATTACTCGTCTATTACTATACTTGGTGAAAGTACAGTAGGTACATATTTACAACTTGTGCAGTGTCAAAAAAATTACTTTGATATTTTCAAAAGGTTTGTTTTAATTTCGCGATCTGCCTATAAAAAGCTGGTGTTTGTTTTGAAAATGATTTTCGAATTCGAAACGGTTGCGGATTGTGCGATGGAAGTTCGTAATTGATATCGCGGTGTGCAGCGTGGAGTACTTTTTTTAAATTCTAGTCATCTTTCCTGTGAATAGTTTTATTGCTCGATCGTATATTAAATAGGTTAGTAGGAAATCCTGGAATAATTTCCGTACAATTTTTTGCCGGTATTAAAATTTCGCGGAAATGATAGGATCGATTTTTTTAAACACTATCGTCATGTATAGCTTTCCGTTGTGTTTTTATGTAGGTAGTTTTGTCAGAGGAGAAAGTACATAGTACAATAGTACAATGTTTTTTAGAATTTAAATATGATATCAGAATGTCTATGAGATAATAATTCGGGTTGGACGAACTTTATTACATCTTTTCTCACTAAAAATATAGCTATGAGTGAGTTTGAATTATCTCGTTTTAATCATTGAAGGATGAAAGAAAAATTACTCGCTTGGAGCAAAATTGTAAAATTTTACCTCAATTGCTTTGCTCCATTGTCTGCTTATCTTTCTCAAAAATAAAAGTTCAATTTAACTTGACCTTACCGAGACCTTTAAGTGCTACAATCGTGTAACTTCGGAACGAACGTGTTATGCTCATGTCATGCTCTTCTAATTTACATAAATATTATAATTGTGAGTGCAAATATGGGCTTCGAAAATGCAAAATTACATGTAACTTTATTTCTAAATTCTCATCGTAAATCGATGTGAAGTATTTAGTTGTACATACGCATGTTTTCTGCTGGTGGACATAATGTCCCAAAACAAGTGATGATAAAAATTGTATACCCGGCCACAGCGTGCAAAAAGAGTAGACAAATTCTGCTCCTTTCTGCTCCTTTCTGTTCCTTTCTGACCTTCCAATGCACAATGCACGCGCAACGGAGGGTCAAAAAGGCTAAAGTGTCGCTTAACGCGCAACAGGGGGTGAAAAAGGGTCGTTTAACGCGCAATGGGGTCCAAAGGAGCAGACAGTGAGAATTTCTGCTCTTTTTGCACGCCGAGTATACTTTTTTTAATTGCTCCCACTGTCCAATTTAGATTTTTTGGATTTTTAAATATTAAAAAAATTATAAATTTCCATTTTTTTTTAAAAATTTATGTATTCATTATTTTTACAGTGACAACCAAAAGGATCTATTTGGCTTGCTCCCTCCGCTTACCCTCGATAGCAAAATTAAAATATCACAATTTTAGTTGGAAAAGTTGGGTTTAAGTTGGAATTTTTTGCAAAATTTTCGTGTTTAACTGTATAAGTTGACAATTTTTAATATTTACGCCCTCTCCCCCCTAAATGCCGTTTCAGTTCTTCACTGCAGGTTTATAATTATGTGACTAAAATCATTTTTTGAGATATTTTGAAATTGATTTTAAAAAAGTAAAGTAATTTAATCCTTATTAGGAGTCCGGTTTTCGCTCCAAATCTAAATTGGACAACTTCTGACACATCTTGACTTTTTTCAAGGTATGCTCAAATTTACTGAAAATTGAAATAACTCCATTAAACGATAATGGTGTAATTTTATGTATTTTCATAGCAATTTGAGAACCTTTAAAAAAGAAAAAGGTGTTCGGGGGTCATCCTACGTACATCTACATTTAGAGTAAAAACCAGCCTTTTAATATCGATCAAACCTCGTGTAATTTATTTTTAAAATCCAATTTAAAAATAATTATCCAAAAATAACAATTTTTGAATAATTTGAAAAAATCAGCAAAAAATTGCAAAAAAAGTAATTTTTTACGAGTATTTGAAATTTTGAACTTACGAATGGTGCAAAATTTGGAATTCAAGTGAGAACCCCAAATTTTATCGCATTTGAATCATGGCCATGTCACAAATTTTTCCTTTTCTTTTCCTTCCAAAAACAAAATATCTGCTGTATCCAAACTTCTGAAAATCCAAAAAAGTACGAATTTTGTTGAGTGAATCCAAAAGTAAGAAAAATTTTTTATTCTTGTCAAAATTTAGATGATTCCAAAATAATTTTTCCACTTGGTTTTCTTGGCATAATTCATTTTTTTCTCTATTTAACGAAGCTCCTCCCATTCATCGATTTTCTTTGTATTTATTGGGGCAAACCGAAAAAATGACAGGGGCTTCTATCTTGAAATTTATCAATTTTGAGCAATTGTTTTCTAAGGGCGAAGAAAGTAAGCAATAATTTATGAAAATATTTAAAATTTTCAGCCTGAAAAAGACCGAAGATGGTAAAAAATTCCTAGACAAGTTACCTTGAAAAAAGCAACCTCTAGAAATAACTTGGTGAAAAATAATGAATTAAGAAATGAACCAGTCCAAGCAGTGAGTTGTCCAAATTTCCTCGAAAAGAAATTAACCAATTACTTGAATTGCATTTTTCAAGTGTTTGAGAGGTCTCACCTGTTGTCAGGGATGAAAATAATGCTGAAAAAGGCTGCATTTTTTTCATTAAAAATCAACTTTTTCACTACTTTTTTAAATTATTAATTATTTAATTTTTAATTTTTTTTGATTATTTCTTATTCTATGTAATTCGTGGAAAAAGAATTTGATTGTTGGCAAAACATCTAGTGTATTTAAATTTTTGCGAGTGGTTTTTTGAGGAGGGGGGATTTGGAAATATCTTGACGATGATCTTGTAAAAATTCTAAAAGAGTGTTGCGAACTTCTGCATTTTGATTCCGAGATTTTGTTAGAAACACCCTTAGTTTTTTTATTTGAGAATTTTACGAATTCATTGAATTCGCAAGTTCCTATTTTTTGAAAAGAAATTATGAGACCTTATTTTTCTCTTTTATCTGGAAATGTTTCAAAACTGAATGGAGTTTTTGTGGAAGTAGGGGAAGTTGGGAAGTCTCCTGGTACTTTTTTCGGAGAGGGGGGAGTGGTGAAAAAATAATGGAATTCTAAATGGCTATTTTTCACTTTGAGAAACATCGAATTCGTCATTATTTAATATTTCCTATATTTTCTTGATGAACAAATTTCAATTTTTTATTCAGCAATTTCAGGTGTTTCAATCTTCTATTAGGTACATTGTATGGTGCGTTATTGAATGTGTTATTCAGACACTCGATAATTAGAGGTTATTATAAGTGCTCGAAGTATTTTTATCACGAAAAAAAAATCCGAGTGTTTGAATTGCAACGTGGATAATCTACGGTTATTAATTCAAATCCTGAAGCATTATGCGGTTAATTTTAACCACGAATTTACGTGGAAATGAAGTTTTGAATTTGAGGGGGAGGGGGGGGGGTGTCTTGACAAACATTTTGAAGCTTTAGATCTCTAAAATTTAATTTTTCTGGGTTCAAAAAATTTCTGAATTTTTGACCGCAATTTCATCGTAATTTGATTCGAATTAATGGTATAAAAGTGCCAAAAATTGAAACATTTCGTTCAAATATTTCCTCATGGCCCAGAGAACCAGCATGCGTAATGACAAACATCTCGTGTGTGTTTTGTGGAATCTCCGCTATTTATGGATACTTTAAAATACACATGATTGAATAACCATTCGATTGCGAAAATCAAAATAATATAACGTAATGCTTTTGTGTGCTATGAACTGTGTATTCGTATCAGATTCAGATGTAGCAAAAGCCTAAGTAAATCGACGATAACATTATCGAAAGATTATGGAAAATTGACCCGTTACCTGGAATTTTCGAGGTGATTAGACCAAGCAACGTTCGACTACCTGCAACGATGTCCGATTGAAAAAAGTCATTGACCCGTGCGATTTTTGTGTGTTTTTTTTCCACGTTGAAAATTTTCTCTTAACGGTATCTAAAGTAAAGTGGAATTTTTATTTTCGGTTACGAGAGTAGGGCGATTTATTATTAGTAATAGATATGCATCGCGGACGTTTATACGTACGTGGTTAGGTGCCCCTGACTGCGTTATTTAATGATTTTATTGTCGCGTATTATCGATATCTACGTGGAAAAGTGCGAGTGTATAACCCAATTTTTTTAACGCCATCGTCTACTCCGAAACTACGAGTAGGTACGACTTGTTGATTCTCATTTATTAATAAAAGATTATCCAATAGAAGAGAGGTCAAATATGCGCGCGTCTCGACCAGAAATAGCGACTTGTTAATAATTTTCTAACTTACACTCGAATTGGTGGAAAAATTAAACTTACCAGTTATTCGAGAATAATCGGCTCAACGATGTATTAGAAAATTCTCAGAAAAATGACCAATCGATACTTACGACTACGTGTTGGTTGTTGGTCCATCGATCGAAGGCAACAGAGAGACGAGCTTTTATAGACATCTTATTTTAGAATTTCACGCCAACTACCTACCGGTGTGTTGATGAGATGTTGCAACTGCATAAAAAGAAGCAAAGTAATGTAGCGGAGTTGAGTTCATACACCCTTTGATCTAAATCTAAAAATATTTCTAAACTCGTTGATTACGGTAACATGTTTACAGTGATTTAATTCTTTCTTCGAGATCTTGCGGAAAGAGTTGTTTGGCCGGTAGTGGTGGGTACGCTTCACCATGTACTCCCCTAAAGATATTACACCTTGCAGTTTATCGAAATATGAAGTCGATGCGACCAATTCTTCTGTTATGTGGCCACTTTTGAGTTAAACGGTTCTCTGTTTCAAAACTGCGGAAAATTTTATGTCCCATTTTCCAGCTGCAAGTTGTGTTGATTTAAACGAGTGTCGAAATTGTCCCGTATGTGGGAAGCGATCGTGACTTGGTATGGTTTCAAGCGGAACGAGTAATTTTAAAATGACGTGGAATCATTGATTTTTAACTCGATGTATTTAATTGTAAATGTTTTTTGTGTGAGTTGAGCGAAGTGTTGGTTGAGATTTTCCTGGGTTGAGGGGAAGAATTGTCTCGAGTCGTGGAATATGATTTTATCAATTTTAAAAATTACTCTTACAAGGAACGTATCCCAATTCGAAGTGAAATTTTGAGCCGAAACAAAAATAAATCGAAAGTATGTCGTAAAAGAATCCATATCCAAAATTTATGGCGTTGAAGTTCATTTCTCGAATTTTTGCGAATTTTTGAAATTTCAAAATTACTTTATTGCCCTGCAAAATACGAAAATTTTGATTTATTCAACGAAAAAAGCTGAAATTTATATACTAAACTTATTTTTGAATCCCAAATTGATTGGGAATGGTTTCGAGACGTTTCGGAGCCTCTAGAAAATTTCAGAATTTTTTAGCACTAGAGGAAAGACCATAAATGATTTATATGAACTTCAGCACCTATGATTTCGAATTATCCAAATTGGTAATTTATTTGATCAAAAATAGAGTATCTGTCACAACTTTCAGGGATGGATTGAAACTCGAAGTTACGAATGTCGAAAAATTGTACTTTAATCGATCAAATAGATCACCAATATGGGTAATCCGTGATTATAGGTGCTGGAGTTCATATAGGCCTTTCTCCAGCGCTGGAAAATTCAAAAAAAATTCTAGAGGTTCTGAAACGTCGTAAAATCGCTTCTAATAGATTCGGTGGGGGGGGGGGGGGGTTGAAAATAGGGTGTATATACCTTTCACCTTTTTTCGTTGATTAGATCTAATTTTCATATTTTGCAAAGTGATGAGGTAATTTTGAAATTTCGAGAATTTGCCAAAATTCGAGAAATGAACTTTAACACCTGAAATTTTGGATACAGGATTCTTTTTTGACGTATTTAAGAAGTTGGGAGACTTCCTTTGTTAGCTAATTGAGAGAATTTTATCGATAGTAGAAATTTTCAGAAATTAATTTTCAGTAAAAAAATTCAAAGATCAAAAATCGGGGATAAAAAAATTGAAGAAATTTTTATTAATAAAATATTGACTATTGCTTTTTGTCTAAGTAGCTCATATTCGTATCATGCAGTTATCAACATAAAAATAATTCATAAAATATGAGCCCAATGTTTCTTTCATCAATTTCAAGGACTTATAAGAATTGAAACAAGGGTTGCATCGACCGCAAAATATTTAACCACTGGTGTGAAAAAATTTCATTACGAAGCGTACGTTTTGCCTTGAAATGGCTTATTTTGTTTGTATTTTTGTCAGCACGTACCATACCTACCCATGTTGCCATGTTGGAATTAAGGTTTTCAAGGAGATCAGTGCTGAGTATATTGAATAGCGTAGGTAGAGGTACTACATAGTACCTATAAAACATTAAAGAGTTGTTAAGTATTAGAAAAAGTACTCGACTGTATGAATAATAAAATCGAGTTGAAATTAAGTACCTGCTTATGGTTCATTATCAAAAAAAAAAAAATTCAATTTTTGATAATTTATCGCGTATTAATTATATGACTTTTGACTCTTTCGCACCTTGTCAAAACGTAATTTTTCAAGATGTTCAACGAGTAACGACATAACAAAATTGATACATTATTCGTTTTGTCTAATTTGTTTGAAACGGACGCGTTAAAACAGTCACTGATAACGAGTACATAAAGCATGAGTCATGGATAATGATAATGATGCAAGAACAAGAGAACCGGCGATTTGATATTATTATTACGTGTAATTTTGAAAAACATGTATCTACATAGTTATACTTTGAATTTCAGACATTGAAGTTCACGCGGAGTAAAAATTGTCAGATTTGAAAACATGAGGCCTGTTCTGGTTTGCAGTTTTTAAAATAGTAACGTTGAAAGTTCCATTAAAAAAATTTATTTAATTGTATATTTCTTCTTAATGGATTTTTGTAGGCGAGTAATTATTAGTCGAGGACAAAGAATAATTTTAAAAACTGGGCCATTTGAATATTTTTTTGTAACTATTTACTCCTTATTCTTGAAATATTATGATCTGATGATCTGAATTAGATGGCTAGGCGTTGAAAAGACTTAATTAAAAAAAATCACAGTAAGTTATTTCGTATGAAATTTTCTCAAAATTTTAATTTTTTAGAAAAACAATGTAACAAAGAATATTAAAACAAATGATTTACTGGTAGTGAATAGAAGTGAAAATGGTGAATTTTTAGGCAATTTTTATCTAAAAGTACTTGTTGAAAATATGAAAAAAATCCCGCCATGTCGGAAAAAGAAGCATGTTTCATGACATAGATATAGGTACTGAAAGTGATGAATATTTTTCCAATTTTTTACAAACCAAAAAAATGTTATTATATAAATTCGTCAAAAATTTTTCAAACTTTTTCATATCTTGACATAAATTGTAATACATAATTACAAATAGGACAGTTTTTTTTATTTTTTATTTTTTATTAGATGAAATTATATCAATTCGCAGTTTTTTCAAGTCTAACAAAATGGGTACCTGTTATTATTTCGGTGGTCAATTTTCTTTAAAATTCCTCCAAGTTTTTAAAAGTTGGACAAGATGTCAGAATGTCTAGAACGTGACGCAAAAAAATTATTTACTCCAACCCAAAAAACATGAAAAATGTTGAAAATGTGATTTTTAGCTCACAAAAACATGAAAATTTTCGTTTGAGAGTCATGTATATTTTTAAAATTGTTGAAAAATGAATTGCAGGCATATTTCTGTAAATCACAAATTTTTCAAATTTTTGCTCCACTCAGGCTCGATAAATTCACACTTTGATTTGAGAAGTGTGAAATGAAAAATTCTATCTCGATATCCTAGGAAATTTGAATATTTTGAAACAAAAGAGGTACGTGAGTATGTGACCCTCCATTTCTTAGGGGCTTACTTAATCCCGGCGTAGGGGCACAGTTTCATCTCTGCGGGAGTATTTCACACTCTCTAATAATTGTTCATCACAGAGGAATGTGCATAGCTATAAAAATGAGGAGCTTGGTATCAAAGTGAGATATACGCCAGTGATACTGTATGACAAAATGGACCTTATGTGTCAGAAAATTTTTTCTAATTTTCTTCACAGATTTTGTTCTCCAACAGTTGAAGAACAAGAAATAGAATAAAATTCTGACACATAAGGTCCATTTTGTCATATAGTGTCACTAGCGTATGTCTCACTGTCACTTTGATACCAAGCTCCTCAATGTTCCGGAAAATTCGAGGAAGAATCATTTTTGAAAAAATTGGCAACATTATTCTCTATTGTGAAAGAGGAGAGAGGATAACGATAACGACTGATGAAGAAAAAATGTAAAATTTTAAAAAAGTGAAAATGAAATTGACAGAAGTGTTGAGAAAACCTGAAAAATACGAATTATATGTGCCTGATTCTGAATTTCTGAGCAACGTTAGATTTTGGTAAAATTTTTATCGTAGAATGTAGAATACTGGAAAAAAATATTGGAATTATTCGTCAAAAATTAAATCCAAAATAATTTTGAGTGTCCATCTTCATAATTATTCAAATTATTTTATTTTTATTACACATTAATTAATTAGTAATTACTCATTTTATTACAAAATAGCAAAATATAAAAATATAAAACAAATCAAATTGAAAATCAATAAATAGGTAGGTAAGGTAGGCGATTAAGTAGGTTGTTTTACGTTAAATCTAACGTATTTTCAAATGTGTAACGCGAGTCCGTTGGTAACACTGCGTAAAAAACGTATGAGTTGTACTTTGCCAGGCAAAAAATTTAACCGCGCCGCCGACGTCCGTGATTTCTCATTCTCGTCTCGTTAGTAGTTTTACTTTCAACTTTTATTGTTAATTTAGTGAAAATTGTAGTTGAAAAATTCCAGTCATAATTTAAAAGTGTTGTGTAAGTGTTTGTGAAAATGTATGGAAACTGTAATTATTCTTAATCCCGTCAACTTCTGGATATGCTTTGGAGAAGTTTACTATAACATAGTCGCCTTATAAATTACATTTTTTCACATCCGATATTCGGTAATGAACCCCGCTTCTTTTTTAATTCGCTTAATTCTTCGAATAAGTATATTACTATTTTTTAAAAACTGCATCGAACTGACGTGAATTTTGGTGTGGCGTGTTACATGCTCCTAATGTGAAATTATTATTTTGAAAATAACGTATATTTTGTACGAGGTAACGACAATTGTGAGGTATTTAGTGGTAACGTGGTTTGCTTAATTCGGTAGTTGAAATTTATCATTCAAAAAGTGTTGATCAGATATTAATCTGTAGGTTACTGTCACACCTTGTTTGCCGGTAATGTGTATATGATTTTTTTGAATGTACTGACATGAATGGTAGTGTTTACATGAAATTAAAAAAAAATTAGGTTAATTAGTTGATAAAAGACTCGGTTCGTATCTTATCAACGATTGTAAGAATGAAACTGGTTCGGCGTAAACATGTACATGTTTCCTGACCTAATCCTACGTATGTTTAAGCGAATCGTGTCTAGTGTGATTTGATAATGCAACTATTAATGTGTTTATTCATCTGTTACAGATAAAACGCAATGGCACCTAGTACGGCGAGTACTCCTACCGGAGTATTATTCGAAGATGACCCAGTCGAACAATTAGAAGCCAGTTTACACAACGATCACGAGCAAATAACACCACCTAGGCAAACTAAGGAATACAGAAGAAAATTAGTCTGGAGAAATATTATTCTATTCGTATATTTACATTTAGCCGCACTATATGGGGCATATTTAGCATTAACGTCCGCCAAATTATTAACCGATGTTTGGGGTTAGTATCTTGATATACTACGTTTGAAACATTTTCGCAGAAGATTAATAATTTACTTTGTCTGTGCAGCTTTCCTATTATATCAAGCCACTGGACTAGGGATTACCGCCGGTGCTCACAGACTTTGGGCACACAGAGCTTATAAAGCCAAATGGCCATTAAAAGTGATACTAATTATATTCAACACTATCGCATTCCAAGTACGTGTGATTTATATATATTCCATGTAATTGTATCATTTCCATTTCCACCTAAATACTGATTTATCATCGTTTCAAGTCGAGTTAAACCGGCTGATTATTAATAACGAATTAATTAGGTATAGTTATTTTATACTCCGAATAATGAACCCAATTCGAGCAATTAAACCAAATGGAATTCGTGGTAGATTCAGTGTCTAGGTGAATTTTCATATTGTTTGAAGAATGACGTACGTGGTTATTGGTTCGAGTGAAATTAACTCGAGTTGATTTTTCTACGTGGATAATGAACGTAGGTGGCGTCGCCTTGAGTGTAATATTCGCCGAAGTGGTATTCGTCTTGGAAAAAAGATCGCTGATATTGAAAACCTTGTTTTGAATAAGGCTCTCGAGTATTACCGGCAGTAAAATTTTACGATCGGTGATTTATTCCGCTGCTTTCGAGTTAATCGCTGAGAACTGTTAGAAAAGGTAATTAGTCCGTTTGGAAAACTTTGCCGAACGATGTGGTTTGTGGTTAGTTCATGTTTAACTCTGAAGGTGTAATTTTGGACGCAGAATAGGAAGAATAATTCTGCGTAATCTTTTTTCAAGCGATTTTTTTGAGCGTATGATAGTGCACGTGGTTTAATTTGGATTAACACATGCTTCTATACAGTTTTTTCTTCTTCCATTCGTGTAAAGGTTGAACGTGAGCTAGCGCACGTGAATTTTTTCCGTTCTTATCGTGAACCGAAGTAAAGGTGATAAGGAAACCGGATCGCCAAATGAAATCGGATTCAACTTTCGTACTTGGTAATCGTTGCGGCGAAAAAAGATTTTAACATGAGCATATTATACGATAACAAATTTTGAGATTGATAAGTTAATTAAATTTTCTAATGATGACCTTCAGTGCTGTAACTTTTTAAAAATAATCGAGATTCGATGCCCTTCGTTCAACTATCTAGTATCTTTTGCACTAGTTTCAAATCGTTATTCGTAAAGTTCAACATTTTTTCTAGATTTATCTATGGAAAATTTTTTGATCAGAAGTCAGTCACGTCTTTAGGTTTTGAATGACGGAATGAGAAAAAGCTGTTGGGAATTGGAGGTGAAGGTCGAAGGTCTCCCTTCCACTGATGATTTTTGAAAGGTTGGGAACTGGTTGAAAATCTGAGAGCTGGAGGCATTTTTTGTTATTGAAAGCAATGTTAAAGCGGTATTATAGTTGAATCTACCATTTGAAGAAAATAGAGAAAAGAGGACTTGGAAATTTTTACTCAGAAATACTGAAACTGAAAGGAAGTGATAGTTATGCATTTTTTAAAATGATAACTAAAAATGTGTACTTATAGACCTGAAAACGACACGGTGAAAATTTTACCCTCCATGCCTCCAAATATACCCGTACCTCTCCCCACTCAGCCTTGAGAATGGCTTTGGTATGGATGTTTTTACATGAAAATTCAGTCATTTTTATTCCATTCTTCGGTAGTCTTAAGTCTTTGAAAAATATTAATTTTTTAGGCGTCCATGTTTGAATTTTTTTCCTAAAGGCAATTTTCCACCATTATGTTTTGTTCAGGTCATTTTTTAATATGAAGAAAAATTCATTGTACTATTTTTTAAAATGGGGAACGTGTTAGAAAATGGCTGTCGATAATTTCACGAGGAGTTGAAAAATCGAATCTACATCACTTCAGGAAAAATTGTTTGTGTAAATTCTGAATGTAGTCAAATTTCAAGCTCGAGTGAAAAGGGGAAAGAATGAAGTCAGAGAAGTGAAATTTTTACCGGAAAAACGTACTTTTTTACTTTGAAAAATGAAAATGCTCAATTTTTCAAAAACCTTTGACCTCGCTTTGCTCATCTAATTATTTTGAAATAAAAATGTGGATGCTTTCTAATGGTGTAAAAAACTTTAAATTTTTGCCTTTACTTTGCTTGGGTTTCATTAGTTTTCTTGGTTAATTTCTTTTACAGCAATGTAGTATGATAATTTTTGAAAAAAAAATGATAACTTGAAATTTCTAAGAAAGAGAAAGTGTGTAATTATCAAAACTTTGAGTTTTTATAGTTTTTATTTTTTCCCCTCGTTATGAAAAAAATGTGCAAGCAGAAATTAACAAAAACGATGGATTAATTAGAGAGGAAGGAAGTGAAAAGCTGAAAAGTTTATTCAGAAAATCATGGTTTAAATTTTTTGGATAAATAACCAAAAAATAGATAGTTGTTTTTCAGAATTTTATGAGATTTATTCATTTTTTGTTGAAGTTTTAGTGCTGAAACCCCTCCCTTGATCTGAAACTGTAAATTTGCTCATAAGCAAACTCTCCTTCTCCCCCTCCCCCCACCGGCATGTTATTTGAAAAGCGTAGTGGTAAAATCCTGCACGTGTGAAAATCTTTCTATTTAATTTTGATGTTTTGTAAGACACATTTGCAAGGGGACTGAGAAACTTGAAAACAGGCCTGGAAAACGTAGCAAAAGTCAGAGAAAATCATTTCTGAAAAAATTGGTTAATTTGAAAAATCCATCAACGCCTGATGAGATCCTGAAATGAATTCCAAGTAAATCTTTCGAGCTCGAAATTTTGTTTGCATGTTGAGGCTTTCGACTTTCCATTTTTCACAAAGTGTAATTTTAAGGATTATCTGCAATTCTCGATTTTAGACCATCTACACTTCGTAGCTTCAGCAATGAAAATTTACAAATTTCGATCATTGATTACGTATTTTGAAATAACCCATCACATCGTGTGCAGTTTTTACGACCAAATTTACTCGCCATTGAAACAATATTTTTTTTTATTCGAAGAACTCGACGACATTCAAAAATCACGTAAAAAAATTCTCCGTAAAAAAATATACTTTGTCAGTGTTGGTGTTGACTATCACGATTCTGCATTACCACGTGTCTCATTGCGATGGATTTATTTCTATTTTTTCCTAATGACTGCGCTTCTTGGAGGAGGATTTTATTTTCGCTATAACTTTAAAAAAATATTTCTCGGATTCGTTTTTATTTTGTCGCCAATGTCGAGATTATTTCGTCGTCTCTTCGTTTTCGAAGGTCATTATCGTTGATAATAAAAAGTGTTTGTACTTTTTTTTTAACGCTCAGGTATGACGTTAGAATGTGGCGTGATTGTTTGAAAATTTCGAAACGAAAGCGAGTTTATCGGTTTGAATTTGAATAATGTATAGGATTTGACCGAACGACCGAACAGCTGAACGGTGGTGAACGAGAAATTTCTACCTTGATTTTAATACAAAATGTAATCATTTTATGGGGTATTTTTTTTTCACCTTTCGTACTCGATGCTCTTGAAGCCACGAAGATGTTTTAAATTATGTACTCGGTCGGTTCGAATGGATTGAAATTTCAACTATGCTGATAGTCGAGATATAAAAAAAGATTTTTTTCTTTTGGCTGCATCGATGTTGAAATGAAATGGCAAAAGGCTGGGTGCTGTCTAAAAATACACTTTGTATGTGTATCAGTATACACGTAACTTGCGCATTCTAATACGAAAATTTAAACGTGTCGCACGTACTCGAAATAGAGAGAGAGATGGATAAATAGATGAAGGATAAAAGTTAGACCCTGGACCAATACGAACGTATGTACGTACATTATTCGTTATCAGACCATTCGTAGGACACTGACGGATGTGCGGAATTCCTCTCCGCCACAAATCGGGAGATAATTTATCATGTACCAGAGGAAGTTTAATTTATTGCCGCGTAATACGACGATGACACGTCGGAATAGTGAAAAAAGAGGTCCCCGACCATTCCAAACGATAATTTCGAAATCCTCGTACCTGTTTTCCAATTCTTCTTTTACTCGAGAGTATTCAAGGAGGTGATTTTCTCCTCTGAAATCTTTAACGAACGCTGATAGCTCGAAATTAATTATTTCGTACGAAAAAGTGGTTGCTTGAAGGTTCTTGGCTACTTACGACTCCGTTTACGCCGTCGCAACGACTCGAGACGTCATTACGAAGGTTATACAATTTTAAAATCGTGTCGATAATTTTCTTCTTCGCATTAATTCGCCAAACACTTGAAATTTTCGCTGAAAAAACACCGAAGCGTTGTTGCTGTGTTTTTTTTCGCCTTAAGAATCGATTTTCGTGACTGGCGAAAATTTTCCAAACGTTATCGCGATAATTACGTCATAGATTATCTTGCTTTTTTTTCAAAATCACAAATCGATTAAAACGATAACCGAGAAAGAGTACGACGAATTGTTTCGAGGCTATTTGAACGAAACGGAGGAGGGAAGGATTGAAAATGAATTTTCATTCGCGAAAGGAAACGAAGGAAGAGACGATTTAATAGGAAAATGCTGTTTAATGGTGTTGAAGTGGTTGAGAATGGGATATAATGGAATGGATGAGTAAGTTGTTTTGGTAATAAACTTACACGTACTTATTTAAATTCTGTAATGAGAATGACGATGTTTTACACGAGCATAAATGTCGACGTGCGTAGGGAACCTCCTCGACGAGTGTTTTGTTTTTCCATCCGTCCAATATGTGGCAATGGCGATGGTTAGGTTTTCGAACGAAGCCGAAAATTTCGCAATTTTTCACGTTAATTTGCGAATAGGTTTATTTGGTGAACCTAACGATGTGAAAAGGTGATGAAATTCGTGACGTAAGTCGCGTTGGAAAATTTCATCGTGTATGATAGCCCGGCTAGGTCACACTTTACACGTGTTGGTAATTTTTTTTCATTTTCTATGTTTCAGAATCACGTGTTCGAATGGGCCAGAGATCATAGAGTGCATCATAAATATACGGAAACGAACGCCGATCCGCATAACGCCAAAAGAGGATTTTTCTTCTCCCATATCGGATGGCTGCTGTGTCGTAAACATCCCGATGTCATCGAGAAAGGAAAAGGAATCGATATGACAGATCTAAAAGAGGATACCATTGTTGCATTCCAAAAAAAGTACGTTCTCGAGTGAAAAATTCATTAAGAGTTCAAGTCGACGTTGATGATCTTATTGCGCTTGTAAAAAATACGCTTAAAATTGTGGGAAAGAGGTGTATACGGGATGATAATTGATAAGGATATTCTGCAGACTCTGTGCGTGGGATTTTATCGTCTCTGTTTACTCGTTTATGTACGAAATATTGAATTTTTCATTTTCTAGTGTGGAAAATAGAAGATAGTGCAAAATTCGAGCTAAAACTATAGAGAAATTATAATTTGAAATGAAATTATATTACGATGTGGCGTTTTTGACCCAATCAGTTTTATTGTTTTGTTTTTTTTTGGTAGTTGTGCTAGAATGTAATTAGAGATAGGAGAGAAATGAGGAGGGGAAAGGGTCATTGAACAGTAGTTTCGTGCGATATGTACCTAAAGGTTGAAAATGTACGTTTTGATGGAACGTTCCTTGCCCTTGGTATTATTCAAGTTTGGCTAATACGCTAGTTTTATTGATAAAATGTGAATTTTTTTATTCAATAACGAAACTATTTTTGTACGTTGTTCGTCTGGGCACAATGCAGCGCTCTAAAAATTATCAATTCTCTCGTTGATTTTTTTTTAATCGAAACGAAAGGAAGTTTTTTCGAATAAAAGAAATGAATTTTCAAGACTTTATTTCGGAGGAAATTTTACAAAGGAAAAACCGGAATTTGAAAAAATTGCATTTTAAGCGGTTATTTTTCACCTTCAGAGCCCTTTATTATACAGTATCAGGGATGTAGTTGAGAGAGACAGCACTGCTTTCTTTTTTCCTCGTCTACCAAATAGCAGGAGAATTGTGATTTCAGTGTAATAATTGGGTCAAAGTTGAAACATTTTTGAAAGTGAAGACTTATTTTGTTAAAAATTTTCGTTTTAAATCAAAAATAATGTAAAAACTTGTACTTTGGATTTTAAAAGGTCGAAAAATTGATCTATCGGAAATTTCAAGAAGTTTTTGAACGCCTAATTAAATAAAGGTGAAGAGGCCACCCTCCTCTCTCCCATGAAAATTTTTCAGTTCTGGTTTGG
Organism: Pseudococcus viburni; assembly: GCA_033439095.1. NCBI lineage: Eukaryota > Metazoa > Arthropoda > Insecta > Hemiptera > Pseudococcidae > Pseudococcus > Pseudococcus viburni. The sequence continues at coordinate 523,362 of JAVBJF010000046.1, forward strand.
AAAATGAATTCAACTTGATAAATTTTCGAAATTGATGACCTTTCTCTGAGTCAGAAAAAATGAGAATAATACGATTTTGAATTTTGAGGAATTTATCATAATCGCAAATATTTGATTTTTTGCCCCCCCCCACCCTAAATGCTACTTAATTTGTCGCTAGAAATCCTGTAGAGTTAACATTTTCATCTTTTTCAAAAGGTGATACACCACAAAACTTGTTTTTTCTCTAGAAATTCAAATCTAAGTTTTTTTTTTTCAAATTCGTTGTCTGAACAGAATTGAATGAAGTGATTCTTTAGAGGTATACATTTTTGAAACCGGTTCATTGATTTCCGACCAGTTGACAGTAATTCCTTGAGAAGTTGAAATACGAAAAAAATTAACGAACGAAAGTTGCAAAGCATTAAAAATTGGATCATTTTCCATCTTCAAAATTTTTTGAATCGGTTCGATGGTTTTCAATCAGTTGTTGGCTTATTTTTCTGGAAAATTGAAGAGCTTTTACAATCAATTTTTTCTCGAATATTTTTTCATTAGACATTGAAGAAAAATCATTCATGCAAGAAGACCTAAAACAAATTTATTCATCAAAAGCACACCACTTCCCTCCCTCCTGGAAACGGGTGGAAAAAATTGGATCCAAAACAGAAAAATTTTTAATCCTCCATGTCTGAACTTTTTTTGTGTCGTGATTTTTCATGCGAATGAATTTTTCCAAACCTTGACTCCTCTCCCCTCTCCCCCAAAAAAGAATAAAAATTTTTCACCCTTCTTTAGATAAAGCGAAGAACTGCTGAACCGGTTACATAAATATATTATTACGTTTTATAAGAATCAGGGGTTTGAAACTGAAACGGTCTCGGTTTCGGCTGCAGTTTTGGTTATGATTTTGATTCCAACATTTTGGTTTCGGTTTTGGATCCGGTTCAAAAATATGGTTACTTCAGTCAGGCGATTCAACCAGAACTAGGTTTCTTCTCTATATTTTTTTTTTCGTATCCTTAAATTTGGGACTCTTTTAATGATTTTGATAAATTGACAAAAAAAGAATAACCGCGTCTCATTTGAAAATAAAATATCAAAAACCAAAACCAATTTTTGTTTTGGTTTTGGTTTTCAGTTGCGTTCTAGTTCTGTTATGTTAATTTTAGTGCCGATTTTCAAACCGGTTTCAACTTTGAAATTTGGTTTCACACCTTTGATGAAAACCGTTTTATTTGTACTATTGTATCATCTCTAGACAAAATATTCCGTTTGCAATTCTTGAAAAAAATCACGTTTCATGATTTTTTGCACATCTTATAGATGAGTTGAAAAAATATATGTACAGGACAAATCCCTCCGTTCAGTGAAAGTTGATTGAACATACTATCTGTTGGTCAGGAAAAAGTCATGATTTTTGTAAAAAAAAATTAAAAAACGTTCGATTCTCGTTACGATAGTTTTTTTTTCAGAAAAAATCGGATCACAAAAAAATCACGAATAAATTCGAAAAACCAACCCAGTAGACTTCTGAATTTGACAAATTCTAAACTGAATTGAAGTTATGAATGTCGAACTTGACTTGAAAATTGGTACAGTTTGATTTGCAAATTCAATGTTCGATAATTATCGTTTTATTGTCTCTCATCTCATCCAGATAATTCAAGATTTCTTTTTGATCGACTCGAATTAACTAATACTTTCACCTACGCCTAATTTTATATTTATTATCTGATGTTTTGTTTTTGAAATCTAACCATTCGCATGTTTTTTTCTTTACAGATACTATTTGATCTTGATGCCAATTTTCTGCTTTATTATTCCAACTGTGGTACCAGTTTACTTATGGGGAGAGTCTTGGTTGAATGCTTGGTTCATCGCAGCCATGTTCCGATACACGTTCACTTTAAATATGACTTGGTTGGTGAACAGCGCCGCTCATATGTGGGGAGACAGACCGTACGATAGGTGAGTCCTACCTACGTTAATTTCGTACCCACTTGATAAAAATTTCCTACGCGATAAAGTACCCTATTCGAGATAAGCGTATCGGAGAATTTTTCAAGTGTAGATATGATTGTTCTCGGTACAAAAAGGCAGATTTTATTGATCGACGAGAGTCGTTCGAACAATATTAATATTTCATATACGTAGAAAGCAATTCCAGTAATGGGTGCGATAAGAGGAAATGAAATATTTTATGCTAATTCGTTGGCGTTTTTTTTTTTTTACAGATATATTAATCCATCGGAAAATAAAGGTGTTTCGTTGATGGCTTTGGGCGAAGGCTGGCACAACTATCACCACGTATTCCCGTGGGACTACAAAACGTCGGAATTAGGAGATTATTCGGCCAACACGACGACTGCATTTATCGACTTTTTCGCTAAACTCGGATGGGCCTACGATTTGAAAACCGTATCGCAAGAGATGATTATGAAACGCGCCGAAAGAACAGGAGACGGAAGCCATCCAGTCTGGGGCTGGGGCGATAAAGATATTCCGCACGAAGACGTCGACGACGCGGTGGTCATCAATAAAAAAGACGAATAAACCACGGCGTACTCACCTTTCAAAGGAGTTTAAATTATCTACTGTAAAGTGTGCGTGTGATCGTATCTAATATGTATCGTTCGAAACTATCAGATAGTTGGAAGTTGAGTTTTATTTTGATCAGTGTTTTTTTTTTCTCTCGAATCGTTTGGCCATCCATTTTAATTTCATTGAAAGGATCGTTTTCAAAAATTGAAAACATCCAACATTTTTAAACACGTTTGTTGATATTTATTTTTGTAAGTAATATACCTACGACTACTATGCAAAGTAAGCATAATGTAAATTTTGCTTCAACCTCTTTATTTCTATTATTTATTTTTTTTGTTTATTTTTCACGTTTTCCTCTTTTTTTCTATCATTTTCATGTTAATTTATTATATTTTTTCTTTTTTTTTTTGAAAAAATTGAGAAAATTTTAAAGACTAGTAACAAATATTATAAATTTAATATTATGTAAGATAGTCAACGTATTATATGTTTATCGATTGAAAATAACATTGCGATTTTTTTCTCAATAGTAGGTTCGTTTGGGCGTTCCAAATTTTGAAAAAAGTACAAAATTCAGAAATTTTTCAGTCATTGGTACGATTTTCAGATATGTTTGGCTACTTTAAGTAAAAAATACACTAAAATGATTGATCACACTCGCTCACATAGACAAAAAGCTGCCAACAATAACTGAAAATTGAACAAATAACTTCTGAAAATTTCCGAATTTCGTATCTTTTTTTCAGAATTTGAAACCCCAAACTAGCCTAGTTTTCAAAACTACGTATGTACAATATTTTAATCGGTGCGCAAGTGATAATTTTTCCTACGTAAATTTTGATTTTTTTTAATCTTTCAAAACGTAAATTTTTCAAAAAGAATCGAACAATTATGTTAACGTTTGTACAGTGGTATAGAAATTATTTGTTACAATATTTTTTTCATCTTTGTATGTTTTTACGAGACATTATCAAGTTTAATTATTTCAAAACGCAATAGACGCAGTGAAAAAGAAGATATTACATATTTAGGTTCTTTGAATTTTTTTTTTGTATTTGTAATTAAAATGGCTGTGGATTATTTTTTTAAAGCGTGCGTCGAATTGGGTAATGTCTTTGTTAGATTAAATCGTATTTTAAAAAACACAAAATCGATCATGATTTGTTTATTTGTGTACCTATGCGATTCTGTGGCGTGTCAAAGCTAGTCGCTGTTTTTGCATCTTTCATTTTTATTAGTCGAAAGCGTTAACAATTTTTAAACTTTTATTAAAATGGCGCAGTTATTCGCTGGATATGAATACAGCACAACGATCCAAATGACGATGTAATTTTTCGCTTGATTGAAATTACTGTTGCTAGATTTATAAGTAAATCTTTGAAATATTATGTCAATGTAAACGTAAGTTTATTTATTGTCTAAGTTCAGTAATGTTAAAGTAATATAAATATTAATGTAAATAAAAATATTTTTATGAAAATCTGATTGGAATTTTTTATTTTGGAAGGAAGAGGTTGGCCAGGTTGGAATTGCTATTGAAGTAGGCTTGATGAAAGAATGTCGAATATTTTTCAGTGGTCGGTGGTCACCTGGTCACCTGGTCACGCCATCACGAATACGGTATTCGGAATTGATAATTTTATAATCATCGTTTAAAACAGTAAGGTGAGGTGGGCTACCTTCCCCATGTAATACAAGATCACAAAAAGCACAAAGTTTTGTGAACTTTGAAAAGTACGAAATTTTCACTCACAGGAATGGAATTTTTTTCAACAACAATTTACTTTTCTTTCTGAAAATCATCAATTTTTAAAATCTTGATCTTCGCTTCTCTCGGACGCGACGTATGAAGCTTGAAATACTTATAAAAGAAGGGGTTGAAGATTCCTTTTTTTAAAAGACTGATTATTAAGAAATGAAGAAATTTCAGCTTTTTGAATGAATATTTGAAGCGGAAAAAATTTGTCCTTCCCATTTATCAGAAAAATTAGTGGTGATCAAAAATGGAATTTTCAAAAAATTTTCGAATTTTTGGAAAAGAAGACATGGTTTTTATTTTCTGGAAAACCTGGAAAAATAAAGAGAAATTTGCAATTTTTTAAAAGTACAAAGGAAGAAGAAATCATCTGAAAAGTGCTTATTTGCTGTTTTTATAATAAAATCTTCAGAAAATTTTGCCCTCGCTCCGTTTGGGTCTAATTGTTACATTAGTGTATCTGTAATCTGGTAATGCATCAGGCTTTCCCCTGAATTTCTCCCCCCCCCCATTTTGGGTTCAGAATATGAGGTACGCCTATCAGCCTATGCTAGCTTACCATGAAGTTGAAAATAGCTCATCAAATGCTCAAAAAATAATACTTTTAACATGGATATACGTTTTCAAGGCCATTTAAGGTCAAATTTCACCGATCAATGACATAACTACCTACGTTTTGTTCTACGTTAAAAAACGAAAATGGTTGGGCGATCGTTGACATGCTGACATTCAGTGTCTCTAAATTGTAACTTACCTAGGTAAAAATGTCCAATATTATACATTTTATTCAAAAAAATATAGCAGATATGTATTGAAAAAAATGAAAATATATTAAAAAATAAAAAAAAAACAACTGAAAAAAATATTTAAAAATGTTGAAAAATTTAAAAAAAAAATGAAGCATTGAAGTGTCTTTGCCTACGTCAAATCAGATGGAGGAATGAAATATTTGGATATGCTGATGCTCGACCTGATCGTAAAGTTGTAGAAAGAAAAGTATGAATAATGGAAAATTGGTGGAAAAAAAGTATCGTTCAAAATTACAATAATTCAGACACCTACTTTTACTTCCTAAACATATTCGTTGTTCTTGTTCCAGCAGCTTCTTCTACGATCATGAGTAGGTACCTAGTAAAAAGTATGAATACTTATTTATCTAGATTTTTTTGTAAAATGTTTCCAAAAGAAGTAGGTACCTATACCTCTACCTACCTATCATGTAAAAATGTCTGATAAGGTATACTATCTATTTTTGAAAAAAAGTAGGATATGTTTTTTAAAAACTAAAATATATTGAAAAATAAGCAAACATATTGGAAAAAATATTTAAAATGTTGAAAAAAAGAAAAAAATGATAAAAAAATAAGCTATATATCATTTGAAATAAATAATAGATTATTAAAATTATTTGAAGTGTATTGATAATATGTTGAAAAAAATTGTTAACATTTTTTCAATGTTATACTTACTTAATGGTGATTTTAAAAAGTGGTTTATTTGATCATTCCTAATGTCTTTCTTTGGTGCTTTAAGGAATAATTTTAAGGTTGTGTCTTACACAAATTTGAATGTCGTAAAATTGAAGAGAGAACAGCTAAAAGTTGTCTACCCGACGTACAAAAAGAGCAGACAAAAGGACAGAAAAGGGCAGACACGTGAGACTTTCTGCTCTTTTCTGCCTTTTTTTCTGCCCTTTTTGCATGCCGGGTAGATTTTAAGATGATTCGGCTCAAAGACTATTTCAAAGGTTTTGTAATGAAATGTAATTGAAATTGTGTGCCGATGGTCACATCTCGGTGAGTAGAGTACCTTTCTTACCCTCTCGCTCGGCCACCGGATTTTCTCTTGCAAGAGTAATGCTAAAATTACTGGGTACCTATCAAAAAAATGAAAGTAAATACGTTTGATAAAATATACTCATCCTTATTCGTCAAGCTAAATTGGTACCTATCACGTTCTTTTACAGAATGGTTCCGTTTGGAGCTTTCAACTGCCGAAATTTTTAACGTCTTCTATAATTTGAAAATAATAATAATAATAATGAAACATACTTAGTATGTACTTCAGCAGATGTGAAACTTGAAAATTGTCAGTTTACCTTGATAGTCTGTAAGCTTGTCCTTCATCTCATTGTTTTTATCTTCCAACTCTTTGATTTTAGCACGCAATTCACTGAAATTGTCGTCCTCCGGAAGATCTATAATTTGAAAATAATAAATAAAATAATGATGAGACGTAGCACTTGAACAGATGTAAGACCTTAAAGTTATCAATTTGCCTTCATAGTTTTTAAGTTGTTCCTGTAGCGCAATGTTTTCTTGTTCCAACCTTTGGATTCTAACGCGCGCTGCACTGAAGTCGCCGTCCGGAACTTCGACTATAATTTGAAAATAATAATAAATGATGATAATGAAATATATGAGCCTAGATGCTGAAACCATCCATAGAGGTCAAAAATTGGTTTTTGAATATCAGTTCCCCTATGATTCTAATCCCTCTAAAAGGCTCAAATTCAGTGCGAATTCAAAAACCAATTTTTGTCACCTAAGGGTAGTTTCAGCATCCAAGCTCACATATGTATAGTACCCAAGCAGACGTAAAATTTTAAAATTATCAATTCACCATTAAGGTCCTTAAGTTGCTCATTTCGCTCATCTTTTTCTCGTTCTAACTCGTGGATTCTATCACGCAATACGCTGAATGAGATGTCTTTTTCATCCTCCGAAGTCGAAGTCGAAATAGTGAAATATGATGATAGTATTACAATACAAATTAAAATTTTAAATATGTAACGGCGCATCTTCATTTTTTTTCTGACAAAAAAAGAAAAGCACCAACGAATGTTTGAAAAAACGATGACCCATCGAACAGTAGGTATTTATACTATCTATGTACAGATTCCATTAAAAGCGTTATCAGGAGAAAGTTACATTTTGATGAAATTAACATTTCAATTCATTAATCGAGCAACAGACTTCCGGCTATCAAAATGAAATGATATAGGCAGAAATATGTAAGTACATAATGTGTAATCGTATATACCTAACATAAGTTTTAGAATTGAGTGGGGAAAAAACCATAGGTACCTATGAACTTATGAATATTTTGACGAAAACTGGCGAGGTGGTTTAATTTTTTAGTGGAAGACCTTCCGAAAAAACTTTGATCCCCGAGTCCAAAGGAAATAAGGAGTTAGAAAGCCTTAAAATTTTTTGAAAAAACGCGAGGTTCGCTACGTGCACCTCTCTTCTCAAATTACCATTTGAGTTTCCACACCTCCCTAAATCATTGACCTTGAAATTGGATATCGCTATTTGCTCTCTACCAGGAGGTTAAAAATTGATAGATAGCGAATTTGAAATTTTTTGATTTTTTCCAAATTAAAATAGTTTTTTCAAACAAGTCGATCTATGGTCAATTTTTTTAGTCAGAATATTTGTTGGTAAATTTTTTTGAAAATTTTGCATGGTGGGGCAAGGGCTGTCAGCTGCATTTTGATTTAGGTAATGTTTAGAAAAATTCAGAGGATAGCACTGCCACTGCTTCAAAACATTTTCAGAAGATTATTTAAAATTTATTTTAAAGACCGAAAAATTCTACAGCTTGCTTTTCAAGTCACTGCTGTGAATGAACAACTTTAATTTTACGAAAATTGTGTAAATCAAAATGCAGTTGGCAGCACTGTCGTGAACTTTTTTGAAAAATTTTTTCAACAGTTCTTTTAGATGACCTAACAATTTTTTAAATCAATTTTGAGGCATTTGAGTGAATGATTAACTCCGCTTTTAGGTCACCTAGCTTCGTCTCCATTTGAGCTGGGGAGTTCAAAAAGTTTTCAAAGGCTTCCCATTCGAATTAAACTACCTTGCCAATTTTTGCCAAAATCCAAGATTGGAAAAAATTTTTACTCGACTCCAACAAGTATCTAATTTACCTATATTTTTTAAATTTTAATAAAATCGATATTTTAAGTATCAAGGATGATAGAAAAAAAAATTGCAAAAAATTGTGGTATACACTTCTTGCCTACCTTCATTTTTAAAGGAGCTGCACTGATTTTTAATTTTCCAAAAATTTGACTGAAATTGTTAGTTCAAGTATCTGGGATAATAGAAAAGAAATAGCAAAAACTTTTTGCCTATCTTTACTTTTGAAGGGGCATGAATGATTAACAATTTTCAGTCAAACTTTAAAAAAATGAATTTTCGGGAAAATTTAAAATCGCTGCTTCCCCTTCAAAAGTGAAGATAGGCAAAAAGTGTACACCACATTTTTTTTTTTTTGTTACTTATCCTAGATATTTAAATTAACAATTTCAGTCAAATTAAAAAAAAAATGAAATTCTGGAAAAATTTTAAGTCACAGGAGCCCCTTCAAAAATGAAGATATGCAAAAAGTGTATTCCACAATTTTTTGCAAATTTTTCTTCTGTGAGCCTTGATACTTGAATTGGTAATTTAATTTAATTTTTAAAAAAAATGTGCAAGTAGTTGCATACGATGAATATATCAGGGGTCTGAGATCAGGTCCAAGAAACTTCTCGCGCGTTGGACTATACTTCGGTACTAGCGGTACTAGTCTCCAATCCCGGTTCCAGATTACCTATGGCCGGCTAACAGGTTGGAGTCGTTTTGAAAACCAGAAATGAGCAATTCACGAAACTGGAGTGTAAGTGGGCCATTCCATTTTAATTCGGCCAATTTTTTGCCCCGGGTCTTTCAATTTTGCTTCAGAATTTTTTCTGACTCCTATCATAGCACAACTTTGAAAATCATCATAATTTCCTTCTGTCTTCGTTAGGTAGGGAAACCAGGTTTCGTTTTTCCATTTTTGCCATAATACCTAGACCTACCCAACTAGAATTTTATATTTCATTACGTACCTACTTGAAGTCGAACTGATTACGTTTTCAAACAGCACATCTAAATCTTGACACAGATTCTAAAAATCCGTCAAATTTTTAAAAATTCAGTTTGACTTTTATGGAAAATGAAGTAGATACCTAGGCTACCTACCTTTAATACTTACAATTATTATGGATCTCAAATTGGCAAATTCGACGAATTTGAAAAAATTTGTAGGTGCCTACCTATTCAGCAAAATTTAGGGTCACATTTGACAAAATTTCGGAATTTTAAGAAGAATAGGAAGGAAATTTTTTCAAATGCCAAAATTTTCGGTGAAGTAGCTGAATTTATTGTTTAAAAAAAATAAAAAATAATAGGTACCTAATAGGTAAATAGAAATCAATTATGTGTTTAAAATTTCGATTTCCCAAAATGTTCGCTCAGGTTGAATACCTAATTAATTTCATTCAATGAAACTTTATGAATTTTATAGTTCAACTGTAATGGATTAAATACCAGCAAAAAATTCATAAAATTTGTCAAACAATTTTTTTGGTGGTCAAAATTTTCTTCACTAAAATTTTTCTAAAATTCTTGTTTTCCCAAGATTTTTGCAAAAAAATCGTAATATTATACTTTGATAAGTAGGTGACTTAAAAAATTGAAGTTATCAGTTTAAAAAATATTGGGAGGGGGATATTTTTTCCAAAGCTCGTTACAATTTTTACAAAATATGTAACATGTTAATTTGTATCCAACTTTTCAAATATTCGTATTGGTGAAAAAAATTATTTGATACTTTTTTAGTTTCACTACGTCATTTTTATAAACGATTACCTCCGAGAAGATTTCATTTAAACCGTCATTCATCTTCCCAGGTCAGATTGGAGGAATGACATATTTAGATATGCTAGATACTGGATTTGATCGCAAAGTTGTAGAAATAAAATAAAATGATGGCTTCTTTTACTAACATCAGCAGGGATGAATACCTACCTTATCTAGATTTTTTGTAAAATGTTTTCAAAAAAAGTAAGTAGGTACCTATTCTTTACAAAGTTTTTTCAATTCAAAGAGATCTACGATTGAAAGAAATCAAGTAGGTAAGCACCTATTATATTGTAAAGAATTTATCGAATATAAATAATCAATAGAAATAACAAAGTATACTGTAATAATTGCCTAGGATTACTCTTATCTACAACATTTTCGCTACAAATAGAAAAAAATCTCCGTACAAATCCTTTTTTGATAAACTACCAAAGGAACTGAATCACTGAGAACACGTTGTAAGTAAAATCTCATCATAAAAAAGATTTTCTATCCGTATTTCAGTCAGTAGGTATAACAATTGTACAAGTTCAAAAATTAATCTAATCGAACTCTGTTTGTTCCAGGATCAAGTACGTTGTCGATTCAAATCGGCGATCATTTCGTTATACGAAGGAATGACTTGTTCTTGCTGAATACATAACATTATAGGTTTTCCAGTTTTGGTAGATTCGTATAAAGCTTTTCTAACTCCTTGGGCGTCGACTGTGCGAAGATTCGTAATCCATCCTAAAGCTGCCAATACTCGAAGCATAGCGTTGCAAAATCCATCTTGGTAGTTACCGTATTCGCCAACTTGGTAATCCCAGGGTACTAAATAGTGGTAATGCGGCCATAAGCTTTTGTTCACCAAGAAGATCAAATTCGTGTCTGCCGATCGTCTGCGAAGAATTTGAGAACAACGATTAGAATTTAGATTAGAAGATAATTTTTTTCGATTTTTTTTTCAGTTTGGGCTGTGCCAAAAATTGTTATGAAATACCTAGATTCAAAAAGATATGTTGGAAAATTTGAAATTTTTTGGTTCATGTTTAAACCAGGGCTGGTAAGTCAGCCTTAAGCTTTAAACTTTAAGTTGGTAAGCTGATGATTTTTTCAGAAATTAGCCTAAGCTTTATTTTTAAAATTTTAAGTTTAAGTTTAAGTTTAAGTTTAAGTTTTTTTTTAGCTTAAAACTTAAAATTTTTTGCTCCATTTTTCCATTTTCATGCAATTTTTTCAATTTCTTTTGAACTGTCAACTTTTTTCATCTCTTCCTAACCTTGAAATTATTCATCAATTGCGTTCTTAAAAAATTTTTTCAATTTCAAAATTTCTTTCCAACATAAAATTATTTCAAATTTTAGAATTTTTTCCCATTTTTTTCTCACTTTGAAATAAAACATTTTTTTCAAACTCAAATTATTTTCAGCCCTGAAACTTTTCTTGAAATATTTTTCTACATTCTTGAAATTTTTTCAATCTGAAATTTCCTTAGATATTTCATCAACTTGTTTTCCAATCGCTTTTCCATCTCAAAATTTTTTCCAGTTCACAATTATGTTGACATTTTTTATAAATCTGATTTTTTCACATACTTACCATTTTTTTATTCTCCAAGACAATTTCAATAAATGAGATAGGTACAAAATTTCATGATGTGACTAGGGTAGGTATGCAACAGGACACATTATTTTACATAAAACTTTTAAATTTCAGAATTCAGAGTATGAAAAAATATTAGGATTGAATACAAAAATTGAGTTGAAAAAAAATTTAAAATTTTAAAGTTTTGGTTGGAAAAAATTTTGAGAAAAAAATTGGAGTTGAAAAAATTTTACGATAAGAAATCGAGTTTGAAAAAGTTTCAGGATTCGGAAGCAATTATAAGCTTAAAAATATTTTAGGGGAAAAATTTGGTTTGAAAACATTTCAAGAAGAAAATTTAGCAGCTTGAAAAAATTTAGAGAAAAAAACTTTAATTTCTTTTTTGTCTTCGTTTTTAATTCAAATTCAAATACCTACAATCAATTTTCTGATCACAAAAAAGGTGAAAAATCGATCTCGTTTCGACTTTCCTTACCACACCCCCCCCCCCCCCTCCACACAAGAAAAAATATAAAAAATGGATTTAAGCTTCAAGTTGTAAGCCAATGATTTTTGGCCATTCAGCTTTAAGTTTTAAGTTTTATTTTAAAAAAATCATTCAAGTTTTAAGCTTAAGTTTAAGTTTTATTGATTGGCTTACCAGCCTTGGTTTAAACCTTCCCTCATCCAGAAAAGGCTCAGAGTTTTAAAATTTTTATTTTTTCCGAATTTTTTCGAATGTTTTTGTTTTTTTTTTGGCGATGAGTAGCTTTATCATTTTTAAAGTGCAAGAAAAAATTTTGTGGTTTTTTCTGATTTTTTTTTTTGGATCGTTTAGGTTTAGGTAGGTACATGATTTTTGTCAAGGAATGGGAATCAATCAAAAAGTGACTTCTCACTCCCGGAGTCATTGTGAAAAGTTGACTCCTGACTCCAGCAGCCTCCAGGATCAATCTGTAACCTTGATTCTTGACTCCGACTCGACTCCGGAGCAATTGAGAATTCGGAGTCAGTTTGACTCTGAATCTGAAGTCGACTCCCATTCTTTGATTTTTGTATGTATGTATGTGGCCAAAAATGGTATTTTTGAGATTCTTAATTTAGCAATTAATACAAAAATTGATTACTTGTACTTTGATCGCTTTTGAGAGATTAATTTTGACTCTAAATGGACGTACGGCGACCCCTGACTTCATTTACTTTTTTGAAGGGTTCCCAAACTATCGTCAAATAGTGTCGATTTATAGGGAGAGCCCCTAAAAAAAAGTAAATGGGGGCTAGGATCGTTCTACGGCCACGTAGAATCAAAATCAAATCTTCAAAATCTATAAAATCGTATTACCTAGACCTACCTCCAAAAAATCGAGAAAAATAATCATTTCTTTAAAAATGATAATACAACTAATTATCGTCAAAAATTTTTAAAAAAACTCAATTTTTTTGAAAAATGAAACTAAGCTTTTTAGTTAGAGGAGGTTAAACATGACCAAAAATTTTAAAATTTCTACTACATATTTTCCAGGCCATTTCACTAGAATTTTTCAAACAGGCCCAATTCAAAATTGGAAAAAAGTTGAAAATCGCTGCACCTAGATATATTTTCTATTTTCATTGCAAAATGTGGGTCAGTTTTACCAATAATGATAATTACCTGTCAACAGGATCCAAACCCCATAAAATAATAGCGCTGTCAACCAACCAAGCGTAATGAAGCGATATAGCAATACGTAGGAATCCGGCTATGAATACCGATGCAAGAACTGATTCGCCGAAATACTCCACTGGAATGTTTATAGGCAGAAGTATACTCAAAATTGGCATCACCAACCAATACAAACTGAAAAAAATTCATTGCGTGATCAAATCGTACCAATTTGCTTTCTTTTTTTCATGTAGGCGAACAAAATACCCTTATTCGTACGTTTTTTGCCACATCACTAAGCTATCTCTTTCAATATCACTCATATCGATGTCTTGTTGTAGGTGGTGCAATTGTGGGTGTTTAGTCGTCAATCTGCTACCAAGGAATGTATGTAAAAAGCCTTTCTTGTAATTGTATGGGTCTTTATCGGTGCCATGGTATTTATGATGTATCCTATGATCTAAAACCCAATCGTAAACTGAGCCCTAAGCGAAAAAAACAGTCGTGTTTAGGTATACGATTGAAATTTACAAACGCAGCAATTATTTTAACACATTTATGTAATATTCTACCTGGCAGGTCAACGTGTGTCCAATAATGAAGAATAATCTGACGAAAAAATTCGCTTCGTAAGCGTTATGACTCCATAGCCTATGGCAGCCTAGCGTCACCGATAAAGTGGAATATAGTATCAACACGAATGCTGAAAATATACGATTTAGATTACAATTTCGAGGTTGTAGATTGACCCAGAAATCACAGTGGAAAATTTTTTCAATGATATGGTGACAATGGCGACATTTTACGAGGGTTTTCAATGAATTACCTACTGATTGTGTTAGCAGGGTGTCTACTGGATCTGAAAAATTAAAATTTTTGCCATTTTCTGGTTTTCTGGTCATTTTTTATACAGTTTTTCTTTTTTCCAAAGTTGTCCAAGAGGACCTCCTCTCCTTTCCCTCGCGTATACTTGATTGAAAGAAAATTTCAAGCACTTTTTTTGGCACATCCCTTCCTGCATGTACACGTTTTATAGGGAATTTCAAGTATTTTTCTGGCAATTTCATTTCAATGAAATATTACTTACTTAGGTACTTATTAGGTAAAAAATAATACAAATTGATGACCGAATTAAAATCATTCAAGGTGTCTAACAAATTCTCGAAATCAACAGGAAAGATTTTAACAGGACTTTTCAAACGAATTTTACAGAACTTTTCCTCTGAGCTTTGGAAAAACATATTTTCCCTCTTACTCCCCAATCTTTTTAAACTGATGAATACATCACAGGTCGACATTTTTAAGCGTTTGAAATGCTGTTTGAAGTTTAATGGGTGATTTTTATCGTATTTTTCACGCTGATCACGAAAAAAGTGGTAAACAAATTCCATCACCCAAGGATTTTCGACAATTTGAATTTTTTGTTGTACATTTTTTACACTTTTTGATAACTTTTGACACTTAAAATTAATTTTCTGAGCAAACGAAAGGTTGAACGAAAAAAATGAATTGCACATAAATTGTAGATCGTAAAATTTTCTTTCTGTAATGTTCGATTAGGGTTTTCTTAGGAGGCTTAACCTTCGAGATATTTTAGTTCAAAGTTCAACTTATTTTTTTTATTGAAAATATCTCAAAAACTATAAGTCTCTTAGAAAAAAAACGAATTGAACTCTACATGAAGAAAATTTTATGCTCTACAATTCATGTCATATTCATTTTTTTTTTTGGAGGCTTGATTTTCCCAGAAAATCGATTTTTTGTAATGAACCACATTTTCATCATTTCTCATTGCAACAATGAAAATATTAAAGACCGGAAAATCAACAATTTTTTCCTGCGTAATTGATTCTGATTGGTAATGCTGACCTACTTTTTAGTGCTGCGTTCGAATATTATTTCAGTTTTATTCCATCACGTCAGGATTTTTTATAATTTAAATTTTTTGTTGAGAATTAGTTTTACATTTATTTTTTTGATACAACTTTTGACCCCTTAGAGTCAATTTTTTGAGCAAAGAAAGCCTGCTAAAAAAATGAATAAATCATAAATTGCAGAACATAAATGTTCCTTTCTGTAGAGTCCAATTAGTTTTTATTCAAGAGGCTCAGTTTTTAATATATTTTCGATATTAAAAAAAAGTTGAACTTTGGACTAAAATATCTCAAAATTCAAGCCTTTCAAGAAAAAACTAATTAGACTTACAGAAAGGAAATTTTACGCTCTACAATTTATATTCTATTAATTTTTTCCGTTGAACCATTAGTTATCAAAAAGTGTTTAAAAATGTCCAACAAAAAATTAAAATTGGGAAAACCTTGAGTGATGGAATTTTTCACTATTTTTCTCGTGATCTGCACGAAAAATACTATAAAAATCACCTATTAAACTTCAAACAGCATTTTTTATGTCGATTAGAGTGCCCTATGTCGACCGGTGAATTGTTTTGAAAATCTCTCCTCCTCTTCCTCCTCCTCCCCCACCCCTCCCCCTCCCCCTCCACCTCCTCCTCCCCCTCCTCAAAAATTTGTATTTCAATTTGTCTATGAATTTGACCCAAACTAAACCAGAACAAAAATTTCAAAAAATAAAAATGTCAAATAGGTACCAAAAAATACTTTTGGAACGAATTTCATGGATTTTTTACCAATATTAAATTTTAGGAGGAAAAATTACTCAACGCGAATAAAGAGAACGTAAAATTTTCAAAAGATAGAAATTTAAAAATTTTTATTCGTATAAAATCATTAAAATTCCATACATCAGAAGGAAAAATAATTTGGCTGAGCAAAGCCTGTGCAAAAATGCTTGAAAATCGAAATATCAAACACACACAAAAAAGCGGCGCTTCAATATTTTATTATCCGAAAATATCTGAAAAAGTTTTAGGTAAGTAAGCACATAATTTATCAGTTCTTAACAAAGTTGAAGAATTTGACTTTGCCCAATCATAGCAATTATATTTAGGTTTCTGTAACTGTAAGTGAAGTCTTCTGGCAAAGGTTAGTCAAGATTTTCTAAAGAAGGGGGCCATACATTAAGGTAACTACAGTGGTAATTCCAATTTCCAAACAGAAAAATTATGCCTAATTGTGAGATTTTGACTGAAACAGTCGAATAGGTAATGATGATATTTCAAAAAAAAAGAGGACAAAAGTTTTCCTCGAGCGAAGCGAGGGCTGAAATTTTTATCAAAAATTGAAGTTAAATAGGTATTTAAAGGTAATCTTTCGATTGAAAAATTCGAATGGAGAATGTTGAAAATTTTTGCTTTTCGTAGTAAAATTATCAAAAAAATTTCGATTTCCTGGTTTTCTTTCTATTAAAGTGAAATTTTCACCATTTTCTAGTTTTTCTTGCCAGTAGACATTCTAGTTAGGTAAAGGTACGTAAATGTTAATAGATGGAAAACCACGTAAAATTCACACACAAGATCAATTTTTGCACCATAAATTAGGTATCTACGTAAATCCACTCACTGAAAATGACTGTAGCCCAATGTGCATGAGTAAATATCAAGAATACACCGTACAGAGCTGACATATGAAGATAAATGAACAAAAGCACATTTTGCCAAATAACGTCTCTTTTGTAAACGACATTCTCTTGTTCATCTTCCATTTGATCTATAAATAATATTTTTTCAAGCATAAATAACTCTTCGAGAATAATTTTCACGCAGATTTTCGTCTTCGATTAATAAAATACGATTAAATTTTAGGTACTTACCGGCGTGAGCCAAACGGTTCGGTGAAACAAGTCGCGTATATTATGGTTGTTATAGAAAACTAATTCGATTAACTGATCAGCATATTTTCAGTTCGTTGAAAAATTACTCCTTGGTCGCTTATTAAAATGCGTTGACCTTTCGTAAAATCGTATAACACCGTAGTACCACTGAAATGTGTTCAAAGCTGGTAAAACAGACTGTCTCGAAACTCAGCTGGGTTTTCATTTAGGTACAGCATTGTCCGAATTACAGGAAGTTTAATCGGTGTTGTAATGAGAAACAGTTCTATTTAATTTGCATGATTTAAAATTCATATGTCAAACCAACGGTTCTAATTTATATTCGGGCTGAAAAAGTTGCTATGAATTTTTTAAAGCAAACGTGTACTTATTCTCAAACTGAAACGAGGTGGAGAAACACAAATAGTGTTCGAAAAATTTACACGTAGGTATAGCTACGTACTAGGTGCCTAGACTGCCTACTTATTTTGTGTATTCGTGTGATCGCAATTTTGAATTTATTCGAGTTTTGAAAAAAATAAACGGTACCTATACCAATCCCTGTGCCTAGAATAAAATTAAAAATGGAAAAAGTATTGTCGAAGAAGTTTTTGAAAAAAATTATAATAAAATTTCTTAAAGTTGGTTTTGATCATTCAATTTTTTTTAAATCTCCTGGCAACACGATGAGCAAAAGTAAAACTTATTTTGATCGAAAAACCTACAAAAATGAAAATAAGTCCAAATGTGTTTTTCAAGTTGAATCTAGGACGAACTTGAATCAATCATGATATAATTTTGTAAGTAATGGCGAGTATTTTGTCTTCAGATTTCTGAAATTTTTATTCAGTAGTGTTGAGTAGGTAGCTAGGAAGTAGAAACTCATCTCAAAAATAATTTTTGATAAAGAAAATTTCCTTCCTACTCAGCCTCCTATAAACATAATGGCGAAGACTCATTATTTTTTTTGAAAGAAAGAATTCCGGTTTGACACATACCAAAAAAAAGATTCTATCGAAAAAATATAGGAATTTTAGGTTTATATTCTCGATTTTTTCCACTCCAGCTCCCCCTCAACAAAAAGAAAGAAAGAAAAATAAATTTATAAAAAAAAACCATGTAATTCTTGTGATGCAATTGCCAATTTGCCACATCTTTGAATGCAGATGGGGGGGGGGGGGGAAGTCGCTTCACTCAAATGTGTTTTGTCAGGAACCGTTTCTTATGGAAACTTTTTTGAGTTCATCGTGAAATTTTATGCCAAAAAATGCGGTTAGAAAATTTGTCAGAAGCAAATTTTATTTTTCGTTATTTTTTTTTTAAATCGTTGATTTAATTTCTTTTAGTTTTGAAGTGAAATAGAAATTGATGTATGTAGAAGGTAGGGATCCGTGGAAATGTACCAGGGCTTAAGTGGCTTAATTTTACTCAGGTAAGGTCATTTGGGGTAATTGTAAACAAGTCGTGCTGTAAATACTTAAATGCATCTAGCGAGCTGGAGTTGCCAAAAATAAAAACTTTGAATAATTGGTCTTACTATAATAAAAAACTTCGGGTTCTTGGTGACAGCTGTGATGAAAAATTTCGCGATGAAAAAAACATGATATCAAATTTCAATTTTCACATAATTTACGTAATCTTCAAAATTCGAGAAAAAATAGAAAAAAGTAAAAAAGTTGGTGTTTGATGCATTAATTTAGTTCTACGTACATTCAAAAATGATGAAATTCAATTCTTATGATTTTTGAAGCTGAGAAATTAATTTTCTGCAGCATTAACAAATACCCATCAAATTTTTCAGGTGTGGGGTAATTGTAAACACGTGTTATTTAAATGGGATTCACAAATTTAAACACAAAATATCTTTTTTTGTTTTTATTTTTTATTTTTTATTTTTTTACAAGTTAGTTTTTCTACGCGTTTAAATATTTAATCTATATAATTTTTTTCCAAATTATGCAAAAAAACCCGAGTGATACGTTTTTTATGGGGCACAATGTATGCATTTACATTTACCCCATCATTGTGGGGTAAATGTAAATATTCTTGACCAATTGTAAACGAAGTCCATAATTTTGGAATGAATAATCGAATCGATGAAAACAAACCGCCATCTTACTCCTCATACATTCATTGATACATGGTAAAAATTTCAATCACTTTGCTTTCTTACTTACAGAGTAAAACGAAAAAGAGTATCACAAAATCGGTTCAATTTTCCGAAAAATTTACAATTACCCCAATTGACCTTACTTTGTTTAAAATGTTTCCTGGAACAACCAGTTCCCTGTATTGCAATTAGGTAGGTACCTACCCATTTTGGGAATAAATCGAATTTTTGAGGGTTGATTTTCTAAGATCGGTTCTTTACTCAAAAAAAATTGGAAAAAATTTTCTAAAAATAATCGTTAAAATTCTACATATTTGGACAGAAAAATATTTTTACCCCCTCCCCGCATTTGAATTTGAAGATGCGACAATTTCAAGTTTTCTATTGTCAAATTATTTCTTCCATCGTAAAGAAAATTTTTTTAAAACTCCATTTGAATAAAATTATTTTTCCTTGTACGTTTCTTATAGAATCAAAATTTTGCTTGCAAAAAGCATATTTTTCTATCATTGTGGCTATAAGTTGATGTACTTACTGTAGAATTTTTTTTTTGATTCCAATAGAATAATCGTCTTACCCTTAAAAGAGGAGGTAGCACAAAAATTGTTTGGATCTCGAAATAACCTGGTAAAATTTCAGCTTCCTGACTACCTTCTCATCTCATCTTTGCTGTAAATTTCATCTACGTTCAATTTTTTTTTTGAAAAATTATTGTTAAGGATGGTCACAATGTATGGATTGGATATTTTTATCCAAAAATGATTTTGACACTTTTGACAGCCATTTTTCAGAGGTCCTTTAGAAAATTACCTTCTTTCATGTTTTTAAAAATCGAAATTAAACTTGATTTCTTCTTTTTAAAATTATGTTAGGATGAAAAATTCTACATTGACAGCGTCAATTTTCCACTCCTTTCTCGCCCAATTTTTCATATTGAAGAAAAAATGCATTGTACACTCTTTTAAAAAATTGTAAAGTTGAAGAAAATCATCGCCGATAACTTTTATGGGTACCAAAAAAGTATTTATGTTACGCCTACTTCGTGTAATTGCCGAATTCTTGAAATAGACAAATTTTTGCCTAATTCATGACATTTCTCAATTCAAAGCTTTCTACCATTTTTCTTATTGCACAGGAAAAAATTCAAGATATCTCGGCAAAGAGAGCAAACTTCCAGCTAAAATTTCATTCAGCTACTTCAATTAGACAATTTTTTATAGATACCTACTCCAAACAAAATTTTTCATTCATTATATTTTCCATTGAACGTAAAAAATTTTCTACTTGATTGAAGTAGCTGGATGAAATTTTTTTTGAAACGTAGCTGGAAGTTTGCTCTCTTTGCCGAAATATTTATTTTTAATTTTTTTCTGTGCAATAAGAAAAATGGTAGAAAGCTTTGAAGTTTTTCGATTTTTTTTTAAAGATGAAAAAGTTATAGTATAAGATTATTTTTGGTAAATTTTTTTCAAATATTCATTTTTTTAATTTTTCAAGTTTAAAATTTTTTTTAAATTGAAGATGTGAGGAAGAGTAAAAGGTAGAGAGTGGGGTTAAAAGGTAAAATTTTTACCAGATTTTTGCGTCGACCTTGCTCAATTTTCAAACAAAAAAAGACAAAACGATCACTCCCAGCCTTAGAACCCAACAATGTTCACTTTCAATAAAAAATTTAAAAATCTGAAGACAATTGTTTCACCATTTCTATCTCTGAATAAGTACTCAACTTACCTAATTTTTTTGCAAAAACTGCAAAACTGCATTGAAAAATCAAATAAAGATATTCGCAAAATTGATACGATTTTGAAAGAAAAAAAATATTAGCCAACTGAATATTTATAATTATGTACATAACAATGAAATAGGAACAAATAACATGATAAATTTTCACGTTCATCAGTAATTTTAATTTCGTAATTCATCGCCGGAATGATTAGTCTCACGCTTTTTGGTACTTTTTCTTTTCTTTTTCTTCGCAATTGGCTCGTTACATATAGCGTCGATTTTTTCATCGCCTTGACATTCGCTACTAGTTTTTCTCTTTTTTCTTCTCTTATCTTGTGATTTTTCCTCCCGACATTCATCTCGTTCCTCAAGAATTTTTTCAGTTTCACAGATTTCACTCGGGTTATTTTTCGATTTCTTTCTCTTACCGGTCGATTTTTTCTCTTGGTGTTCGATTCGTTCCAATTTACCACCTAAATGTAACCCATGCCTCGCAGCTCTGAAAGTTGAAAATTTACATACATCCGGTCACTCGTAAAATCACAATTTCGAAGAAGGAAAATTACAATGATACTAACTTATGAGCTGTACGTCCTCCACAAGCTTTAAACAGTTCTTCATCTGTCAACTTAGCGAATGCTGAAGCATCAAAACCAATTTCCTCTTTTTTTTCACCCTTTTTAACAAATATAATAAATTTGCCCATTAGGAAAAAATGTTAAAAAACAATAATTTCGAAAATGAAAAAAAATATTCAAAGAGTTTACCGTCGAAGCGATATTAGAAGCAGCTTTATTGTAGGCTTGTTCCCACCAACGATTTGTTGTTTCTTCAGTTAATTTATCTTGATATCCGATGCCCATTTTATCGAATTTTAAACCACATTTTATCGGGTTCGAAATACCTGTTTCATCTTTTCCAAGTCCTTTCCCTGGTTACATAACAATTTGCAAATACCATTAAATTAAAATAAAATTTAAAAAAAATACCAACATTTTTTTAGTTTTTTAAATTGAAAAAAAAGATTTTAAAATTTTCAAGGGGGTTTTAAAAATTTCATTCCGGAATTTATAATTCATTATCATTTACTTGATAAGTAGAAAAAAAATTTGCGACGCCGCTACCAAAAATATTAGATACAAAAAATTATCAATACTTGCAACAAGTAGGTACTAGGTGCTAATTTTTTACTAAAAAATTACCACCATTTTACTGCACATTTTACACTTCTTTTGGGGTATAATTTTTTTCTAGAAAAATTAATTTCGTTTTATTGTTTTACAAATACCTACGAATGGAGCTTTCCTCGTCATGATCAAGTAACCAAATTCAAGTACTTACTTACATGGTGCCTACCGGATCTGAAAAATCAAAATTCTTGCCATTTTTTTGATTCAAATTTTTCTCAAAAAACTTTTTTATACTTCCATTTAAAAATTCAAGAAAAGGGGGGAAAATGTTGAAAATTCTTGCTACGTATTTTCTGGCCATCTTGCTATTAAGGTGAAATTCTTGCTCATTTCTGGTTATTCTTGTTTTTCTTACTAGCTTCTAAATCATTTCGACGAACCAAGTTCAGATTTTTTCAACTCTTAAATTTTCCAAATCTAATAAATTATAATTTATCCCTAAATTTTTTTAATTTCAATTTTCTCAAAATTCATCCCACTTTGATTTTCTATTTTTTTTTTCAATTTCATGTTCTTATTCGGTACTCTTTAAAATTTCTCCTTATTACCTACTTTTTGAGTTGAATTTTTTTTTGAAAACTTCCTTTAAGAATTCAAAGTTGTAAAAAATTTAAATAAGTTTTAAATTGGAAAAATTTCATTTATTTATATAGTTGAGTTTCGTATTTCCAAACTAAGCTAACTTTAAAACCTGTTTACGAGGAAAGGGCCATGGATGCAAATTTTTTTCGGAAAGGGCCTCAGGTACAATTTTTTTCTTAAACAAAAATTACACCCAAGACCAGTTTCGAAAAAAATTGCACCCAAGGCCCTTTTCTCGTGCACGGTTTGGAAAAACGGTACTCGGTTGAAACAAATTTCAAAATTATTTGAAACAATTTCAGAGCTAGCAATTTTTTTTTAAATATGAAGTTGAGAAAAATTCTAAGAAATTCAAGGTGGAATAATTTTTAATAGGTAAGTAGTAAGTACTAAAATTTTCTTCTATTTGGAAATTTTTTCCAACTGTAAACTTTTTTAAAATTTAAACATTTTTCTAACTTTGATTTCTAAGCATTTTTTTCAACTTCTTATTTCTTAAAATTTTTTCCAATAATTTCAAAATTTTTCCTCAATTTTTTTTAACTTTGAATTTTTAGAAAAAATTTCAACTTAATGATTTTTTCAACTTTTTTCAACTTGATAATTAACTGAAAGAAATTTTGAAAAATATAAATCTGAAATTTATTGAAAAAAATTTAAAATCAATGGAAAAATTTCAATATTGGATACGATTTTTAAAAAAATTCAGAGTTACAGAAATTGAAAAAAATTTGGGTTTGAATCGTCAAAATGATTTAGAAGTTAGTGTTTTTCTTACCAGCAGCCACCCTGACCTACCTAATAACCCCCTACCCAAAAAATTGCAAACCAATCGCACAGAAACAAATTTATTTTAAATAACAATGTCACAAATTAATTTTCAAAATTAATTAAAAACAAAATGACCTCTAAATAAAATAACTGAATTGGTATGTAAACACACAGTACATTATTAATACGAATAAAATTACTTTTTATAATCCAAAATAAATTTTTTTTTCATCTTATCAAAAAAGAGAAGAATTTTGTCCCACTTCTTTTATTCATATAATTACACAATACTTATACAATAACATAGGTTCATAAAGAAAAAAGAACGATCGGTAATAAAACCATGCTCTGGACAAAATACAAAATTCAATTTCGAATCCCATGTCGATATTTTTACATTTTTTTCAACTTTTAGTAATTTTTTTTTTGAAATTTTTCCTAACACATCATACATAACAATTTTTAATTACAAATTTAATAAGTTACGTGAACCTATAATAATTATGAATAAAAAAATTAGGCCTTTTTACACGTAAAAAGATATTCTATTAACAGAACGACACGTAAAATTAGTGACACTGTTATATACGTACAATATTCTCGAATTGTTTCGTACACAAATAACAAAAATACATCATCAATAAATCAAATAGTACAATACAATTCACATCAACAGGGGCGTAAAATATTGTACCATTGGTACCTAAGCTGCCGGAGCTCGTGAGTAATTTCTTTTACCAATTTACACCGCTGTTTAATGCGTAGAAAAATAAAGGCGGACGAGAAAATATAAAGCACGACTTCATAGAGAAAAGTTCATTTTATACATAACTTAAAATTATCTTATAAACTACGACATATCACATTTTTTTTTTCATTTTACACGCAGAGGTTGAAATTCGAACCACCTACATGTCGATTATTTTTCATCCATTAAGATGAATTAAATCAAGAGACAGGTGTACTAAAAATTTGTCATAAAAAATTTAAATTTGGAAATACCTTGTGGTACCTAGGGCGTTGTACGGTGAGTTATTTTCTTTTAACCAACAATTACTAAAAAAATAACATCTACAATAAAATAAACAAGACTAGAAATCTGATCGAAATTTAAAAAAAAAAACAAGAGTCGAGGGTTAAAATATACTTGAAAATTAAGCAATAAAAAACCCAACTCTGAAATTTTTCAACAATAATTTCGATCAAGTTAGAAAAAAATGAAAGAAATACATCGAATTATTTTTTTTAACGTATCGAACATCTCAATTTTAAAATAACGATTACACTAACAAAAGAACCACGAATTCGAGACAATTTACATAAAAACAAAACAACGAAAAAAAATAAATTAATAAAATAAGAAAATTACACGATTACATTGAAACACGAAAGAAAAAAACGCGCCTAATTCCCATTCAAATTCAAAAATTCTCGCAATGAAGTCATGCTTTCATTTCAAATAATTAAATAAAATGGTAAGAAAAATTATTCGTACTTTACAAAAATCATTTCAAACGAAATAAATTACAATAACGCTTAATTTATTTGTTTTATCACAATGTATCAAGGAATCAGACATAAAAAAATTCACAAATCAATACAATAAAACGAATAAGAAAATTACGCGTAATAATAGAATAGGATGTGGATACGATCAAAGATGCAGATAGATTCGCAACAACAACAGCAGCAGCAACAGCAACGATGAATCCGGATTATACGCGTATCTTTCCAAAAAAATTACGATGATCATAATTATACTTTTTGAAAAAAATTGCACGATCAAAAATACTTCCACTGGTGAAATCATTACTTTCGACTTGGACATAATAAGGCTTTTAATCGAAATAATACGTTAACTAAATTTTCAAATACCTTTTTCTTGATCACTTCGTTCGAAGATGGAACTATAATAAATAATACAAGATCGGTAACTGATACGTACGATATTTTGAGTTATTCGCAAATTGAAAAAAAAAACAAAACAAAACAAAGGGGAGACAAAAAATAATAAGGGGAAATATAAATAGTATCGTATCCTAAACGAATAAATACAGAGAGAAAAAACCAAGTATTACGATATAAAAATATAAAAAAATTTCAAAAGTAAAAAAAAGTCACGGTAGAGACCGCAGAATACTATCTATAGGTGATCTTTATAGCCATTATGGGAATTGGCATTATTATAGGCGAATTTTTTAGACTTATTATGGTCGTGATCGGATTCGCGTTCGCGTTTCCTCCTAATTTTCAACTTGAAATCGTTACTGGTACTTTCTTCGGCGCTGGTCGAAGGCGATATAATTTGAACTTTGTTAGTTTTAATCTTTAATTTGACAGGAATTTGGCCTAATTTTTCTTTCGGTATGGTAATTTTAATAGGTCCTGGTTCTTTGAGCTCTTTTTCTCTACTGTGTTCTTTGCAATGGCGATGTTTATCTTCCTTATGGCGTTTCTTTTCCTTATGTCTTTTCTCCTTATCGTGCCTTTTATCTTTTTCTTTGTGTTTTTTCTTCTTCTTATGCGTATGAGCGCTGGTAGATGATTCGGCGCCGGCAACGGTGGCCTGATCGTCGCTATGATTAGGTACTAAGAGTTGACTAATGGCAGTGGAAGATTTAGAGTATTCGCCCGGTTCGACTTTCACGTCGATAGGCTCTTCTTTGACTGAAACGTTGTTTATCGCAGGAGGCACCGTACTAACGCCGTTGTTCTTTTTGTGATTGTTGACCGAAGAAGGTGGCGGATTAGCGTTGGTTCCGGTCGAGGGTACCATGACGACGTTCTTTTTGAAAATATCTTCGAAACCGGCCACCGTTTCGACTTTTTTCACAACTGGTATAAGCTCTGAATCCGGAATACCAGGACGATATTGACGACTGCCAGGTTTACTAGGAGTAGCCTGCGGTTCCGGTTTGATTTGTACTTCAGCGGGCTGATTACGTTCTTCGATCGGCGACGGAGCTATGCTGTCGTGACCGACCGGAGATGGACTGAAGATCGAATGATTTTTGGATAATTTAGCAGCCGCTACGACGCTGTCGATTACGTTATCGATGGTATCGGTCGATAATGCGGTCGATTTAACCGTATCGTCTTCCTTCTCCGACGGTTCGTTTTTGACTACGGTACGTTTTTCGTTCTGTTTGCCCAAAG
This sequence comes from Pseudococcus viburni, assembly GCA_033439095.1. Taxonomy (NCBI): domain Eukaryota; kingdom Metazoa; phylum Arthropoda; class Insecta; order Hemiptera; family Pseudococcidae; genus Pseudococcus; species Pseudococcus viburni. The sequence continues at coordinate 549,793 of JAVBJF010000046.1, forward strand.
CTACGTCTTTAATGACTTGCGATATGATATCCTCCGAATGGGTACTCGTAACTACGCGGCTGCTATCTTGATGCAGGCCGTTATCCTTTTTGTAAGTATTTTTCGCACTAGGAGCCGACGAAATTGAGGCAGGATGTTGGTAATTTGAAATAGAAGCGACGGCAGCGGCCGTAGCGTTGTACGGTTCTTGTTTCACCGGCTGTGAAACGGGCTCGTGTTTAATAGAACCAGGTTCCGGTTTGATTTCGGGTATTTTTCGTTGATCCGGCTTGGTGATCTCTTTTACAGAAGCGTTAGCCGCATGACCGGCCATCGTGACCGGATTAATTTTAGACTTAGCTACGTTATGAATTGCACTAGAGGAAATGGTTTTATGAGAGTGATGGGTAGGTATCTGCTGCTGTTGCATTTGCTGGCGTTGTTGTTGCGAAGACGACACGTGAGCTGAAGAATTACTTCTGGACTGGTTCGATGCCGCGGCGTTGTTACCGTTGATCGACGAAGTCGAAGGATTCGCCGTCGCAGCGCCGGGTTTGGTAGCCGGCGAATGAAAGCTCTGATGATGGTTGGACGACGAAACGGATGCTCCAGCCTTCGGTACTCGGCTCGCACCGGGGATGGTCTTGTCGATCGACGACTGTTGCAGCGGTTTCGAATGTTGCTGTATCGATGACGAAGTCGATGCAACGTTATGGCTCCCAGAGCCGGAGGACGATTGGCCATTGGTACTCCTTCGATCGCTGCCATCGAACGATAAACTACTCAGAGACGAATTCTGGCTGCTCAACGATTTCTGCGAGTTTTGTATTATCTTCTTCAGTCTGGACGGACATTTATCGTAAATAACCAAAAATTCGTTAGTCATTTGTTCTAGTAACTCTTGCGTAACGCTTTCGTCGATGTACGACCACCACGACAGGTTCTCTTTGCTCTTCGGTATCTCGCAATTGGACCATCGACATACAAGATGGATACAAAAACAAGCCACCACCGTGGGCCTATATTGCAAACACATTGTCGTCAGGTATAAACTATTCGACGCCCAGAAATACGAAGCGTGCGAAATATCTTTCGATAGCGACGCGAGTTCGCAGAATTGAACGATGTACGTGTGCGGATGCTCGACAGCCATATCGAAGCCTAAAGTCTGCAAGAGTATATTCTCGTTCATCACTAGCTCCTGGGCTTGTTCCAAATACGATTCGGAATTACAGTCTGTATTCGTTTGACCCTTTTGCAAACACCATTGAGCCATTTTGATGATATACTCTAATTTGCGAGGCTGCTCTTCGACTTTAGCTGCTAGAAACAGCGCCGCCATCGCGATCGTGTTCCGGTGAAAATGTGTAAATGAATGGAACATGTAGAATCGATGCATATACACGATGGCCGTGCTGATACACAGCTGAGTTAAAGATAAACGTTTACCGACATCGCGAATGAAATTCGCCGCCTGTTGTCTGTGCATCAGCTCTTTGTCGGCGTCTATGCCGTGTCTTCGGCTGGGCGAATTTTCCAAAGCTTCTTTCGTAAAGTACCATCGTTCGTCGGACATTTTGATTTCGGCATCAATGACAATGCTGGTGGAAGCGTCGCGAGCACGGTCATAAGAGTACGAATTTTATCACCAGGTTAATCGCAGCTTCGCATCGTTATTCTGGAAAAATAGCAAAAACAACGAAACTTGGCATTAGATGACGTTGTCTTCGAAATCTTATTCTAACGGTAAATTATTCTAAGTAAGATTTGTAAAATTATCACTGGCGGACGACAAGAACGTATACGTTTGCTAAATACGCCTAAAAGCTACGCGTTTTCGTACGTTCACAGCTAGTAATATATCTCGTATGTTGAGTTATCCGCGAAAAAGACCGCCGGATTCGTCGAACCGGTAAACGAATCGCTATCGGTAGGTTCTTCTTCGAGATAACTTAACGTAGGTAGTATTCGAATCGAAAATACAAATACCTTGGAGAATAATTATTTTTAAAAAACCCCATCTTCGTACAACAAAATATAATATAGAGAATCAAAAATCACTGTACTCGTAAGTAGTTTTCACACTTCATTCATCACCAGTTTTCACGAACGTAAAAATAACGTGATAACACCTTAATATTAAAACAAAACTGTAGGGAAATTCTAGCTTCTCGATTGAATTTCTTCTTGGGCTGCGAACTTGACCAACCTCTTGTCATGACTGGCAGACGTTCTTGACACTTATTACTAATTGTTTATCGCGCACTAGACATGAAAAATATAGATCATCCATTCATCGTTTCGATCACTTGATACAAAATTTGAAAAAAAAACAACAGTAGGACGTAGGAGTCGACTAAATACACAAACACATCACCGGTACTTCTTATCACTCCACCAAAACATACGTTGATTCAGCAATCATTCGCATACCGGATCATATTGTACCTCTAGCACATATCGGTATTAATTACGTATCGAATAAAATTAACAAACATAGTTCCATTTTCATCGGATTCAATATTCGATGGTTGTTTTTCCAATCTGCTTCTTTGATCGAACGAGTTTGGAGTTTTTCATCTCATTCTCATTCTGCAAGGATGAGGTCCCAAGGTTCACGTAATATTCGAAAAAATCGAAGTGTTGATCACGAGCCATTCACGTTTCCAAATAGATATAGTGAATGAATTATAGCTGAATTGTCGAGGTATTTGGTGTAATCAACCACATCTGTTAATTTCTCTCGTTCGTGAAAACATAGGTAACAGTTCGAACTTTTACTGAGGTTGTTTTGTAGGACACTCAGTGCTGAATTATAATCCGATATCGTTCCATGTCTTTATAATATTGTCATCTACGACGCCGGTGAGACGTTAATCTAAAATTTCGAACTAAATTTATTCAATTCCATTCAATTCTTACATTTTCACTTCGAGGAAAGCTGATCACATTATTTACCAGATGTTTGTTCACGTTCCATCTTCGTTCTTGATCGAATTCGAATCGAATGTAGAAGTAGATTCAGATGCATCTGGTACATTTGCTTGAAATAGGTACGTAAAATTACTCAAAAAATTTCCGGTGAAGTGGTGTCGAGAAGGAAATCACAACACAATATGAACATCGCGATGAAATTAAGTTACAGATATGTTCTTTCTGGATGAGACGATGACGTCTCAACTGTTTATATGAAAAATGTCATCTGTAAAATTTTTGCTCATTAGTGTAATAATTTCAACAAAACCACGTTACCTATCATTATAGACATGAATTTAGAAAATGAAGTAATACGTTGCTATTTGTCAAATTATTATTACTACAGGCATTATAGCAACATTTTTGAAGAAAAAAGTAACTTTCAGTAAGTAACTTTTTTGAGCAAAAAGTGACCAAAAGATGACCAAAAAGTACCAAAAGTAACCAAAAATTCAATTTTTTCGGAGGCAATTTTTTTTTAGTTTTTATTTTAGGAAGGCATTTTTTTTGTAGTTTTCTCAGTTTTCTGCAAACATTTCAAAGATTTAAATCAACTGAAAAGACGTGAATAATTTCATTTATTAAATCCCTTCGTCAAAACAACAAATGAACTAGCAAAAATCAGGTTTTTATTTTTTTCTTGAAGAATCTTGAAAAATACCAATTTCCACTTGAAAATTTGAATTTTTGCCTGGAAGTGTAAAGAAAATGTGACTTTTGAGGGGAAAAAAGTAACCAAAGTGACCTTTTAAACTTGAAATGTAACCAAAACTGACCGAAGTCGAGAAAAGTGACAAAAACCCTACAAAAATGACCCGCTATGATGCCTGTTATTACTTTTTTAATAAAATAATTTCCTTTATTCACCTTGTACGTGTATCAGGACGAACAATTTTAAAAAGCAAACTCAAATTTTGAGAGAAACCGCGAGGTAGTTTATTTTCAAGTTTGAGTAGGAGATGATCAAAAAGAATTTGAGCATATTCCTTAGCCACAACGTTGGCGGAGCAAAGAATCTTCCAAAGTGATGCCATTCTTATGAAAAACGCAGGTTTTTTTCTGAGTATTTATGGGTAATGTCCAAAGCTAACAGCATGGTATCTTGGCTATTCTTCAAAAAATGAGTCAACTTGCTCGCTCTCTAGCTCAAATAACTCAAATTAGTCAAATTTGAGCCAAAAATTTTGAATTCCCAATAATTCATCTTGATGAAATTTTCCAAACAATTTCACGCTTTTAAAAAAAGTCTGAAACACAGTTTAAATCAATTAAATGTAATTTGTTTCAAATCAAAACACCGTTTTTGTCTTCTGCCCCCCTCCCCCCCAAGTTTTTATACTACCAAAAAATGGGTTTCAATTTGTTTAAAACTCATTTTTTTCCATTTCCCTTGGAAAATTTAGAAACAAGGTTTTATGTTTGCTATGAAACAGATTTTTTGTTTTTTTCAAAAAAGTTTTTCAGGTTTTTTAAAAATAACGATTTTTGTAAGTAAGTAAATAATTTTCCAAAACTGAAAAAGTTACCTTTGTTTTTTTTTATTTTTTCAATAGTTCGTTTTTTTTTAAAAAAAAAAGTCATTTTGTTATCCCATTTTTTTCTTCGGGTTTTCCGAACTACGGTGTTTAGTTATTTTTTAAAAGAACGCTTCATTCTACAAATAAAGAAGAAATTTTAAAATAATTTTTTCAACAGAATTATAGTTTTGTTTTTCAAAAACTATTTATTATTTTTTTTCATTTCAAAAAGTTCGTTTTCTCATTGAGTAGTAGCTTTTAGTTATCTTTCTGAAGTTTTTTTTTTGAAAAAGTTTCCTTTTCCAAACAGAGTTTTTCATTTTTTCCCAGAAAACGGTTTTATTGCGATTCTTCAAACTTTTTCTAGTTACAAAAATTGCAAACATTTTTTTTCAAATTAAAATAAAAAATGTCAATTTTGCTACCTGCAACGTCACATCTCGACTTCTCGCCATCTCCAACTCATCTCCGTTGTAAAGGGCGAAAAGTGGTATCCAATTTTAAAGTTGAAAATCTACCGGAATATAGAAACTCGAATCGCATTTTTCAGAGGTTGAGGGGAGGACTGGGGTATAACGCAGGTGAGATTATATAACACTAGCAAAAAACTGCAAGTATTAGGTATCTTTTTTTTAAAAAGTGGGCATCACTTTGAAAATCTCTAGTCTTTTCTCTCGTTATAAGTAGGCAGAAAGCTTAATTTTATTCTGGAAAGTCTCCCGCTCCGTCTCAAAGTGAACAACCGCCAATTTTCGTTAAAATTCGAGGATTTATTCGAGTGTTCAAATCTTTTTGAGGGCAGAAGATCGGAGGACCATTTTAATCAGTTTATAGTTTGGTAAAATTCATCGGTGGAAAATTATTCGTCTCTTTAGGTGCATCTTTAGTAAAATAAACAGCTTGAAAAAAAAACACAACTAAACAACACAATTTTTTTTTAAGAAAGTTGACTTTGAAATCAGCTGCTTCGTAGTTGATAGTTGATCAAAATTATCATAAAAAAACATCAAAATTTTGTTTCATCACATTCGTTTATTTTCAAAATGCTCTTTAGGCTACACATTGAACAACTTAGATCAAATTAGGTAGGTAATTATCTTATTAGCTATTTACTGGTCCTTGAGAGGTAAATTAAGTATTAATTTCAAAATTGAAAACAAGTTCACAAAAATTTTCATATTTTTAAAACATGAAAAAACAAAATGACTTTCGAATTTGAACTAAAAACATTTCAATTTAAAATCTTTAACTTCGATATAAAAATTAACATAAAAGAAAATAAAATAGTTATTTTACTTCGATTTTCATCGTTAAAATCAAACTTCTTTTACGGTCAGACAGACCGTAAATTTGAGACAATTTTTTACGAAAAATTAGAAAAATAAAGACCCGATCAGTACGTACTTTAACCGAAATAAAGTACCGTAGAAAAAATCGTATTCTTTCATATAATAATATTAGGCCATAATTTATAGATATTTATATCTAATTAAATTTTCCACGTTCGTAAATTGAATTTAATATTTGATAATACGAAATTATAATTTCTTTAAACAGAAAGTCGAATAAAATGGTCAAAAGCTATTTCAAAAAATACGAATATGTATAAAAATAGAGTTAGATTAATTTATATAGTTTTTTAAATTTAAAATCGAGAATAGAATTAAAAATTTTCGAATCAATGTAATAAAAAAAATAAAACTTCGATACGGATGAATTCATAGAATGAAAAATGAAACCAGCCAGAAAAATTGCATTGTAACATTACTACAGGTAAATTTTAGGACCAGTTATTCGAATAAAAACATAGATTCAAAACAAACATTCAGGGTAATAATGCGCAGCCGAAACATAGCTAAAAAAATAACATCAACAATGAGATAAGACACGGAAAGGGGAAAAACAAATATCACAATATTAAAAAAATTAAAACTATTCATATAGCATGAGTATGTACATAATTGATGAGAAAAATTGAAACAATAAATTTACAGTCAGTTCTAAAACCCATTCTGCGAAGTTGTACTAACAATACAGGGCCGCTTCTTGGACGTATTATCGGGATCCGATTCACGTTTACGTTTACGTGATTTCGACGCTTTCTCAGTACTTATTTTCACAGCAATATCGGGTTTCGAAGCTTCGGACGTAGAAGGGTGAACGATTTGATCCTTAATTTTAATTTTCAATTTAACAGGTTTTTCAGGTATATCACTTAGTTTTTCTTTCGGTATAGTTATTCTGATAGGACTTGGTTCTTTGCGCTCTTTCTCTCTGCTGCTGTGCTCTTTACGATGATTATGTTTCTCTTCTTTGTGTCGTTTCTTTTCTTTGTGTTTTTTATCCTTTTCTTTATGTTTTTTCTTCTTTTTATGACTATGGGACGTAGATGAGGATTCGCTAACGACAACGCTGCCGATGTTGGTATCTATTTTACCTACACAAATGGCATTCTCTTCGGTTAAATTAGGTATTGTAGGTTGACTACTGACATCGGAAATTTCGACGTATTTCTTTTCAATTTCGTATGGTTCTTCTTTAATAGTAACTTCGTTTAGAGGAGGTGCCAAACTAACAACGTTGGTAATTATAGGAATATTGGTAGATGGACGGTTGGAGGCAGCAGTGGCCGGCACAGCGACAACTTTATCGAAACCGGATACAGTCTCGATTAATTTAACATCTGTATGCGAAATACCCGAACGATATCGATCATTCATCGGATTAGGTGGAGTCTTCATAGTCGAAAATTCTATTTCGCTAGGTAAAATCTCTTGTTTAATCTCTACCTCTGCAGGTAAAATTTGAGTATCGATCACAGGTTCTTGTTTTACCTCGGCCGATAACGTTCGATCGTGACTCGTAGGCGGCGATGGACTAAATATCGAGTGATTTCTAGACGATTTCGTCACCACGACGCTATCAACGGTGTCCATTTCGGGCGGATTGGTTTTGATTTCGTTCTGCTTAGTTATAGTCATCTCTTTAATCGCGTTTGATATGTAATGCGAACGAGAATTCGTCACAGGCCATTTATATTCTTTACGAGGGTCCATTTTCTGATGAGTATTTTTGACAGCAGCTTCGGCCAAACTTCGATGATTGGTAATGGATGCCACAGCTGCAGCTGTAGCGTCTCGTTCAACATCTAGGCCTGGTTTCAGTCTTATTTCGGCGATTTTTCGTTGCTCCGGCTTCGTTTCTTTGGAAGGTAGGCTACCGAAGGCACTACCGTTAGTTTTCGAATGGCCGAAAGTGACCGGATTAATTTTAGGCTTAGGTATATTGTTAACGAGGCTCGAAGAACTGATTTTATGAGCGTGCTGAGACATCTGAGCGTGATGTCGATTATGATGGTGTTGCTGAGGCTGTACATGTTGTTGATGATGATGCTGCGATGATACGTGAGCGGTGGAATTACTTTTTATATGTTGAGACGAACCAATGGCCGAATTTGGATTAACGTTAAGACCACCGTTCATCGCAGGATGAGAGCTACGATGCTGATTAGGTAAATGGACCGTCGACGATTTATGCACTCGACTAGCTACAGGCACGCTATGATGGCTCATCGATGGCCGATGGTTTTTTGAATTGTGCGACGCAGACGTCGATGAGCCGGACGATGACGATATCGAAATTACGCTATGATCAGACGAACCAGACGACGGATGTTCGTTCGTATTCGGCTTACGATCGGCGTTGTTAAAGGGATAATGACTCGACATGTATTGACTTCGCAGTAACTCGTTGACTTTATTTTTCAGTCTAGGCGGAGATTTTTCAAAAGTATCCAAGAACTCTTGGGTCATTTGTTCCAACAGTTCCGGTGTAACGCTCGGATCAATGGACGTCCACCAAGGCAGCTGTTCGCCATCCTTTTGAATCTCATGATTGGACCATTTGCAAACGAAATGGACACAAAAACAGGCCACCACCGAAGGCTTATACCGTACGCACATGGTAGTAATGTGTAAACTATTCGATGCCATGCCGTACATAGTTTTCGTCAATTCTTTATTATACTTCAGCTTTTCGCTGAATTCAACGATAAACGCATGCGGATGCTTGACAGCCACGTCGAAGCCTAACGTTTGCAAGAGTATATTCTCGTTCATCACGAGCTCCTGAACTTGATCCGCATACGATTCCAAACCGTTATCGATACTAATTTGATTCCTCTGCAAACACCAATGAGCTACTTTAATGATATGCTCAATTTTACGAGTCTGCTCTTCAACTTTGGCTGCCAAAAACAACGAAGCCATTGCGATCGCGTTCCATTGAAAATGAGTAAACGAATGGTAAACGTAGAATCGATGCATGTACACCATCGCCGTACTAATACATAATTGGTTTACCGATAAATGCTTACGACCACCCATATCGTGGATCAAGTTCGCCGCCAGTTGCCTATAATTCAGCTCCTTATCCACGTCGATGCCGCATCTCCTGCTAGGCGAATTTTCCAATTCTTCTTTAGAAAAATACCACCGGTCGTCCGACATTATCACTTTACAACAACACTGCTTTCGAAACAAACACAAGATTCAATTGCTTCGCATCGTTAGTCTGTAAAAATTGAAAAAAAATCTGCATTAGGCATCATCGTCACTTGAAACACGTTCAAAATAATCAAATCTACATATAACATCCCTAACTAAATATGATCCTTCGAAAAAAAAGAGGCCTATACTCGTTATCTACGCGGTTGTATTCAATTAGCATCTTAGTAAGGGTGTTATCCGCGAAAAAAATCGATAAAATCAAGATTTCGTTTCACGAATTCGATGATAAGAGTTGTAAAATATATTGTATCAATTGCGAGCCACGTTACCGTCATTTCAACGATAATATTTTGTTTAATAATAGAAAATGTTAATCTTCTATCGTTTTTATTGAACAAATATCTTCAAGTCTTCGTCAACCGTCGTGCTTTTGAATTTCACACATTGATGGATAAATTTTCCTTGTTTGAAGCTTTTCAAGTCGAAGGGTGGTTATCGAGGATGTGATAACGATACATCGATGGCCTGATTATTCTCCATGGGCTTCAAATACTGATATTTCGCTAGGTCATAAATTGAGTCTCGAAGTTCGCCATATTTTTGAAAAATACTCTAGGCATCGACTAGTAACGATTTTCTTCGTTGTTTATCCATTTTAAAATGCGAGAGATGAATTTCGATGAGGAATATCCTTCGAATAATTTCCTACGTTGTCGATAACAGGTTCATATTCAATACTTAATGGGATTTCTTCAATTCCAACAAATCTGTTGACTTCGGTGATAGGTTTAACGTTCCAATATGATTCTTCAATCAATTGCAATAGCTGTTCAACTTTAAAATTAATCTACGATGATTTTCTAACTTGGCAGGCACACAAAATCAAGGGGAAAAAGATACCTATGAAAATTAGCCGGTAACGCGATTTTTAAAAAAATGCATAAAAAAACATCACGATTAAAAAATTAAAACACTTTCTAATTCATTCGAATGGTATTTCTGATGGAATAGGATGACATCTCCAATACGTTTGATGAAATGTCACCTGTAACAATGTCGCTCGTTAGTGAATTTCAACATCTGGTTAAATTTCATAGACGAAGGCATGCATTTGTACAGAGGAAAAAGGACTAAAAATATTTCCGATACGAACGAGCAAATACTCGTAATTTATACTCACTTCGTAGGTAGTATCCATCGACAGTGAACAGACCATTTCTACGATGACAGCTGTAACATCAGGTGAAGTCCATCGTTCCGTTCAACCAGCGCAGCGTAACAATAAGTAACGGATTCCGGTAGGCAAAGGTAGGCGTATATTTTTTTCTAAAAAAAAATACTAACAAAACCTGCAGAAAGTACGACTCTAAAATCGTACGAAAAGAATACAACATTATTAAGGTAAAATTCTAAATACTATAAGGTTGTAAAGGATTAAAAATAGTATTGTACAATAAATATGTAATAAAAAAAGTCGAAATTTCTAATAAAAAAGTTTAGGTTTATTTTTCAAACGGCCATCACAATCATGAAAAATTTCATATTTTAGTAAACTCGTTTCCACAATCAGCGATTTTCTGCACTTCTTGTAATTCAAATGATAATCTTTATCGAAGGTGATTCGTATTTTATACGAAAATTTTAATCAATCGGATTTAATAAAAATTTAAATTTCGCACATGAAATCTCCAATTTTTTTTTTCATTTTCTACTGAAACAGAGTGAAAATTTACCATTAGTCATAACGTTTGGGAAAGTACTCGAATTTATAACTAATGACGTATCGTTAAGTTACCGATATAAACATCGTATTGATAACGTAAAATTACTTATTAATACGTAAATTAACTTGGTACGACGAACGTTCATAATCCTTTAACATAAAACAGATCTCTTCACATCTTGATGATAAGATTCTCACAGCGAGCTAAAAATAAACAATCGTAATAACGTCGATAGTTTATACTTTTCTAGAAATAAAAATGATGGTTGGTAATTTTTCAACACTTACTCGGGGGATAGAGCTGGATTAAGAAAATTCGCAATCGCAAAATCTCTCAATATCATCACCAAGTTCACTACGCGTTCCACGCAGATAATCTGGGTGGCATTTTCACGTTTATACGAAATTACTCATCGAAGAGGAAAATATTGCACGCTCTCTGTGTAAATATAAGACTCATCGGGTATCAACATCGACGGATGTGATCAGAGAGAAAAGTGATAATTGGTATCATCAAGTAGTAGGTTTTCAGGTGTAAAAATAAATGATTTACATTTCGATTCTATCCGAATAAAACCCGTTGAATGAATAGTTCAGTATCAGCGGCTGTGTAGCAATGGGTATTTCCTTATCATAATTATGAATTCAAAATCAGGGCGAAACCAAGATAATTAGTATAAATGGCTCAGAGATGTTTTAAAAACGAAGACAGAAACGAGTATACCAGTAAATGTAGCATAGAAATTACTTCAGAATATTCGTTTTAGATAATACGATAACTACTGTACCGTCGTTCTTACAACTTTCAACAATATCAAATTGAAAGATGATTTTCATTCAGTTGTCGACGAACTTTATAAGTCTACTTAAATTGAAATACACAGGGATATGTAATCGACTGTAAACAAGATTTCAGAATTAAATAGGACGGAGATTTTTTCGAGAACGTTTACAGTACAGCTACGTTACCATTACGGCGAAAACCATTTCGAAGTTATGCCATAATTCATTCGATTGTGGGAAAATTGGTTGGCGGATTGTTTAAATCATCTTATACGGTTGATGGAAAGTCAGAGAACAGGACGAATGGCAAATTCTAATTATATCTGCCAGATTTATTCGGGCACGTAAATGATAGTGGATACTGCTATTCGTTTTACCTTTTTTCCATCCGTATTTTTTCAGAATTTTTTCAGCGTAGTCCATTATTAACGATGATGTATGAAACAATGTACACCGTCGATAAATGAAAATAATTTTAATTCGAACAAATAACAAGAATGTTAATTTTAGAAATTATTTTCAACTTTTTAAACTAAAACAAAACTGAAGAGCAAAACACGATTTTCAACTCATCGTTGAATAACATCATGGTGATGTAATAACATTGAAAAAAAGCAGGACCAACGCTTTTAGTTTGCTTGTGGCGAACTAGAGAACTAAAAAAATACGAACGAAATGATGGTCACGTGACTAGGTTACCTATTTTTAAGAAGTAGGTAAAATGTAAAACCTATATTTTTATTATTTTTGATATTTTTTTAACCTATTTCATTTTTTTTTTTTTTTAATTGAAAAAGTTTGAATTTATTTTTTACGGAAGGGAATATGAAAATTGATAATTTTAATTATTAGGTCAACGACGTGTATGATTTGTTTCTCAGTTACTTTTCATTCCGGTAACATTATAATAATAAAGGTGCAAAAAATATTACCTAGTGATTTTGATTAGTCACGATCATAATTAATTTTCTTCAATTTTAATAATCCGAATTCTAGATCAACGATTCCATCATTCGTTCTCATTTTCCGTCATAACGTTCAATCAAATAAAAATAATAAAAATCAACGGCCAAAAAATATTTTCTTATGGGACAAAATTGGTCAAATTTACCAATAATTATTCAGTTTGCTCATAAAATTTACTCAAAATTCAAAACGTTAAACGTTAAACAGGTAGGGTTCAAATTAAATTTCTTCATACGATTTTGAAAAATTTGAAAATTCAACAACACTAAAGCAAAGCAATCAGATAAAAATCAATCAACATTTTTCAAAATAGATTCAAACAACTTTGAATATTCAGATCAAGACATCACACATTCATATTATTTAAATACCACATAGGTCGTATTCTGCATTAAATTCATCATTTCAAGCGTCTGCGAGACGGTTGCAAAATGAAATTACCAACGATCTACGCAAAACTCAGTGAAAATGAAGGTAGAATAAGTAAATTAGATGTTTATTTACTGTGCTCATAGAATAAAAAATAGAAATACATTAACAATTACAATCTTCTTCCACGTCTACCACCTTTCCTTCTGGTAGCATCTGAAGGAATCGGAGTTACGTCTTCTATTCTTCCAATCTGCATTCCTGATCTAGCAAGAGCTCTCAAAGCAGATTGAGCTCCTGGGCCGGGAGTCTTAGTTTTATTACCACCAGTTGCTCTTAACTTGATGTGTAAAGCGGTTATTTTTAATGTCTTACATTTTTCGGCAACATCCTATCACAAAAAATCAAACATTAGATAGAAATACGAATATCACTTCTCGAATGCGATACATAAAGATGCAGAGATATATGTGAGTATTATAAGGTTCCGTAATTGAGTTAGTATTTTAAATTATCACCATACCTGGGCGGCCAACATAGCAGCGTAAGGTGAAGCTTCATCACGATCAGCTTTTACTTTCATTCCTCCGGTTACACGAGCGATCGTTTCTCTACAATAACACACGTAATCGGTGAAACACTTCGTTCTAAAATAAAATGCATCGTAAGTATAATTAATACATTACCTTCCGGATAAATCGGTTACATGAACGAATGTATCATTGAAACTAGCGAAAATATGGGCAACGCCAAATACATTTTCTCCGTTTTTCACTTGTGGGCCCAGAGACACTTGGACCTGCTCCTGCTGGACCTTACCTTTTCGCGGAGCCATGATTGTACGTCCTGAAATTTATCAAATGAAACACTTCATTACCGGGGAAATCAACATCTACTCACACGATACATAAATTATTAAATAAAATAAATTACCTTACAATTTAATTTTGAAAAGATCGAAAAGCAACCACGTTGAAATAGAATTTATGGTAGATATTTTGACAAAAAGATCAAGCTGGGTTTTTGGCTTTCTGTCCGAATTTTACATTTCTGATTTCAAAATGGAGTGATTCTTGACTAGCGTTACAGCGTTTCGCTCTTATCAGTCGGCAATTTTTTTTTTTGATAAGAAAAACTAAAATTTTCAGAAATTTCAGAGTTTTTGACGAATTTTTGTAGAACTTTTACAGTTTACTGAGTTAGTGAGTTTACTTTATTTTGAAATTTAGAAATATGGAAGTAGAAAATTGCGAAAACGAAGATTTTGATGAAAATAATCTCACCCACGAAGAGTTGAAAAAGGTAACCGAATCAACTCTAAATGAATTACTCAAAACGAACCACGTCGTACGAGATTTACCTCAAGATATTACCTTAGAAGAAGTCGAAGCCCAAATTGCAGTTTTTCATGGCCGATCTATGACTGTATCCATAGCTAGAGACAGCGATGTGATTCCGGTGATCGTAAGTGAACTCATTTACATCCAATTTCCTAATACTTTCACAGTTTTCATTACAACTATGTTTCTCAGGTAAAGCAAAATAATTCCACTGTTTCCGACTTGAAACGAGCATTCCAAAGAGCTATGACCTTAAAACTTCGCAGGGAAGGTGAAAGATGTAAGATCAGTTGGAAGCATGTTTGGCGTGTCAATGTATTATCCTGCGACGGTGTTAAATTAGACTCCGATAGTAAATTTTTGAAAGACTACGGTGTTGGAAACAAATCTAGAGTTATATTCCAGCCAAAAATCAAAGATAAACCTCACAAAAACTTCGGAAGGCGCTAAAACTTCATCTTCGATCAATCTACAGTAAGAAAAACTATATTCACTATAATCAAATTTAATATTTCGGTAATAAATTAGTACAAATTATCACATCGTAGTAAAGAGTATCAAAAAAAATCTTAAAATTATGAGTTCATGTTTCAGTCTGTTATAGTCGAATTTAGGAATATTTTAGTATTCTTTTTCATGGTCAGCTGTTGATAATCCTCCTCTTTTAAGAATAACTTGTTCAACTAATTCCTTCGAAGGTTTTTTCAAATCATACGCCCATCCGATTTTAGCAAAGAAATCCAATCCTAAAGTTGTCACGTTGAACATATAATTTCCCAATTCCGATGCTCTGTAGTCCCAAGGAAATACATGATGATAGTTATGATAGCCTTCTCCCATAGCCATAATACAAACTGCTAAATTTTCGGCTGGTTTGATGTTCCTTTGAAAAAAAAATATTTCGTTAAAATTTACGCCACAAATGTTGCAAAATAAATGAAAACTGCACATACTTGTCGTAAGGTTTTGATCCCCACTTGTGAGCCAAACTATTCACAGACCAAGTGAAATTCAAGTTTGCTACGTATCTTATGAAAATTTGCGAACAAAATGAAATTCTCCACGTTTCATTCCAAACGTAATAAGGTACTAATACCGGCAATATGAAGCAGCATACAATTTTAAAATATAGAAAATACCTAGAAATTGCTTCTTTATTAATATCTTATGAATGTAATATTTGATATTAAACTCAATTTTTTTACTTAGTATGAAAAGATATCAGAGGATCATTTCGTATATCACTCATATCAACTGTTTTTCCTTTTATAGTGACATCAGGATGTTTTCTCATCATCAACCAGCCAACATGTGAGAAGAAAAGCCCTCTATTGGAATTATGAGGATCAGCATCAGTTTCACTGAATTTATGATGAACTCTGTGATCTCTAACCCATTCGTGTATGTCATTCTATTAATTATTTCAAATTCCTTATTATTTTATCGCACTCATGATAAATTATTTTTTTAGATATCATCTGCAACGTACTTGACCAGCTACTGAATAGCAAAAAAGTAAAAATATCTTCAACGGTAATTTAGCTTTGTATGATCGATGGGCCCATAGCCTATGAACTCCTGCAGTTATACCAAATCCACCAACTTCGCCGACAAATACGCCTATATTCGTTAAAATTCGTGTAATTTTTTCTCTTCGATTTCTCAATTTACGATGAGTAATACTCACCCCAAAAAATTGTTAAATATTTAGCTTTCGTAACGTATATGATGAATGTGTAAGCTGCTATCAAATGAAATAACGTTATGAAAAAAACATTCAACCAAAGGATTTGTTGATGGTCAGGTTTTTCAACTGGTACGACATTGTTATTTTCATCTCTACTGGTTTCCGAATTTTTCAACTGCGGTTTAAATTTTTTTGATGTATGCCAATTTTCGGTTTGATTTTTTTCAGTATTTTTAGCTAAAATGGTGACGCGAAAATTGAGTAAAAAATGCTCTCAGTTTGAAATCAAACTTTAAAGTAAAACTTACCTTTAACTAAATGCCAAGCTGGATTAAAAAAACTCATTTTTTAATTGAAAAAATCACGTTCGTGACACTTCAAAACAACATAGGTATGTACCGGTATTATTTCATCCGAAGAAAATACTACGATCACTAGCTATTGCAGTTTTTCGAATGACTATTTAACTATTTGCACAATGTTAAATTGATGAATTTTTGGCACTGTAAAATTATGATAATTACGTGCGACAGCGAAAGTGTATTAATAACCTATATTTTCCGGGTAAGCGTTATCGAATTAAAAGGTGAAATAATTCGTATTGTTTGGCTATTTATTTTATGTAATTAGATTATTAGAACATCGATGCATCCTCGATTCATAGAAAGACTCGGGTGAAAAACTGAATATAAGAATGATTTCATACTCTAAGGTTAGTAGTTCATTAGCATGATCATGATACTTGACTGACTTCGACATCTGAAAATAATGAACTATTTTAACGTTAAAAATAATTTTATTAAAAAAGTTTGGTAACATCGGTAATTTTTTGTATTTTATTATCAATAGTACAAATATCTTATTTTTTAGTGCATTGCATTGTGTTTTTATTCTTGGTGAAGGGCGTTCGTGTCGTTTGTGCATTCTAATGGGACTTCGGGGATATGGCTACCGTCACCGTATTTATTTATCGTGTTTTGGACTAATTCAGCCGAAGGTGTTTTTGCGTCATAAACCCAGCCTATTTTTTGGAATGAATCGAGCAGCATCGTGGTGAAATTGAATTTATAGTTGCCCAATTCTGCAGCTTTGTAATCCCACGGAAATACGTGATGGTAATTGTGCCATCCTTCTCCGAGAGCGGCTATGGCTACTCCTATGTTTTCTGCCGGCCTTATCCGCCTGAAAATCGAAAAAAAATAAGCGAAAAAAATTATTATTCATGGTGTACGACAAGTTTCCTAATCAGTTTTTAAAAGGGTTGTAAAATTTTTTTAACGGGTTTTGGTTACATCACTACACATAAAACTACCGTGATTTCCTTCTTAGTCCCTATAGAGGGACAGGAGGGTTTCTTTTTTTCTCTTTAGCGGTGTTCTGTGAAGATACTCAGCTTAGAAGTTTTATATCTCATGACTGGTAATACTTGGGGTCGATCGGTTTGCACCGTTGGAGAATACATTCGAAGTAGATTCAAAAATATTCGTAAAAATTTCCAAGTATTTCAAAAAACTTGAAGGGTTTCATTAAAAAATCTATGAAGAATATTTATAAACATCTCACCATGATTACTTGTTACTTTTGATCAATGATTTTAATTCTGAGATTTGTGAACCAGAAGCAGGGGGAAGGGTCGTACGGTATTCCAGTATGAAATTTGGCAGGTTATGGTTTAGTTACTAAAAAGCGATAGGTACTTACACATTTTTAATTTTTTTTCTCGAAAAACTGATACCTTGGTGAGAGGAAAAGTTTCGGTGGCGCTTATTCTCGTCTTTTACTCCCAAAACCAAAAATGAGTCCTCCAAATAGGAAGAGAACAAATTTTCTTCCTATGACTTTTTGCCTAACTTTAAAATTTAAGGGGCTACAAAAGAATTTGTTTTAAAAAATTCGTTGAAAATAAACTAATCAAGGGAATGGATAGTAAAAATAAAGGGGCTACGGCCCATTCAAAATTGAGAAAATTTGAAATTTTTTGAATCCAGTTCATTTTGAATGACCCATTGCCCCTATTTCAACCCGCACAGATTTTAATTTTTTTTGCCCCTTAAATCAAAAAGCTAGGCAAATTGTTGAACACAAACCAGAAGAGCATAGATGTTCAAGTATCTGTCATGTGGCAATTTCATCCCCTCCACTTCTGATTAAGTGCAAAAGAAACATCAATAAATACGAAAAATACAGATTTTTCTTCAAATTTGTTGTCCCTTAAAATAGGAAAGTAGACAATTTGTGCAACAGGAGAAATGAAAGGTTGGGTATTTATGTACACTCCCTAGAAGTTGTACAGGATGTTCCATGAATCTTCTGCCAAACATTTTTTTTTGGGTACCACTAACTAGTAAGAAAAACTTTTTTTTTTTTTTTTTTCCCCTTTGGTGGGTTTAGACTACTAGGTCTATCAGCCCATGCACTTGAGATGAACATGTTGCTTATTTTGAAAATTGAAGAGGCAAATGCTGCTTCTAAAAAAATAAATCACATCAACATTTTTTTCAGCCATGAGAATAGATAGTATTTTGAAAACTGAGCAAATTTTCATTTTATGACTTTTTGCTTATCTTTAAAATTGAAGGGACTACAAAAAAAATTGTTCAAGAAAAATCCTCAAAAAATTAACTGATCAAGAAAATGGATATTACGTAAGAAATTTTGTTCTGTGGACTTTTTACCTAACATCGAAAATGAAGGGCCTACGGGTCACTCAAAATTAATGGGCTTCAAAAATTTTTCAAATTTTCTCAATTTTTAATGACCCTTGGCTCCTTTATTTTCGATGTTAGGCAAAAAGTCTTCAGAACACAATTTATTTCTTCAGTTTTCAACGTAGTTACTGTCCATTCCCTTGGTCAGTTAATTTTTTGCGAATTTTTCTGTAGCCCCATCAATTTTAACGATAGACAAAAAGTCATAAAGTGAAAATTTGCTCAGTTTTCAAAATACTATCCCTTCTCCATCCATTTCCATGGTTGAAAAATTTTTTGATGTAATTTTTTTAGAAGCAGCATTTGCCCATTCAATTTTCAAAGTAGGCAACATGTTCCTCTCAATATTTTTTTGGGAGTATCCGGTTATATCCAAAAAATATGTTTGGCAGAAGATTCATGGAACACGAACACCCTGTATTGCCGTACCAAACTTTGTCTTTGGTCCAGCGCTGGAAAATTAATTTTTTTCAAGTGTGGTGTTGGCGCGGGTTTGCTGTTTTTCTCAAAATATACTTTTTCAATATTTATGTACCTTTTTCTCAAGTATGACTGAACCGATTAACTTAATTTTTTAAATATTTTTTTAAACAAATTATTCTCTACAAATAGACACGAGCTTTTTTGTTTACTTAACGTCATTACAAAAATTTGGAGAATTTTATATGCACTGAAAAACATGATACCTTTGGAGAACCTTCTGAAATTTCTTGTCCTCACAAAACAATGAACTCAATTCTGAAATCCTTACGTTAAAATCAGAGGCGTCGTCAAGGGGGGCCCGGGGGGGCCAGGCCCCCCTGAAAAAGTTCTGGCCCCCGCTTGGCCCCCCCAATTCATGTTGTGTTTATAAATTTACGTTACAGTTACATCAAATAGGGATTTTCAAAGCATTAAAACATGAAAAAACGTCTTTTTAAGGCATTTAAAATCCAATTTTTTCAAAACTTCGCCCTCGCTTCGCTCGGGCACTAACAAAATAACACTTTTTTAATTTAATTGAGACGAAAGTGCGGAAGAATGCGTCCTTTTTACCACCTCCCCATTTTTAGCAGGTAAAAAAAGTCAGTCCCCCTTTTGCACTTCGAAAAAGCAGAAAAATTGTCCAACACATGGCCCCTTTTGTGCCCCCCCCCAATTTTCCATTCTGTCGACGCCACTGGTTAAAATGTGTATAAAGGTTGGATTTAGTTACTTTAGAAAGCGCAACTTTGTATCTTTTCTGGTTACTGAGAAAAAGGAACATGAAAATGACTACCTATAAAAACACGGATTTACCACCCCCCTGAAAGAGCTATGTATTAGATTGAGGATACCTAAGTAGATTAAGCACCTCTGAAAACCTGCATTTATCACATTTTTGACATTTTGGGTCCTACTCCTATCTCTTAATTCCCTTTCCCATCTGAGAGGTTTAGTTTTAATTTTGAAGACAAGGGACTATCGTAACGCAAATCAACACCCCCCCCCCCCCATATATTTTGATACTCAATTACTCATATTGTTTTTTTGGTGGTTTGAAAAAATTTTCAAGGTTGCCCCTTCTTACAGGGGGGAGGCAGTTTTTTGGATAAACATGATGCGAAATCTGACGAAAGTTTGGTCAAGGTTCAATACTTGAAGTACGTTTAAGTAATTCTACTACGTATTTTTCGCTTTTTCAGCTGGCTTTTTTTAATACCCAGTGAAAAAAGTTTTGATCAAATTATATAAAAATAGATTAAAAATTTTTGATCAAATTTGATCCCCCAGATGTACCTATCAAATTTGATAAAACTTGATAAAATTTGATAAACTTGATAAAATTTGATAAAACTTGATAAAATTTGATAGGTACATCTGGGGGATCAAATTTGATCAAATATGATATGAATTTTTTTCATTGAATAAAATTGCTCAAAATTGCTCAAAATTGTTTGGATTGCAACTTTAATATCTTTTTAGTACAAAAGGGGGTTATATACACAGTTCCTCCTACAAAAAAAATTTGAATTTAGAAAAAAAAATATGCAGCACACCTGGGTCGCGAACCCTCGACCTTTGGTTTCTCAAGCTTCTTCCCTACTTACTGCACTACCTCATTCCATATGAATCATAGCATTATAATTATTATATTAAAACCAGTAAAATGAGACTTGGTCAATTTTTTACGATTTGAACTCCTTTTTTTTAATCAAATTTAATTAAATTATGTATAATGATATATAAGAAGCAGAAATAATGCATACTAAAACAAAAATTATTGAATATTTACTTTAATTACTTTATACCTTTAACGAATCCAAAAAAATTCTAAGTTCAGCTTGATAAAATTTTATAAAATTTTATTTTATTTTATTTAATAACATCAAGTTTAATACATTTATATAAAAATTGATAAAGTGATATAAAGTTTGAAATACCTAATTGAACGATCGATTTCATCTAAGTGCATCAAGTTTCAGTCAATTTTATAAAAATTTATAGAATGATATAAAAATTTATAAAAGAATATGAAGTTTGATATAGTGTACTAGGGCGACTCTGGTGTATAATTATGTATAGCTATATCAAATTTGATATAATTTTATCAGTTTTTATAAAGTTGTATCAGACTCGATAAAATTATGTGTACATTGAGTTCAGTTTTCATTTTTTCTGTTTTATCCAGTTTTATACAATTGTATAAAATGAAGCAAAAGTTGATTAACTTTTATTCAGTTCTATAAAATTGTATAAAACTGGATAAAACAAAAAAAAACAGAAACTGAACATAATTTTATCGAGTCTGATACAACTTTATAAAAATTGATAAAATAATATCAAATTTGATATAGCTATACATAATTATACACCCGAGTACACTATATCAAACTTTATATTCTTTTATAAATTTTTATAAATTTTTATAAAATTGACTGAAACTTGATGCCTTTTGATAAAATTTATAGAATTCAATTAGATATAATTTGATATAATTTGATCAACTTTGATAGAGTTGTACAAAATTGGATCAACTTTTGATCAAATTCGACCAAGCCATTTTTCACTGGGTAATCAAGCCTTGACTTTTCAAGAAATTTCAAACTGTCCCTCTGTGGGTGGGTGCCCAAAAATTTGAATCAAAATTTCATAAAAATTGAAAATTTTTTGTGGAACATCATTTTTGTTTTGTTTTTTGAGACGCTGAGCTGAGTTATCGAATATCGACTTAGTTTTTGGATATGACCCCACTCACAACTGTTTCCAAAAGAGTTCAAATTTGGCTCAAAAAATTGAAAAATAAAAAACCCGAATGGAATTTAATTCGTTACTTTTTTAGAGATGTGGAGTTCAAAAATTGAGTTGTTTAAATTCCCATCGTCAACTTTCCCTTCCCCTCACCACCACATTTAAATTCCTTTCCTAATTTCCTCCGAAAGGGCTCGAATTTTACTCAAAAATAAAAAAATAAAAAAACCTGATTGACATGTCGTGTATTACTTTTTCAAAGATGTCGAGTTCAAAAATCGTGGTTTTTTGGTTCCGACCCTCTGTCACCCCTCACCCTCCTCCCACCATATTTAAAATCGTTGTTGATGAAAATTTCATGTGGAATATGGTTTGTTAGCTTTTTTTGGGACCTTGAGTTTAAATATCAATTTGGTTTTTGAATTTGACCCCTTCCACTTCCCTTTTCTGGCAAAAAAGGTTGAATTTTTCCCAAAAAATCAGAAAATTCAAAACCCGAAAAGCATATCGTTTGTTATATTTTCGACGATGCCGAGTTAAGAAATCAATTTATGTATTATTTAGTTTCGATCCTATGCCATCCCTTCAATACCCCCCCCCCCCCATTTGAATTCCTTATGTATGAATATGTTTTTTGGTACGATTTCACCAAGGTCTCTTTTCCGAACGCACCTACGATTAAAATTTACAAGGGAGACAGTCTTGATGAGATCGCACCAAAAAAAGTGTGATGGGCTGACTCAAAAAGTATCACAGTATTGGGTACTGAAATTGATGGAAAGCCAAGTACATATGAACTGCTCTTACTTGTCATAAGGTCTGTTTCCCCAAATATGAGCAAAGCTGTTGACTGACCAAGTCATGTTCAAAACACACATATAACGCACCATAGCTTGCGATCCAAATGCATACAACCAATATTCATCCCAAAAATACATCGGTGGTATTATCGGTAAAACAAAACAGAACAATATTTTGAAAACTAGAAAATATCTGAAACGAATAAAATAATTTTTTGGTTAGATTTTATTCAAATTTAATTCGACGGAAGTGAGAAAATCACAGAATAAGAATATTTACTTATCGTAAAAGGCCAACAATGGATCATTTTTTATATCACTCATATCTACAGTGGCTCCTTTACTAATAACTTCCGGATGCTTTTTTTGCATTAGCCAACCGACGTGGGCAAAAAAGAATCCTCGTCGAGAGTTATGCGGGTCAGCATCAGTTTCGCTGTATTTATGATGAACTCTATGATCTCTTACCCAGTTGAAGAGAGAATTCTGTAAACAAACATGCTCATTTTCTTCCCATTAGGCACATTTAACTTAATTAGGATATCTGCAGTTACCATTCCTGCTCCGGAGTATAAAATCAATAGAATTATTTGAAGGGGTCGCTTTGCTTTATATGCTCTATGGGTCCATAATCTATGAGCCCCGGCGGTTACTCCGAAACCAGCGGAAATTCCAACGACAAATCCTGATTGCACGAATTATTTCGTCAATGGAAAATTTTGGAAAATTATATTTGAAAAAATTTTCAATACTTACCCCAAACTACGGTTAAAAATTTTGCACGACGGGCGCAAATTAGAAATGCGATAACCGTTATAATATGAAAAAGTGAAATCGAGATCGCATTTAACCATATGATGGGTTGTTGTGTAAATCTTCTAGATAATGGATTTTCTTTCTTTTCATCGTAATTTGGTTTCTCTTCTTTTGTATAATTGTCGCATTCAGTCAATATGTGTTCTTTCTGATTTGGAGGCATTTTCAAATAATGGAATTCTTGAAAAAAAATCCTTAAAAATGTGCCAGTAGGTTAAAATTTTATTTTTATACCAAAAATTGAAAAAAATTGAAAAATTTTCAATAAAAAAAAACAAAATAAATTAGGTACCTACTTTCGAAAAATAATTCAATGGGATACCTATTATTTTTCTGAGAATTTTCAAAGTAATTTTTTTACTCAAAGGCATCTAAACATTGGAATAAAAAAAAGTTCCAAAATAGGTACCTACCTATCAAAAAATTATGATTTCTCATGGGTATCGAATAGATACAAAAAATTGAATTAAAAAAAATTAAATGAGTAGATAAAAAAAATGCTCAAAATTATACTTACTTTTTTTAAATCGAGGAAAATTTATTAATGTAAAATTTTAAATAATTTTTGAATAAAAAAATTCTCAAAATATACTTACTTATTTTAAATCCAGGAAAATTTACCGATGTAAAATTTAATATGATTAAAAAGTCCAAAACAATCACAAAAACGCATACCACATCACAGCACTCAGTAAACAATTAATGATAAAGCACGCGATTTCTTAAATGACCGAAATTTGGAGTTCGTTTAATGTCAATTAAAAATTTTATACGCATTTTACAATGCACAAGTATTTTACGAGAGGTTTTGCAACAAAATTCGTATTTATGATTTGAAAAAAAACACGACTCATAAGATCACCTTAAAACTAGTCAATTATCACCAGTTCACTACAACACCAACACTGTTTTTAAGCCGTCAAAAAATTTAATTGTTTCATTGTGACAGATCGACAAACGATATGCGGGCATATTCTCAATGTTCAAGTTACAAAATGAAATTGATAATATCGAGAATTGAATTTCGTGAAAATTTTTCCACGTAATGTTATAGGAAGGTGGTTGGAAAAAGAATGTCGAGAGAAGCTACTTTAAGTTTCTTTTACGCCATATGATGAGAGTATGAAGTAACATCGATTGTTGATTTTTCAATCTTAGGTGTTAAAAATATCTATCTGTTAATAAAGCCGTCGTCAATGGTTGTTAAAATGGTCATCTTGAAATATTTCACATTCGCATACATTCTAATAATCAACTCAAGTTACGCAGGTATGTCTAAAACACAGTTCTAAAATTTTTGGGGTTAGGTGACATTTTCTGTGAGTCCAAATCTTCTTTGTGGATCATTATATCGGATCTAAACACGACCATTGTGGCAGGAGTAAAGGAACTCAAGCCAAAAATTCGATATAAATTGAAAATCGGTTTATAAAATTCACTTTTAGAATACACACCTGCCTAATTTGATATGTTTATCTTCTTAGCCAAAAATAGAAGGACGTATGACATATTAGGTATTACACGAAAAAATCATTGCGGTTTTCCCTTCGTTCTCGAGCCTCCCATAACCTTATTCTGGTTCAACGTATGTGGTTATTAAACAAGATAGGTACGTAAAACAAAACATCAGGTACGCGTCAGCTTATTTTTAACTGACCTTTTCCCTTCCCCTCGCAATGGAAAATTTTCAGGCATCTAAATTTTCTTTGAAAATTTTTTTAACGTGATTGATGGGCTCATTTTCGAGTTTTTCTCAACTATCAATCCCCCCCCCCCCATTACTCTTGATTAAGAAAAGTACGCAAGTCTGGCCAGCTGTGTAATTAAATTACGCGTCGCATACAGGTACCACCTACCTACCAAGGAAAGCAACTGAAATTAGGCATTGCTAAATGGAAAATTCGCAATAATTTTTTTACGAGTATTGTACGATGAATATTAATAGCTTGGAGAGCCTGTCTCTGATTTGAACGAGGTGAAAGCGGAATTTTTAGAAAGTGTATATGTTTCAAGAACCTCGTGACAGGGGAGGCGCGATGGAGGTATGAGGGGTATGGGGGAGGGGGTATAATACCCCCAGTTGATTTCCAGTTGGCAATTCGGCAAAATCTTAGAAATTTTGGCAAATTAAAAAAAAGTTTGAAAATTTTGCTGCATAACTGCATAAGTAATGAAAAACATCCTTTTAAAATTTCAAGTTTACTGTCCTCTTTCAGAAATCTCAATCCAACTCTAAAATTACTTACTCCCCAAAGCAAAATTTTTTCAAAAATTTGGGTCTCGCTGCGCTCGGCCTAATTGAATTTTTCCTTCCATAATTTCAAAACAAACCTAATTCTACAAAAATTAATTTTTTCGTATTTTTCCTCAAAATTATTCCAACTAATTTTATCAATTTTTTTCTCATCAAAACTCATTTTCGATGTTTGGAAATCAAATTTTTCAAACGCTTCGACCTCACTGCGCTCGGCCCTGTTGTATTTCTTCTCAAATAATTTTTGAGGAAAATTGACCGATTTTTTATTCAAGTTAATTAATTTAAAACATTGTTTTATAGCATTTTGAATTTAAGGTCTTCTACTTACAATTTTCACCATCGCTTCGCTCGGGTCAAATTTCTTTCTTTTATGTTCACATTGAAACTATAATTCTAAATTAAGTAGACTAAGGAAATTTCATCGGGGTTTTCAACTACGTACAATGAAATTACCGAGGGAAAAATTCAGGAATGAGCAGGATTGAGACATTTATTTTTTCATGCAAGAAATTTTGCTGTTCATGAGCAGGGATGAGCAAGAATGGCTTTTAACAATGGAAATATATTCGAAAACCCAAGGAATAATTTCCAGGCGTGAGCAAGATTTAGAATTGACCTAATCTTGAACACGATGTTACTTTTCAAGTTTTTGTTACGTTGATCTCTAAAAATTGTGTTTTCCCTGTCCACGATGTTGCTTCGTATTTTTTTTGCAAAAAATTCTCGAATTTTTGAATTCTTATTCGGCAATTTCGAATTTTGAATTCGGCATTTTTGAACCTCATATCCCCTCCCCCCAAAAAATTGTGTTCGAACCGCCTCTGCCTCATGAGTGAAATTTCAGCTGCTCAAATTGAAGACCTGCTTTCCAAAGTGGCCTAAGTCAATTTTTGAAAAAAATTACTTAGTCAATTTTGAAGGGTCATAACTCGTAAAGATCAAATTTTTGGAGATCGAGACTTTCGCCACATTTTTGGTAACCCACTGTACAATACATTTACTTTGGTAGCAGAAAAAATGCTTCAAAGGCATACAGTACAAACGTACTTTTCGTTTTCTGAAAAAAATTCTATTGTTTTAACTTAGACCACTTTGGAAAACAGCTCTTCAATCGATCTTTTGATTTTTGATAAAAATGATTGTAAATTCATCGTAGTTTTTCAGTGTAAATGTAAAATGTGTGATGAAAGTGCTTTTCTAGTATAACACAGGGCGACAATAATTTTGTTTTTGGGTTCTCATTGCCAAATTTGGGTTGCTTTTATGTAACTAATAAAGGAAAAAAAGATTTTTTTTGACCAAAGTTTGCTTTGGGGGGTGGGGGGCCAAAAAACTGATTTTTCGAGGTAAATAAGCCTGAGCATTACAAAAAAAATTGAAAAAAATTTTTTTTGGACTAATCTTGTAGGAAATTTTACGGCGAATCCAATGCCGCAAACCGCAGACCTCCGTCTCTTTTTTAAAAAAAGTTACAGCTCATTCTTTCCAAAATTTTGTGAAAAAATCGCATTTTTTTGTTTTTTTTTTCGCAAAGAAGTGAAATTTGAGAGAAAAGTTAGGATTTTAAGGCCATAATGACCATGGTGGGAGTTGTAGAAAATTTTACGGCGAATCGAATGTCGCAAACCGCGGACCTCTATCTCTTTTTGAAAAAAAGTTACAGCTCATTCTTAAAACTCTTAGTTTTCTCTCAAATTTCACTTTTTCGCGAAAAAGGCACAAAAAATGTGATTTTTTTCACAGAATTTTGTAAAGAATGAGCTGTAACTTTTTTTCAATAAGAGATAGAGGTCCGCGGTTTGCGGCATTCGATTTGCCGTAAAATTTCCTACAACTCTCGCCATGGTCATTATGGCCTTAAAACCCTTACTTTTCTCTCAAATTTCACTTCTTTGCAAAAAAAAAACAAAAAAATGCGATTTTTTCACAAAATTTTGGAAAGAATGAGCTGTAACGTTTTTTAAAAAAGAGACGGGGGTCTGCGGTGTGCGGCATTGCATTCGCTGTGAAATTTCCTACAAGATTAGTCCAAAAAAATTTTTTTCAATTTTTTTTGTAATGCTCAGGCTTTGACCTCGAAAAATCAGTTTTTTGGCCCCCCACCCCCCAAAGCAAACTTTAGAAGCCAGGATTGAGCAAGGTGATGTATTTTGATGTCTAGAAACAGAATTTAGGCATGAGAACCCAGAAACAGAGCAAAAATTTTTTTTGTCGCCCTGTGTAATTGAAGTAAGTACTTACTTAATCAGGTTTTTAACTTAGGTAATATCGACCTACTGAACTCAAATTTAATTTTAATCACGCTAGAGCCTCCAGCACAATTTAAATTTTCTCCAGTGCTTTTGGATTTTCCCAAAAAGCGTGAAAATTAGCTCGAGTAGCTGGAATTCGAGTTTCAGGCTTATTTCAAGTGGTTGAACAAAAAATCAACCAGTGTTGCAATTCCCAGGGGGATACTTCAAGTTTTCAGTTCGATCATTGGGAATATAATATCTCATAAAAGAGTACACTTGAGAGACGTCTGTCTAGAAATAAGAGTCGATTTTCTTATTTAACTACTCGAAACACAGAGTCAACTCGACTTTCAGCTGTCCAAGTTAATTTCAAAGCATTCTGAAAAAATTCGAAAATCACGTAGAAAATGAAAATCGCGTTGAGGCTTCAGATTGACCGAAATTCGGTTTTTGAAAGGAAGTAAATATTTTAAAGGGACTTAATTTTTATAGATTTTACCGGAAAATACATTTAAAAAAAATTATTACACTTTTTTTTTTAAATTTGATTCTCGTTATACATCTGAGGTGGACACCTTGAGTGGTTCCCTCACTAGAAGAATAGTGAGCTTGGATGTAGAAACTACCCTAAGATGTTGAAAATTGGTTTTTGAGTTGAGATGATTCTATTCCTTCTGAAAGGCCCAAAATCTGTATCAACTCAAAAATCAATTTTCAACACCGAAGGTAGTTTCTGTATCCGGGCTCACATATGTTGCCTATTTTCAAAAATTGAAGGAGTGAAAAAAAGTCTTCCTTTGTATGCATATTTAGTCTTTTTCATGTAGGTAGAGGTACCAAACACCCAGGACAAAACTGAGTGATGAAACCTCATAAAGTATCTCCCGGGTATTTTGATGAAAAATTGTCTCAGTGGTAGCAGTACCTTATAGTTTTAATGTTATTCTCATTTATGAATTTTTCTTTAATATCGTATTCGTATCTGTGTATCATTTTAAATTATAAGTACCTAATTAAATTATTACATATTTCCGTAGCTTTGTTAGAATATTTTTCATTTTCTTTTCTATCAAAATTGAGAAGATACCTAGGTACCTAACTTATTAAGAAAATGATATCAGAGAGTAGTGCATATTGCAAAATCCCAAATTGATTGAGATTAGTACTCATAAGGGAATTTGATTTGTTGAACACTTTGATCCCGTCGTACAATTTTTTAAAGTATTGCGACAAAATACGGCATGAGACGAATTGCATCTTTGGTTGCATTCTATCGCAAAATACGAGTTACATTCTGTCCCAAATGGTTGCGTTTTGTATCACTTTGTCGCATGTTACGAAACAACAAGTCGACGAGAAATATAGGAGAGCAGATAAATTATCGAGGTGATTTATCAACCATTAGGCGGGAGAGCACGATCGATCGATCTATCATTTGAATAAAATATCACAAATTACATTCCTTTTCCCAATCTTGAGTAAAGTATTTTTCGCATAATTGGATAAATTTACTCACAGGATTCTGTCGCAAAATGTTAAAGTTGAAATTAAAAAAAATTTGCGACAGAATGCAACCAAATGCGACAAGTTGTAACTGATTAGTTGAGAATGTTCCAAACATTTTTTTAGCTCCATGCGACTTGAAGGGGCTTACATAATCAATTTTTTAAAAAGGAGTCCCTACTTTGAAAAGCCATGGCTCAGCCCTCCGGAGTCCCAAGAAGCTAAAAATTTTGTTGGTGCTTTCTCTGGGTCCAAAAAGTTTGAATTGGACAAAAAAATGATTTTATACAACAATTCGGAGAACGTGTAGTGTTTGGAAAAATTGAAAATCGGAATTTCATGTCAGTTTTTGGCGAAAATTGGGCGTTTTACACTAAACTAATTTCACAATTGAGAGAATTCTCTACTTCCTATCGGGAAACTAATCATAAATTTGTGTTTAAGAGGTTCGAATTACGTCTAAAAATGGTTTTAAACCAGGATTGATTCGAGGTATTGAGTTGAGAAGATGGGAAATTGCGAATTCGAGTCGATTTTAGCGAAAAATAACTGTTTTTTACTACCAAAAAGCGACGATTAAGAAGATATTTCACTTCCTATGGGGAAACCTATTTCTTTTTCCTCAAAATTGGCCTCTTTTTGGGACATAAATCATACGATTGTGCGAATTCTACGCTTCAGATCGGAAAACTAATCGCAGATTCGAGTTCAGAAGGGTCGAATTATATGAAAATGATACCAAATTTACCCCAACTTCTTCATGTGAAAAAATAAGGGTAAACCCCCCTCTAAAACTCCACCACCATCCGCTCCTAACGGAAATTTTCGACGTCTCCACTTCTCGAAAATTTTCTTTTGGGTCATACTAAAATAAAAACCACATTCACATTTCAACCCGTGTTCAAAAAGGGTAGTATGCCCGAGCTAACCCCAGGGACTATATCAGATCCATTTCTTACTACAAAATTACCAATTCAATTTTTCGAGGGTATGCATGTTAGTCTAATCCGAGTAATTGCCGAATGTATGAATTGAAAAACTCTTGTCCAATTCGTAAAATTTTTAAATTTAAAGCTTTTGTTAATTTTACCGTACCGAAATCGAATTATACGCGGTTATTTTTTATGTAAAATTATTGGCTACGGCCTCTAATTATTTTTGTTTATTTATTCGTACCGTTCGTTAACCCGCGATCGTTGTATCGTATTAACCGTTCTCGCGTATAGTCGATTTGTAACTTAAATTTATTTAGGCTTAAAAACTACCGAGTTTTTACAGCCTCACGCGATGTTATATTCAGTTTAATATAAGGTAAAAACTAACTCGAGTTTTTCCTTCCTTTTTTTTCTTCGTGAAACTGTCTGAATTTTCTTTTTAAAAAAAATTCATTTTTACTGTGAAAATAATTTTCAATGAAAATTATTATCGTTTTGGTATCGTCCGATCGAACAATTATCGTTTCCGTAGAAACGACCATCGTCGAAATTCCGATCCATCGTGAAAAACTGTTCAAAATTGTAGCGCAGTCGAAAGTCTCCCTAAATACGAAAATTTAGGGAAAATCAATCGTAGGCGCGTTGCTATTGGCCAGAATAATTTTCCGAGCAGTTCGTATCGATATCTGCTTCGTGCGATAATATTTACGCGAAAATTTTCCGACCGCTTTCCCTACGTCTCGGAAAATTCGAAGAATTTTCCGATTTCGGAAAAGCGTTTTTCATCTATCGATCACTTCGCCCAATCGAATCTCACGCTCCTCACGCCAAGTCAGCGATTTTCATCGTATTTTCCACAGCTTTCTACAATTTTTCTTATTCTAGAGGAAAAAATCCAAGATATTTCAGTTTTTTTTTATGGCAAGTAGATACAAATAAATTCTTTATCTTTTAAATTTCCTATTTAGGGTAAACTTTTTTTATTTAGGCGACTTGAGGAATTTTTTTGAAATGTATGTAAGTTGGGTGACCTAATGAATTTTTTTTTGAAATGTATGTAGGTATGCTGAAATATCTGAATTTTTTTCTGCATCGGTAATTTCACGGTTCAGGCGTAACATACATAGGTATGAAAAATCATTTTTACATGTTTTGTTAGAATCACTAAAAAATCGATGCGGCCAATTTTCTTAAAAAAAAAGAAAACGTATTAAATTTTGGTTATCGAAATTTTGAAACACGATCTTCCGAAAATTTCACTCTTGTTCTATATCAGAGGTGGCCATCTTGAATGGTTCCGTCACTAGAGGAATAGTTTGCCTATTTTCAAAACTGAAGGAGTAAAAAATGTTGGCCTACATAATAGTCTTTCTCACGCAATAAGGTACCAAACATCCAAAACAAAATGGAATGATTTCACCCAGACTAGATCACAAATTTTTCATTTTGAAAGACACGTCTCATTATTGATCATAATGAAGCAGAAATTCGAATTTATATTTTCAATTGAATTCTGTTTGAATCTAAATTTCTCTGATTAAAACCTGGTGAAATTATACGTTTTCTGAAATACAGCTTCAAATTAAATTCCAATAATATTAGTTTGACTCGCTAATTCGCTATGTTCAATACTGAGACGTATCTCTCAAAATAAGAAATACCTATACAGTTACTCGTAGTTCCTAGTTGAATCATTCAATTTTATTTCGAGTGATTGGTACCTTCTTACGTGAGAAAAACTATACCTGAATTTCCATTCACAGAAATGGACAGCAAGTATCTTGAAAATTAAGAAATTCCAATCTGAAGAGTCGAATGCTTTTCTGAAAAATTCGAATGCAAGCACATTCTTTACTCGTGGAAATGAACTTTTAAAAATGTCAAAGTAATTTGAAAAAGCAAAACTTATTTTAAAAATTTGGGTTCAAAAATATTTTGAATCCTGGGAATAGGCACTCATTTTCTAAATTGGGAAAAAGTTTTCTGATTATTTGTTGTTTAACTTTATTATTAAAAGGTTACAAACCTATATAATCTCAAAAAACAAGTAAAATTTTGGTGAAAATAAATAATCATAATTTTTTATTCCATTTCAAAATTCTCCATCTTTCGACTGATAAGGGGTAGGGGCAGTTGTGTGTAGTTCTCAATGATACAAAATAAACCTAAGCGAAGAATCATCAACGGATCCAAAGAGGACTTAAATTCTTGAGCCAATTTTTTTTCAGGAGTGGAGGTTTGCTCTCTATCATAATTTCCAATCACTTTCTTTATCAGCTAAAAAATTACGTGAAATTGACCATTCGTGAAAAAATAAATGAATTTACTTTAATTTATTATAGGCGGATCATGAAATTTTGGAGAGAACAGTTTTCTACTCCTCAACCTTTTCGGCATATTTCAAATAGGTACTTAGGTTAAACTATCATACTAAATAATATAGGTACCTATCCAGTATCTACATAAATGTAATAAGTATTATAGCAAAATTCAGTCAAACTACAGTCTTAATTTTAATTTAGCTATCAAACTACAATATTATCTCTAGGTTTGAAATCATCGAATTTATGGCACTGTAGGAAACCTGCTGAATCACCAAAATGGTTATATTTACAATGAACACTTGACACATCTGTGACAAACAGTCAGTGACGTTCAAACAAATATTGTCGTTAGAAAAGAGACAGAGAATAGTGAATAAAATAGTATCGACAGCTATAAAATTCGACTAAAAATAACATTTTTACAGTTTTGGTAGGAGGGGAGGAGATGAACCCCATTTATCATTTATTCAACACCTTAAAAATGATACATGTGTACATAAATGCATATGTATGTATTTAGTGCTACGCATGAGAAAAAAAATTGGAGTTAAGTACATATAAAACACAAATCCAAGAAATATTGTACGGCATTCGTATTCATTACAAGTACCAATACTTTCGCGATAAGTTTCGCCATTGTGGTAAAAAAAAAAAACGTAAAAAATGATGCAAAAACATTTCATATTCTCATTAATTATCATAATATATTTTTTTTCGACATGTTCCTGTGATCTATGCACAACGGAAGAATTCAATAAGTAACTATTTATTCTATTTTTCATTTTTATGTAGACTTTGTAATAAACACTGCTCAAAAAATCTGTAGAAATTTGAAAAAAAAATTAAATTGTTTAAGGTGTTTTTAAAGCACTTGAATTCATTTTTGGAATTACTTTTTGAACCCAAAACCAAAATCAAACTCTCTGTAAAGGGACGTTTTTTGACGAAAGGCATTCAAGAACAGATTTAGGGATCACCGGAGTAGGTACCTACTGACTTTTGGGTTCGTCATTAAAAAACCCCAGAAATGGATTTGGCTTCAAACCCCCTTATAGTTATTCGAAAAAAGTTTAGAGTTTATTTTTAGAAACTTTTATTCTCGTTTCTTTGTTGAGCCATGCAATTTAATTGGACTTATCCCCTTGATGCTGGGAACATTTTGAAACACGCTGTTTCCGATTTAAGAAATCCTGTGAGATTTAACATTGAAACAGACAAACGGATGCAATTTTTATTCTAAAAAATTTGAATTTGAATATTTCACACAAAATTCAAAAATTTTTAAACATTTTCGTCAAGTTGTTTTTCTTTTCAAATGATCAAGAGCAAAAAATATTCTCCTGATTTTTATTTTTTTATTTTAAAATCCGAATGACCTTGAAATTAATGAAGTTTAAATTTTAAAATGATTTTTTTTTGTGAAAGAAAGTTTGTACTTAGGTACCGTCGTTTTTTTCAACCGATATAGGTACCTCAGTTTACGGTACCTACTTACTCATTGGCCTGATTCTCATAAAAAATTTTCAGATCTATTTTGCTGAATGAGATGAAACAAATACCTATTAGTTGGGAGGCAAACAGCTATATATGGAAAGAAAACTGCATTTAATGAAAGAAGCGGAATTTTGGTATGATGAATCTTGAGGCCCAAACAAAGGTTTTGAGACCGGGAGCCATCCGCGCTTCCCTCCTCTTCAAGGGGGGTGGGGCTCGCAATTTTGAAAAAATTCCTAAAAATCGATTTTTTGTTAGAAATGAAATATCTTGATGTCTAATGTTAGATATTGATCTGTAGATTCCATTTTCACTATCAAAATCATTTTTCCTCCCCCACCTACCTGAGGGGGCACAACCCCCCAAAATGTGGATTTTGTGGAAGTGAACACTCGAAACCGAAATTTTGTGAAAATATATTACGTAAGGTGTACAAATCACTGCCGTAGTCCGTTTTTCGATTCGCACCCCTCCTGCCCCCTGTGGACCCTTAAAACTTGAAAAACGCTCAAAATTGTCGTTGTAACGCCGAAATACGACAGGAATTGCGATCCAAAAGGTAATTCTTGTTGGAAATATTTTTTCAAACCAAAACAGGATGTGAAAATGTTGGTGCCTCTGACCCCCTCCCCCCAGCGCGCT
Organism: Pseudococcus viburni; assembly: GCA_033439095.1. Lineage (NCBI taxonomy): Eukaryota > Metazoa > Arthropoda > Insecta > Hemiptera > Pseudococcidae > Pseudococcus > Pseudococcus viburni. The sequence goes on from JAVBJF010000046.1 coordinate 584,564, forward strand.
CCCTCAGAGCTCCCAACTACGAAAATGTTTTGCTGTTCAAAATCACATTGAAATCGAAATATTATGACATTTTCTGTTCATTATTGATCGATACATTCCGTTTGAATTGTTAGAATTGTCGCCTAACCCCCACCTCTTTGAGGGGGCAGATCCCTAAAATGTGGGGTCCCAAAAAAATGAAGGTCCAAGGCTGAAATTTGGTGAAGTTATGCTACATAGGGTACAGAAATGTTTTCCATATTACATTTCACCAAATTACTTTCCCTCCCCCTCCCCCCTTATGGTGGCCCAAACTCAGAAAATTCTCCATAGAATAGGTAATAGTTACCTGTGTATTAGATATTAATTTTGCTTATTGTCTCGTCTTGTCTCGAAACAAACATTCTCAATTTGTCTGAAAACTTTTTTAACCATCAGTGTGAAACAAGCCAAGAAATTTTTCGGATGTTTAATCCTCCATAAAATGGGACAATTGTGAAAATTTTACCAGGAACTTTCAAACTTGTACAATCCTGTAGAAAATTTATTATAGATCCTTTTTTTTTTCATCTTTGACATCTATGTGCTCACTAGAATTTATGAGTAATTTCAATGAAAATTTAAAAATTACCATATCTGATGCAATTCGAATATGTTTCTTCTACTTTAAACTTTCACAACTTTCATTTCGCTGGTGGTAAAATTTTAAAACCCATCTCATTTTGTTGAAAATTCAACGGTAGTAAGGAAAATTATTTAAGATAACTTCCAAACAAAATGATTCAAGTTTAAAAAATGTATCATCAACCAAATACAACAAATATGAAAGTTGAATTACAGTCTTAAATATCTAAAAGGCATGAGCGCAAGCAGAAATTATTCAAGGTATGATGAGCTGAAAATTCGAAAAAATATAGGGGTCAAATTTGAATGAAAAATCAACTACCTAACCTATTATTTCAATGGCACTCGTGATCAAGGTATTTTCAGTAGGTTGATGAAATGTAAACAGATTTTAGCAATGAGAAAACTTGAAAATTACAGAATTTTTTGGAACAAACCACTAATACACTTTTTAGTAAAATTTACGTGTTTCAATCAGTGAACAAAATTTAACTGAAAATCAGTGATTTTATTGATTTTTCCTGACAAATTGGGAATTGATTGAGAAATCTGTGATTTTTGACTATCATTGATTTTCAAGGAATGAAAATCATTCCACTGATTCTAAAACACAGATTTTCATCAAAGACTGATTCAGATTCACTTTCACAGTTATAAATTTTTATTTAAGAAATAAATAAATGACTAAAATACTCTCTGAGCGAAGGGAAAGCAAAAATTTAAAAAAATCCTGTTTGAAGAGTAAAAAAATGCACTTTTTACACATTTTTGTATAAAAAGCTCGAGTTCCCTGAGCCCCCTCCTTGGAACGCTTATGCTAAAAGGTTTATCCGAATGTTTTCGATCTATGGTTGAATTCCTCAGAAAATTGTACAATTTTAATCAGTAGCGCATTTCAAATTGTTTTTTTTTCAAGAGAAACAATTATGACAGCATCGAAACGCTATCCTACAATTGTCCCCTTTCATAAGCGTCGCGTCGTTGTTGACTTGTTGCCCATATCGCTTCATAAAATTCCAGACGTAATAGAAGTTCAAGCAATAGGGGAGTGAATATCTCTGAGTTTGGGCCGCCATGAGGGGGGGGGGAGTAATTTAGTGAAATGTAATATGGAAAACATTTCTGTACCCTATGTAGCATAACTTCACCAAATTTCAGCCTTGGACCTTCATTTTTTTGGGACCCCACATTTTAGGGATCTGCCCCCTCAAAGAGGTGGGGGTTAGGCGACAATTCTAACAATTCAAACGGAATGTATCGATCAATAATGAACAGAAAATGTCATAATATTTCGATTTCAATGTGATTTTGAACAGCAAAACATTTTCGTAGTTGGGAGCTCTGAGGGAGCGCGCTGGGGGGAGGGGGTCAGAGGCACCAACATTTTCACATCCTGTTTTGGTTTGAAAAAATATTTCCAACAAGAATTACCTTTTGGATCGCAATTCCTGTCGTATTTCGGCGTTACAACGACAATTTTGAGCGTTTTTCAAGTTTTAAGGGTCCACAGGGGGCAGGAGGGGTGCGAATCGAAAAACGGACTACGGCAGTGATTTGTACACCTTACTTAATATATTTTCACAAAATTTCGGTTTCGAGTGTTCACTTCCACAAAATCCACATTTTGGGGGGTTGTGCCCCCTCAGGAAGGTGGGGGAGGAAAAATGATTTTGATAGTGAAAATGGAATCTACAGATCAATATCTAACATTAGACATCAAGATATTTCATTTCTAACAAAAAATCGATTTTTAGGAATTTTTTCAAAATTGCGAGCCCCACCCCCCTCGAAGAGGAGGGGAGCGCGGATGGCTCCCGGTCTCAAAACCTTTGTTTGGGCCCCAAGATTCATCATACCAAAATTCACGCTTCTTTCATTAAATGCAGTTTTTTTGCAGTTTGCCTCCCAACTACTATAGGCAGGGCTGGTGGAACAGAACAGAACAGAACAGAACAGAACAGAACAGAACAGAACAGAACAGAACAGAACAGAACAGAACGGAACAGAACAAGATGAACAAATAAAAACACTAAAATTTCTGTTTTTTCTGAACAATAACCAGAACAGAACAAAATAAAATAATATTTTGAACAGATAGAACAGAATAGAACAGAACAGAACAGAACAGAACAGAACAGAACAGAATAAAAATAATCGGAACTAAACCAGAACAGAACAAATCATTTTGTTTTGTTCGTGTTTTTTTTCTTCCTTGTTTGAAATTATTTTAAATTTCTGGGCACATGCACATAGTACTAGTAGATACCTAGTACCTACCTAGTCTTATTTTGTAGGGTCTTACACCTACGGCTAAATTTACACGGAATATGCATCAGGTACGAAAACTATGCAAATAGAAAATGGTGCAAACGACTAAATCTTCTCTTTTTGACTCCTGTGAGTCAATTATTACAATGCTATGCAACTCAATTTTTTTCAAGTCTATGTAATTTTTCAAAAAAATTTCTCAGCTTTGATATTTCTTCCTGAAATTATTCTCCCATTTCTAAAATTTATTTAACTCTGGCATTTTTCTCAAGATATTTTTTCAGTTCTCGGAATTTTTTCTCAATATTCTTTCAACTGCGATAAAATTTTTTCCAAACTCCCAAAAATTTTTTCGACGATTTTTTTCAACAATGAAATTAAAAAAAATATTCTGCTTCTCTATTGTAAATGTAAAATTTCAATTCAAAATCATTTTTAAATCTTGGAAAGCTTTTCAGATTTCAATTTCAATGTTGATAAAAAATTTTCCCAACTTCGGAATTTCTTTTTTTAAATTTTTTCAACTCTGGTATTTTGTTTTTTTTGCTCTAATATTTTCCTAAAAATATAGCCTCTCTATGTGGCAAACTTGAGCAAAGTTGGTGTTCTTTTGGTCGATTTCATATATTTTGATCTCCCTGAACATGAATATGCCATTACTTTCTAAATCCAATGACTAGAAGTGCCCAAAATTTCAAATTAAAAAACCCCCTATTTTCCAATATTCATAAAAAATACCCGAATGGGACAGTTTTTTGCCCCTACACTTTACGCAACGGTCAGGAACGAATTTTCAATGCAATATTCGGATGGTAGAGGTCAACTCCAATTTATAGATTTACACCAAGCTTTACACGGTGCCATTACATTCTCAATGGACTAGGTATATGAACTCAATCTTAAATTACTGAATGCAAGTTACTTATTCATCCATAAGCCCACCCAACGAGGAGGGCTCAGAGGGCTCAAGGCCCCCTTAAGCTCGTCAATGAGATTTTTTCATCATAAAAATGTCACAGAAGAGTATGATTTTTTGAAAAATTTTCGCCCTCGCTTCGCTCAGGCAGTCTTTTAGTAACTATTTCTAAAATAAGCATTTAAAAGAAAGAAACATGCTCACCATTCTCTAATTTGGATCAGTTGAATTTGCAGAAATTCTGTCTTTTTTGATCAGTGACATAATTTTCACTGATTTTTCGGTCAAAAATTACTAATTTCTCAGTCAATGCCCCATTTATCAGAAAAAGTCAGTAATTTTAATTTAAAAAAATAAATCAGAAAATCTCATTTCTTTCGCTCAAATCTGTAGGTATGTATTATCTGCCTACTGAAAATACCCTAACTACTCCAGCCCCACTGAAATAAGAGGTTTATTCTTTTTTTTAAATTGAATTTTGACACCCACCATTTTTTCTCGAAATTTGAGCCCCTCCCTTACACAATTCCTGGGTGCGCTTATGTACTTATCACTTGATGTGGTATACGTACCTGCTTGTCTTCTGGTACGAAAATTTTTAAAATTCTCCCCGCATTAAAGTTTTCCTGCATGTTAACGAGTTAGCATTACTTACAGTTAGTACCCAAAATGTGATCATCTACTGATGAATTTCAATTATAAGTTTCAGTATGTTGGAAGGTAAAGACGCAGACGCACTATGTATAGGAATACAAGACACCGGTGGCAAATTTATGAAAATGTCAATGGTAACAAAAGGTGCAGATGGAAATTTCAATACAAAAAAAAAAGACCACGTTCTAGTGTGTACCGGTAATGGAACGTTTAGTCATTGCTTAACCGGATACAAAAATTCTACAGATATGTTAGTATGGGATTACGTAGAGAGTTACCGGTACGGGAAAAGAATCTTTTGCCAGCCAAACTACGTGAAAGAAAATGTTTTTGCTTAGTTTTAAAATACGTAATAAGGATAAAATTTCAAATATGGTATAAGCCCAAATCAGAAGTCTCAACTTTATGATTTTTTCATAATAATAAGTAAGTAGGTATCTATAGATAAGTCAAGTACCTAAACCTATGTATCCTTTGTTAAAATGTTATTCTCATTTATGAAGTTTTCTCTAATGTCGAATGTATTTGTGTATTGTTTTAAATTATGTACTTACCCACCTAATTAAATTGTTACATATTTTCGCAGATTTGTTAGAATATTTTTCATTTTTTTTTCTATTAGAATTGAGTAGGTACCTAGCTACCTACTTATAATTTATTGAGAAAATAATATCAGGGAGTATTGCATATTAGGGTGGACCGGAAAACCAAATATTTTGATTTTTGAAAAGTTACCCCTGAAAAAGTTAGGTATTGGCTAGATAGATTAGCAAAATAAAATGAAAAATTTCAAAATCGATTCAAATATACCTTCCAATCGTGCAAGAGCCTTCAATTCTTCAAGAATTGCCAAAAATTCAAAATTTCAAACATTTCGAAAAAATTTAAAATTAATTAAAATTAATTAAAGAGCTTATTTAGTGGCTATCCAAACAAAAAGCACATTTTTTTTTGTTGAAAAAATCACTGATTTATAACTTTTTTCAATTTTTCTTCAGAGGTGAAGAAATATGAGAGAATAAAAAAAACTATAAAACATGGATTTTTTCAAAAAAGTTGTGCTTTTTGCTTTAAATAGTCCCTAAATAAACTTTAAAATTAATTTCAATAAATTTAGATTTTTTTGAAATTTTTTGAAATTTCTGAAAAATATATTGAATTTTTGATAATTTCCGAAGAATTGAAGGCTTTTGCGCGACCGGAAGATACGGATCGATTTTGAAATTTTTCATTTAATTTTTCTAATTTCTAGTCTATCCAGCCAACAACTTTTGCAGGGGTAACTTTTCAAAAGTCAGAATTTTTGGTTTTCGGCCTACCCTACTGCATATTGCAAGCTCCAACCTATCTTGGTTGTTGAATAGCGCACGGTTGAAAATGCCAAGCAAAATTCAAAAAGAAAAAATTTTCGATGTGCATAACTCTGCCCCTTCAATCCCAATGGTAGGCAAACCTACTTACATCGACTCAGTATGTGTTGCACTACTACTGGTTGAAGGGTGTCCGTATTGAGACGGGACACCCTGTATATAGGTAATATTATAAAACCTAATGAGTAGGGCTGAGATTTTTATGCGCTATCAAATCGATCATAAGCGCTTATAAAAAGCGATTAAAATTGCCTAAAAAAGCATTTATATGCGCTATCAAACCCCACCATGCAGCATATCAAAATGTAGGCATTTTTAATCTGAATGCAGAAATGCTATCAAAATTACTAAATTAGAATAAGGAAAGAAGTAAAGTGAGAAAATCATCGAACTCTTATGAAATTATGAATTATGAGAAGAAAAAACATCGAACTTTTATAATTATGAATTATGAGAAGAAAAAACATCAAACTTTTTATTTTAAAATTTTCGTGAAAACGATGCGACTACAAATCGAAAACTCGTTCGACAAGTCTCAGACAAAATCTTGAATTTTTTTTTTTTAATTTTGAAGAGTTGATTTTTTTTATGCTCAAAATTTCAACTTTTATGCTGTTTTTTAGTGATTTTTTTTTTCAAATATGCGAGAACGGTCGAAATAAGCGTTAAATAAGCGGTTTAAGGGCCTTTTTTTTGGCTAAAATAAGCATTTTCAAGCAATTACGTCGAAATAAGCAAAAATATGCGATATCAAATTGCATAATTCGGCGTAGAAATGCATGAATCGCAAAAGAAACCATGATATGCGGTATCTACTATCACGCTATCAAATATGCGATATCATAAAAATCTCAGCCCTACGTAATGAGAATATGAAATGTTTCAGCATATTTTTTTTTTTACTTTTTTTTTTTGCACAAATGGTAGAACTTATCGCGAAATTGCAATTAATACGAATACCTACTGTACATAGAATATCTCTTGGATTTCTTTGTTACCTACGACTTTTTTTCTCATGCGTAGCACTACTACATACATATGGATTGAGTAAATATGTATCTACTCTTTTTTGCAGTTGAAGAAATGGTTTTCTTCCTCTGTCCTTTCTACCACATTGTAAAAATTTGTGTATCAGTCAAATTTTCTAGCGCTTGATAAAATTTTATTCCTCACTACAACGACGATATAACTTTGGTTGAACATTGCTCATTGTTTGTCAGCAGTTTTGTCATATTAGTCACATGTTCATTGTAAATACTTGAAACCATTTCAGTGCCATAACATAGTTGCTTATTCTCAAATGAATTACGACAATCGATGTTTCAAACAATTCAAGTCCTCTCATCCGGGGACTTGTCGATTATTCTTCTCCATAGCGTCATTCGTATCGTTGAGAACTGGACACACAACCCCTCTTACCCCCAGAGGCGTGACGAAGCAATATTTCTGGGGGGGGGGGGGGGGGGGTGAAGCTCAAATTTTCCCAACTATTTTCCGAGAAATTCCCAACTATTTTTCCTACTCCCCAAAAAAAATTCCCAACTAGGTAATTTTTATCGTGGCTGCCCAGGTGTTGTGAAAAAAAAAAACAAATAAACACACTTGACAAAATTTCAAATTTCAACTTGAATGCAGCCTTGAGAGGCAGTGATATGGACAGAGACGAAACTTAGGCAAAAGTCTGAAGGGGTGAAAATAAAAGATTTGCTAGTTACATTTTCAAAAAAAGGGAACTTTTCATAAATTGCACGCAAGCCATCGCAATTTTTACCTTGTTTCAGTAAATAAAAAAATCTAGGTTAGACTAGGTAACATATGTATTGATAATTATTTTGTTAAGATTTATACAGATTTAATAATGTGTTGAGCCCGAGCGAAGCGAGGGCAAATTTTTTTTAGCGAAAATAGACTTTCAAAAATTGAAAATTCAACACACTTCTCTCATTGAGATTTTCCAAAATGTGACCAATACTTTCGAATTCTTCTCTATTCCTGCTTTCTGTTTTCAACATCGTGGTCAATGGAACGTAATATTTAACCCGAGCGAAGCGAGGGCAATTATTTTTTTTTTGAAAAATGTATGATAAAATAAGCAAAAGAACCACTATTTTGAATTCCTTCTTAAAGATTTTTGAAAAGTGTGTCTTGAAAAAAAACAAAGGGGTTCAATAGTGATCATTTGGCGAAAAAGGGTGGCTTTAGTGACTAAGCGTGAAAATAGGGGACAGCCATTTAAAAGCTGATTTTTGTCTGAGGCCTGTAAAACCAATAATAAATGAGAAGGAAATTTTTTTCCCCCTTCAAAAAGTATTCAATATTGTCTGAGATAGAAGATGAGAGTGTTCATATCATTGTAAGTAGCGAGGGCGAAAATTTTTGAAGAAAAAGTATATACAAAAGCTGAAATTTTTTCATTTTTCAAATTAATAGGTGAAGTCCTCAACTCATACTTCTTAAGTAATTACATTGGTTTGCTTAGGTGTTGGTATATGCCCGAGCGAAGCGAGGGCTAAAATTTGAAAAGTTAGTGATTTTTAAAACAAAAATAATTATTTTTTCAATAGATTATTCTTTGAAAAATTTCTATTACTTCCATATAAAAAATTTGTGATTTTAAATGTTTTTTTAAACGAAATTTTAGCTATTTTACACAATTTGCAATCAACTTTTTCGATATTCTCAAGTTTTTTCAACGTTCCCAAGTACAACTTTTCAAAAACTTGGGAATTTCAACTTTTTTGAATCTAAACTTGAGAGAATTGGAATAAGTTGGGTAAAAGTTGGGAATCCCAACTTCACACAATTTTCCAAGTCCAAATTAGGGATTGTGATATTCTCAATTTTTTCAGCTTTCCCAAATCCAAACTTCAAAAAAGTTGGGAAAATTTGGAAAAAAGATGAAAATCTCAATTGTACCCAGTTTTCCTAAAATTTGATTTGGGTTTGTGATTTTCTTAAATTTTTTCGACTTTCCAAAATTCAAACTGTGGAAAAGTTGGGACAAGTCCCAACTTTTCCCAATTTTCCCACTTTTTCCTGATTTTCCCAACTTTTCTCAACTTTAGAATCGTCTGGGGGGGGGGGGGGGGGGGGGGGGGGGTTACGCACCCCCACACCCCCCCGTTAGTCACGCCTCTGCTTACCCCTAAATACTCCCCCTGCAGTTCTGAAATTAAATACATAAAAAATGATGATTATTCATTTTCATTAAATTTTGTTAATTTTTTTGTTGAGATTACATAAGTTTTAGGTAGTAACATCTTGAATTTTTTCCTGTGGAATAAAAAAAATGGTTGAAACGATGAATTCAAAAATTTTATGAATTGCGCTACATTGAAGCAGTTGGGAAAAACTTCGCCTAATTCATGCATTCGGTAACGGCACTGGTCGGCTTAGGCGTAACATACAATTTTTTTAACGTGCTTGATGGGTTCGTTTTCGCGTTCACCTTAACCTTTAATTTTTGTTTTCAACGCTTCTAGATTAAGTGAGAAAAGTACATGCGCCTGGCCAGCTGTGTAAATAAATTATACGCGTCGCGTACAGGTGTCTTGTGACGTATCAACAAAAGCAACTGAAAATTAGATATTGCTGAACGGAAAATTTGTAGTAATTTTTTTACGAGTACTGTACGCTTTGATTTTTGATAAAATTTTTGAAAATTCATCGCAATTTTTCTTTGAAAATGTAAAATGTCAGACGAAAGTTCAAGGAAAGTTCTTTTCCAGTATAATTGAAGTAATCAGATTTTTATTACTTATGTAATATCGACCCACCAAAATCGAATTTAATTTCAATCATGCGCTGGAGCCTTCAACGTAATTTAAATTTTCTCCGGTGCTTTTGCATTTTCCCAGCAAACATAAAAATTAGTTTGAGTCACCGGAATTTGAGTCCAAGCCTCATTTCATGTAATTTAACAAAAAATCCACCTTGGGTTGTGGCCAAAACAATAGATTTGGCTAAAATTGGTACCTATATGTGTATCTTATAAAATGTAGGTACCTACAATTATAATAAATTCATCAAAACAAACCGTACTCAATTTGAGCCCCAAATTGGATTAATTTTTGAGTATTTTCAAAGAATTAACATGTGACCTATGCTAGTGGGGTAGAATTTCGCTAGAAATTCAAAAATACCGTCCAAATTTTATTTGAGCAAATTTTGAGAATTTTGAGCCTCAAATTGAGTCAATTTTTGATTAATTTCAAAGAATTGACATGTGACCTATGAAAGTGGGGTAGAATTTCATTTTCCTTGTGTGCCAAAAAGTTGTCATAGGTAAACACCCAAAATGTGATCATCTAACTATGAATTTTTATTATATGTAGTTTCAGTATGTTGAACGATAAAGACCCAGATGCACTATGCAAAGAAATAGGAGATGACGGTGGCACATTTACGAATATGTCAATGGTAACACAACATAGCAAAGGACATTTTAATACAAAAAAGACAAAAGTTCCACTGTGTAAGGGTAATGGATCGTTTAGTCATTGCTTAACCGGATACAAAAAAGCTAACGATATGTTAGTATGGGAATATAAAGAGTATTACAAGTTCGGGAAAAGAATCATTTGCGAGTCAAGCTACGTGAAAGAAAATGTTTTGTAATTTTTTATTTGGTTTTAAAATAATAAGGAAACCATTTCAAATATGACATGTACCTGAATCAAGGTTTAAACTTGATTTTTTCATAATTAAGTTGGTATCTAGGTAGTAGGTACCTAAACCTATAATATGTAGTTATATGTAGTGTAATTCTCATTTACCAATTTTTCTCCAATGTCGTATTTGTAGGTAGGTATATATATTTTATTTTAAATTAGGTACCTAATAAAATTGAATTAAGGGGTAGATATTACATATTTTCACAGAACTGTTGGAATATTTTTCATTTTCTTTTCTATTAGAATTGAGAAGGTACCTAACTTATTGAGAAAATGATATCAGAGAAAAGTGCATATTGCAAGATCTCATATCGAAATCAATTGATATTGAAAGGAGCAAAGTGAATAGGTAGACGAACTCAAAAGTGTACCAATTTGCATTTTTTAAAAATTAGAATCATAATTTCACAAATAATAAAATTAATGTTGAAACTTTGAGATTGAAAAAGAGTAAGTAAGTATGTCTACTTAAAAGAGAATTTGATTTGTTGAACATACTTAAAGGGTATAGCCAGGTTTTAGGTGAATTTGGCCCCCGCTCTGATTTTCGATCTAATCCCCTCAGATGGTGTACCTTGATGTAAAAAAATTTAGAAAAATTTTTAACCTCCAACCCCCTCTCATTCGGAGTTATGGTCATCTTATTGCATTATTTTCAAGAATTTATAATTTCAATGGAATTGAAGGAAATTTTCTGTTCTTTGGCACAAAGTTACATCTATTTACGATAATTTTTTCAACAATTTTGGTGCACTTCTTCACGTTGTTTCGGCTATTTGAAGTTATCAATCGTAAAAAACACCATATAAGCGAAGAGAGACCACTTTTTGAAAATAGGGGTATCCCAAAAACGTGTTTTTTAACTTAGATTCACGTTACGTATTTACTTTTGGCAATTTCGACGCACCAAGGGCCGAAAATCGCGAAAACCCGTACAAAAATATTATTTTTTTTAGCAGATTTTTCAAATTTTGAGCGTTTTGTATGGAGAGAAATAACTGAAAGAAGAAACTAACGTCGGATTCATGTTTAGCGGGTCAAAATACCCCGATCAACACCTTTTTCGCGGTCGTTTTAGTTGAAGACTCGAAATTCGATATTTTTGTCATGAAAAATCAGTGAAAAAGGTGAATTTTGAGACTTTAAGCAAAACTATCGCGATAAGAATGTTTATCGGGTGTTTTGATCCGCTAAACACGAATCCGACGTTAGTTTCTTTATTTGGCGATTTTTTCCGCACAAAGCACTTAAAATTTGAAAAATCTGCTAAAACAATAAAAGTTCTGCATGGGTTTTCGCGATTTTTGGACCTTGATTAAAAGAAACACCCAAAACAAAATACTCAGGGAAAATCTACTCGTACATTAAAAAATATGAAAATGTAAATTTGAACTTGGGTACCTACTGGGCCAAAATTTCAATTTCGGGTAAGTAATCTGATGCCAAATTTGAAATCAGAGACCCAAATTTCATTTTATAATACCACTTTTTAAGTTATTAGATTACCTATTCGAAATTGAAATTTTGGCCATTCTTTTTCAATACGTAATAGGTACCTACACTATTGTCTTTCAAATTAGAATAATATTTCTCAAAGAAAATTGAAATAGGGATGAAAGGGCTCAGGCGTGGTAAGGGAGTCATATAGTCCCCGATGGAATTTTGTCCAATGTTTTATGCCAATCGATTTAAATCGATAAAATGTGGTTTTAAAGCGTACTTATCAGTAATTTTTACCTCATCCTGTGGGACTGAGGTCTCGAAATATGGTGTATATGTATAGTAAAAATGCTATCTCCTCGAATTTTCAACCAAATTTTCTCAAACCTGGCACATGGGTAGAGGTACTGAAGGGGAGGAATGTTGTGAATTTTCTTCGAATATTACGAATTTGACTTGAAACACTTCAAATGGGTATGTGGGTTATATACGGTTGTGGAGCGAAAAGAAAATATTTTCCCGCGTTTCCTAAGGAATTTTACATTACCTAGAATATTTTCGTATTTTTGTCTAATGGGGGGGGGGAGAGGAGATAATATCTAAATCTTCATTTTTCCAACGTTGAGGCCAATTTTTATCGAAAAATTATTTCCTAGAAGTACAATAATAAGTACCTACTTACTTATTCCAACACTCAAAAAAATAAAAAATAAATTTTATTAAACGTAATAATAAAAAGGCACCATTCACAAAACTATTAAAATTTATTCAAAAAATAATAATAATATTTATCGCAAAATTGACAAACTTTATTTTCTATGCAATAAACTTTACCAAATTTCGTGATAAATTTTATTATTTTTTTTGATAAAAATTGCTAATTTTGCGAATGGTGCCCCGTTATTATTTTTTTTGGATAAACTTTTTTTTTGATAAAATTTATTATTTTTGGATAAAATTAATTTTTTTTGGGATAAAATTTATTTTTTTTGAATAAAATTTATAATTTTTTGCAACACTTTCTATTCATTTTTCATTCTCCATTTTTCTCAGTGAAATATTAATGGAAAAATTAACAAAAAAGCAGGATGAAACATTAATGCTATCGGAAAATCGCAACGTAATTCAACGCGACGCGACAATTTCGTTCCTGTTTGAATCAATTGAATACGAGAAGCTAACGTCACAAAATCACAATAATGTAACCAGCTTTGTGATTTTTTTTTACGACCAGCTCAATCTGCGTAATTCAATTGGAAATGAATTTCTTCGGTCCTAATGAACCAATTTGGATGCGGTTTGTTATGTTGAATTTATTATTGTACATACATTCTATAATATTTACATATCAATTTCAGTCAAATCTATTTTTTTCCTGTTCGACCATATGAAATTTAATAGGTACCTACCTAATCAAAAAGTACACTCGAAAGGTCTGTCCAGAAATACGAGAGAATTTTTTTGTTCAACTGCTCAAAACACAGAGTAATCTTGATTTTCAGCTGTCCAAGTTAATTTCAAAGCATTTTGAAGAAATTTGAAAAACCTAAATAAAAATGAAAATTGCACTGAAGGCTATCTCATTTTAAAAAGAAAATAAGTACCTAGGTACTCCTTTGAAAATGTGGGTCCAACATATTTTTAATCATGGGAAAAAGCACAGTATAATATTGTAAATTTAGGAAACATTACCAAGATGATAAATCCTTTACCTATAGTAAAAGACGACAAACCTAGAAAAATTTAGGTGAAAAAATACCTATAATTTTCTAGGTAAGTAAGTACTAAATTTCAAAATTAAAGGGTAAAAAATTATAAAATTAAGTTATATAGGAATTGAAAATCGAAAAGTGGTCTGCTGTTTGAAAGAATTTTTCAAATAGAAAAATATTTTATGCATCATTTTTGAAGCCAAGATTTTGTGAAAGAGTTACTTCTGAAATTATAAAATGGCCACTTTTTGAACACTTTAAAATATCTTCAAAAATTTTTGAGAGAGTAATTTTCTATCTCACAACCTTCTCGGGAGATTTCAAAAATTTTGAATGAACTGTCGTACTAGGTAGAAGTAAAACTCAGTCAAACTGCAGCCATAATATTAATTCAGCTATCAAACTACAATATTATTTCTCAAGTTTGAAATCATCGATCACCTATCGAAAATTTTTTCGAGAATGAACAACTATGTTATGGCTTATGGCACTGTAGGAAACCCGCTGAATCACTATAATGGTTTTATTTACAATCGACATAAGAACACACTTGTGACAAACAATGGGCGGTATTCAAGCGAAGTTTTATCGAGTAGTAAGGAATAAAATTTTATCAAAAGCTCGAAAATACAGAACACAAATTTTTACAGTTGTGGTCGGAGAGGCAGGGGATGAAAACCATTTATTCAACTGCAAATCAAAGTACATATTTGCTAAATCCATATGTATGTAGATGTACGTATAGTGTTACGCATGAGAAAAAAAAGTCGTAGGTAACATATAATTCCAAGAAATATTCTACGGCATTCGTATTAATTTCAAGTTCTCGACAAGTTCTGCCATTGTGGAAAAAAAATCGTAAAAAATGATGCTGAAACATTTCATATTCTCATTAAGCCTTATAATGTATTTTTTTTCGAAATGCTCCTGTAATCTGACCACAACGGAAGAATTCAATGAGTAACAATTTATTCTATATTTATTTCTATTTAAATTTCCTGAAAAAAAAAATGCTAAAAAATCTATAACTATTTGAAAACGAAATTAAAATCTTCAAGGGGGTTTTCAGGCGACTTTTGGGCTTGTGATTGAAATAACCCACGAAATGGATTCAGCTTCAAAACCCCTTTATACGAGTAGTCATTCGAAATAATTTTGGAGCACATTTTTCAAAACTTTCTTTCTCTTTTTTTTTGTCGAGGCTTGAAATTTAATAAGACGCGCCTCCTTTTATGCTAGAAAAATTTTATCTCCGTCAAAAAATCAAAAAATTCAAAACGATTTCGTGTTTTTCTTCAAATAAACAGGCATGATTTTTGAAACAATAAAAAATACTTTCCCGAGTTTCGATTTTTCATTTTAAAACTTACATAAGTGACCAGTAGCGTAACTGGACGTCCCTTCTGGGGGGGGTCTGAGATATAGTGGCGTCGGGAGCTTTTTTTTGGGAGGGTAAAAATTGAGTATGGAGATTTGGAATACCAGAGGGGGGGGGGGTAAAAGGGAGCCTTTTTTCGCACGTCGTCTTAAATAGATGATATAATTGTGATTCTGATTATGCCCGAGCGAAGCGAGGGCCAAGTTTTGAAAAAATTTGGTTTTTAATGTCCAAAAAAAGACATTTATTCGCGTTTTAATGCTTTGAAAATCCCTACGTGATGTAATTTGGGAGGAGGAAGTACATTTGATATTTTGTACCCTGGTCGCGATTTCGGGAGTACAACGTACTCCTCTAACTCCATTTTCCGACGCCACAGGTACATTTTTCAACGTTCAATTATCAGTTTTTATTACATAACAAAGAAAAGCAAAAGGGAGAGGGTCGTGAAAAACTTACATGAAAAGTTTTCTCACGTTGAATTCAAAAAATTGTTGTGAGAAAATGTTTCAAAAGTAGATAAATTGAGGTGATTTTGATTTTTAATGAAGTTAGGAAAGTAGCAAACTTAGCCCGAGCGAAGCGAGGGCAAAATTTTTTTGTAGAATATACGTTATTGCCATCGAAAAAATATGGGTTTAAGATCACAAACACTTTCAAATAAAAAATGCATTTTTGAAGGGCTTCTGGGGGGGGTTTTGTCCCCAAAACCCCCCCCGTATTTACGCCACTGATAAGTGACCTTGGAATTTATGAAACCTAAATTCCAAAATTACTTTTTTACGATAAAAAATTTGTATCGTCCTATTTGTTTAACCAATATAAAGTGAATTTCCTGGTAAGATGGTGAAATCGGCCCCTCAACCGATCGGGACAAAAATCGCCCTAAAACCACTCAATTTTTTTTTTAACTCTCTACCTCCACTCGAGTTATGAGGCCATACATGCTCGAAATTCAATATTTTCGATATCTGAAAAGGGTCGTTCAAAAATTTTGAAATTTTTACAGAATATAGAAACTTTGTAGATGTATATCTGAGATTTGTTTCAAAAAATTTTTCCTGATTCGAGGTTTTTCGCGATTTGAAAAGTTCAAAAATTCGCCAATAAAAGAGAGAGAGAGGGCCACGACGTTTTTTTCTCTCTAAAATTTCGTTATACCTTTAGGTACATGCAACATATCGTCCCTCTAATGCTAAAAGGACGGGACGTAACTCTAAAACTTTACTTTTTACAGGAGAGCTGAAAAACTGTTTTACTTGAGATTTTTGAATTCTGTGGAGGAGGTGTTAATTTTACTATGTTTTTTTAGTGTTTAGAATAGAACCGCACGCCGCCGAGCCCGCGCCGCCGCCGCCGGTGAAATGTGGACGCCGCCGCTTTGAGCCAAATTACTCGGCGCGCCGCTGGCCGCCGCCGCCGATAACAATCGGCGGCGTCACTTCGGCGTGGAGTTTTTTTACTTTTTTTTATTACAAAAATATGAAAAAATACATTTTTTCGCTCTTATATCAAGCAATATTTTTCAAAAAATTTCGCCCTCGCTTCGCTCGGGTAGTATTTTCATCATTTTATTTTGAAAATTGATGATTTTTTATTGATTTTTCAGTCACAAATCACTGATTTCTCAAATAATCCCCAATTTGTTTAGAAAAATCAATAATTCTGACTGAAAGATCTGTAAAAAATGACTGATTTGAAATTTGACCCCTTGACCCTATTTTTTTTGATAGGAAATACCGTTTGAAGTTTGATCAGCATATTTTTTCGGACAGATCACGAAAAAAAT
This sequence comes from Pseudococcus viburni, assembly GCA_033439095.1. Taxonomy (NCBI): domain Eukaryota; kingdom Metazoa; phylum Arthropoda; class Insecta; order Hemiptera; family Pseudococcidae; genus Pseudococcus; species Pseudococcus viburni. The sequence goes on from JAVBJF010000046.1 coordinate 601,367, forward strand.
GGTAAAAAATTCCATCACCAAAAGATTTCTCTCAATCTGTTTTTTTTTTTTTTGTTGCACATTTCGTTTACAATTTTCATAACTTTTGACACTTGAAGTCGATCTTCTGAAGAAAGAAAGGATTCTTTAAAAATGAATAGAACATCAATTGAAGAGCCAAAAATTTCCTTTTTGTCGAGCTCGATTATCTAGCTTCTTCTTGAATAAGAAAAGATAACTTTTCTAGCTATTGAAAGTTTAAAATTGAACTTATTTTATTATAAATCTGAAAAACTAAGCCTCACAAGAGAAAACCAATTCGATTAATGGGGGAAAAAGGAGGCTTGGTTTTTGAAAAATTATCAATAAAATGAAAAAGATTGAACTTTCAGTTGAAATATCTCAGCTTTTCACACAAAACTAAGAAAATATTCAACAAAAAATTCAAAAAATGTTGAAAAAATTTTCGGTGATGGAATTTTTTATTATTTCTTCCATGATCAGCGCGAGGATGTTCCATAAAAATCACCCATTACATTTCAAACAGCATTTTAAAAGTTTGAAAATGATGGCCTGAGACAAAGAACCGCATGGCGCCGCTCCTGCGCCGCCGCCGCCGATAAAATGCAGACGCCGCCGCTTTGAGCCCAAATATTCGGCGCGCCGCCGGCCGCCGAAGAAAAAACCCCAAACGCCGCCGCCGAGAAAAAGACCGTCGGCGTGCGGTTCTAGTTTAGAATGAACTTTTAATATTTTTTTTTTTCAACATACCGATTTTCAATTTTTAAAATGGAGTTACAACTTTTTATACTTAAACACATAAAACTTATGGAGTTACGCCAAATTAAAAATCGGTATTTTGAAAAAAAAAATAATAATTGGAAATTCATTCCTAATACTAAAAAAGCATATTAAAATCATTACCTCTTCCACAAAATTCAAAAATCATAAATAATACAGTTTTTTGTCACTCCAGTAAATAGTAATGTTTTGGAGTTACAACATTTTAGCTTTAAAGGGACGATTTAATGGAGTTACGACCAAAAAGTTTCAACATTTTTAGAATATGGAGTTACGCCAACATCCTTTTTTTTAATTTTAAGAATTTGTTTCACTTTTGGGTTGAAATGATGTAATCACCAGATGGAGGACGTCCCAAAGTTGTCTTTTCAGCAAAAAAACATAAATTGCTAAATTTTGGAGTTACGGCCTTTTAGCATTAGAGGGACGATATGGTACCAATATTTTTTGGGAGGCCAAAAAATGTGCACAACATGGTAAAAAAAAATCCATAAAAAAACCACATTTTTTCAATGTTTTTACACCTTTCTATGAGGAGTTTTAAGGTCGATATTTACAATTTTGGGCAGATTACGTCAAAAGACACTCAAATAAACATTTTCCATTGCGGCGCTTGGAGATGAAAAAATCAAATTCAAGCGATTTGTGCTGCGTATAATTATTCACTCGATTAGCTCGGTAATGGAAAATGTTTATTTGAGTGTATTTTGACATAATCTGTCCAAAAGTGTTATTTTGTTGGAAATATCGACCTTAAAACTCCTTATAGAAAAATGAAAAAACATCGAAAAAATGTGTTTTTTACGGATTATTTTTTTCACCATGTTGCATCCATTTTTGGGCCTCCCAAAAAAGATATGCCGTACCAAAGGGTGTAACAAAATTTTGGAGGGGAAAAATTTCGTAGCCCCCTCTTCTCCTTTTATGGGTCAATTTTTGAAATTTTTAAATCGCGAAAAACCTCGGAAAATTCAGGAAAATTTTGTTGAAAAAATTCTCAAATATACATCTACATAGTATCTTTGATTTGTGAAAATTTCAAAATTTTTGTACCACCCCTTTCAGAGATAAGAAAATATTGAATTTCGAGCATACATATATGGCCCCATAACTCAACTGGGGGTGAGGGTAGAGAGTTGAAAATTTTTTTGAAGTGATTTTACATCCATACTAGCATTTTGGGTGATTTTTGTCCCGATCGGTTGAGGGGCCGATTTCACCATCTTACCAGGAAATGCTCTTTTAAAGAGGGGTTAAAATTTTGCCACTCTCATTGCGCTTGTGGTCGGCAAAAAGGTGACTATAAATTTTTCAGATAAATATGTACTAAACATTTTCCATGAATTCCGATGTTTGCCTTAATTTGATTCTCACAAAGAATTTTCAACACTCAATTTTGCTGAGTATAGAATGAAACAAATCACTTTTGAAATTAATTGTACCCATTGAAAAAAATTTACAATGAGTATTTGCCTAAATTTCGAAACAGATATGGACTTGACCTTAAATTACTGAATGCAAGTTACCCAAACTTTAATGTAATACCAATTGTATTCCGGTACTACGAACATTTTCAAAATTCTCCCCTCATTAAATTTTCCCTGTATACCAAAGAGTTAGCATAAATACCTACCCAAAATCTGATTATCTAAATATTAATTTTAATTATATAGTTTCAGTATGTTGAACGATAAAGACCCAGATGCACTATGCAAAGAAATAGGAGATGATGGTGGCTCATTTAGGAAGATGTCAATGGTAACAAAAGGTGAGAATGGAAATTTCAATACAAAAAAGACAACTGTTCCGGTGTGTACGGGTAATGGAACGTTTAGCCATTGTTTAACCGGATACAAAAATCCCAACGATATCTTAGTATGGGATTACAAAGAGTATTACAAGTATGGGAAAAGAATCGTTTGCGAGCCAAGCTACGTGAAAAATAATGTTTTATAATTTTTTTATTTTTTAAAAAAATAATAAATGACGAAAATTTCAAATATTATATAAGCCTGAATCAAGGGCTCAACTTTATGATTTTTTCATAATAATAAGTAAGTATCTATACAGGGTGTCCGGTGAGTGGTCTGCTTTACTTTATTTTTGGATATAATCGAGTACCTGCATATTTTAAAAATTGAAGGAGCAAATGCTATTTCCGAAAAAAAATCACGAATTTTTTTTCAACCATGGAAATGGATAGTTGGTACTTTGAAAACTGAACAAATTTTATTCTTATGACTTTTTGCCTAAAATCAAAAATAAAGGGGTACCTACAGAACATTTAAAATTGATGAAATTTGAAAATTTTTTGAACCTCATTTATTTTGAATGATCTGTAGCCCCTTTATTTTTGACGTTAGGCAAAAAGTCTTCAGAACAAAATTTGTTCAATTTTCAATGTACTATCTATTCCCTTGATTATAGTTCATTTTTTAGCGGACTTCCCGCTCTAGCGGGAATCCGCTATTGCGTTCATAAGGGTTTTTTTATTTATTTGTTTGTTTGTTTGTTTGTTGAAGCCTTTTTTTTCTGACGCGATTTCTCTCGCTAAACTGAACAGATCGAGCTAAAATTTTTACAGTAGGTGTAGTTCATGCTGGAGAAGAGCTGATTAGATTTTGGTGCAATTCTGTGCACAGAAAGCCGAGCTTTCCAACTTTAAAGCTCATTTTTGAGACTTTTTTTCTGACGCGATAACTCACGTTAGAGTTGATCAATCGACTTGAAATTTTTACAGTGGTTAGAACGTGTACAGGAGAAGAGCTGATTAAATTTTGAAGTCGATTCGTGCTTTGAAAGTTGAGCTTTTCGAGTTCAAAGTTTATCCAGTTTTTCGAAAATATCTCGCGAATGGAACATCGTAGAGGAAAACGGAGGCCAAAAGGATAGTCAGGAATTTCACGCTCTACAACTTTGGTTCTGAGGACTTTTTCTTGAAAGCTCACCATTTACGAGAAAATTGAGCTCAAAGTTTGGAGGCTTGTGATTGGTCAACTTTTCTGATGCAATTTAATCATATTTTCTCAACAATGGGTCGGCAGATAAAATATTTTCTTTGAACCCTTGCAATACCACCTGCTGGGTCGGCATTTTTAGACCAACACAAAGACTGATTTTATGGCCCCTTTGACTGAGGCAGTGGTCGGCAGATAAAATCTTTATCAAAAATTCCTTACAAGGCAGGCGGTCGGCTTTGTATTCGGATCCCCATTGATACATTTATTTATTCAACCTTTGTTAATTTTATTGTCCTACTTGACATAAATTTTTTATATGAAGGTCTTTTCAATTTTTGACAGTTTTATTGCCCTATGTGATCTAAATTTTATGAATTTTTCTTAAAAGCTCCCAGTTTTTGAGAAAATTGAGCTCAAAGTTGGAAGGCCTGTGATTGGTCAATTTTTCCACCTCAATTTCTCTCATTTAACTGAACCAATCGTTTCAAAATTTCTATAGTAGGTGTAGATCGTGCAGGAGAGAAAATGATAATTTTTTGGTTCAATTCAGTGATTAGAAAGCTGAGCTTGGAGCTTTCAAGTTCATTTTTGTGATCCTATAATTTAAGTTAGAGTTGGCCAATCGACTTGAAATTTTTACAGTGGTTAGAACATGTACAGGAGAAGAGCTGATAAATTTTGAAGTCGATCCGTGCAGTGAAAGTCGAGCTTTTAAAGCTCAAAGTTTATTTAGTTTTCGAAAATATTCTTGAAAATGGTGCATCGTAGAGAAAAATGGTGACCATGGTTAGGAATTTTAAGCTCTACAACTTTGATTCTCATGAATTTTTCTTAAAAGCTCACCGTTTTCGAGAAAGTTGGAATGGTTGTGATTGGTCAATATTTCTGACTCAATTTCTCTCGTTCAACTGAACCAATCGTTTTGAAATTTTTACAGTAAGTTTACATCGTACAGGAGAAAAACTGATTATGTTTTGGTGTAACTCTGTGCATAGAATGCCGAGCTTTGAAACTCCAAAGCTCATTTTTCTGAAACCTCCCTCTGACAAGATAAATAAAATCGACCGATTGATTTGAAATTTTTATGGTGATAAGAATGTGTTTAGGAGAAAATCTGATTGAATTTGGAAGGTGATCTGTGCATAGAAAGCTGAGCTTTTGAAGCTCAAATTTATTCAGTTATTCAAAAATATCTCGGAAACGGTGCATTGTAGAGAAAATGGAGGTCAAAAAAATTGTTAGGAATTTCAAGCTCTATTTCTCATAAATTTTTCTTAAAATCTCACGTTTTCGAGAAAAATGAGCTCAAAGTTCAAAAGCATGTAATTGGTCAATTTTTCCGACTTGATTTCTCTTGTTTAACTGAACCGATCGTTTTGAAATTTTTACGGTACGTGTAGATCGTGCAGGAGAAGACCTAATTTTTTAGGTTGAATTTTGAGCAAGGAAAGCTGAGCTTTGAAGTTTTAAAGTTCTTGTTTGTGACACCATAACTCAAGTCAGAGTTGATCGATCGACTTGAAATTTCCGTAGTAATTAGAATGTGTATAGAGGAAGAGATGATTAAATTTCAAAGTTGATACGTGCATTGAAAGTTGAGCTTCACAAGTTCAATTCCAGTTTGTATATAATAGGAAGTCCGCTCTTTTGACACAGTGTGTCTAGTTTTTTAAGATATTTTTTCTGAACAAATTTTTCTTGTCGCCCGTTCAGAATAAAATTTGTTCAGTTTTCAAAGTACTATCCATTCCCATGATTGAAAAAAAAAAAAATGTTTCGTGATTTTTTTGGAAACAGATTAGCCCTTTCAATTTTCATGGTAGGGAACATGTTCATCTGAAGTTTTTTTTTGTGGTACCCCGTTATATCCATAAAATAAAGTATGGCAGACCACTCACCGGACCCCTTGTAGATATCTAAACCTATACCTATGTATAATTTTAGTAATAATTATTCTCATTCATGAATTTTTCCCTAATGTCGTATTTGTACATATTTTATTTTAGTTTAAGCACCTAATTAAATTATTAAATATTTTCGCAGAATTGTTAGAATATTTTTCATTTTCTTTCCTGTATTAAATTTGAGAAGGTACCTATCGAATCTATTGAGAAAATGATATCAGAGAGTAGTGCATATTGCAAGATCTCATATCGATTGATATTAAAGGAAACGAAGTAAATAGGTAGACGTACTTACTCAAAAGCGTACCAATTTGTATTCTTTAAAAATTTGAATAATACCTATCAGAAATAATAAAATGAATTTTGAGACTTTGAAGTTCAAAGTGTGTTAGTATGCTTATAAGAGAATTTAATTTGTTGAACACAAATTTGACGTCAGTTTTTCCATTTGCTCATTTCTTGTTTTCAAAATCAGTAAGTTGAATTAAAAAATAGTTTTTAAGAAGGTTTAGTGTGTGCTATCATTCCTCTTTATCTGGTTTTTAATATTTTCAAACTTCGTTTCCAGGTCATCATAATTCATCATTTAAAGAGAACCAATTGAGGTTTTCGTCTTCGATTTGGGAAAGGACTTCGATTTTTGGAAAGAACATGTCTTAAAAATTTCCTAGTCCAGATTTCAGCTGCCCAAGTTGATATTTATTTTCTTAGTGAATTTTTGAAAATTTAAAAATCTAGGATTTTTCAGGGGAAATATCCCATCCCAGGAAATCGTGGTTTAAGTTATGATTCAAAATAACCTCAAAAATGATTCTAGGGATCAAAAAACATGTATTTTGACACACGTAATAATAATCAAAAATGTTCAATTCGGCTCCTCTCCGCCACCTCTCTTATAAACCTAATTTGAGTTTTTTGATGAAATGACCTCGGAAACGGATTCTGCGGGTAAAAAAAACATGGAGTTGGATACCACACTCGATGTTTTTGATGCATTTTTTCATCTCGACCCCCCCCCCCCCGGTGGGCACTTGTTATAATTTGAAGCCAAAATGACCTCAGAACTGGATTCAGAAACTTTGAATACCCCTGGAACCAAGTTTTAATTCTTTTCTTCCAAAAAATCCATTTCAAATATTTTGATCAAATTTTGTTTGTTATTTTTCGGTCACATTTTGATTGAAAAATAGCGGTTCCGACTCAAAATTTCACAAGGAATTGAATGCCGAAAACCAGAAAATTGGAAAAAAATATCTTTTTGTATCTTTTCATATACCTAGCTCAGTTTCTCAATTTCTGAAGAGAAGGACACTCAAACATGATATGATTTAGATCACAGCTGACTTTAGGAATACAGATGTCAGTTTCTAGCACTCGTCTCACGTTTTATTTCGTATTCGAATAAGTAAGTTAGAGGGAGACGATTGGTCCTGAGTTGTTGGGCTTTAGACCCCTATAGGCTTTACGAGCTCATACTCCCTGCTCTCTACCTTACAGGACGTGAACAAGTAAATAAATTAAGGCTTTATAAATTTGTGGTCACATAATACCTATATTTTTCCTATTTCAAAATTTCGAGCCATTCGTCCAAAATTTCGAGCCATTCGTCACACTATTTTCATTTTTTTTTTGATTTTCCTTCACCTCGCACTGAAAATTTTTAGGTTTCTAAATTTTCTTTAATAATTTTTCAATGTGCTTGATGGGTACGTTTTAGGGGGTTTCTTAATCATCAGTTTTTGTTTCTAATACTTCTTGATTAAGTGAGAAAAATACATGAGCCCGACCACCTGTGTAAATAAATTACGCGTCGCATACAGGTGCCGGTACCTTACGTACCAACAAAAACAACTGAAAATTCGATTTTGATATACGAAAAATTCGCAATAATTTTTTACGATTATTGTACGCTGAATACTGAACCTTTTGCAATGTCTGTCTCTGAATTGAACAAGACGAAATCGGTATTTAAAAAAAGGTTCGTTTCAAAGCCCCATGAACGAAATTTCAGCTACTAAAATTGAATTTTACATTTTAAATAAATTTATGTAAATTCATTGTGATTTTTCAGTGAAAATGTAAAATATCTGACGAAAGTACTTTTCCAGTAAAATGGAAGTAATCAGGGTTTTAATTTATGTATCGACCCACCGAAATCGAATTGAATTTTAATCACGCTGGAGCCTTCAGCGTAATTTAAATTCTCTCCAGCATTTTTGAATTTTCACAGAAAGCGTGATAATTAGCTTGAGTTACTGGAATGTGAGCTTCAGCCTCATTCCAGGTAATTTAACAAAAAATTCATTTTTGGTTGTGTCCAAAAAATTAGATTTGACTGAAAAAGTTTCTGAATCCATTTTGTGGCATATTCTCTGGAATATTTTAACCCATAACCCGAAAGGTGATCATCGGGGAAGGGGGGAGAAGGAGAAAAATGACAAATTTTCCGAAGTTATCAAATGAGATATCAAAACCCATGTATTTTGTTTCTCGATTGTAAGTATTTTTAAGGTCATTTTAATTCAAAATTCAAGTCACCCCACGAATGACGATGGGATCAAAATTGAAGAATTTTACAACTTCATCGAACTATCAACGTTAACATAAAAATGTGCGACAAATGGTCCGAAATTTTGAATACGTAACCACAAATTTTTAGAGCCTTAATTTTCCTATCTACTTGATGTGAAACTCGGTGAAAGTTGTAAGTAGTAGATAGCTAGATTGTATACAGGGGGTGAGTTATCGGGAGGAGTGAAAACAAGCTGGAAATCGAATTTAGCACCTCACAAAACCCCTTTTTTCCTATTTCGTTGTTTCTAGTCTCACAAATTCTATTTTTGCGAAACTTCAATTTTGAAATATTCCGCTATCCCCTCCCCTCACCCAAAGTGTTGAACATTTTTAAAAATTACCGTTTACGATTGAAAAATTTGCAAGAAATTGGGTCCTGGACCCCGTGAGCTCCAAGTATACCTTTTGTGTGTCTTTGATGCAACTGAAAAATTGGAATCGCACTACATAAATGGTCCACCCTGTACTTTGACTTTTGCATAAAACTATAAATAACTCTAACTGAAAATTTTTTCACGTCCTTAATTCTTGATAGGTAATAGTATATTATGCAACAAGGGAGATAAAATTATTTTCGACGAATTTTGAGGTTTATTGCCCGAGCGAAGTGAGAGAAATAAGAAATAACTCAAAATTGTCGAAAATCATTCATCTCCCGAGTTGCATACGATATTTTACTTCATAGAGGGAATAAAACGCGAATTTAAGCACTCGAGCGATTCGCGAGGGGGAATAAAGTAGCGTTTTATTCCCTCTATGGCGTAGATTATTATTTAAAATTGTGAAATACATTATTTTACTTATTCCAAGTACCTACTAATGGAGAATTTAACAAAAAACTACGATGAAACAACTATCGAAAAAACGCAATGTAGGTATTTAAACGCGACGCGATGCCCGCGGCTGTTTTGTTCTTGTTTGAATCCGAGGAACTGGCGTCAAAATAATGTAACGCACGCTTTATTCCTGTCATTAATAGTAAACTACATACGTTTTCTGCGATACAACGTCAGATTAAATTTCAACAACATTAGTTATAATCCCTAATTCGCTATGTTCAATAATGAGAAGTATCTCTCAAAATGAGGTCTGAGGGGTATGGTACATAACTTACCTTTACCTTCTTACGTGAGAAAGACTATTATTTGTGATTCAGGAATTATAGCAAAATTTTTACGCGAACCTCGGAATCGTTGAGGGAAAGCTGAATTTTACATTATTTGTACATAATAGCCTACCAAGCATACTCCTAAAAGTTACACCCCCAACTCGCCAACTGGGTAATTGGAGTCAAGAGCCCTTCGATTGAATTTTCCGAATTTCGCAACTTGAAGTTCGAATCCTTATTTTTCGACTGAGAATTTTCTTATAAAAAAATTATTTTCTGCCAAAAAATATGATTTAGGACACAGAGTTACAAATTTTGGAAAATAGTGTTTTAATCGATGAAATAGACCACCAAAATGGAGTTTTGAAATTTGAACTCAACCTCAAAAATCAACCAGGGGGAGGCTGAATTTTTTTCAATTTTTTTCATCAAGTGACAGATATCAAAATTTTAATTTTTTGAACCCTAGAACCCTTGAATTAAGCCAGCTAAGCCGAGCGCTTGAACGGCGGTGGCTAGTGGCGGCTCAGCCGTAATTTATACGGCTGGCGGCGGCTCAAAAATTTTGAAAAAATCGGCGTCGGCGACGGCGCAGGCCTCTAAAGTAGTGCCAGTGGGGCAAAATGCAAATTGAAACTGGGACAGGATGCAAACATTGTTTTTAAATACAAATTTTTCGAAAAAGTCACATATGGTACTAATGATGGTCCAATTGATATTTTTGTGATATTTTTTCCAGAATATCACATTTTTGCTTTAATTTTTAGATAGAATATCAAAAATATCAAAAGTTTGCCTAAAAAAATCAGAAAATCAATTAAGGCAGCATAAATTATGAATACTAAGGTTTTAGAACTCCTCTTTTCAAAAATTACACTTCTATTTAAATCTCTAGTATCTGTCTCGAATGTACTTGAGTAAATTTTACAAAAGAAGTCGCGATTTTTCATCATGTCTTCACTGTTTGCATTTTGTCCCATGGTATTTTGCAGGGGCAGGATGCAGAAAAAGTGAAAAAAATCAAAAAATTCTGTAGGGTTGAGGTATTCACCAAAATGGAATTTTTTCAACGAAATGAAAGGTAAATGTTTGAACTTTAGTTTATTGCAAGAATCAGACCATTTGACCAATTTGAATAGATCTGGCAGAACTGAGAACATTTGGCCTAGGTTGTTGCATCCAGCCCCATCTTCCCTTATACCAATCAGCTTCAGCTACCTAGCATTAGTACCCAAAATGTGATCACTTACTCACCTATTAATTTTAATTTATAGATTTAATAAGTTGGATGGTAAAGACGCAAACGATTTATGCATAAAAATAGGAGATGACGGTGGCTCATTTAGGAATATGTCAATGGTAACACAAGATAGCGGAGGACATTTTAATTCAAAAAAAACAAGCGTTCCAGTATGTAAGGGTAATGGATCGTTCAGTCATTGCTTAACCGGATACACCAACGGTAGCGATGTGTTAGTATGGGATTACAAAGAGTATTACAGGTTCGGGAAAAGAATCGTTTGCGAGCCAAGCTATGTGCAAGAAAATGTTTTATAATTGTTTTAATTTTGTGTTTAAATAATAAGGCAAAAATTTCAAATATGGTATAAACTTAAATCAATGGTTTCAAGTTTGTAATTTTTTCATAATAAGTAGGTAATAAGTATCTGTATAGTTATAATGTAATTCTCATTTATGAATTTTTCTCTAATGTCGTATTTATGTTTCATTTTAAATTAGGTACCTAATCAAATTATTACATATATCCGCAGAATTGTTAAAATATGTTTCCTTCATTTTCTTTTCTATTAGAATTGAGAAGGTACCCACCGAACCTGTAGAGAAAAGGTAGATATACACAAAAATGCCCCAATTTGTACCTATTTTAAAAAAATTTGAATAATAACACAAATAATGGTTTGAGTAAATTTTGAGACTTCGAGGTTCAAAGAGTGTAAGTACTTGGGATTTGATTTTTTGAACACAAATTTGACGTCGGTTTTTCCATTTGGCCATTTCTTCACTTCAAAATCGGTAAATTGAAATGTATGTGCTATCACTCCAGTTTACCTGACTTTTAATACCTATTTTAAACTCCGTTTCAAGCTCTACTACTCATCAAGTTTTGCTCCAGTCGGCTGAAAAAGTGAAAAACGCTGTCTTCTAAACCCCATAGAGCTCAAAAATTATAGGTAGATGTTTGTAATGATTACAATCTGGTCCTTTCAATTCCTTATAATACAACCATGTTCAAGTTCATAGTCATATTGAAAAAATTACATTTTCCCACGGACGTCGTCCGTGCATTTTCCAAGGTTACTCCTTCCTGGAAATGGAGGGAAATGTCATTAAAAAAATTCCAAAGATTATTTTTTAAAATTGAACCGTAAAATGTCATTAAATGTGCACATTTTTTATTTATCGATTTTTAAAATTTTTTCAAAAAATTGTGGCTTCAACAATGCAGTCATGGCATGATTTCTCACCTGACAAGAGAACCAATTGAGTACATAAGAGTACCTAGAAATTATTTAAGAGAGGGGACTTTTTCATATTTTGTAGAATCACTAAAAAAATCGAAAAAAGTCTCTACCTGATTTAGAAAAAGAAAAAACGTATTAGGCAATGTTTTCGAAAATGTTGGGAGGGGGGAAGGTCGGTGGAAATTTGCCAATGATGATTTTTTTTTGTTAAAATATTCATAAACAATATCGTTTTGATAAAAATTTTCTCATAAATAATTTTTGTAGTTTTTGACACTATGTTTGGTAAAATTTTTCTAATTTTTTTGAATGGTCGGTGTTAAAAGCAATTGAAACATAGTAGGGGTTGAGTCGGATGGCGAAATTTTTTCCAAGTTTTTTTTCTGAGGTTTCGATACACCCAACTTTCTATAAAATTTAACAAAGTGATTAACGCTAGTGTTAAATGTTTACCTAAGTAACCCCTTCGGTTCTGGAACTGAACAAAAATGATCGGAATTTGCTGCGTACTTAAGTACGTAGCTAGCTAGCTACCCAGGGAAAAATCGTCAGGCCTGAGCAGGCCAGAAAAATGGCCGCGATTGAGCAGGTATGATCATATCTGATCAGGTATGATCAGGCATGTGCAGGTCAATAAAATAAAGGTTTTCGAATATATTTTCATGTGCCGTCATGAATGACCAGGTATGGCCAGGTATGATCATGCCTGATCAGGCTTGATCAGGCATGATCATGAAAAAGCCAAATTTTATTCACGCATAATTTTTCCTAAAATTTGGCTTTTTCATGATCATGCCTGATAAAGCCTGATCAAGCCTGATCATACCTGGCCATATCTGGTCATTCATGACGGCACATGAAAATATATTCGAAAACCTTTATTTTATTGACCTGCTCATGCCTGATCATATCTGATCAGATATGATCATACCTGCTCAATCGCGGCCATTTTTCTGGCCTGCTCAGGCCTGACGATTTTTCCCTGGGTACGTACTACTCATTTTCTGATTTTTTGAAAAAAATTATTTCATTTTAACATTAATTATTAGGTATCCTCTTTAATAATTTTGAAATTAGGCAGATCATTAGTTGGGTCAAGAAATAAAGAGTTGGTCCGAGTTTGTAATACATTTTTTTTTTCGTAGCAACTAAAATTTTAAGAAATTGGTAGCATTTCTGCAAGTCGAGAATCAGTAAGTAAGTATGTATAGGTACCTACTTGAATGAATCTTTCTCAACGAGAATTAACGAAAACTAATGCGACGAATTTAAGCGCACAATTGGTGAAATTTTGTTACGTCCCCATGTTAATTAAATTTAGATGTTCTTTTTAACGTGCTTTCGCGAAGCTGACATAATGTTTGAATTCGAGAGAACGTGAATAACTCGACGTTAAATTGCGATTGGTACCGATCCAGCTACCTGACACAAAGACAACACAGGTCGTCACGATTTTTGTGTCTGGGTTCCGTTGCCAAATTTTGGTTGCATTTATGTAACTAATGAAGGAAAAAATAATTTTTTTGACCAGTTTGCTTTTGGTGGCCGGGGGGGGGGGTCGAAAAATGAGGGTTTTCGAAAACAATAAACAAGAGCTGGAAAAAAAATTTCAACAAATTTTTTTGGTTTAATTTTATAGGAAATTTTACGACAAATCGAATGGAACAAGCCACAGACCTCTATCTCATTTAGAAAAAAAGTTACAGCTTAAACTTTCCAACATTTTGTGAAAAAATCTCATGTTTTGTGCCTTGCTTACCAAAAAGTGACATTTCTGAGCAAACTAAGCGTTCTACGACAAAAATGATAAGAACCAAAGTTGTAGAGAATGAATCTTCTTATCTGATTAAAGCGGTTAGACTTTGCTGGGAGGCATAGTTTTTAAGATAATTTCGAGTAAAGTTGAACATTAGTAACTTTTGATAGCCAAAAATTGATTTTAATTTTTTTTCTTAATTTCTTCCACTGATGTTCAACTTTACTCAAAAATATTATAAAAATTGTGCCTTCCAGAAAAATCTAATTACTTCTACCAGATAGGAAATTTTATTCTCTACAAGTTTGGTTCTTATTATTTTTGTCGTAAGACGCTTAGTTTGCTCAGAAATGTCACTTTTCGGTAGGCAAGACGCAAAAAAATGAGATTTCTTCACAGAATTTAGGAAAGTTTAAGCTGTAACTGTAACTTTTTTTTCTAAATGAGATAGAGGTCTGCTGTCTGTTCCATTCGATTCTCTGTAAAATTTCCTATAAATCCAAGCCATAAAAAAATTTCATTTTTTTTTCTCAAGCTCGTGTTCATTATGTTCTCAAAAACCGTATTTTTCGCCCCTCCACCCCTAAGCATATTTTGAAAACCACGAATGAGTACGTTGGTGTATTTTGATGCCTAGAATCAGAATTTACCTAGGCATTAGAACTGAAACACAGAGCAAGAAAATTTTTTGTCGACTAGTGTAAATTATAAACCACCGTACGAAACAAAAAGCCACAAAAAAACTGCGACGATAAAAAGTACAAAAAAATTTATTTGCACTCGCCTTTATATAAAACAATAATATAAAAAAATGGAATACAACAATATTTAAAATAAGTACACAAAAAAATAATAAGTTAATTAAAAATAAAATAAAAGTAAAATGTTGTCATCTTTGTAATCTGATGAAATTTTTTCAATAATTCGGTCTCATCTTCTTAACACAACCATATTTTTGGGAAAAAATTATAAATATTTATTAGCTTGAAAATTGTAAACTATTCAGACTTTTCTTTTTCATTTGGTTCTACGAAGGGCACTTCTGGTATGTGATGACCTCCATCTCCGTACTTGGCCATCGTTTTTTGCACCAATTCTTTGGAAGGAGTTTTCATATCGTAAGCCCATCCGATCTTGGCGAATAAATCTAACCACATTGTAGTGATGTTGAATTTATAATCGCCTAATTCGGCCGCTTTATAATCCCAAGGAAAAACATGATGATAGTTATGCCAGCCCTCGCCCATTGCTACAATAGCTACGCCGATATTTTCAGCCGGCATGATTCGTCTGCGAGAAAAATTTAAAGCAAATTAGTCGGAATTTCAAGTATCGATTATTATTCGGCAGAAAAAAGAGACTACTTAAAGACAAGAGTAATTTTTTTCCCTCTTTCAATTTGTCGTTATGTAATTTTTATTTACGTTTGTTGTATGCCGATTATCGTTGCGAATTTTCACGTCCTTGTCGAGTATTTATTCTATTAATGCTGACGTTCAATTTAAAGAATACTTATAAATTTTTTTCTTTTTCAATTGTCCAATAGGTAGGTATTTTCGACGAAATGTTTTCTGTTTATTTTAACTTTTTAATATATGCAAGCACGTAGACTTCTTTTCAAATAGGCAGATGACTTGCGGTATTCTAAATGTACTCGGTACCTGGTGCCTACGTACAACACGATCAACTTGATACGTACTTATCGTATGGTTTTTGTCCCCATATATGAGCTACACTATTGACGGACCAAGTAAAATTCAAATTCAATACGTAACGAACGAAGGCCTGCGAAGCGATGGCATATTTCCACGATTCATTCCATCCATACACTGGAACTAGTACTGGAATAATGAAGCAACATAGCAACTTGAAATATATGAAATACCTGGAAATACATTAAACATTTTTATAGGTGAATTAGTTTTTGGAAATATTCTACCATCGAGAATACCTATGGAAAATTTATAAGTACTTAAAATAATTTTTTCTCCATTTTTCAATTATAAATAGGTAAAAAAATTCAAGAGGTAGGAACTTTATGAGTATTATGGCATTTGGCTTACTTGGTATGGAAAGCTAATAAAGGATCTCCGGTGATATCAGTCATATCAACTAGTCTTCCTTTTCGAACAACTTCAGGATGTTTCTTCTGCATAAGCCATCCGACGTGTGAAAAGAAAAATCCACGTTTTGAATTGTGAGGATCTGCATCAGTTTCGCTAAATTTATGATGAACTCTGTGATCTCTAACCCAATCGAAAATTGAATTCTGGAATAAATTAATAATAATGTTAGGCAAAGTTTTGCAAAATTTCCTTACTAAATAACTGAATTGTGGTAATTTGTAGGTACCTGACCAGCGGTTGAATAGCAAAATAATAAAATTAATTGCAACGGTAATTTGGCTTTGTATGAACGATGGGACCATAATCTATGAGCTCCACCTGTGATTCCGAAACCTCCGATACCTCCTACGATGAATCCTGCGGAAGAAAAATTGGAATTATTTTCATAATTGTATGGTATTTTTTTATCCTTACAAAAATGATTCGATGCAGGGATTTTGACGTTGTGAGCATTGGGAACTGTAAGTCAGATATTTTTGCCATGAGTGAATCCGTTCAAGGGGAGGGGAATTCGACTTACACGTGAAATTTTCATTTTAGTTGAAAAATCATAAAATTTGCAAAAAAAATTATATTTTGAATAAAATGGTTTTTTTTTGGAAAATCGCATTATTGTCGAAAAAATTTGAAAACATCCCATGAATCGGAAATTTTGTGATTTTTTTACCCCTCCCATTCTCTCACAAAGAAGCAAATTTTTTTTGTTTAAAACGGTTTCTTGACCAATATATTTTTTTTTTTTTCATTTTTTAGACATAATTTGGGAAGGAAGGAATTTTGAAAAATTGTCATGATGAGTTTGTTAAAAGAGGATAGAATTACTGGGTGACTTAAAATTTCCGGAACGCGAAAATTGCTTCGTACAAAAAATAATAAGGTTCAACGAATAATGAAAACCCATTCACGACATAGCTGAAGTTCCATTCCCTTTAAAAAATATGAACTCATCCCTTATTGATAACGAATTTTTGAAAAAGTTTAGACTTCTTTCGATTTTTGTCTTACTTTACAAAAAAAAATCTCAAAACCCAAAATTTTAAAAATTGAGATATTTAAAAACTAACAGTTGCATAATTATGATAGAGTTTTGGATAAGGATCAAAAATCATTGCATGAAAATTTTGCCTAATCAAAAATTTGAAGGGGCAAAAATTTACAAAAAAAAACAAGTTTTCGTGAAATTGGCAACACAGTTTCCCCCACTCAACCATTTTCAGATTTTAAGTACAGCGTTAACGTTGTCCCTTGCCGACCTACATGTAGGCAACCCTTCGTTCAGATCAACACAAGACAATGTGGAGCGATTCCTCTCTAATTTACGAAAAAGACGTTGCGTTCCGGAATTTTTGGTCACCCTGTAGCTTTCGAATAAAGTTTTGAGAGCAGAGGTTCGAGTAAAGGGTATATTCTTGAAAAGCAATTCTTCGTTAACAGTGGGTGAATAAACATACCAGATTTTTTTTTTAAATATTGGAATTATCCTTTCCTTCGCCCTATACATATGAAATGAACTTTTTAAAATTTGAATGACCTCCCCATATGGAATGACCTAACTCTCCCCTGTGAAAAATTGGAATAACACCCAAAAAATAGGCCTTTTGGAGATATTAGTAAGGCCATTTGGGAAGATTGGAGGAACCGCTTCTTGTAAGCTTAGGTAATTATCACCGCACCTCTATTCAAGAATCATTGCATTTTTATTACGGAAAGGTCCCTATGGTTAGAAAGCAACTCTTCGAGAAAACATTTTCACAATTTAAGATTGGACAAGAACAAAAAATACTCCTCTTATTTTATACTCTATCAATAAAATAAATAAATAAATAAATAATAAGCAAGTAAAATTCCCGAAATCGAGTCCTCATTCCTTATTAGGGACTGTGGGAAATCGAAAGAAAAAACACCAAATCATGAGGACCAAAGTAGGATATGTGATCCTCACGACATTCAACGTTGGCCATTCAACATTAGACTTCATACATCCAACATTCAACTTCAATTTTTGCTTAAAAATTTAATTTTTTCTTCTCTTCGGGAACAAACTCAGACAATCTTATCAAATACGTCATTTTTTCCAGTTTTCAGAGACAGCGGAACGAAATTTTTTTCGTCAAAAAATGAGAACTAAGGCTCCAACAAATTGTCTTACGTAGAAATTTTGAGATCATTCAGAAAGACAATATTTTTTAAAAATGGACTGAAATATTGTAAGAAGAAAGATTTATGTTCAAGTCCCCTCAGCAAGGCGATATTTTTCAGAATCATGCAAACGATTTTACTGCAGTCGGTCTAAATCAATTTTTTGAGAAGTTTTATAGAGATTATTTTCCAAATGAATCCTAAAAACCATATTGAATTTACCGCAGCGTAAAAAAAATCGACTAAGTTGATTTAATAGCGATCGAACCTTCATTTGGCTTCCGAAAATACATTCCAAAATATTTTTACTCTACTTTAATATTTTGAGGTGCAAAAAATCAAATATTTTAAGGAAGCAATTTTAAGTGCATATGTGAGCCTGGACATATGTAGAAACCACCCTCAAAAGTCAAAAATTGGTTTTTAAGATGAGGTTCCCCCTTGATTTCACTCCAGCTGAAATGCTCAAAATCAGTGTACCTCAAAAACCAATTTTTGACCTCTTAAGGTGGTTTCTATATTCGGGCTCACTATGCTCACTATGCTCAAAATTTTACAAATTCTTCAAGATTCAGCAACGTATGACGAAAATTTCCCAAGTTTCATCAAATAAAATAAGAAAACGAGCATTAAACATTAGTTCAATCGATTCGTCAAAAATTTTCAACTTGCGATTTCTTGTTGGTTGTTTTTTTCGCGTAAGTAAAATTAAATGTTAATGAAAAAAAATTCAAATCGGAAGTAGATTTTAAAAATTAAAGTATTTTATCATTCTACCTCATAAATTTCACCATCTTGTATCCCCATCCCATAATTTTTCTTCCTACAGCACCAGGGAGGGGGTAAATGTCGAATAGTCGAATTAATTTCTATCAAATTTTTCTGAAAATCTCGAGCAAAAAAACAGAGGATTGATTTTAATTTTCCCAATTTTTCTTCCCCTCTTCAAAAAAATTAATTCCATAAGCCGTTTATCTATTTGAGCGAATAGAGGTCAAAGATGGTAAAAAACTTCCAAAATTGGAGCTCCTCCTGCTTTCTTTTCTTCTTTCCTCCCATCCCCAATTTTTCCACTTTAATTTTTTTTCAGGATCAGGACAAGAATCACAAAAAATTTAGATTTCCTTACCCCCACCCCATCTGAGTTACAGGGTGGTATATGCTCTAAATTCAAATGATTTTTCCCTCCATCTTTGGAGAGGATGTGCCAAAAATGTTGAAATATCATGTACTTCATTATGTACATAAAATTTTGAGAGTGAAAAATTTTGAAGAAAAAACATTCAAAATTTTAAAAGCTGAATGTCAGTTGCTGGAAAGGATTGATACCTTCATATCTCCTTCACGCCAGTTTTACTTACGTCTCTGACCAAAATTTTAGTTTTTTTACGTGTATGATTCGACCACATTTAAGTAAATATAATTAATAAAAATATTGCAAACTTTAAACAAAATTTCAAAAAAAGATTCTCCTTCTCAGCCAACGTTTTTCCTCAGTGAATTCGGATACCTTGCATCAATAAAAAATTGAAATGGGTGGGATATTTTTTCAATGTCAAAATAGCGTATCTATGCCATAATTTAAGTATATCTACGTGCTGCTAAAAGTTGATATTTTTCATCTCAAGCTTACCCCAAGTAATGGTCAAAAGCTTGATACGAAACAGGTAAGCGAAAAACGCATATGTTGCGAGCATATGAAAAAGTATGATTAATATGACATTTGACCATATAATAGGCTGCCTCTTAGATTCTGTTTTTTCTTCATCGTGTTTACTTTTAGTTGACACTAGCCCACTGACTTCCAAGAAATTTAATTCCGAATCTTCGGGTTTGGCATTCATTATAACACTTTCGCTATTATTTGGCGGCATTATAAGTCTGAAAAAAAAACAAAAAAACGAAATTTAACGTAGGTAAATGTACCCAAGGTACGATTGAGTGTACCTATACCTACGAGTCAGAGGAATAATTAGCGTCTATACCGTGAAATATTATTAACGATATGTAGCTAAAAAAACCTTCAAATATACGTTATAGTGATTACGATTTCGTTTTTAACTATGAATATTATGTTATATTTTAGACTGGTGTGAGTCAGATTGGAATTTGAGTTGTGATAATTTCAATTTACTCAGAATAGGTTTCAAATTAAGAATATCCTAATAACGTATTCCTTCAAATTGAAGATATGCAACATTAACAGCTACTTTCTTACATCCGCGCGCTATAATTCCTGTTAAAATTGATTTTATGATTGATTCTTATTCTTGACACTAAAACAAAGAAATTAAGCTCGTATGCCCTTTTCCCCCTCCCCCTTTCCCCAGGGGTCACCTCACAATATTTCAAAGGCGTATATCGCCAAATCTATGAGTCGTAATGAAAAAATTTTCCAACAAAAGTTGTTCTTCAGCACCTAATCTACATTTTCATTTCTTATCAAAATCCGTTTTGGAGCAACTCCTGCCTCCCAAATTTGGGAATTAAACATGTTTTAAAAAAACTTTAAAATCAAGTTTTCTTCAATTTCAATGAAAAATTTCGGAGATACGGAAAAATTTGTGATCACCAAAAGTATTCAGAATTGAATTTCTTTTCCAATAAGCTATATTACGACCATTTTCACTAACTTTTTCCGACAGGGTGGACTCTCCCCCATTACCATTATCACAAAAGTTGGACCCACGAACAAAATTTGCCCCAAAGTAAATTCCGATAGTAAATTAAATTGCACATTAGATATTATCGAAGAACAAAAATCATTCAATTTTTTCGTGAGTCCAACTTTTGAGATGGGGGGGGGGGAATCCACCCTGTCAGGAAAAATTGGTGAAAATGGTCGTGATATAGCTTATTGGAAAGGAAATTAAATTCTGAATTATTATGGTGATTACAAATTTTTCCGTATCTCCGATCTCCGAAACTTTTCGTTGAAAATTAAGAAAACGTGATTTTAAAGTTTTTTCAAAACATGTTTAATTCCCAAATTTGGGGAACAGGAGTTGCTCCAAAACGGATTTTGATAAGAAATGAAAATGTAAATTAGGTGCTGTAGAACACAAGACGTTTAACCCTGGAACTCGAATACCTTCGTCACGTCATTTTTAAACAGTTATGAATTTTACAAGTGAAATTTTTTATTATTCACGCAATTACAAAAATAAAAAGGACGGAACACTAAAAAATTTTACGTGTACTATGAAAAATCACGCGTCAACAATTTTACTTTTCACAGTTATGAATTTTCTGAAGAAGTTTTCCAAATTTTTTTCTCAACTGAAATTTTTTCTGATGTTAGGTATTTTTTCACGACCTAATTTTTTCTCATAATTTTCTCAACTGAAATTTTTCTGACGTAATTTTCTCCATTGAAATTTTTGTCTGAAAATTTCTGATTGGATGACGTCATAAAAATTTTGAGGAATAAAGTTCGAGTTGAAAAAGTACAGAGAAAAAAATTTGGACGTGGAAAAATTCTTTAGGAAAAAATTTCAGGAGCGAAAATTGTGAGAAAAACTTTTTTCATGGTGTCAATCTAACAGAAATCGTTATTTTCAAAAAATATGTAAGTTCAACGATGGAAAAATTCTTCAGAAAAAAATTTCAGTGGACAAAATTACGTCAGAAAAATTTCAGTTGAGAAAATTATGAAAAAAAATTAGGCCATGAAAAAATAAGTAGGTACCAAACATCAGAAAAAATTTCAGCTGAGAAAATTATGAGAAAAAAATTAGGTCGTGAAAAAATAAGTACTCAACATCAGAAAAAATGTTTAAAAATGACGTGAATATTCTGAACTTTGAAAAAAAAGTCGAAAATGACAATCAGAGGTATGAGCAGTGACGTCACGAAGGTATTCGAGTTCCAGGGTTGAACGTCTTGTCTGAGGAACAACTTTTGTTGGAAAATTTTTCCATTACGACCCATAGATTAGACGATATACGCCTTTGAAATATTGGGAGGTGGCCCCTGGGGAAAGAAGGGAGGGGAGGGCATACGAGCTTAATTTCTTTGTTTTAGTGTCAAAAACAAAAATCAATCATAAAATCAATTTTAACAGAAATTGCGCGCGAAAGCCTTTTTTTGTACGATTGAGACCTGACTATAGGTAGATGAAGAGAGGTACCCCAACCACCCCATATAATAACTCCGGAATAATTTTATGTCATAATTTTACCCCTTCATCACCTACCTTTGATTATTCGTATCCAGTGAATCGATCTCGTGAAACGAATTTCAAATACAAGCACAACTTTCACGAAATGAAAAATTAGAAAATATTGGTAACTCACGTCTGCAGCGATGAGAAACTATACCGAAGAATACGTTTTGAGATATCACCACCGATTAAATATTTACAGTTGTTATGATTTTAGGAAATAGAAATCATGTAACCTTCCCAAGTACATTTCCAGACCACCGTAAATGAATAAGTTAAGCACACTTAACCGCACTGTTTCCAGATTTCATGATTGTCATCATGACGCGTTTTATCCGAATGACTAAAAATTAAAATCTCAGATACGAATAATTAAAGATTTAAAAATAAATGTACCTTCGATTTGAGACATTGTGAATCAAACTGTTCCTATAAATTGTTAATCCGAGTGAATATTTTTCCACTGTTATTTGTTGCTGTAGTAGATATAAATATATAATGATACACGACAAGAAAGTCGTGTCGTTTGTCAAAACATACCATGAAAAGTATATGCCTAATACGATTACGTATATACAAGAACATGTAATACCACAGTTTATTATTTTACCTAATACATTTTCAGACTGATCAGCAAATTTATAATCATTCATAGCAAAACAAAAATTTTACCTACCTACTTATTTAGCTGATTGTTCTATTCGTGAAATGTACCTAACCTATATAAAATAACCGGACATTGAATGCATCTCATGAAAATACGTAAATCTATATCTTTGTAGGTAGGTACTTAAATTAAACCAGTAATTTGAAAAAAAGTAATCGATTTTTCTGTAAAAAATTCCATCTTTTGTAAAATGTGTTTTTAGGTTTGATTTCAATCAATTTTGAATTGTATTGACACAAACTGATTTAGTAGCTGATATAAGGATACTAAAAAGTCGAACCTTCCTGACCTTGGAACTCGTTTTTGATTTCCATCTTCACAAAAAATTACGTAACTTATGAAATATTACAGTTGCATGGTAATTATACCCATAAGTACAGTAGGTATTATTCTTATGCAGGCGAATATTCGAATTTGCACTTACGCATTTGTTCCGTACAATTGGATAGTTGGAGGGGATATTTAAGAAAATTTGCTTTTCACGTCAAAAAAACTCAGAAATTTTAATCTTGATTGTGAAATCATGTTTTCATTTTACGTCGAAGTTTAAAAATTTTGAGCGCTCGGAAACATTTTAAAGATTTTTTTCGCTTTCATTACTACCTATAGGAATTTGATGTCCAATGGTTGGTTTTTTCGTGGAAAAAATCATGTAGCTTCCTCCAATTAGAAATTATTACGCCTACGATTATAATGAAAAATTGGTGAGATAGATTACTTCAAAGAAAAGACCTCACAGAAAAAATTTGAGCTCTCAAGTAAAAAAAGGGTTGGAGCTAAGGGTCTTCAAAGAAGTGCTACTTTTGAAAAAAAAAACGCAAATTTTGACGCTTTTGAATAAAACCATCTGCAAAGTTCCTCTACTACCCCCTAAAAAATTTTATTTGCATTTAAACGCCTTCCTCGTCAACTAACTTTGAAATCACCTA
Organism: Pseudococcus viburni; assembly: GCA_033439095.1. Lineage (NCBI taxonomy): Eukaryota > Metazoa > Arthropoda > Insecta > Hemiptera > Pseudococcidae > Pseudococcus > Pseudococcus viburni. The sequence goes on from JAVBJF010000046.1 coordinate 624,955, forward strand.
TCATCACCTATTATCCTCAATTAGAGGGTTTAAAAATTACTAACTCCGAAATTGAATATTTCTAGATTTTTACCAAAATACAATTCATCTCTGTCGCCTCAAATTTAGATTAACATTTTTTTTGTCCCTAACCAGGGGGTAAATTCAAAGTAGAAGTTTGTTAAAAAGCTGAAAGTCGGTAGACGACTTTGAGTTGGGATACTTTCCTTGTAAAAGAAAATTCCAATGACATTTTTCAAAAACATTTCGTAACAAGGCCATTAACTGCGGACTTACATAATCATTAATAAAACTCGAGTTTTTTTAAAAAAACAGGCTAAAAAAGGTTTTGGTCATAAAAAAAATTAAAAACTGTCTATAATGGCCAATTTTGCGCCAGAAGCCGTCACGCACTCGAATACCTAAAAATATTTTTCAAATTGAAAATTTGAAAACTTTTGAAACTTCTTTTTTCATTTTTTGAGACATAGGTAATAATTTGTGTACCTAAGTAAGAAGAATGTAGAGAGGGGTATTTTTTTGAAAATGAACTAAATTCGGTTGAAAATGAAGAGGGGGGTGCCACCTGTAATATACAAATGTATATGAGAATGAAAATCAATGGAAAAGTTACAAAATAAAACTCAATTTTTTTTCAATTTGATCCCCTAACCCTATTTTAATTAAAATCGTTCAATTTTCAAAAAATCTCACCCCAGCAAATCATTGCTTTTCAAGAATTCAAAAAAATCAATAATTCTAATTTTTTAAATTTTTGCCTCCGTTTTAGGGTAGGTAGAGGCAGGGCTGGTAAGTCAGCCTTAAGCTTTAAGCTTTAAGCCGTTAAGCCGATGATTTTTTCAGAAATAAGCCTAAGCGTTAAGCCTAAGCTTTATTTTTAAAATTTTAAGTTTTAAGTTTAAGTTGAGTTTTATTTTTTTTTTGAGCTTAAAACTTAAATTTTTTACTCCATCTTTCCATTTTTTCAATTTTTTTAAACTAACTTTTTTCATCTCTTCCTAACCTTGAAATTTTTTCAAATTGGAATTATTCATTAATTGTTTGTAAAAAAATTTTCTCAATTTCTTTCCAACATAAAATTATTTCAAATTTTAGAATTTTTTCTCATTTTTTTCTCACCTTGAAATAAAACATTTTTTTCAAACTCAAATTATTTTCAGGCCTGAAATTTTTCTTGAAACATTTTTCTATATTTTTGAAATTTTTTCAATCTGAAATTTCCTTAGATATTTTATCAACTTGTTTTCCAAATGCTTTTCAATTCAAAATTTTTTCCAGTTTACAATTTGTTGACATTTTTTATAAATCTTACTTTTTCACCTACTTATCATTTTTTCATTCTCCAAAAAAAAATTCAATAAATGAGAAACAATTTCATGGTGTGACTAGGGTAGGTGGGCAACAGGAGGAAATATTTTACATAATACTTTTGAATTCCAGAATTCAGAGTAAGTAGGAAAAAATATTAGGATTGGATGCGAAAATTGAGTTAAAAAAATATTGGAAAGAAACTTTAAAACTTCAAAGTTTTGGGTTGAAAAAATTTTAAGATAAGAAATCGAGTTTGAAAAGTTTTAGAATTCAGAAACAATCTTGGATTTAAAAATATTTAAGGGAAAAATTTGGTTTGAAAACATTTCGTGAAGAAAATTTAGCAGCTTAAAAAAATTTTGAGAAAAAAACTTGAAATTATTTTTTTTCTTAGTTTTTAATTTAGCCCCCTCCCCCAGAAAAATTATAAAAAATGGATTTAAGCCTTAAGCGTTAAGCCGTAAGCCAATGATTTTTGGCCGTTCAGCTTTAAGTTTAAGTTAAAGTTTTAAAAAATTTGGCTCTAAGCTTTAAGCATAAGTTTAAGTATCATTTTTAAAAATTCATTTTAAGTTTTAAGCTTAAGTTTAAGTTTTATTGATTGGCTTACCAGCCCTGGGTAGAGGTACCAATTTAAAGTTTATCAAGTTTTATGCGAATACTCCTTTCAATTATATGATTGGAGCTTTTTTGTAGCAGTACTACCAGCTGCGATTTTATAAAAAATCATGTAAGTACAGTGTAATGTAGTTAGCAGCCCTGCCATGGAAAGTTTTCTCACCACTAAAAAAATTTTCAACTCAGTTTTAATGTGATATTGAGCGATCTGAATTGAGTAAAATTTAAGAAATTTTCTATTTTCTATTCCTTTTACAAAAGACAATTAGTACCTAACATCCATTTTCAAGGTAAATGGATCAAGGAAGTGTAGAAACTCGAATTGTCCATTCCAGGTACCTACCAGTGTATTGCCTCAAAAAATTCCCAAAAAATTAATGAAAATTAGTTTCATGACCAACACCATTTTGGCTTACTTTTCATTGAATAAGTAATTAAAATCTTGTAAAAATTGGGTTAGTTATAATGCAGTTAGCAGAACTACCATGTAAATTTTTGATAAATGTCATTAAATATTTTCTTGGCGATTAAAAAAAATTTTTGGCGAAGCAAAAATTGTGTTTTTTTCCAAAGTGCCATTACTTTTGGAACCCTTAGCTGGCCAAGGGGATAAAAATTTTCTGCAAAACCTCCACTAGAAGTAAATCACCCCACCAATTTTGGTTAAAATTCAAGGTAATATGTTTTTTTCGATTCACCTCCTTCCTCTTTTCTCGTGAACATCCCCTAATTTTGGATAATGTAATGAAGACGTTATAAATTATATCTCAGTATTTAATGCTAAACCAGGGGCGCGGTGAGGGCATATTTTTGATGAGCAACTCATCGTTGAAAAATTGGGAGGGCCTTATTAAATTGCCAAGAATGAAACTTTAATTAAAAAATAGATAGAAATTTCAATTTAAAAAAAAAAATAATAAAAATACGAGTATAACTTTACAAAAATTTATTTAAAAAGACCCCCCCTCCTATAGGCTATAATAAGACCGGACCCCCTCACCAAGAATAAATTTTTCAAAAAAATTCGCCCTCGCTTCGCTCGGGCCAACTTATCACACCAGTGTACCTGTAATTATTTAGTTACGCTTCAGGCTTTTCCCTAAACATTTTTTTTCTCAATTTTGAATTCAGTCCACAAAGTATACCAGCTCACGCCATTCCACCTCCCCTCCCCATGAAGTAGAAAATATCTTGTTAAATGCTCAATGAAGAGTACATAGCAATTTTTTGCAGTTTAATATGATTTTTTATAAAAAATTTCCTACTCTCTTAATTGGAATCAGACAAAAATTGAAGATTGACTGATTGAAATAGACAGAATTGAGTCACTGATTCAATTAGTGAATCTTCATTTCTGAATCAGTAATTTTTTCCTTAACTCCTGAAATGAATCAGTAAAATTTTTAATTTACTGACTGAATCAGTAATAATTATAATCAGTAAATAAAAAATTTTACTGATTCATTTTAGTAGTTAAGGAAAAAATTATAAATTCAAAAATGAAAATTCACAAATTGAATCAGTAAATTTTTCACTAATTTCTACAGTGACTCAATTTTGTCCATTTCATCAGTCAATTTTGACTGATTCAAATTAAGAGAGTAGAAACATGTGTATCAACTTGCTATCTTGCGTTTTGCTCGAAGAAAAAAACTGGAAACAGGCGCATCTTAATTACCTCTTCAAAAGAAAACAGTTAGAAATCGATCAGTCACACAGTCAGTCTTCCGCAATTCCCAATAAAAAATTCTCTTAATCCACCATTAAAAAAATCTAATTAAAAAATTAACATGTCAATACAATTTTCTACCGCCATATGAGTAGGAGTCGTGAAATAATAAAAATAAATAGGTACCTAGTAGGTACGTAAAAAACGAAAACCACCACGTATCGTATGTTGCGTAATCACAATTCTAAGATTTCCCCAACTGGTAAAACCAACGCAACGCAAAGGGAATCACACTCTCGTGAAATACACCTAACTAGGTATGCCTATTGGTTCACGATTCACTTTTATTGAATAAATCACATTTGCTCAGTGTACACTCATCATACGTTCTTCGCTCGTCTTCTAAACAAGTTTTTGCATATTTGATGAAGTTCCTGTATTACTTCCCATCTAACCACGAAATTTTTTAAATTTATCGGTAACAATGAAAAGCCACCGAGGACGGTAACTAGAACTAGAAGTACTTATGCAAAATTATAAACCGATATCGAATTTACGTAGATGCGAGTGGAAAAAAACATTGTTATGATGCAGCATCTCTCTTTGGTTAAATTTAACTCGTACTACTTGCAAAGAATGTCAGTGGAGTGGTTGGCTTTTAATTTGACTCATTTATTTGCATAAAAATTTTGAAGGTTGAAATGTTCGCTTGTGGTTTTTTAGGGGCAACTAAAATAATTGGTAGATTTTTATACCAACACAAATTTAATTGACACATATTTATACTTAAGGTATTAGGCACTTATACCTACTCAAATAAATTAATAAATTATGTAGGTACCGATTTCTTAAAAAACGGGAATTTTTATGTCTGTCCGGGATATTTGATTAATGATTAAATGGTAAATTGGATTAGTTGTTAGAAATCTATCATTCATAAATACTTTTTTTTCACGTTTGTAGGGAGAGAAGGAGAGAAGAACTCTATAGATACTCGAAATTTAAAATTTAATGAAGATTCAAAGACAAACATTGACATTCGAATTGGATCGAAAAAATAAAACACACCAAAAAAATTTGAGCTCTCTAGCCCAAAGGGGGAACTGTGTCACGGGTTCTCAAAACGATGTGAATTTTTTAAAAAGTTCAATTTTTGCCACTGTTGAGTAGTGCCACCTGTCTAGTATCTTGGTAACCCCTGAAAAGGTGCATTTTAAGTTTTTACATTTCTCTGACTCATTGACCAGGAAATTAGATACCATTTATTGTTCTTTTCCGGAAAATTAATTTTTTTTATATTATCAAATTCAAATCCCTTATTCAATCACAAGTTTGATCGTCAACATCCGTAACCCGAACTGCTGTACAATTTTGGTTTAAAATAAAAGTATATCGAAACTACGTCATAAAAAAAACATGTATCCAAAATTTCATAGGCCAAAATTCATTTCTCGAATTTTGTAAAAATTTGAAAACTCAAGATTAGGTACCTCATGACGTCATGACCCTGTAGCAATGAAAAATATGAAAATTTCATGTAATCATTGTAAAAATCTGGGATTCGGTTTATTCCCTTATTTTCGACCTTCCGAATCGATTGGAAGCATGTTTCTAGACGTTTTGGCGTCTCCAGAAATTTTTTTGCTTCTTTCAATTTTTGAAAAAGCTTATAAAAATGGTCCACGTGAACTTTAGCATCTGAAAACGTGAATTACCCATATTGACGAAACCTTCATTGTTGCGCCTACCGGTAGAGCAACTTTTTTTTTCGTTCACAAAGTACATTCAATGTTCAAAATAGCAGTTTACAATACCTACGTGTATGAATTTTCATTTTTGGTGTAATTTTTTCGAAGTTTGAATATTTTTTCAACTTCAAATGTTTCCAAAATTTTTCTCCCAGTTCAACATTCAAATTTTCACACAATTTTTTTTGAAGTGTAATTTTTTTCCAAGTTCCATTATTTTTGTCAACTTGAAGTTTTTCCAAAATTTGTCTCAGGTTTCAAGATCAAATTTTTCTCCAAGTTTGACATTCAAATTTTCACGCAATAAGTCTAAATCTAAACATTTTTTACATAATTTTTTCATAGTTTAAATATTTTTTCATCATTTTTTTCATCGCCAAATTTTTCAAACAATTTTCTCAAGTTTCAAGTGCAAATTTTTGTCCAAGTTTAACATTCAAATTTTCACACAATTTTTTAATGTGGGTATAAATTTTCTATCTTCTTTCAAGTGCAAAATTTGAATTTTCTGTTTATTTTTTACTGTACTGAAAAAAGTTACACCTGTGACCTGAGTCCCTTTTCTCATACTCAGTTTTTCGACTTATAGGTTAATATTAGATTACAACTAAATATGCTTCAATTTATTCAACTATTCATGTCCCTAATTGTCTTCCAAATGTATGTACTTAGTTGACGTTCATTAAAATTTTACGATCTTGTCCAAAATTTTTCCCACATTAAACATTTATTTTACATTATTTTTTTTGATTTTTTTCAGATTCCAAGTGTTAATTTTTCCCTAGTTCAAGGATATTCTAAATTTTTTAATAACGATACCTATAAAATAATTAGTAGAAATGAATTAATACCTAATATTGAATTTAATTTTATTAATATCAAAGGTCTTCGCTCTTCGCTTGAAAAAAATGAAGAATATGTACTCTTAAACTGGTGGGAAAAATTAGTATCTAGAGATACTATCTACATATTTGGAATATGAACATAGGGTATAAAAAATTGAATTTGCAAAAAAATTGGTGAAATTTTAAGGGTAGAAAAATTGTGTGAAATTTGGAATGGGAGAATAATTTTGAACAGAGTTGGAAAATTTTTGAGAAAGTCAATCACACTTTGGAAGCAAGTGAAACAACTATACAAGAAAATTTGAAAGTTGAGGAAATTTTAGGGGTTGGACTTGTTAAAAGTGGAGGAAAATATTTAAAAAATTCAAACTTGAAAGAACAGAAGAAGTACGTAAAAAAATTTTAAATCGAAAAAGTTTTTAATTTGGAACTGAGATTTTTTGAATTTTCAATGTAGAAAAAATGATGTAAAAATATTTGAACTTAGAAGGAATTGTGTAAAAAGTAAAAACATCTCTCTCAATTCCTCATAAAGACGAAAACAGACAAACAGTCCATGTAGTGTAACATACCTATTACCAAAAAGAACGATAAATTTCTAGCTCACAAAAAAATTTCCTTTTGCTCCACCGGTACGCGCAACAATCAAGGTTTCGTCCCATATTGTTGATCTGTTTGATTGATCTAAACACAATTTTCCAACATATTGCAACCAAATTTTTATTTCAAAATTTGAATCTTAGAATTTTTTGGTAACTCCAAATCCATTCGGGAGATCAGTAACGAATTGTGAAAAATTGTGCATTAGTTAATCGATCAGTTAGGTCACCAATATAGGTATTATGTTTCCATAAATACTACAATTCATAGGGACCATTTTTAAAGGCTCTTTTTCAGAGCTGGAAAATTACAAATCTTTCTGAAGCTTCCACAAAGTTTCGAGATTGCTTCCAATCGATTCGGGAGTTTTAAAACAAGTTGTAAAAAAATTCAAGTTTTTCACATTGATTAGGTCAAATTTTCATTTTTTTTTACTTTTGTAGGGTCATGGGGTAAGTTTGAATTTTCAAAACATCACCAAAATCCGAGAACTGAACTTTGGCACCTGAAATGTTGAACAGGGGCTTGTTTTTATAATGTGCTTTCGATATGCCTATCTTTGTTTCGACCCAACATTTTACTGTCAGTCAAGATATCTGCTGTGTAGGAATAAAGTTTGATGAAATTTTTCAAAAAAAAAAAATTACAACGTATCTTCGGCGACCGAAAACATTTTTGGGTCAACTTTCAGACCGTTAAACGAGCAACTTGAATTTCGTAAAAATCGAGACGATATTTTCAAGGCTATAAAATTTGCGAATTTTTTCGACCCGACGACTGCATCAAGGACACATTCAGCTCAAATTTCGATAATAACGATTGCCATGTTCAAAGTACGTAAAATTCTAATTGAATTGCCATTAGAGAATATTTCAAGGTCGCTAAATTCGAATCTATTCGCTACCTATTTTTAAAGGCACTGACGATTTCGCACTCATTGGCCATTGTAAGTGTGAAAATACCATTTAGCCAAAGAACTGTCATTCTCCTTCATAAAATTATTTCGCTGAATACGTGTTCAAATTTTTATTATCATCTCATAATTAGATATGTATTATGTACTTACTTTAGTGTTGAAAAAAAAAAAGTATCGTGATTAAAATTAACACTTCTCACGTTTCAAAAAAAAAATCCCAACAGAATCAATAATTTTAATTAAAATATCAAATCATAGATTCAACTTTATTTTTGGCACTTGAATATTCCTAGTTCTATCTTTTAAAAAAGAATCAAATTTTTAGAAGTAGGTAAAAATTTTAGGTTTTTAAAAGTCGAATTAAGTATTTGGAACGTAAGAAAGAGACAATAACTTTTAACTCATTCCAAGGAAAAAATATCAGTATAAGATACAAAAAAAGAAACACACACAACGAGGAACAATTATTTCTCGTTTATTTTACAGCAATTTTTTTCTTTTTTATTTCAACTTCAACTTTTCAACAATTTAAAATTTTCATAATGCTTTTATTAGGGGAAAACTCCATAAGTCGCTTCAGACAAACAGGTATTTTTCTTATCTTTGACGTCGTAGTCCTTTTTAAATAATATAAAATTGCCGATAATTCATCAATAAAATTCAATAAGTACCTAGGTACTTAATCGTTATCTCAAAAGAAAAAAACATTATTGGTACCTAAATGATTCAACAAAAATGTAGGTACCTATTATACCTATCCATTGCCTACATGTTCTTTCATAGTACACACACATCAAATTCCTTACTCGCATGTAAGACTCTATATTTACACAGAAACTGCTTGCAACTTTCGCCATTAATGAACACTATCCTTTATTGATTTATCATTATGACAAAATATTATTTGCCTTCCGCTATGGACAAATGGCCACGGGCTCGAACTTATGTAAACTGTTGAACGATTCGGCAATGCTAACACATGATCTTAATTTTATCACAAACAAAACGCCGCCATCTTTGGTGCAGTTAAAATATAGTTACGTAAGCGTCGTATAACCAAGTATACAGGTATATTATTGTTAGATAGTCGATGGTCGTTGTGTATTATATGTATTGTTCGTAATGTAATTTTAAAACGTTTAACTCTTTTTTTTCAGGTACATGGTTTTCATTCACATGTTAGCAGATGTCAAAGGAGATCTAATTTCAGATGAAGAAATTCTTATTTGGTAGGTACCTAACTGGATATATCCTATTTTAAAATTTTTTGTGTAAATGAATGAAGAAGTACCTATATGAATACTTTCATTGATAATTTACGTAAAATTTGCAAATTAAGGATCATTGGAATAATTTCACTCGATAGGAAGCAAAAAAAAATCATCACGTGGCCAAAAGGAGCAAAATTGAACCAAGGAGGAGGAGGCACCGAAATGAAAATTTTCGAAAAGAGCATGTGTTGAAATTTTTTTGCATTGGACTTGCACGTTTTGGAAAATTAACATTTGCTATTTGCATTGGGACAGTTTTTGGTACTGATTTAAAAAATCAAAAGTGGAACTAGCTCCGCTTCAGAAATTTTTTTCATTCATTTTTTACTTAGTCGATTTGGAAGTATATTTTTACTTGGTATTTTTTTAAATTTTATTTATTATAATTTTTTACTGGAATTTTTTCAATTAATTATCGAAAATCGGTGAAAAAATGTATTTCGAGACTTCATAAAAATAATCGCAAAAACAGAATTGGGATGCCTAATTACCTACCTATTTTAATTTGCCGGATTCGATTCCAGTATTGGTGCCTATTTCGTTCTACATAAAATGTTAAAATTTTAATGAAAGCTTCAACAGAGTAAATTGTGTGAATTGGCTTAAGAAGCGTTTCGAACTCCCTCACCCAATCGATTTTTCTAGATAGAAAATACCTATTCTTGACTCGAAATGAAATTCTCCCTCCTCTTTGGAAAGATATTATAATGACCTTGAAAAAATGAGTTTTTTTATGCTTGGTACGTCATCTCAGGCATTTTTCAGTCAATTGGAGCGAAACTTGTTGGAAGCATAGAATATTTATTGTAAACTTCCGCAAATTTTTTCAGATCTCAAAAATTAGCTTGAAACGACGTTTGAAAATTTCCAAAGTCTGTAAAAATGACAGTTACGACTGTGAAAAATGAAAAAATGTCACATGTGTTTTAAATAACACGTTCCATACCCACTTGAATTTTTTCAGATTTTTTGGAGAGGTGGCACATATAAAAAATCTTTAAAAACAACTTTTCATTAAATTTTTACCAAATTTGAAGACAGTGTTCAGCAGGTCGAATTACCCCTTTGTACTCTATTTAGGCAATATTTTTACTCAAAGTCTCAAAATTCGTATTTTTCGCTGATTTTTAATGACTGATCGGAAAATATTAATGGAAAAACTGAATTTTGAGGATTTAATCTTAATAATTACGAAAATATTATTCATCTGGATATTTTGTCTTGCTGAAAACGAATTTGACGTTTGATTATTCATTGGGCCATTTTTTCGACATTGACGCTCAAAATTTGAAAAAATGAATTTCTATGGAAATGGTTGCTCAAATAATACCTACATGAAGGGGTAATTTGACTAGCTAAGCACGAATCTGACGTTGATTTTTCCATTTAGTCCGTTCTTCTCTTTAAGTTCTTCGTCTAAAAGTCTGAATCGAGTGGGATAATTAAGGAAATTACTTGAGACAAAAAATTCGCATTTCGTAACTCAAAATCAGCCAGAAATGTACATTTTTCCGATTAAGAAATTTTCTTGCCAAATTTCGCAGATGCGCCCAAAGTAGGTACTAGGACCCTATTTTGAGCAGTCACAGTACCCATGCAAGTGAAACAAACTTGAAATTTTTTCTCTGCGTCATTTTCCACTTTCTTAGGTTCAAATGGAACCAATAAGTTTACATTTTTCTCCTTTTAAAACTCGAGCATGATTTTTTTGAAATTCTTTCTCCAGAAAATTACAATATTTTTATACATTTTTAAAAACATTTTCTACTCGTGCTAACTCAAAAAATGATTACTTATATCAGAAAACCTAGCATGACTTGTAAAAATAGTCGTTTCCCAAGTAATACACACTATTTAGGTACCTAGACCTACCTATACTCACTTTTTTTGGTTCGGAAAATTTAAACGAACTTTTTCCTTTTAAGTTTACTTTAGATCATGGATATATTCAAATGTACTCATTTTGGAGATGAGGCAATAGAGACAAAATTTCACAACTTTTTATCAAAATGTCAATTTACTTAATATTTTTTTCAATTCTCCTCTTGTTTTTTCAACATTTTAAATCACTTTTTTCAGTTTTTTTCTCATTTTTTGAAATATTTTCTTTTTTTTTAAAAACAGATCCTACTTTATACCTTTTTATTTTTTTAATGCATTGTTTTCTATTTTTTTTATTTTTTCAACATTTTAAAATACGTTTCTCTTTTTTTCAAGTCCAGATCTAAAAAATCTATGTTTCTTATTTTTTCAACATTTTAAAATACCTTTCCTGTTTTTTTTTAAATTTTAAAATATTTTCTTTTTCTCAAGTCTAACATAGTATTTTTGTCTTTATATCTAACACATAATGTCATTATGTCTTGATCTGAAAACAGCCAACGTTTCGTTACGTTACACTTTTCAAATTTCACCCCTCAGCCCTAAAACATATCCATGTCAAAAATTAAAAATTTACAATATAAAGATGCATCAAGGTCACTGAAATTATCACTTACATCAGTAATTACTAATCAGTATATTCAAATTAGAAGCCCGAATGAGGAAATTTAAAAGTCAAAAAGAAGGTTCCAGATCAAAAAAATATTTTCGAGAATAAAAATGACGAACAGGATTTTTTCAACTATTTTTGATCGATTTTTATTTCAATATCGTTGACAGAGCACTTTTTCTACGGATGTTTTTCAAACCCAAAGACATTTTCGGAAACCAGAACATTGCACTTTCCGGAAATGTGCAATATTTCAATTCAACTCGTCGCAAAAAAGCCAAGATCGAGTGTGAACTTCCTTTATTGTCCGGAAAAATTCAAAATGAAATTTTCATCTTCAATGGCTATTTTTCCTTGCCAATTTTAAAACTTCAAAAATACAAGGTATTTCATTTTTATTGAATTTGCGAGGGAAAAAATTCTGACAAATTGAAATTTTACCAAAAAAACATTTATTATTTTTTTACATTTTTGATATGATTGATATTATTTTTACACGTCAAATTAGAATTTTCAAGTTTTTTCATTTCTATCAAGTTTGACAATTTTTTTAAATTTTGAGAATTTAATCAAATTACTGCAGAAATGTTTGAAAAAATTAAAAAACATGCCTTTAACTACAATTTTCCAAACATTCGATTATTAATTCTGATCAATTTTTTTCTTATCCAAATTTTTTAAATTTTCAATCATTTTCTCGAAAATTTGTCGTTTTTTCTAAGCTGTGAAACCTTTTTGGCATTAGGTGGAGAAAAATTGAAATTTAATAAATTTGTTTTTAGGTTCAATATTTTGTGGGGTCCTTACAAGCTTTCGGCCAGCATTCCGAAAAAAATCGACCCGCGAATATACTTTTTCATCCTTTCTCCCTCTTGAAAGCTCAAGCAAAACGATTCTGAATTATTATTTAAAACCCTACATAAGTAATTTTGTAGCAGTGGCGATAGAATCAGCCATACGAACAAACTCAACCAGATTAAACGGATTTCCGTGCCACCATATCAATTCAACATTTAATCTATTACCAATATTGTTATCAAAAAAACAAATATTGAGACAAATTTCAAGCCGTTTCAAAGCAACCGGTTCATTTTACAGTAAATAAAGGCAGAGTATATTAATTAAATGAATAATGATCGAAGGAATGTAGCATAGAAAGATTATGAAACAATCTACTTTCTTCATTTATGAATTCCCTGCGTTTACCAAGGTCATTATCACTAAACCTGTTTCGAAGATTCATCACCATGTGATTTTTGATGCACGTCGATACGAATTTTACTTAAACCTGTCATTTTATCGATTTTCACTTCAAAATTCGGAAATGCAGTTTGATTACTGGCTCGTTACCGAATCAATAACTTACCTACCTACACATTTATCAGCCTATAAAGAACGAAGTCAACTATTGTGATTTGTTAGCACATACGAAACGTGATTAGTTCATATTTAAACAATATGTTATCCCGCAGGGTCAAGGTGGCATAAATATTCGTATTAAAGCAGTCGTGGTAATAAAATCAACTTTGCTGCCAGGATATATTTTAATTATTGAAATTTTGATCGCAAGTTTTCAATATGTGGCCACCGAATGTATTTAAATAGGTACCTGAATTGTATAATACAAAGTGTAAAGTCATCCCGACTGAACCTATATTTGAAAATTTGCCAATTCAGTATTTTATATCTATTTAATACCCATGAAAACCGTTATAATTGGTGATTCGACATTTTCAATAAAGAAACGTCTTCATTTGCGGCAATAGTTGCAATAATTAAATTAAGAGGCGAAATGGGTCGGTTTATTGTAAATTTTTTTGAAAGGTTTTCGTGAGCGAGAAATAATACAGGTTCGTTTGAAATTGCGCAATAGGAACACTACCTAATTATGAATGAATACGAGATAATTAAATTCGTCGATGAAAAGTTAAGTCACCGAATTAATAATTTTAAAATATATATCTATCTAAAAATCTGCAATAAATTATTGTTTGATTTTGATTTTTTGAGATTAGTACAATATAATCTAATTACCTATTTATTAATTTAATTTCGGTCAATTTTTATTTCTCGATTAGGTACATTTTTAAAATCGAAATTTCATAAATTTTTGATTTTTAAAATTTAAAAATATTAAATTTGGAATTCGCAACACATCGAATTTTATTCTCATCTCTTATCACCAAATAAATTATATTTTCACAAATTTCATTCAAAAATAAAAGCCAAACTGTCCCAAAAAATTTATCTCACCAAAAAAATCAAATATCGAGAACCCACCCAAATAAATCCGCCATCGAAACCAATCACAATAAAAACTTCATTTCGAAATCAACTGCTGTTTAAAAAATGACACCTAATTTCGTCGATTAGAAACACCTCACCTAATTTAATTCGAAATCGACGAAAAAAACTCACTTCGATCGTCATCTCGTTGCATTAAATAACGAAAAAAATCACCCAATTAATAAGATTCATTGTACCCGGCTCGCTGAAAAATCCAAATAAATCAAAGTACGAAAATTTCCACGGAAAACTTACTTCAAATGTTGAAACTCTTAGCCGATGACAAACCGTGTATACACCTCGAAAAATCGAACCGATCACATAAAATTTGAAAAATTTTCGCGCTACGGTCACTTTAGGTACTTTGAACGAATGTATCTTAGCACCTCAATGGTAGTAAATAATCTTCAAAAGTGAGAGTGGATAGAACCTGCGAGTCGAACCGCGAGAAAAAATAATAGAAGATATAATATTCAATGATGCTCAAAATGAGCCAATGGTATTGACAAAATCTACAGTCGCCGAATTCTCGGCCGATTTGCAACGTTCGATACGTGTGAATTTTTTAACCGCACGTGCTCTTTAGGAAGTTACTTTATTATATATTAAACGTAAGGAAATTATGGCCAAAAAAAAACGTCATCTGGATTAGATTGGCCGTTTTGTAATACTGGTTTAATTTTACGGTTGTGACTATATCTCGGCGTGTTTTTTTCCTTTCAGTTATGCCTACTATGAGACGTACGTCTGAAAATTGAGGGAAACCCAGGGTTTAAAAATTTTGACGTGAGGTTTCTTTCCGAGTAATTCGTATAACAGTGAAAAGTCGTAATTAATTTAATTAGAAGCCTGTTTTTTGAGATTTTTTATCACAAAAAAATCAAATTTTATGGAAAATTAATTTTTTGGATTATTTAATCGAAGCAATTTAAGTATCATCGCTCTCGAAAAATTAATTTTTTAATTTTAGAAAAATTCATCCACCTCATTTACATGATAAAAATTCGTAGTTTTACTTAAATTCCAAAGTAGCTACTAAAACACGTGGAAAATTTCCACTCGATTTTTTACCATACTTTATCGATCTTCTAGATGCATCTTTTTTCGACGTTTGTGTATACCACCGTTAAGGTCACCCCAAAGTATGGAAAGAAAGTGCTACGTGACCAAATGCTGGTACAGAGTAGAACTAGTTCGTAAATCTAACTCGTCTTACACAATTCAATGCATTTTTGTTAACATAAATTAAAAGAGCATATAACTATCTGGGGCCATTAATAGACAGATGAACTCCTGCCCGATAGATATTTAATGACCGTTGCTCTGAGCCCTTTGATACCGCATCTAAGCCCATCGTAAGTATAGGATTCTACATTGTAGCGAAATTCTACTTGTTGTAGGCCTAATGAGAAACGACCATTAGGAAAAAAAACTTGCATATCGGGTAGATTTCCTTAGAATAAATTAATGGAAAATTTCTGAAAAATAATGCGAATTTCTGGTCGATTTTATCGAGTCGAACAATGAAACCGCCGAATTAGGAATTAACGTAACGAGGTGAAATTCCAATTCCGGATAATGTGCGAATGATTACGGGAATTCGAATCTTTTTTGCACTTTTCTGACGTTGAAGTTAGTGAAGTTGCCTAACTGAAATATCCACAATGAGTAATACGACGTGGTGCCAGGAGGAAATGAAAAATATTCGATTGAGAATAGGAGGTACGTATGCGATGTTGACGAATTTACTCGAGATTTTTAACGAGAAATTTTTATAGAATATCGAAATATTTTCAACGAATAGGTATTGGTTTAAAATTTAAGATATTTTAGGATATTTTTTCTACGTAAAAATTTTGATAACTCCTGAATTTAATGTAATTACAGCGGGCGTTAAGTCACGTAATAATTTTACTCTAGATACGTCAATGAATTAAGCGTAACTAAAACATCGTATAATAACATTTTTTCTACTTACACAATCAGCTATTGACTGTCACTTGTGCATTAAATAATAATATTAATAAGTCGCCGAGATTGGAAAATTTGTAAATTTTTTGATTGTAGTTAAGGGTATTGTATTTTTTATTTTTGTACTTTTTGAAATATTTTTATGTTTTGAAATTTTGAAAAATTTTAATTAAAAATTGAACGTGTCTCACAGCAAAAAGGACATATAGAAAAAAATGACGTTTTTGGGAAATCGCGATTGAAGTTTGAGCATACTTTTTTAAATACTAAATTAGGGAATTGAGCTGGGAAAAAAATTTTACCTTAGAATTTCATCTTTTTGCTACAAGAAAACAGCTCGCCCATCACCTGATATCTTTTCTATTTTTTTCTATATTGAAAACAAAAGGTTGAGTTGTATGTCCTATTTGTTGTGACAAAATTTCATTTCGACCCTTCTACGTTTGATGACTCCGGAAGTGAAAGGATATATCGCACTTTGAAAAATGTCAACTTTTTTTTTCATTTTCTTGGTTACAAAAAAATGCTAAAAATACATTTTGGACAAATTTTATTATTTTTTCAAATTTATGACAAAAAATTAACTGAAAAAACACTTCATTAAAATTTTAAAATTTTTGCAATCATCTGCAGGTACCGAAACTGCGAACTTCGCATTTTAAAAACGCCATAACTCTTCGAGGAAAATATATTGGAAGGTGGGAGAGGGCTCATTGGATAGAGAAAACTTCAGAGAATACGAATCGCTTGTCGCATCAAAAAGGACATGCCGAATTATGCTCTTTCTGTTGTGACACATTCAATTGCAGAAAGATCGTGTTGGGATTTTTACATTTCTCCCTCCCCCCGGAGAATGAAACTGACTTTTTTTGTGCTTTTCAAGTTTTGTTTCGCGGAAAGTTTTTATTTGATGGCCAAAGATAAGCTTGAGACGATTTTTTAAGACAAGGATAATGTCTTTTGACAAGGAGTCAACTAGGAATGCTGTACGTCACGTTGGATGTTCTATATCAATTGATCAATGTCATCGTAGATGAGTATTTAATGTAAGAAAAGAAATGCCCAAATTTTTCCAAGCCTGACAAAATTCCGATACCTATGTCAATATTTATAAAAAAAATTTCCATGCAAAATGTTAAAAATGAAATCATTCAAATTTTAAACCCCAAAATTTTTAATATACTTATACAAAAAATAATTTTTAATTTTCAAAATGGCTGGCAAGATAGGTATCCCAATCAGCAGTAAAATTTCCAGCTGAAAGGCTGAAACAAGAATATATCGAAAGTAGGTAAATTATAAAAGAACCCTCATTCAAAATTTCAGGTGCCTTAGTTCATTTTTCAAATTTGAGCGAATTTTTGAAATTTTAAAATTGCCTCATCACCCTGCAGAATTAGAAAATTTGATCTAATCAACGAAAAAAACTGAAATTCGATACATACCCTATTTTCGATCTTTCGAATTGATTGGAAGTGGTTTCGATCGAGACGTATTAGAGTTCTCAGAAAATTTCAAAGCTCGTAAAAATAGTTTATATGAAATTTAGCACATTAAAAAATCAGATTACCCTCATTGCTGATCTATTTGATCGATTGAAGAAAAATTTTCCAAAATTTGTACCTACCGATTCAAATCCATAATTTTTCACCTGCAAAATTTTTTGGCAAAGACTGAAAAATTCACCCACAACGTACGGATCGAGGTAAAAAGCAGAAAGTTGGTAGATATCTTATCTTCAACTTTCCTAATCGATTTAGAGCAATTTTAAGACCTTTCAGAGCCCAAAAAAATTTAAAACCTTTTTAGTATTAAAAAAAGCCCGTAAAATAAAAAACCGATTACCTATATTGGTGACCAATTTGATCGATTAAAATGCAATTTTTCAAAATTCGTAGCCACCTGTTCAAATCCATATTTTTTAGCAGTAAAAATTTTTAACGGAAATTGAAAAAATACGCTTTCAACGTACTCGTCGAAAAAAAATACTGAATGGTGGTGGTGGTAGATATCCTATTTTTTAACTTTTCGAATCGATTAAAAGCGGTTTCGAAAAGTTTCAGGAGCCTCCAAAAAAATTTGAAATTTTCTAGAAAACGAGCCTTATTTGATTTTGCTGTTATACTTTAGGTATTTTACTTATTAAAGCAGGTCAATATTGAGCCCATTCATTCTTAAATTTTTGATTTTTAGTGCAATTTCTCTTTCAATTTTATCCGACTTTTCAGAGATACGAGTACTTTGAAAAAACACACTGTTAAAATTTTACAAATTCTCTATGAAAAATTGGAGAAAAATCATTTGTGAAAATTTTTTTGAAATGGCCTTGAAATGGATACATTTTATTCAAAAAATTATCGACTGTTATTTTTTTCATTTCAGTAATTTCGGGGGAAAATATTACTTACTTACTTAGTTGAGCAAAGAAATTTTCTTTATTTTTGTAAAAAAAAGGTAAGGAGCAGCGGTGAAAACTCAACATGAATATGATTACCTCGAATAAAAAATCCACACTGAAACCAAATCAAGAAAAATGGCTTCAAAAATTATATTATTCGATTTTTTACAAAAATTGCTGATTGGACAACTGTAAAGGTTGAGATAGAAAGAATAAAGTTTTTATCAGGTTTTTTCGAGGTAAAGATACAGCTTCCTAACTAAGTCTCTCTTCAGCTACTTATTGAAAAAAAAAGTGCCAAAGAATCCGCCTTATTCATTATGTATTTTACTCTCTTTTTTGAGGATAATTAAGTATAAAAATTAAATATCTTCTCTCGTATCCGAAAAGTCGAATAATCAAGAGTTTATTTGGGTGGGAGAGATCGAACAACTCCCCACCTTAAGTACGTAGGTAGGCAGGTACAGTCTTACCATCGTCCAGAAAAAAGTAATGGTGAAAGTAGGTAGAGAAAAATCATTCTAGAAACATTAATGTAAGTACTTGTACTGAAGAAATGATCGCTGATCGTCATTTCAGTGTTGTGATTGCAGTAAACAAAGGAAAAGTTACCTCAAGGTTGTTAATAGTTGACTCGAATGACAGCATAGAACTGAGTCACCAAGGTATTGAAAGGGTTTCCCATGAAAGTGACGCTTATTAGAACGTATTGGAACTACCGAAAAAAATAATTAAGAGACTTATACCTTGTCGTTGTGATGGTCACATACCCCATACCTTACTGTGTGATGTTTTCTGTTTCCTTATCAACGTTTTACTTATTTTTTTCCTGCGCAACACGAAGAGAATTCAACATTGAAAAATGTTCGTGTTATATTTTTAAAAAGAGAATAAAATCAGTTGTCGAATATTATTAGGTAAGTAGGCACATACTTTTTGATTTTGTAAAATTTTCTTATTTTGGAAGTTATCGTGAAAAATATGAAAATAATGCAAATTTTAACTAACTCAAAAAATAAACGTATCACTCGAAAGCTAATTTCTTTTCTTTCATGAAAGGTTTAAAGAAAATTTAGTTAAATTATTTCCTTCCCAAGTTCTAAACAAAAAACTAAAACAATTCTGATTTAAAAAACACCAATTTATCAGGCATGTGGCATATGTGACCATTACAACAGTAAAATTTACGAAATGTTTTTAACGTGCCCCATTCTGATTGAGACAAAACTTCGATTTTCGGAAAGACAATTTCCTAAAAGCTCGCATCCGAATTTCAGCTGCCCAACTTGATACCTCCGTTTTTGGAGAATTTTTAAAAATTTAATAATCGAAAATTTTCAACAAAACAGTGATTTAAAAAAAAGTACTTTTGCCACATTTAAGAAAAATTGGATTTCTAACGAACATCGACCCCCTGAACCCAAACTTGACCATTTCTAGCCATTCTGGAGCCTCCAGCGCAATTTCGATTTTTTCCAGTATTTTTAAATTTTTCCAGAAAACACCCAAATTTATTAGGCGGGTAAAAATCGAGTTATCGGTTCCTTTCGACTATCTAGTTCAACGAAAAAATCTACCTTTGGCTCGATTTTCAGACGAACATCTCAAATGTATATTTTTTACTTGTTTTTAATTAAGAAAAAATTAAAAATAATTGAAGAAAATGAAGATCACGCTTTCCAGCCATTCTGGAGACTCTCTTTATTTTCTTCGAATGTTTTCAAATTTAAGAAAAGGTTATAATCAAAGTACGCGCTTCAGTAGCGTAACTGGACATCCCTTCTGGGGGGGGGGGGGGTCTGAGATACAGTGGCGTCGCGTCGGGAGCTTTTTTTGAGAGGGTAAACATTGGGTATGGAGATTTGGAATACCAGAAGGGGGGGTAAAAGGGAGCCTTTTTTCGCACTGTTGTCTCAAATAGATGATATAATTGTGATTATGATCATGCCAGAGCGAAGCGAGGGCCAAGCTTTGAAAAAATTTGGTTTTTAATGTCCAAAAAAAGACATTTATTCGCGTTTTAATGCTTTGAAAATCCCTACGTGATGTAATTTGGGAGGAGGAAGTACATTTGATATTTTGTACCCTGGTCGCGATTTCGGGAGTACAACGTACCTACTCCTCTAACTCCATTTTCCGACGCCACAGGTACATTTTTCAACGTTCAATTATCAGTTTTTATTACATAACAAAGAAAAGCAAAAGGGAGAGGGTCGTGAAAAATTGACATGAAAAGTTTTCTAACGTTGAATTCAAAAAATTGTTGTGAGAAAATGTTTCAAAAGTAGATAAATTGGGGTGATTTTGATTTTTAATGAAGTTAGGAAAGTAGCAAACTCAGCCCGAGCGAAGCAAGAGCAAAATTTTTTTGTAGAATATACGTTATTGCTATCGAAAAAATATGGTTTTAAGATCACAACTACTTTCGAATAAAAAATTCATTTTTGAAGGGCTTCTGGGGGGGTTGTCCCCCCCCGGTCTTTACGCCACTGACCCGCTTGAGGTGTCCACCTGAAAATCAAGTTATAGTTTGATTTTCTCGTTAAGTTATTTGGAAGCAACCGAGAACCCGATTTTCAACTATCCCAATTAATTTTGGTGTTCTTTGAAGAAATTCGAAAACATTGGGAAAAACCAAAATTACGTTGGAGCTCCTAGCACGATAGGAAATGGTCACATTTGGTTTTAGGCAGTTGATATTTTAGTACAGAAAATATAGAAAAATGTTTACTCGAACCATGGAATCGTTTGGGGAAAGCTGAATTTTACATTATTTATACACAATAGCTTACCAAACATACTCCTAAAAGTTGCATCCCCCCCACCTTGCCAGCTACCACCGCAAGAGGTCATT
Source organism: Pseudococcus viburni (assembly GCA_033439095.1). NCBI lineage: Eukaryota > Metazoa > Arthropoda > Insecta > Hemiptera > Pseudococcidae > Pseudococcus > Pseudococcus viburni. Next base: position 645,933 of record JAVBJF010000046.1, read on the forward strand.
AACCTTTGCGGATATACGTTTTTTGACTGTAGCGCCGATAGGAAAGGTCGGAGATGGAAAAGTGGTGAGATAAAAAATGTTTTACGTGAAATTTCCTATAAACTTGACCAGTTCAGTTGTTCTAAAAATTGTGACATTCGACTTACAGTGGGGTTAAACTTTTCAACTTTGGAAAAAAATTTCAAAAATTGGTAATTTCAGATGTAATTTCAAGTTAGGATGGGCTCAAAAATATGCTGTCAAAAGTTGCATTCACCAATTTGTGAGTCACCCCCACATGAGGACAATAACCTTAGTGTGTATGCATTTTTCAGCTGTAGTGCTAACATAAAGAGTGGGGGGCGGGAGTGGTGAAATGAAAATAGTTTTACGCGAATTTTCCATAAGCAGGGCTAGTTCACTGGTCCTCAAAATTGTGATTTTTCTCCTACAGAGGGGGGGGGGGGTAATCTTTTCAACTTTGGAAAAATTTGTAAACATCGCATCAGTAATTTCAAATAAAACTTCATGCTAGGAAGGGCTCAAACATAAATGCTGTAAAAAGTTGCATCCGGGAGCTTGTGACTGAAAGGCATTAATAGAATAACTACTATTGGAGCCTTATAAAAACCTCGAAAATAACGTGTAAAATTTCATATTTGATTCGATTAAAAACAATTGAAAATAAACGTCATCACACAAAAAAACCCACTCATTTTGGAGTGAACAATTTAAAAAAAAATTAACCACGAAAAATGGAACAGATACAAAATCACAGGCTAGTTTACCATTCAAATATGAAAAGATAGGATTAAAAATGTATTCCATGAAAGGTTTTCTGTCAATCTTACCTAAAAGTTGGTCATCTTACGTAATAGTCAGGTCTCAATCGTACATCCGTGCGCTATGATTGATTCTTGTTCTGGATACTAAAACAAAGAAATTAAGCTCGTATGCCCTTTTTATCCCCTCCCCCTTTCCCCAGGGTCCATCCCAACATTTAAAACGTGTATATCGCCTCATCTATGGGTCGTAATGAAAAAATTTTCAAACAAAAGTTGTTTCTTAGCACTTAATGTACATTTTTATTTCTCATAAAAATCCATTTTGGAGCAACTCCTGTCCCCCAAATTTGGAAACAAAATTTAGAGAAAACCTTAAAATCAGGGTTTCTTTGTTTTAAACGAATAGTTTGGGAGATACGACAAAATTTGTAATTACAAAAAGTATTCAGAATTGAATTTCCTTTCCAATGAGCTCTATCACGACCATTTACACCAACTTTTCCCGACAGAGTGGACCTCTCCCCCTTTCTCTTTTTCAAAAAAGTTGGACCCATGAACAAAATTTGCTACCAAAATGAATTCCGATAATAAATGAAATTATGCATTAAATATCGAAGAACAAATATCGTTCAACTTTTGTTTCGTTGGTCTAACTTTTAAGAGAAGGGGGAGGGAGAGAGATCCAACCCGTCAGGAAAAGTTTGTGAAAATGTTCGCGATAGAGCTCATTGAAAAGGAAATTCAATTCTGAATACTTTCTGTGGTTACAAATTTTTCTGTAAGTATCTCTGAAACTTTTCGCTTAAAATGAAGAAAACGTGATTTTGAAGTTTTCTGAAAAGGAACTGTTTTATTTTCAAATTTGGGAGGCAGGAGTTGCTGCAAAATGGATTTTGATAAGAAATGAAAATGTACATTAGGTGCTGAGGAACAACTTTTGTTGGAAAAATTTTTCATTGCGACCCATAGATAAGGCAATACACGCGTTTGAAATGTGGGGGGTGGACCCTGGGGAAAGGGAGAGGAGAGGGGATAAAAAGGCATACGGGCTTAATTTCTTTGTTTTAGTGTCCAGAACAAGAATCAATAATAAAATCAATTTTAACAGGAATTTTGGCGCGGAAGCCTTTTTCTGTACGATTGAGACCTGACTACAATATGATGGATCATGGATCATCTGTAGTAATTGGTCCCTTATCAAATTATCGTACAAGTTTAAGAGTGCAAGTTTTATAAGAATATTTCTGAGTCTGCCCTAGCATGAAGTTTTATTTGAAATTACCGATGTTAATAAATTTTTCCAAAGTTGAAACGCCCCCTCCCCCCCCCTCTGTAGGAGAAAAATCACAATCTTGAGGACAAGTGAACTAGCCTTGTTTATGGGAAATTCAACGTAAAACAATTTTTATTTCACCATTTTTCCCCTCAGGACCCTTTATTTTAGGACTATAGCTGAAAAACGGATACACGCTAGGGTTATTGACCTCATGCGGGGGACGGCCTACAAATTGGCGGACGCAACTTCTGACAGCATATTTTTGAACCCATCCTAACTTGAAATTACATCTGAAATGGCCAATTTTCAATTTTTTTCCAAAGTTGAAAAGTTTAACCCCACTGTAAGTCGAATGTCGCAATTTTAAGAATAACTGAACTGGCAAAGTTTATAGAAAATTTTACGTAGAAAATTTTTCATCTAATCATTTTTTCCTCTCCGACCCTTCCTATCGCCGCTACAGTCAAAAAACGTATATCCGCAAAGGTTATTGACCTCTTGCGGCGGTAGCTGGCAAGGTGGGGGGGGGCTGCAACTTTTAAGAATATGTTTGGTAGGCTATTGTGTATAAATAATGTTAAATTCAGCTTTCCCCAAACGATTCCGTGGTTCGAGTAAAAATTTTACTTTTCTGTATTATTAGGCAAATGAGGTTCATTATCGGCGACCTGTTCCCGAATGAAAATATTCCCAAAAAATATCATTTCTTTCAACAAATTTTCGACTTATAGGTATTCAATTTTTCCGACTAAAAATGCAATTTCACCATTTTAGGTGGGGGGGATAAGCTATCTCCAGTGTCTCCTATGTCCCTCTGTTTAATCCGGCTCTATACTAAGTTTTTTTTATTACTCAGCAAACAGTTCCAATAATTGCGACATTCTTACTTCTTTCCTCCTATCAGTTTAGATCCAATTCTTCACTGAAGTGATCCTTTTCACGACTGCTATTTCTCACATTCGAGATTAAGTAGGTACCTACACTTATCCAAGAGTCCGTTATCCTCAAACTATACGGTACGTTAAAATTTATACCTGCGAGTGAAAGCGAACACTGTATCTAGATGATTTGTTCATGCTGTATTATTTTATTCGATGAATGCTCCATCAAGTGTAAGTGTATTTCATTCGATAATGGCAATGGTCGATAATGTCGTATAAGAAATTAAACGAGCTGTATTCAATCGAACAGGGCAGAGAACTGCGATTTATTTAGTATTTGTGATTCAGTGTGTGGTAGAGAAGATATGGGTGTGTTGGTAATTGATACCTAGGCAGTAGGTAGGCACCTATAACGAAGGTCCTGTATACAGTCACGTTTCATTTGTCAAATTAACGTATTCACTAGGACACTATTAACATGTCCATGTCGTTCAACGCTCCTTCGGTGGTGTTTCGTAGTGTAATATTCGCTACCGTTATTATATAAACAAATCAGTTGGAAAATTAAACATCTAAAACCGACTCACTGAATTTGATAGGTACCTATACCTAATGTATGACTTGGGCATAAGGGTAGAGGAAAAACAATTTTCGATTTCAGCAATTTTCTGATATATACCTACCTAATATTATTTCAGTTGAAATTTTCCAGAAAATTTTTTAGCTCTCTGCTACGCCTGGGATGTGAACCAGAGTACCCAAAGTAGAGTCAGTTTTGAAAAAAAAAAAACAGCTGTTTTTCGAGTTTAAATTCGCAAAATTTCTATTATTTTTGAAATGTAATAGTACCTACTACACAGATGGGATTTGAGATGCCGAATCTCGTGATGTGTTTGATTTTACGATTGGAGTTCATCTGATTCCTTCGATTTTTTTTCTAAAAGTCGTAGGTATAGGTACCTATACTTTTTTCTCTTGAAATTCTAATTTTTATTTAGCATTATATGCTTGCCTATGAGACGCTTGATAAACATTAAAAAATATGAAAATATGCAATACATTACTAAAGCAAGAAACACAACATTACCCTCCAACCTTTACCTAGTGCCCACTTTGTCAACCGAAACGAAAACTGCGTACCTATTTGAAAGAAATTATACCATTTGGATTTGGATCAGCGAATCGCGAAAAACTAAGGCCAAATTTAAAATCAGAAACCCAAATTTCATTTTATAATACCACTTCAAGTTATTAGTTTACTACCCGAAATTGAAATTTTGGCCTAGTGTTAGGTATCCAAGTTCAAAATTTACAGTTTCATATTCTTTAATGTAGATTTTCCCTGAGTATTTTGTTTTGGCTGTTTCTTTGAACTTAGGTCCAAAAATCGCAAAAACCCATGCAGAAATGTTGTTTTAGCAGATTTTTGAAGTTTTGAGTGCTATATACGGAAAAAACCTTCAAATAAAGAAACTAACGTCGGATTCGTGTTTAGCGGGTCAAAATACCCCGATAAACACCCTTTTCGCGATCGTTTTGCGTAAAGTCTCAAAATTCACCTTTTTCACTGATTTTTCATGACAAAAATAGCGAATTTCGAGTCTTCAAATAAAACGACCGCGAAAAGGGTGTTGATCAGGGTATATTGACCCGATAAATACGAATCCGACGTTAGTTTCTTCGTTCAGCCATTTCTCTCCTTGCAAAACGCTCAAAATTTGAAAAATATGCTAAAAAAACAATATTTTTGTACGGTTTTTCGCGATTTTTGGCCCTTGGTGCATCGAAGTCGCCAAAAGTGAATATGTGACGTGAATCTACGTTAAAAAACACGTTTTTGGGATATTTTTAAAAAGTGGTCGCTCTTCGTTTATATGGCGTTTTTTACGATTGAAAACTTCAAATAGGCGAAACAACGTGAAGGAGTGCACCAAAATTTTTGAAAAAATTATCGTAAATACACCTCTACGAGATGCAACTTTGTGCCAAAGAACAGAAAATTTCCTTCACTTCCATTGAAATTAAAAATTCTTGAAAATAATGCAATAAAATGGTCATAACTCCGAAAGGGAGGGGGTTGGGGGGTCAAAAATTTTTCTGAATTTTTTTTACATCAAGGTACACCACCTGAGGAGGCCGATAGATACAATGGCGTCGGAAGCTTTTTTTCGGAGTGTGGAAAGTGAGAACAAAGACTTGGAATAACAGAAAGATTTTCGAGGGAGGAAACTTTTTCTCGCATTGTTGACTCAAATAACACAAGTCAACAAATCTAAGCGTTCTACGACTATAATGATCATGACAAAAGTTGTAGAAAATTAAATTTCCTATCCGATAGGTGAATTCAGATTTTTCTGGAAGGCGTAGTTTTTAAGATATTCTTGAGTAAAGTTGAACATTGGTTGAGGCAATTGAGAAAAAAAGAGAATTAAAGCAATTTTTGTCTGTCAAAAGTGTTACAGCGAAAAATTGTGGGAAGGAAGTTTTGAAGCTTGAAAAATTTACAGGAAAAAAATTCTTAGCTTGAAAATTTACGTTGAAAAAATGTAGAAGTTGAAAAAATTTTGAGGAAAAAATTTTAGACTTGAAAAATTTACGTTGAAAAAAATGAAAAATTTCGAAATTTCGAAAATTCAGAGTTTGAAAGTTTACGTTGAAAAAATGTAGGAATACTTGGAATTTTAAAAAATTTTGAGGAAAAAAATTTAGACTTGAAAAATTTACATTGAAAAAATTTTGAAGTGAAAAATTTACAGTAAAAAATTCAAAGTTTGTAAATTTACGTTGAAAAAAATTTTGAAGTTTGAAAAATAATTAATTATACTTACAGGAAAAAACTAGTTTGAAAATTCAGTGTGCAAAATCAAGCGGACTTTGAAAAAAAACTGCTCACCACCACTGCAAATCCGTAAAACAGGGCCAGGTGACAACCAAGGGGAACTCGTAAAAAAAATTGAGCGAAATCGGAACACCCGACCTCATTTTTTGTCCGTTTTAATACATATGAAATAGCCCAATTACCAACTTAGACTAATTTTTAAATGGGTATTACAGGTACCTAACTACCTACTAAACTTCCTATAGATAAATGAATCGCATCATCGTGTGGTTAATTATAAATAGATATAAGGTAAGGTACTAAGATGTCAAGAATATGTTGATAAATATTTTGAGCTAAAAATTACAAACATTCTATGACAACAAAATAGGGCCCAGTAAGCTACTGCCTATTCTGCTTATTATTAGATCCGCCTCTGCGTCTAGACTATTTTACCTACCTACACATAACAATAACGATACAATGCTATTGGAATACAACTCGAATTCATCGCAAAGACCTATAAAAAGGTTAAATAAGTACAGTTACATTTGCATCGGGCCTTTACAATTCTTAAATTTCATTAGGCCAATCGAATACGACGAGTTGGTTGAATGCATCTCAGTCGCTGAGTCTCATCTTTCAAGATCATCGTTAAGTAACACGTCTGAGTCTACGTACATTGAACCAAAGACGATTCATTGAATTTGTGCAATAAAAAGTCACTGACATGACAGTGACATCGAAATCATTACGACGTCGAAGGCGCACTTCCGACCATAGAATATAAAGACCCATACCTAGGCATATGGGCAGTATATGGTACCAAGACCTACAGAGTAGGTACTGATAAAACTCGTGGAAATAGCATTTGTAACTATTTACGTAGATATTCGTCAACGTGTCAAATTACCATTCACGTTGAAAGATTCCGACTGGCCGCCATCAATAGATCATCGCATTAACCAGTACGCGAACGATGAATCCGTTAATTTCTAGAAAGGCAGTCGGACAATGAAAATAGAAATGCGGACTGTCGATGTGGAAAGACCATTAGCAATCGTCCATAATGATATTTTAGCCCGAGAAAAGGATGAAAGTGAACGCAAATCATATTGTTATTGTATTTCGGTATATTTACAATTGAACCATTGTGCACATACATCTGCTTTGCAGTTATTATAACCCAATGACCGAGATTATTTTTCAGTCTGCTATTGATTTTCATTTCACGGTTCCTTCCTTCGCCTCGATGCGTATGTGTATTCATGACTATAGGCATTTTTCTCATCGTGAGTATTCGCCTTATTGTATCGCACATACGTATACATTCGAAGATTAGTTTTGCAAGTTCAAGGTAGTAGTTCGATTGGTGAGCGAGATGTGCTGTGTTCGATATTCGAGTTCGACTAAAGAAGTTTCTCGATGTAAATCCGATTAAATTTGTTCAAGTTTTTGACTTTTCTTAATTCGTGGTTTAGTTTTGATTTTTTTTCAAATCGTAAATTAAATCGGGTGAGTGAATTATTATTATAATTCCGGTTTTATTACTAATTTTATCTGAAAGTTTTCCATTCACGTAATTGTAATTGAAATCGTGTCGTTGGATTTGCGAAGTAGGTACCTATCAGAAATACTTTACGTACCTATATTTACATTGTAATTTTATTTCAACGTAAACAAGCTGAGTCGTTTTAAGTAAACCAGTTCTTTTTTCTTTTTCTCTTAATTCGTCGTTATTGATTTCGGTTCGAAAAAAATCGATTTAGGTAAAGATTTTATAGTCTGAAAATCATAAGTGAGATTTTCGATAATTCGAAGTAAAAGCATCGATTACGAATGCTTTTATTTGACCATTTATTCGTGTGTCCTACTATTTGTTGAGGAGGGAGGGGGGAGTGAGAAGTATCAAAGAATACATAAATACTAGGTATTGATTTCTTGAACGAGAACTTTTTTGCATCATTTCTCTCTTTAATCTAATCGGATCGAACTTTTCTTAACGTGATGAAATCATAGACGTTACTTTTGGGGGTTCAGGGTGTTCCTGGGGACCTCCTACTTTTTCCAGCCCAGATAACAATTTTTGGTAAAATTCACCAAAGTCGCAATAATTATTTCTTTATTCATTTATAACGAAATTTACTGACGAAAATAATATGAAATAGTCTAGAAAGGAAAAAGTTGAAGTCAATATAATTACTTAATCCAAATAAATAAGTAGGATCTGAATTTTTTTCAAGTTCTGCCATTTTCTCAATTTATTCAAAAAATTTACTAGTGAAATTTTCTCTGAATTTTTTACAAGTTTAATTTTTTTCAAAATTACTGCAAGTATAATTTTGAAAAAATTTCAATTTCTGACAAAAGTTCCACAAAATGAACTTCCAAAAAAAAGTAAAGAAAATTTGAACTTGAAATTTAGTAAAGACCAATTATATCAGGTACTTACCTACCTATCTAGTAACTACGTAAGTCCAAGAAATCGAATCAATACTAGCAGTGTAAATTCAAAAACCGTAAGTATATGAGAAATGGGGCCTAGAAGTAATTTTTTTACTTTTTTTTCCTCACTGGACAACGATGAAACCTCTAACATGAAAAAAAATGAAAAATATTTACACCTAGATTAAATATTTCGAATTTATATATTATGCTTACAAGGGAGGTATCCCAACTCAAAGTAAAATTTTGAGGGCAAACAAAAAAAAAATAGGAAGTACATCAAAACAGGACCCCGTACCCAAAATTTCTGGTACTGAAGTTCATTTCTCGATTTTTGGTGAATTTTTGATATTTCAAAATTACCGCTGTCCTGCGAAATATGAAAATTTGATCTACATAATAATCAACGAAAAAAGCTGACCTATTTTCGACCTCCCGAATCGATTGAAAGTGGTTTCGAGACGTTTCGGAGCCACCAAGCGCTGGAGAAAAGCCCATAAAAATGGCCCATATGCACTTCAGCGCCTATAATCGCGGATTACTCACATTGGAGACCTGCATCGATTAAAGTACAATTTTCGAAAATTCACAACTTTGAGTTCAAATTCGCATTTTTGGGCAATTATAATAGGTATGTATAAAAAATAGTTACTTACCAAGTGTAATAAACTTTTTAATATTTTAAAAATAATTGGAGTTGAAAATATTCATGATATGGCTATTTCCTTTTTTATGTGCTGGAAAATTCCAAAATTTTCTGGTAGCTCCGAATCGTCTCGAAACTATTTCTCATCGGTTCGGGAGGTTGAAAATAGGGTATATACCAAGTCTCAGCTTTTTACCCAGTTAAGTGTGCAAGGGGGATATTTTGGAATTTTTTCCAGAAAAATATCCTGCCCAAAAATGCGAATTTGAACTCAAAGTTGCGAATTTTCGTAAATTGTGTTTTAATCGATCAAATAGGTCACCAATATGGATAACCCGCGATTATAGGTGCTGAACTGCATATGGGCCATTTTTATGGGCTTTCCTCCAGCGCTGGAAAATGTCAAAATTTTCTGGTGGCTTCGAAACGTCTCGAAACTGCTTCCAATCGATTCGGTAGGTCGAAAACAGGGTATATAGCAAATTTCAGCTTTTTTAGTTGATTAGATAAAATTTTCATATTTCGCAGGGTGGAGGTAATTTTGTAATTTCAAAAATTTGCCAAAAATCGAGAAATGAACTTCAGCACACTTGAAATTTTGGATACGGGGTCCTGTTATGATGTACTTTCGATTTTTTTTTCATTTGGGCTCAAAATTTTTCTTTGAGTTGGGATACCTCCCTTGTTAGTTAAAATTAATTGGTCTTCATTTGGATTTTATTTAAATTCTAAATTGGAAAAATCTTTGAGAAAATTCCAGGTTGGCAATCTTAAGAAAATTCAAAATTGGAATAAATGTTGAGAAAATTCGAAATTGCATAAAATTGGACATTGATAGTGTTTTTTCGAACTTGAGTGAATTATCATACCCCCTCCCCTCAAGTTCTGACACACCCTACTAAGAAGGTGCGGTGACACTTATGGATAAAATGATGAAAAATCATAACCGACAAAAATTTTTTAGATTCAATGAAACATATAATCGTTGACTTTCTGGTTGCGAGGTTGTCCTTTCGCGAAATACAGATGGCATAGAGAAAAATCATTGGATAAAATTTTCAAGTTATGAATTTTTGCGTAAATTAGAAATTGAAGAGACTAAAAACCCAAATTTCATCAGAAAATTTAAAAAATATTAATCTTGGCAATGAATAGTAAATTTGGTACCTACTTTAAAAAATTGAACTACTTTTTTTCTCATCTAAAGTACACCCAAGAAATATCGCCTTCCTTAAATTTCAGGAACTAAAGTTTATTGGGTCAATTTTTACTGAAAAAATTCAGCGATTTTCAAAGTCACGGAAATTCAAAAAGTAGGTACATAATTATACCAATCGAAAATTTATTTCATCTGCTTACAAACAAGTTATAATGGAAAAAGTTCCAAAAATTGCTTATTTTTTGAATTATTTAGAAAAAGCAAAAAAAAACATTGCAGAATTTCAAAAAACCGAAAAAAATCGTCGATGGCTGAATTATTGCATATTTTCAAAATTGAAGGGAGATGTCAGAAGGTATTTTTAGCGAAATTATTGATTCATTTAAAACAAGTCATGTATAGTATGAAATATTATATGTATCAATGTCGAATTGGACTACATATGTTTTAAAATCTTCAAAAAACATCGACACCTTTTGAACCAAATTTTTTTTTTTTTAATAAACTGTGTGATTCAATTGCTCGTTTATGGACGTAGGCGTGAAAATTCGTTAATTCACAAAATATTTCCTAAATATAGTAAGGAAATGACGAACATACCTTAAAATTTATCCATTTACCTTGAAAATCAAAATTTTAATTCAGAAATGAAGTTGAGGTGTTTATCGTTCATATGCCTACCTAATTAAAGGTGTTTTTGATAAAATTTAATTCTTAAATTCTTAATCGTATGTTAAATAGGTTTGTAGATTCTATGGACCAGGAAATGGTCAACTAGAGCAAATAAATGTTTCAAGAACCAAAATATCTAGACATTTTGATAGATAAAAATATGTTTTTTAATGAACATTTTTCATTATGAAAAAATACCTACTATATTTTTGATACAAATAATAAGTATGCGTACCTTCTTCATATTACTACGTTACATTTTTAATTATTTCAGCTAAAGACTGAAATATTTATGCTTCGCATAAAAACAAAATTGAAAAAAAATTACCAAAAAGTTCTTTCTACATGTAAATTTAAAGTTTAGTGTCTATGTAGTTAATCACTTAAGTAGCACATTTATTTTTTGAGTGTTCTTTATATAGTTCAATGGTGCGGGGGTTTTCAAATTCAAATTAAAATTCGAGTGTATTTTTTTGGGTAAATATCATTTTACATATTTTTAATTTCGAAGAATTACCCACAAATTTAAAAAATTTTTCCACCGAATAATTTATAGAGATTTTTGAATTGATTTGATGGAGGAAGGATGTATCAATATGTAATGACATCGTATTAATTGCAAAGTTGTAGGTTACTCAATTTGTCGAAAATCAGTTCAAAATTACGAAGAAAATTATTTGTGTAATAATTATTTTTGTCAGGCTAGATTTGTTCCGAAAAAATTCAAACATTAAATGCATTTTTCGACTAATGACCTTAAAACACGTTTTATTTTAATGAACCACCTAGTAATTCAATTACGGGCAGATTTACAACGATTTTTGGGTTCCAAATTTAATTTTATTAGGTTCAAATTGAAAAATATGTAAATTAGACCTTTTCGAATTACAAATCGTACATTGAAGAAGTCGATATATGTAAAAACTGGTATCTTTTTCAAATAAATATATCTCAGAGACTGGATCTCCGGGGAGAGGAGAGGGAATCAATCGAAATTAACTGTAGTTCAAGAAAATTTTCATCAATCAAGGTAACGTTCGGCAAAAGTTTGAGAAATTAGGCTGAATTTGAGACAGGCGCTTATCAGCTTTCTCCCCTCTCTCCTCAACGATCGAAAATTACACGCAATAAATGTTGAAAAAATGACTAATTTTTGTTTTCCAAAAGTAATTTTTCAAAAAATTTCCGCCCGAACCAAATAAAAATCTTTGTGTTTTGGAAAATTATTCTAAAAAAACACGTCATTTTTTGATTTTTTTATCGCACAACCCTCATATTTTTTCTTTCTTGAAACAATTTGAATACCTTTTTGAAAAAATCCCCCAAGAATTTAGCATTCAAAATTTTAGGTCCCGATCAGGATTTGCGTCTGATTTGAGGCCCAGGAAGAGGTAAAATAATTTCAACATTTTTTGGAAACAATAAACAAAAGCTTTGAATTGAAACATGAAATTTTACTTTTTAAGACATGGGTGTTAATAAATTTTTGTGAAATACTAAAATTCATTATCATTAGAAGGAGGAGGGGGAAGGAATAAAAAAGGGACGGTAGGAAAAAAATTATTAAAAACTGAAATTCCAAGCGCAACAATTAGATTATAGGTACCTACCTACTTAAAACCTACCAGGAGTGATTATTTCCTCATTTCACTTTTTTTTTCCAAATTTGAATGAGAAGAAAGTCGCTGAAAAGTTGCATCTCAACTTCAAAAAAAACTCAGTGAAAATTTCACTCTCTCTAACTCCATCTTTACCCTTCCTTCTCTATTCAGCCTTAAAATTTAACTACATTCAACAAACTTTGCAAAATTGAAAAAAAAATTCAAAAATGGTACAAAAATTACTCGTAATATGTCTTATGGATATTTTAACACAAAAAAACCTTTAGCATCCATTTTCCTCCTTTACTCCAATTTTCGAGGCCTCTTTCTATTCTCAACAAATGCTCAAAAAATCCGAACAATTTTTTTCGTTTTCTCACGAAATTTCAACTCATTTTCATAAAACTCGTGATGGATTTAACCACAACATTCAAACGAAAAAATTTAATAGATGCTTAAAATTCTCATTAAATATTCAATAAAAATTTTACTACCATTATTGTTTTCCTCGTAAAATTTCAACCCATTCTAGCAGATTTTGATCGCGATAGTTTTTAAAAAATTCCGATAGGAAAATTTTATTTGAAGCACAAAATCCTCGAAAAATTCTCAACATAGGCTCAAAAAAATTTAACCACGGTTTTTGTTCTTTTATAAAATTTCAACTGATTTTAATAGGTCGCGAGATGGTATTTTGTGTGAAGTCAAAATTCTTAAAAAATACTCAAGAAATTTTAATCCATTTCATTTTTTCCTAACGGGACTGAAGACAATTAATCTTGGTATTGAAAATTAGTCAAACGAAAAGTGATTATGGTAATAATTATTGATTCGTCAAAATTTTATCAAATTTTTTCAAGTCTAAAAAAAAATATAAAATGTCATAATGTTAATAGTTGAATAAAATTTGGACCTAAGAAGGGGGGTAAAATTTGATCGTCCATTTCCATAGATTGACCACCACTACAACATTTTCACATTAAAAATTCAAAAAGTGGAAAGTGGTATTCTGAAGAATCCTCTGAAAAAAATTGTGGCAAAAATAAAAAACGGATGTTAATGGTGGCTAGACACATTCACTAAGACCAATTCCAAAAAATCATTTCAATTTTTAAAATTTTTCAATCATAGTCAAGTTTTTAGATTGAGTGAGGGAAAAAGTAAGAATAGAGTCAGAAAGTGAATTTTTTTACCAGATCTTTTTAAGGCTAATCTACTCTCACATTAAATTTTCAAAAAAAAAAGCAAAACTTTTCATCTCAGTACAACAAAACATACCATTCAAAAAATTATGATTCATGATCAAAATGAATTACGACCTGACAGTTGATATACGTACAAGACGAGACTAAGGTTAGGGCTCAAAGGTGACAATACGTATACAATTAAGACATGAAACGAAAAGTTGAATGAAAATAACCTATTTCGTCTTTTCATCTTCATTCCAAGCGCATTGATCAATTATTTATTCGCATTCGCCAGCGAGACAATGAAATGCATTTTTTTTTTTCAATTTCTCACTTCATATAATTCATTCAACCTCGAACAATAATTCTTCAACATTTAATCAATCAGTCAGAATGTTTTACTGCAAAAAAAATGCCAATAACAAAAATAAATTACCTTAAAATTAGCAATTATTCGACTAATCAACAAATTATAATTAAATTGCAGATTATACATAAAAGATCATGTCGCAAAGTACTCCAACGTCGTTGTTTTTGGCCGGCACGGATGTAATTTCGGTCGAGAACATAAAAACTTCCCCGCCGACGAGATCGTATCCTCGAAGACCTGTACAAAAATCCAAATACCAATTACAAATCGTATGGAAAAACGTGATCGGTTTCATTGTATTACATCTCCTAGCCCTGTACGGATTAGTTTACGGAATACCGGCGGCCAAAAGAGGCACTATTGTATTCAGTAAGTAATCATACGTAGGTGCACTTCCAAACAAAGCCTCTCAACGAGCCCCTTTGGTAATTTTTTAGTGCTCGTGGTCGGATATTTCGGTGCTGTGGGAATCACAGCGGGGGCTCATCGATTATGGGCTCATAAATGCTACAAAGCTAAATGGCCTCTGCGTCTGTTGCTCATGTTTTTCCAAACGATGGCTTTTCAAAATCATATCTACGAATGGGTCCGAGATCACAGAGTTCATCATAAATTCACCGATACTGACGCCGATCCGCATAATTCAAAACGCGGATTCTTTTTTTCCCACATCGGTTGGTTGATGGTGAAAAAGCATCCAGATGTGATGGGTAAAGGCAAAACCGTAGATATGAGTGATTTAACCAAAGATGCCGTTGTAATGTGGCAAAAAAAGTAATACTCGAAATCCTAATTAATAATTATTCAACGAGGCCCAATTTTTATCGAAAATTTTGAAATAATTTCGCAGACATTACCTCGCAATTATGCCAATTTGCACATTCGTCATTCCGACAATAATTCCGTGTTATTTCTGGAGCGAGAAATTATCGATATCATTTATTATCGCCGTCTTGAGATACGTCCTGAGCCTCAACTTCACATGGTTGGTCAATAGCGCTGCTCATATCTGGGGAATGAAACCATACGATAAGTTAGTATACATCTAAGTAATTCGAAAAAAAACCTTTGAAACACTTATCGCAAATTTATAATTCGACAGGACAATCAGCGCCACCGAAAACATTTCAGTGGCAACGCTCACGTTCGGCGAAGGATTCCACAATTATCACCATGCTTTTCCCTGGGACTACAAAGCAGCCGAATTGGGAAACTACACGTTCAATTTGAGTACCGCATTTATCGATCTATTCGCCAAAATTGGATGGGCTTACGATATGAAAGTCGCCTCTAAGGAGATTGTTTTACAAAGGATGAAACGAACCGGAGATGGAAGTCATTCTCACGATAGCGAAATTTGGGGCTGGGACGACGTCGACATGGCACCCGAAGATAAAAAACTCGTTGAGATTATTAATCGAGAGAAACAAGAGTGATGGATCGAGCAATACTCGGATTTTTTTGTTGGTTGATTTTCTATTTATTTCAATTTCTTTGCAAAAATTTTTCTTTCAGAAATAATCCGCGCGGATCTCATGTGATTCTAAACGTAAGCAAAATTATTTAAAGATATGTTTAATTTCGTGTTGAATAAGGATGTTTTTAATAACTTTACGTTTGTCAGCGATTTCATTTTACTAGATTAAATATCTTTTAATTCGAATTGCCTTTGAATTTTTCCAGTGACATTAACAAAGATGTCCAAGAACATGAAGTTTACAGAATTTTTTTTTGAGGGTGAAGCAACGACGAAATACAGATTAACAAATTCTTTACAATTAGGGTATGAGGGTGAAAAGGGGGGATTTTCGAATGAAAATTATTCTGATTATTTCAATTTGTAATACAATTTTTTCATTTTTTCGACTCGAAATGAACATTTTTCCAAAAAGTTACCACTTTTGGGAATTTTTAAATTCAAACCTACATTTTTTAAACTAAAGTGCAAATTTTTTCATTATTCAGGCATCATAGCAAAATTTCGAAAAAAGGTGACTTTTAGTGATTTTTTTTGAGCAAAAAGTGACTAAAAATGACCAAAAAGTAATCAAAAATTGGATATTTCGGGGGGATTTTTTTATAGTTTTTTTGGCAGGAAATTTTTTTTATAAGTAGTTTTTTTGCAAACATTTCAAAGTTAAATCAACTGAAATAATGACGTGAATAATTTCATTCCAAACTGTGCCTTTTTGAATCAGTGAGTTGAATTTATCTGAAAATCTGTAATATTTCAATTGTTTAATTGATTTATTTTAGTCAAAATTCTTGATTTATTCTACCAAATGGGGAATTGACTCAAAAATCAAGCAAATTTTTTTTGAAAAATCTTCATCAACTTTTAATTTTTTTCTTAAAGAATTTTGAAAAATATCAATTTTTACGTGAAAATTTGAATTTTTGCTTGAAAATGCGAAGAAAAGTGACTTTTGGGAGAAAAAGTGATCAAAGTGACCTTTTAGACGTGAAAAGTGACCAAAAGTGACTGAAGTCAAAAAAAGTGACAAACACTCTAAAAAAGTGACCTGCTATGATATTGAACTAATAACAAGTTTTTTTTTTGAAGAATTTTGAAAAATAGCGATTTCTACGAGAAAATTTGAATGATTTTGGGAGGAAAAAAGTGACTTTTAGTGACCAAAGTCGAAAAAAGTGAAAAACACCCTGAAAAAGTGACCTGCTATGATGCCTGAATTTATTGAGAGTAAGCTGCTCCCTCCCTCTAATGGTACAGTCCTGTACTTACGAAGGTAGATAAATTTGTAAAAATTACAGACTTAAAATTACCAACTTATCCAAAATTAAAGGCAAGTATTTTCTAAAAAAAAGCAAGTAAATTTGTAGCTGAAAAATTTGAGTAGCATCTTCCGGTAAGACTGATTTAGGTTATCTGTATTTCTTAACTAGTCCCAATTAAACCCAGCACAACTAAAAATTTCAAAAAAAATTGCCAGTCATTTTTCTTCTAAAAGGAAAATTCATTTGGGAACAAGGAACACGTAGTCAAAATCGAAAATTTAAAATACAGCGAATACATCTCACCATGGCTATTCATAATCAATGATTTTCATTCTGGGATCCTGGGATCCTTGTGCCCCCCCCCCCCCCCCGGTGGTCAAGGAGTCAACCAACTTCTATTGAAATTTTTAAAAAATGAAAATTATATTTAAAAGTTTAACCCCCCCCCCCCTCCCCTCCATTTTCTCCACGCTCGCTTGAATTTGACCTAAAAATTTTAGAAAACTGCGTGACGTATAATTTTTTTGTGGTTTTTGAGACACTGATTTCGAATATTAACTCGATTTCAGAATGTGATTCCACTATTTCCCTCCACAAGGATTTGAATTTGACAAGATGAAAAAAAACTTCAAAAATTTAGAGTGTCATGTCGTTTATAATATTTTTGATGGTCCCGAATTCAAAAATTGAATTATTTTCGGTTCTGGCTGTCTACTACCCTTTTACTCCCCCTCCCCACATCTGAATTTCTCGTACATCAAAATATCGTGGGTCATATTTGTTTCGTTTTTTGGGACGGTAAATACGAATGCGGGCTCCTTTCTTCTTCTTTTTTTTTTAGAACCCTATCAACAGCTCTTCTCCTTCATCGTCGCTTCGCAGTTTCGGGTTCAGTCCCAACTGAGAAGGAAAAAAAGGTCTTGGTAGGGTCGTATGAAAAAAGAGTTCATATTCGAACTCAAACTTTCCAAGAAAAACATGACGGACTATATGACTGTCATGTATAATATTTTTAAGCAAGAGAAATTCAAATGTGGGGGAAGAAGGGGCTGGGAGGGCTGAAAGAGTGGTAGAGGATCAGAACCTGAAAATAAATCAATTATTTTAACTCCGCGAAAGTCAAAAAGAAACGTGACAAACACAATTCAACTTCAGTTCTCAAATATACCAATTTTTCAGTTTTTTTTGGTCAAATTCAAGCGTTATTGGAGAGGATGAGGGAGAGGACAAATACAAAACTAGGATGTTCGAATTTAACGCCTCGAAAAACATAACGAACAATATGCCACACATGATTTTCAATTTTTTTGAACTTTACCTGAAGGTGTGAGGTATCTTGACCCTCAGGGGTCAAAAATCCCAAAATGAAAATTATTGGTAAAAACTAACCATGTAGAACGCCGCATTCACTGTATTTTATTTTACAAATTTTCAAATCAGGTTTTTGAAGCTTTCTGGAAACGGTTAAAAGTTGAGCTTTTCATTTCAAAGTTCATCATTCACTTATGAAAAACTTTATATGGTTCTGAATCTATTTACTTTGCATGTATTTTTTACGGCGCAAATATTAATTCCAGTATCGAGATATGAAACTCCAAAAATTGGATATCTTTACATATGGAAAAATGAAAAAAAACATCCCCCCCCCAATAAGGACATCGCCGGAAATTATGATTTTGAAAGTTGTAGAATGCAGTGATAAAAGCTTGCAGAAATTTGTTGGCAAAATTTAAAAACCTAGGGACAAAACCCACTCGAAGTGCCTCCATTTTGGTAATTTTGCAGTCAAGTTCGTTTTTTTTCCTGCACTCACCAGACACGTATTTCGTATCCAACAAATCTTCGTATCCTTTATTCGAAATAAACATGGATAATTTCGTCAAACAGTTGACATCGGGTTCGATTAAAATTGACGTGTCGTCTTCAAAGCCAGTTACACAATCTGAAATAATAATTTCAATACAGTTCAAAGCATCTGAAAAAATCACACTTTCTCCTCAACTTTAATAATTTATCTTACTCGAAATACTACAGCTACCGCTGTGTTTCGAAAACAACGAAAATTTCGGAACTTCGCATAAATACCATCGGACTATTCCCAACTCTAACAAAATCTGAAACGAAAAAAAAAGTTAAATTCCTTTCCATTTCAAATCAGACTTCACTACTGAAAGCTCACTTCTAAAAGTTCACGAGTCCATTGGCGTAACAAAGCGGGTTCAAATTTATGTTGCAAATCGTACAACGATACACCCGGATTCTTGGCAACATGAGTAAGTACTCGAACCAGTAAACTCTCTAATCCGGATTGATTAATGCTACCGTTAATTTGTATCCAAGGTCTAATTGCCAGCCATACTTGGTTTCTAAAATAAACACATCACTGTAGTACGATCTCGTCACTAATATACTTTTCCAACCATTACCAACGTACTTGTCATTATTCGCTTCGAATTTCTCGTTTATTAATCGATTAGTAACAACCGGTGGCGCATCTTTGGGATTTTTTTCGCAATGGAAAGCGTCCACGTTTTTCCAACAAGGTACCGTCCAGTGATTGACGTAATCGATGTGAACGTACCGAGCGCATTCATTACCGCCTCGGAGAATTAGTTTCTTTTTAACCAACGCATCGGTGATTACCTTCAGTAACCGGAAATCTTTAAATTCGTTCTGAAATTATTACAATGAGGTCGATAAATTCGAAATTGAATGTAACAATTAATATGGATATTTTACCTTTATCATTTCCACTGTCGCTCCTGCGACGCCCACTGATTGCAAATAATCGAGAAATTGGAGGGCGTAATCTCTTTCGTGGGGTGTCGATAGGATTCTTTTAACGATGTCAGATAATTCGCTCGAATTATACGTGGTTTTCGTAAACGTAGCATTTCTAGAAGCAAAATGTATGATTAATTAATTTAAAAATTGAAGACAATGTCTTTTTTTCGAATAAACTCACTTTTCGATTTCTTTGCTATAATCGCGATTCATGTTTTCACCCAGTACTTCGATATAAGGTTGATTGGAATCGAATTCGAATAACACCTACGAATATAGTTTGGTAAAAATACGTAGAATATTTTATAGATTTTTTACGTACATCGAAACGAAACATTACCGAAAATCGTTTGATCAAATAATGATCGTAAGCGTTCGAAAATCTGGCATGGCTTTGTTTGAATTGCGCTCTAGTGACGAAAACCGATAATTTAGATCTTTTGCCAAGAAACGATTCCAATTCGTCGTCAATTTTAACAGGAATATCGTCGTCGGATTCGCTGAAATAATATTTTTCATTTAAAACGAATGCATCGATGAAAAAAAATTTCCTGCTAATGTCGTACTTGTCGCTCAACACATCTGTTTTTTTATCATCAAAACTAGTCGAATCTTCAGGCGTGTCATCGTTTTCAAAACTAATTTCCTGAATTAAGTGTAGCTCGTCTTCTTTGACAGTTTCATTACTTTTGAAAAAAGTGTTTTGAATTAACGATAAAGTTTTCTGTTTACGATCCTCCTGCGAGTCCAACATTGGTTTAACCGTCTGCAAAATACGAAAACAAAATTGAAATGATTAATTGTTCAAAAACTATTGCACGAAGAGACGTTAACACTTATGAAATAACATTCGATAGACGAAATTTGAACATTTTCAAATTAGTGTATAGTCATTTCCATCGGTGAAAATTGAAAAAATTGACTGAAAATTGCTTGTTTTCAATTTCCTACGAGAGATTTTTCCTTCAGAACAGCCCAGTAAATTTTTCATCCCTTAATTCTATCCTAAAACTGCCTATAAATTTTTTTTTTCAAAAATGGTATCGGTGTAGATACTTTTATTCACCTCCAAACACCTATTTTTTCATCTTTATCTTATTTTCAAAAAAACCTTTGAAAAAAACTTTTTTTGTTTCTTAAACATATTTTCAATATAAAATCGTTTTTTTTTTTTAAATCATTGGTGTTTTTTTACCTCTCCATATTTAAAAAAAATCCTATACAAAGCATTATTACTTCAGAAAAATTACTCAAGTATGTGTGGAGGAGGAGGAGAGAGAGGTGGTAACGGAAAATCGGCGCCGCATCGATCATTTCTTTGTTTAAACTCCTAATGATCTAGATATCTAATTTCCTATTCAAATTTTCAGTTCAAAGGCCTTTTTTTCTATTTCATATAAAAGGATGAAAATTCCCAATTTTGAGATATTTAGGCCCTAAGATTTCTGAATTACAAACTCACCATTTCCAACTTTTTTCAAATTATAGCAGAAAAAATAGGAAGGGGAGAGAAATTGAAAAATTTCACATAATGGTTTCTTTAAAAATGAGTAGTTTTATCAAACTTTTTTCACATCTGAATTAAACCACACAAGAAGTTGAAAGAAGTAATTTCGATTCGATTTCATTCCGTATGTGAAATTTCCTTTTTCACTAAACTTAAATTTTAAAATTTCACCTCAGGTTTTCCCAGGACACAAGAATCAAAACGAACCTTTTCTGGATCAACTACAGTTACAGCCGACTGATTGAAATACATCAGATTGTCTGGAATTTTAACATCGAATTGAATCTGAAAATTGTAAAAAATCACATTACTTTTCCTTCTAGATATTTTTCGTCATATTCAGCGAAATCGAAATAAGTTACTTTATCGTGGATCATGAACGCGGCTTGAATTAAATTTATTCCAACATCGGTCGTATCAACTTCGTAATTCTTCATATCTGGAGATCTCAAAAATTCCAAGTATCTTTCGTAAACCAACCCGAATAATTTAGGGTTATAGAGAGATTTCAAAATGATATGGAATCTGAAAAAAAAAATAAGTACTTAAAGATAATCACCAAAAAAATGATGAATATTTTCAACGTAATAATTGAAGGTATACTTACGTCGCTGAAAAATGATAAGTTCCTTTGCCAAATGGTAACAAAGAGCTTTTCAGTCGATCTCCGTACTTATTCAGAGAGATTAATCGGTTTGATCGAACAAAAGAGAGCGCCAGATTCAAATGATTATCATTATAGTACTTGAAAATTTGATACAAGTAGTTCATATTTATCGATTTACTCTTGTCGACTTGACTAAACAGAGTACTCTGAAAAAATAAATAAAACAAACGTCATTCTAATTCCAAAACGAAACGAATTAAAAATATTGAAACATTCAGTAAATTACTTACATAAATTAAAGAAGTTAAGACAGTAATGACTACATCATTTTCCGATTTGAAAGGTAAATAGTTAATCTTACGCTTGGTATTTTCAACATATTCGATATTATATTGATTTCTGAAAAAAAGAAGAAAAAAAACAAAAACAAAAAATTTCGCGATTATTTCTCAATGTTAAAATTTATTTACAATACACACCTAAATTCTTCCAAAGACTCAGGCAAGATGATGTCAGCTTTTTTTAAATTAGCCTGCTTAATCCTTACGACAGAATTCTCGTATAAATGATTAAAAACATGATCGATCAGTTTGTGTAAGTAAGGTAAACAACGAGAAGAGTCTTTAGGATCGATGTTCGATTTTACCTCTTCAATAATACTCTAAAATAAAAATTTCATTAACGAATAATTTCTCGACTTTCGAGTACAATTTATTATACTTCGAAATACTCAAAAAAATTCTCACTTGTACACTGTTTCTCAATTCAGCATCGCGTAATACATCTAGTAAAAATAATTCGGTGTTGTGGCGACGATACGAATTTTTCATTATATTTTTAATCCTTCGAACGCAGGCGAGACTGGTTTTGGAGACAGATACCTTGAAAATATTGATCATTCATTTTTATTTTGTAAAAATTTGGCGAGAAAAAATAAATCCTCCTCTACCATCGTTGAACTCAGAATAAATGTTTAACATCTAATTTCACGAGCTTCGGATAAGAAAATCGCTACCGAAAATTCGAGCTGAGTATCGTATTTTGGCAAATTTTACAAATACCATACCTCTGACTTCTCATGCAATAGTTTACGATATATAGGACCGAGAGAATATGCAACACCATGAGGCTTGTAATATTCGCAGGCTACATAACACATCAGCAATATTTCATCTTCGGTTTTCGACCACGTGGCTCGTCTGAAACAGTTCAATTGTCATGTTAACGGATGAGCTAGTATGAACCTACGTATGAATAGTATTTTTACTAACAACGTATTCATCTTTTCCAAAGCTTCCAGGTCCGTTTTGTCGTACGATTCCGCTACACATTTCTTCTTCGGTTTCTTTTTCTGCATTGTTACTCTCATACGTTTCAATTGCGTGTTGGTTTTCAGACGCATTTGTTTAGGAACAGGTTTGGAAATCGTCGGTGAAGGAATCTGCACGTTGAAGAAAACATACGAATAAATAAAATACACATTCGTCGATAAAAATTTATACAAAAACCAAACTCACCGCTTTTTCATTATTAGTCGGAAACCATTGTTTGAATAAGTGCCTATTTGGGCAGAAAATGAAAAAATAATGAAATTTAGAGCATAACTCGATATTTCGGATGTATTGGAATGAGAAAACTCACGAATACAACGAAGAATCGTATCCAGCAGCGCCTAAGCCATCTCCAGGTATTTCACCGGTATCGTATTTAGACGCTTCGTCGATTTGATGCTCGGATAATAAATAATTCTGCAATTCGACTTTCATTTTTCTATCCTTGACGGCCAAATTCGTCGCCGAAAGTTTACGACCTGAAAATAATAAATTTAGTAAACTAGAAAGAATTCTTCTTCTATAATTTTACTACTTACATAATCTCGTATTAACGCAGAATCTAAAAGCATCGTTCCAATAAGTTTCGGTATTTTTCGACGAGACGAAATCGTAATAGTACTTCGTGTACGCTAATTCGGTATTAATTTGGAAATAAGTAGGGGGACAAGGTCTCGTATCGATCAATTCGGTTTTCTTGTTCAAGTAAACCAAATTCTAAAAACATAAATGTGTATATCAGGATCATTGTGAAATTATTTCTCATACAATGTGAAATTAGAAATGATTTTTTACCAAACTTCCACGACCTTCGATTCTAGGACCCAGCTGAGATAAGCCAATCAAACATAAATTCCTTATATCCGAATAAATCGACGAGATGTACCTGAAAACAGGAGAAAACAGAAGTAATCAGATTATTTTCCATTATTCAATTTAATATGCGACAGAAACTGCTGAATTACTTTTTATCAGCAGTGAGTATTTGTTGAATTTCGTAAGGTAAGTGACGCAATAAATAGAACTGCTTGACCGGATGTTTCAAGTACGTATCGATACTAGGAACTAAATAACTAAATCTGATCAATGAGAAAAGCATCTTCAAAGGGATTCGTTCGGCAACATCGTTGACAGAGACCCATCCATCGTCATATTCTACAAATTAAACGCAAGTTTTTAAATTTAATTGGTGAAAAAACGTAGAGGTTCGAAAAATATAACGATGTATACCTTCGTATTTCATTAAAGGCGGGACAAACATTCGGGGGGATATTTCTTTGAAGTAGGTTCTTGGTATTTCTTCGCCATCTTCAAAATCGGAGCAGTAACTTCTAACATAATTAGCGCACTCTTCTTGATTCAGATTTTCGTCTCCATCGTAATGATACACCAAAGAAATGAGGAATTCGTGAAGGATTCTCATTCTAGCGAATTTCGGAGCCATTCCATATTTCGAATCATTTTCCTATTAGAAAAAGGGAAACGGACGAATAAACGTAAAAATCTTGACTCGAATCGGAGAAAAATCTTGTAATAAAAAAATTCACCTTAGAACGTGATTGTTTCGAAAATTTAGATCGAATTTCTTGTAATTTTTTCACCGACCCGGTATTCGTCGACGATTTCAAATGCAGTATAGATAAATTCTTCTTCACATTTGCTATGTGAGTCTGGATAATAGGGTGATCTGGAAACAAAAAAATTTCGAAATTACCATTCAGTTCAACAGAAAGCAAAATTATAATACCATACCTTCTGTAATGGTCGGAGCACACACGAAAAAGACCTCTCTTCTTTTATTCAACCGTTCTTCGACGATAACTTTGTGAAGTTCTTTCAATTTATTTTTGTGACTAAGCATAGCAATAATTCTTCGAATCGATTTCGGGCAAGGTGTACCCGTTGATACGCCTAATTTTGTTTCCTCTTCTTTGATAACCTAAAACGAAAAAAAGTATTATAAAATAATTCAAGAATTGAAATCAAATAGTACTGAAACACTTTACATACTCTCAATAAATCCGCTCTAGTGGTAACCTGGTTTTTATACAAATATTCCAAAATGATATTGGTGCGACGGAGCCAACATACATTTTCTTCAACAGGTACTTTTCTAGTAATCGGTTTTTTAAGGTCATTTTTACTAAAAAAAAACAACAACAACAATAACAAAAGTAATATGAAAGTCACCAAAAAACTGCTAAATCAATATAAAAAATACTAACGATGTTTTAGGAGCCTCGGGGGATTCAAGTTTGCTCTTTTTTACAGCCGACGAATCTTCAATTTCCTCAGATGCCCTTCTCTTCGAAGTTTCAGGAATTTCCATAGAGCAAGCATCCCGAGTTTCGTTCTAAAATATAGAAGAAAAATTACTTTTCTGAAGCGATGCATAAAATAAAAAAATTGTAAATATACATTAGATTCTAGCTTTTCTTCAAATTCGGATTGCTTTTCTGATTCTTCTTTCGATACGTCTTGAGGAGACTGGCTCTTTTCGGGTGAATTGTCTTGACTATTTTCTTTACTCAGACTAAATGAATTTCCTAATTGTTCTTTCAGGTGTTCGTTGACTTGTGCTTCCAA
Source organism: Pseudococcus viburni (assembly GCA_033439095.1). Taxonomy (NCBI): domain Eukaryota; kingdom Metazoa; phylum Arthropoda; class Insecta; order Hemiptera; family Pseudococcidae; genus Pseudococcus; species Pseudococcus viburni. Next base: position 671,303 of record JAVBJF010000046.1, read on the forward strand.
CTGTTTCGAGTAGAATCTGAAAATGAGCCACATTTAGGCGATTATTTTCTGTGAAATTGGAGAAACGCAACAATTCAGATTAAATTTTACCTATAATACCGCTGACGTCCGTTATCGAAGGACAGACTAGTCACAACATCGAGCTTTTTCAATGTATTCATCATCAATCTAGAATTGAGTTTATTTAATCCCAACTCTGATCCGATTTCTGCCAACGATACTCCTTCGACGCCTTTTTCGTGAGTGATTTTGTAACACTGGACTATCAAAGGTCTATTCATCAAACGAGTTCCTCTCAAAATACCTATAAAAGCCAAAATATATCAAAATCTATCACGCAAAAAAACAGAAAACGTTGAATAGTGCGAATCACCTCGTTGTTCTTCATCTTCAGGTTCCAATGGCTGTAGGATAGCCTCAGGATCCATATTTTCATCTTTTAGTTTAACAACTCTGATAACTTTAAGGCTTCCATTTTTCGTTATGCAATCGGATTCGGAAGAGTTCGGAAAACATTCATTGTACGGCACGGTCTGTAAAATTCAACTCGAAAATTAAAGAATGCAAATCATAAAACTCAAGATCACAAAATTGGGTTTAAAAAATATACCTCTATTTTCAAAAATCGTCGAAATACATCCGACTTGGTCGCTTTGCGTCCTTCATTTGGGAACATCGCTTTAACTTCCAATATCGGCATACATTTACGAGAAGTAGATTTCATTAAATTAACAACCGAATATACCGCGTGAGTGGCTTCGCTAGTGTACGCTTTATGAAACTTTGGTATGTAAAATAACGTCGTGTTGGGTAATTTATGAGAAAAGTTCATCGTCTGAAACGAAAAATACCTTAGAAACAAGTACTACATACGTTAATTCATGTTTAAATTTCGAATATTTACTTGAGCTGTTATTAATCCTAATTTTTTCAGTTTATTCCAAAAATAAAACGTAGGATTGGCTCCATTTTTGAGAAACTGCATTCCACTGGATATTTCTCCACATCTTCGGGATCTACCAATTCGTTCCAAAATGCAGTAAGATATATCTGGAATGTCAGCTTCGGGATTCATTTTATCAGTGAATAGGAAATGATTTCTCACATCTTGACTCGCAACAATGACTAACTGATTCGGATACCTGAATCGAAAATGCAAGTTTTAAAACAAGTTCATCTTTATGATACGAAAACTGAAAATAACAAACCTCTCATTAGCTTCAGAGAGGTCTAGTTTGAGCACTTCGTTTGTAACATCGATTCTTTCATCGTAAGTGGCACATGAACCGACAATATCTCCGTTACGAATCAAGTTATGGGGGTAACAATTAGATGAAAAAGTGACCGGCTAAAATTATGACGAAAATCGATAGTTTAGATCATTTAAAGCTTAACGAATCGTTCGAAGAATACGAAGCAGTACCTGAACATCATCTTTTTCTACAGCTGTAATAAAATCTTCGAAAGATTTGAAGATTTGAGGTGTTTTACGAGGCTGTTTGATATTAAACCATTGTACATCTTTCAAAGATTTCAATTTATTCCATATAAATTCCTGTATGTTACTGTCAATCGGCTTCAAACACCAGTCTGGATTATTCTTTAGTCTGATCCATAGTACTGTACAATATATAAGATTCAAGTATTATTATGATGGACTCGGTGGATGAAATTTTTCTCTATTAAACATTGAGTAGAGCACTTACCATCTAAGGTGATTCCATCCAAACCTTCCAATGCAATTTCTTCAAGTAATATGGAGAAATACCCGCGAGACACAGTGATTTGATTTAACCCATCCATGGTTGAAAATGATAGTTCAATCAAAAGAATAGAACATTTTAAACTTAGAAATATCAAGTCTTATTTAAATTTCACCGCATGACCGTAACTAAATAGGAAAATTCATCTTTCATTTTTTTCATTTCCTCGAAAACTAAGATTTATCAAAACATAAAAACAATTAGTAAGGAGTTCAAAATTTGAAAAGAAAATGGATAACAAACTAACGAAAGAATAGCGCATGCGCCGTTTGGAAACTTGGAAACCATAACCAAAACAAATAATCAGTTTCCTACCGCATTTTTTTTTTTTTTTTTAGGTGCTATAGAAATGATTCAAATAAACCGAATCGAAACGTTTATTCATTCACAGAAAAATTTTAAATAAAAAATCATTACGATATAATATAATATTCTGAAGTACACGAATTAAATGCTTTAATCATAGCTAAAAATTAATAAATATATCGGAAAAAACGCAATACAGAGATACATTAAACAAAGGTACAGTAACATCATTGCAACATGCAAGTTTCCGAATGATCAAAATATTTAAAAGAAAAAAGTAAAAATCACAGAATTTTTGTAAAGAAAGTGGTAAAAATACAATTTCACATAATTATCACAACATTACTCAGTACGAGATCCAAACCACTCGTGAAGTTTGGCCATGTTCCTTTTTCGCCATTGAATATTATTTTCGACTCTTTCCAAAGCTCGTTTCCTAGCTGCAGAACCAGCACCAGCTTCCGGATACTTGGCGAAAAATTCTTTCATCTGAAAAGCAATAGTAATAATTAATCATCCTGGGTGCTATTTCAAATTTTATAATGATGAAGATGTAAAAATCAAACCTGAACGAGTCTGGTTTCTGTACCGAAATTACTGGTAATTTCTGCCACCATGCTTCCCAGATATCGATCATTAAGCGTGTATCTTTTGACCAAATAATCCCATTCGTTTCTAAAAATTTACATTTATTAAATTTCAGCTGTAACTAAGCTAAAAGTGGAACCTAAGTACTATATATACCTAACGAAGTCCCATACGACAGGAGAGGCTGTTGGGTTTTGACCAGTAGACGCGATTAACGTGAGAAAATCTTGAGATCGAACGAAGCTTTCATTTTTCCCCAGTTGTAAAAATCTAAAACATAATTAGTATTGATTAGCGACGTTATTCATAAAATAGATCAAATCAATTTAGTAATATCGCACCTAGTAATAGTAGTAACATTTCTGCTAGCACCTAACGCCTTCATCATTTTAACTTTTTCTTGAGGATTTTGCGCCCTTAAAAACTGGTTCCAAAGTGACTCCCATTCCTCCGTATCGGTTTGTTGGATACCTAAGAAAAATTATTTAAAAAATTAGAACGATAGCTCGGCAAAATTTACATTAGTGTATCGAGATGAAGGCCTACCGTAGTACATTATGATTTGAAACAATTCAGGATTCAATTTCATGGCCGGCATCGTGAGCCACTGTCGTAATAATTGGGTTGCTTGATTCAAACAAGTAGCATTACCAGCCATACAACCAAGATGTAAAATTTGGTATTGGTAAGACCTGCAAATGACCGAAGAAATTAAAAATATTTCATAACGAAGATTCGAAATATTTCTAATAGGCTTCATACCTCTGCAAATAATCCAATCGTTCTTCGATCTCCCAATTCATTATTTTCAAGTCTTTAATTAACGAGTTGACGTATCTCTGAAAAAATCCCGCTAAATCACAATTTCGTTTCGAACATCGACAATATATTTTGAAAAAATACATACCGTAAAAAACGAATGTGTTTCGGTGCCGTATAATCGCTTGTGTAAATTTAAAAATAACGAATACGCAACGGACCAAGGAGTGTAATGAGTTTCTGCCGGTAAATATTCGGTCATCAGTAAAGCATTTTCATACGGAATTGTTTCTGATGCTGCTAAACTGAACGCATCATTTAAAAGACTAGCACGATCGGCGGGATCCAAAGTCTGTAAATTCAAAATAAATCTATTACTGATCGTTCAATGAAAAAATAAATTTAAAAAATCGAATACATACCCGGTAATTGGTTTCCAATACTTTTCTTAATTTTTCCCAGACTTTAGGCTCGTAATTAACCATGTAGTAACCGATATTGTGATAATTCACCTTCACCCAGTCTGCACTCTCTTCCAGTTTCACAACTACTTCTTCGTCCGTTTTTTTCATCCATGCGGTACGTATCGTTTTAGGCGCTGCCGATGTAACGAAAGTGATCGGTACTTCCCAACGGTAACTAGAAATGGATAAACGAATAATGAATTTGTTCAACTGACAGAATTATTACGAAATGGAAATATATAAACGTACTTGAAAGGACTTCCGGATACGTCGTATTTAGCCGAACTATCGATAAGGTATCTTTTTTGAGTAAAAACAACTGAATCGTCTCTGAGTTCGACGGTTATCAGAGGAAATCCCATTTGTCTGGTCCATGTATCCATGAAGGTGGTAACGTTAATATTGCCGGAGAATTCATTCAGATGATTCCATAAGTCCGTAGTTTCGGCGTTGGAAAATTTAAACTGATTGAGGTAGGTTGTGACTCCACTGCGGAAATTTTCTTCGCCGATGGTCGATTCCAACATACGTAGCACAGATGCACCCTAATAAAGATAAACCATACGATCAAGATGGAAAAATCATCGATGGAGAAATATTTTCAAAATTTTACTCACTTTATTGTACGAAATACCGTCGAATATTTCGGTGATTTGATCCGGATGAGTAACTGGCTGTATAATCGGATGCGAATTCAAATTAGCGTCCAATTTTAAAACTGGGTAAAGCTCTTGCGTTAAAAACACGTTATCCTAAAACAAAACGAAAAGTTAATTTTATCGTTATGATAAACAACCAATTGTGCCGAAGAGTAAAGCTTACCAATTCCCAGTCTGGGTGAGCTCGTGCTGTAGCTTTGTATTCGACGAACGTTGCGAATCCTTCGTTCAGCCACAAGTCATTCCACCATTTCATCGTAACTAGAGACAAAATTCGATAAAATGTACCATAGAACTTTAGGCGAAGTAGAATAAACAAATAGCTTACCTAGATTACCAAACCACATGTGAGCTATTTCGTGCGATACGGTTAAAGCGACACTTAACTGGGTTGCAACGGAAACACTATCGTTAGGACATAGTAATTTGGTTTCTCGAAAGGTTATCAAGCCCCAGTTTTCCATAGCACCAGAAACAAAATCAGGAATAGCAATGAGATCTGAAACCAAAATACAATCTGTAATCCAATTCTAAAAGCGATAAATCACAAAAAAAATCAACATACCAAGCTTCGGTAAAGGATAATCGATATTAAAATAGTCTACGTAGTAATTGGCAGCTGTCGCAGCGATAGTTTTGGCGTAAAGTAGTTCGTCTACGTGATCACTTCTTGCATATACGGTTATAGGAATACCTTTATTTGTAAAAACTGGTTCCAAATGGTGGAAATCGCAAATTATAAAACATGCCAAGTACGAAGACATCGGTACACTTGTGCCAAATTTCACCGTTGTTAAGCCCATCTCTGGTTTGTTCAGTTCTTGACTCTAAAACCAAATTCATCAGTTAAAATACAACTAACGCAATTCAAAAAAATCAACTTACAATTTTGTTCATGTTTGATAAAGCGATATACTCAGGATCCGATGGTTTAACAAGTTCAATATCATATTTAGCTTTGAAATTCGGCTCGTCGAAACAAGGATAAGCTTGACGTGCGAAAGTTGGTTCAAATTTCGTCGTAGCGATACGTCTGCGATAAAATAAACCAAGATTATACACTAATTCACGTTTTAGTAAAAAATGATCTTACTCGAGACATACCTTTCTTGATTATTCGTATTCTTATAAACGCTCTGATAGAAACCGACGATTTTGCCCGTGAGCTTTCCATCGAATTCCAAATATAATTTGTAGGAACCTGGTTCGATGTCTTCATCGGGAATAATAACCCAAAATTCATTTTTTTCGTATTCGAATGAATCTTTGATTTTAATCTCGGCCTGAGTCTCGTTGTTGACTACGATTCTGGTTTTCGTAACAGTTAATCCTTTTATATGGAGGGAAATGTGGCTTTGACAGGATCTAACATTTATAGTAATGGCAAGTCTTCCTCTGAATAGACCGGTTTGCAAATTTGGATGAAGAAATAAACTGTAAAGAGCCGGTTGCACTTCAGGAGACAAACGAGGTTTCACCCATGGTTTATTCGGTATCACCTCCTGAAAAAAATCACATTTTGTAGACAATATTTCCTTTTACTCGATTCGTAACGTAATTTAGCCAAAAGATATCGTTAAATTTCACGCAGTGACGTTGCTTATACGACGAACAGTACAACCGATACGAATAACGCGAAATTTCGAATGAATTTTCAATTAAAAATAGCTAATTATCTGTCACACGATCACACAAATCTATAATTCAAAGCAAAATTATCATACCTGACCCATTTCACCAAATTTTTAACACACGAATGTAGATCTAACTAAACACCGTCAAGTACAGAAATGACAACTGAAAATGTTTCAACTTAAAAGATTTACAGAGCTAGTACCAAGTGCTACGAATACTGAAATCATACTGGACTAGACGTGACTAAAAGAATTCAAAAGATATCGTCAAAACGTTTGCTGTTTGCTTCTATTGTTTCCATTATCAGGAAATTTCGAATAGTCGCATCTTGAGGCTGAATATCGTATTATTTACCGAACGCATCCTGCTAATGGAAAATTCCTAATCCGTTGCAAATCGACACGCATATTCCTTTTCAGAGTTTTCGAATCTCGATTAGGAAGATTTGATAAATCCAAAGCCACCGAAAACACTCGCAGACTCTTATCAATACATTCTGCTTGTTTCATCTTGATTTCATCATTGAGATTCACTTTTCATGCAAAACATATTATCTACGCATGCGCCAGTATCGGTGTAATGATTTTTCAAAAAACTTTTCACTCACCATATTTTTTTTAGAAAGATGTTCGAAGAATAATTCAAAATGTCTATCACTTGGAGAATTATCGAGAGAAACACTTCTCGAGTACACCGAATAACAAATAAACAATTTACGTAGGTACCTAATAAACAATTTTTCTTTGGACTTTCGAAATGAATATTTGAAACAATAGTATTTTATGGGTGAACTTTGAATGTAGGTAAATCGGGAAAGTAAATTGTAAAAATGGTAAATGAAGAGTTTCCTAGATTATTCTATTCCTTTTTAGGTTTCATTTTCGAAATCATCGATTCTAATTTTATCTCTATTAACCTGATTCCCATTCGATTGCTTTTCAGCTTCATTGCTTTGTAGGTATCTTGGTAAAATAATCATCTCAATAATTACCTCAAAGCAAAATAGAATCGATAACTTTCTCGTGTAGGTATTTCTTTTCAATTTGAGAAAAATTCAAATTGCGAAAAAGCAAAGCGAGGAAACTTCATTTCCCCCCTCCTTCACAACTCGCAAAAATGCAAATCACTGTGTGAATTGAAGCTATCACATATATTTGAGCGGTATAAAATTAGGGCGTTAGGAAAATAGCATTTTAAATTCTAAAAAATGAAACAAAACTTACCAATTTTTCGCTCTTGGGATTGGAAGTCATCCAAAAAGTCATTATAAGCGAAGCAACAATCGCAGTGACTACAATTGTTATTGCAATCTTGCAAATGTTTTTATTACAAGCCATTATTAATTTTCGAGTCTTCTAAAATGTTGGCACAAAGATTAATTTTATTCATTTATTCATTTTGCAAAGAGTAAATCAATATAGCTGAATTTTTTCTGAAGTACCTAGGTAGGTACCTATTTTCTTTTTCCTTCGCAAATATTAAATAGGTGTAAGTTACACGATCAAATTGAGGAAGAAAAATGTATTGAAATCTACTAGGTATATTACGTACGTTTATCCAATACCAAAAATAAATTAATACGAATCACGCATATTCACTCGAGATAAGCAGATGTAAGTAATTAAAACCTTTTCAACACGTGGTAAATCGCTGAGAAAAATTAGCAAATGTAGTTATTTTTTAATTCACAACGTAAATAATTGAAATTCAAAATTCAAAAAAAAATTCATCCACATTCGAATTTATAAATTTTTGATTTTAAATCATTTTAAAAGTGTTTCAACAACGACATTATTTAAAAAAATTCCAACATATCTATTGTATGTAGTAGTATGATTTAATGTTATTCTTAAATACGTTGGCTGTTAAAAACGAACTGTTCTGTCTTCACTCGTAAAGTAGTGGTGGTACCTAACAAATTTGTATAATTGAAGATGTATTGACAAATAAGTTAACAGAGACAGAAATTAAAAAGAAAACGTCCTTCAGCAAGAGAGAAAAAATACTTTTTTTTTCATGCTAGCGTGCACCGTATGAAACATTTTACTTAATAAACAATTCGTTGATCATCCAATAATTATGTGTTTATTGCAAATAGATTATCACGAAATAAAATTCTTATGCAAGTAGGTAGTCATCAATATGATTTTAAAACGATGATTTTCAGACCTTGTCCTTAATCCTCTAATCCTCGTTAGCTCAAGAGTCCTCGTACAACCCGATTCAAGTATACCTAGCTACATATACAATCGAATGAATAATCTTTGCGTTATTTTATCATTTTATCTACACAAATTTCGAGTCATTATGGTTACTGAATGTAAAAAATAAATAATAAATTTTATTAGAAAATGAGCATAGGTATTGAAAACTAACTTACGAAGTTACCATCGCTTATTCATTTCTCATGAAGAAAATAGCTAACGTAAAATTGAGCACTTTATTCAATTTACTTCAGTTCTATATTTGACACCTTCCTTATTTAACCGCGCTTTGACAACTATTTTCATGTTTTCTGTATTTTTCCTACGTGAGAGGTACCTACTGTGCCTACCGTACAAATCATATCATAAAAAACTAAATCGCTTGAGTATACGGATTTGTTATTTCAACACGTATCGTGAATTATAATTTCTACTTTCTCATGTTAGAATTCATAGGCATGTTGTAACTCTTGCCATCTACTTCTGTTTCATCTTGCTTGCGATATGGAACAGCATGTAAGATAATATGGCCTTAAATGCGTACAAAATTCACTACGTATTTCGTACCTATTGATTTCCTTTATCAGCGAATTAATACCTGATTCAAATTGATTGGGTGATTTATTACTTACCTAAGCATAGGTACAATTTGTCGATTTAACAAAATTCATGCTCCTGCAAATCTTAATCTTTTGATAATTTAATCATCAAGAGTAGATATAAATTCAAGTAGAAATTTAATGAAGTGAAACAATTCGGTACCTATAGTTACAATTCATCCTTTATTGTTGAAGTAATTGCATAAAAGGTGACATTTTTTAAATTACATTCACCTACCTACTGTCCAAATCATCGGAGCGTGAATGATTCGATATTACCTTCAGTGATCAATAAGATATTTTTAATTGTGTTAGTACAGTGAGAGATGTAATGTAATGACGAACTGTTTTTCATTTGTACACAGCTATATACCTAGGTACATTGCCTATCTCTTTAATTAGGTACCAAGACTTTTTTTAATTTTACATTTTGATCGCAATCCAGGATTTTAAATCCAGGGCCACTGAGCCAGATTTTTTTGTGTACTTGAATAATAAAAATTTGTCGAAAAAAACAAATCCGATTATAAAACATTTTTATTTCAATTTCCATAAATTTCATCTAGCCAAGTGCAGATTGGTATACCTACCTATTAACCAAACATTATGGGACATTTTAATTACCTAATGAAATCTAGGCAGGGAATTGGGATCAATTTTTAAATTTTATTTCAAGCAAGCATCAACCATTTCTTTCATGGCTAATTCTCCTTTTATACCGATGGATTCATAGTCTGGAATGGCATTCTTGACATTAGATAGCCAGGAAACAATGTAGGGATAGTCGGAAAAATCATAGCCTACCACCTGGAATAATTCTTCAAGTTAGTAGGGACTTGAAAAAGTAATGTTTCACCAGGTACCTAATTTAAGTTATAGGTGCCTATTTTTTTATGACTGTAGTTATTAAGATTAATATCATTTAGGTACCTACCTCTAAACTAGAAATAATTGTAAGCATAGAAATATCAGCGATAGTAAGTTTCTTTCCAACTACGAAATCTGATTTATTTCGCTTTAAAAGTTCATTGAGTACGTTCATACAATCATCAACCTTTGGTTTCTTCGCGGGATCAAATTTACCGGTTAATAAAACTGTTACCTAAACATGAAAAAATTTACTTACTTCCGATAAAAAATACGCAATCAGAATATGGGTAAAGTCATTGTTAAATGATCGATATAATAGATACCTGATTACCTATACTTTTGTATAAATAATAGGTATCCAGTAAATTACCTGCTAGAGATCATTGTTTTGCCTTTTTTTTTTTAAAGTTGAAGGGGAAGGGTGGCACAAAAGTTATATGTCTAAATTTTAAAATGACCCGGTAAAAATATAACTTTAAGTTAGGCCTCCACCCTTACTCTAAAAGTTTACCTATTTATTCAAAAATCTTTGAAACATTGAAAAAAAAGTTCGAAAAAGGTCTTCGTATGGATGGATTTACCAAAAATAACCATTGGCACCGATTTTTCATATTTACTTACACCAATTTTCTTTATAATTTTTGGATAGTTGTCAAAAAATTGAAGAATTTCTCCTGACATTATGTCAATAAAGATAATTATTTTAACCCATAAAAATGGTCTCGGAAATTTTCTATCATCATCCCCTCTCCGTCCGGACTACTTTTTTCAAATTTAACAAATATGTATTGTAGGTACTAGGTAGGTATTTACATGTTTTTTTTTTCAAAAATTGGGAATAGAGAATAAAAGAAGGGTGATTATTCTGCACTTTTTTTTGAAAGCAGAAGAGAAAAGTAGGAAGAAAGTTGCATCTGAATCTTAGAACGACATAGTGAGGATTTTACTCTTTCAATTCATCTTTATCCTCCCTCCCCTCAATTGACCTTGGAATGAAAATAAATTATTTTAAATACATATACATGGTTTGGTATGGATGTTTTTACCCAAAAATATCATAAGCACCCATTTATCATATTCAGGTAGGTACCCTATTTTTCAGTAGTCCTTAAAAAAACACTTTTATTGAAATATTTAATGAAAAATCAAAAAAAAAAATCCTGAAATAATGTGAATATTTTAATCATTACAATCATCAGAAGAAATTTTTCTCGCGTATTTTTTTTAATTTTGAAAAAACTGCCTCTAACCTGAATAAAAGACGATAGAAAATATTATCGCCGGTAGGTTTTAATGGTTAGAATAGGTATTCTTAATGATATCTACCTATCATTTGGGAACGAATTTTTTCAACAATTTTTTTCGATTTATAGTTGAATACTTACTGGAAAAGTATGAAAAAAAGTGATCGTTTTAAAGGATCCCTACAAAGAATATGAAAAATGTGTAGATACATACCTAGACCTACCAATATTTCCAGGTAAAAACATAAAACAACTATGCAAAAACCATTTTTGAAAAAATAAAATAAAATTGTTCCATCAATTTTTAAAAATTATTTGAATATATTATTACCATAGTCATATTTTGAGGTATAGTGGGGTGGGATGGGGCAATGGTAAAGTAAGAGGAGTGAAAAGTTTATCGTTAGGTTTTGCGGTTCGGACCCTTAAGCACAACTTCTTATATAGCTTGTTACCCACTTTCTTTTCAACTTTCGAGAAAAAAGAGCAAAACAATCACATCGAACATTAAATCATTGTCGATGATTTTTAACTTTTCAATTTTCAACGCCATTTTAAGAATAAGTTTTCAAACTTTTTTTTCCTATAAAGAAATGTCCAAAAAACATGAAAAAAGCGATATTTCAAAAGAATTAAAAATTAGGTGCTAAGCTTTTTTTTGGGTAAAAACATTCATATTAAGACGATTTTCAGAATAATTGATTTTTTTTAGTAGGTATAGTCCACAGTCAGATATTAATGTTAAGCGGTAAGAGGTAAGGGGAGGGGAAATACAATTTTTACCAGGTTAGTTTGAAGTCTGGACACAACTTATGTGCTGCCCCCCCCCCCCCAATGATCACCTTCATAACTTCGTACCTAGCTAGTACCTACCTAGTACCTAATTAGAGCAGGTACTTACGAAATAATCGCTTGTTCTGCGAAAAACTGTCCCCAAATCGAAGTCCAAAATTTTATCAATTTCCAATCTTGTGTAAAGATCGTTAGGGTACAGATCGTCATTTTTGGCGTACTTTTCGACCAAATATTTCGCTATAACACGGCTAAAAAGAAACAATAGGTATACTTAATTATCGAAGCATTGTTTGGTTAAATCCCAATTTGAATTTTAAGTTTCAACTTTACCTTTCCCAAACAACATATCCACCGTCATCTACCAAGGTGGGTACTACATGTTGAGGATTCATCTAGCAAAAATGTTTTTCATTTGAACGTATTATTAGGTAATATGTAATATATTACGGAAGTCATTTTTCGTTATTTATTCTTCGCACATCTCTAGGTAATTAAAAAATGAATGAACATACCTGTAGGAAAAACTCAGTAGTTGTCTCTCCTTTTTTCGGACTGGTCACTATTTTTTCTAATTTAATATCTAATATATTTGCTAACAAAATTATTGTTCTGCATGGTGGACTCGCTTCGGTGTAATAAAACTTCATCTTTAGATAGTGATTTTTCGAAAACAATACTTGATACAATTTCAAAATGTCGATTGTATTTTGGGTATAGCAAATCAATTATACGTTTTTGTGAGGTGCTGAAGAACGAAATGTACTAATGTACAAATAACGTTTCAGTTACCCTCTGGTCTATCGATAATTTTAAAAATGAAAAAAATTAACATTATCAGAAAGTTTTTTCTCAGAACATTGCTTTATATGATAATTTGCTTATAAATCATCACCGATGATAAAAAGTACAAGATATAACAAACTATAAAATATCTGACATACAAAACACTCTCGTAAATAAAAATAGAATACAAAAAATACCAATACTCAAGAAAATTTATCATTTGTTGACAGATACAAATCTTGGCATACTTCATTCAGCGGTATATCGCTAATAGGAGGAATACCATCCGGATGCGTTTGAACTTTTTCATACCTCGCGTACGAATCTGTCATAATACTCATATCATTTTTTTTCGGTACCAGAGATAAATTTAACGCAGGATAGAAAATAAATGCTACTAGAGCCAAAGTCGTACACGCATGAATCGGTACCGCCACCGACCAATACTTCTGCGGTAAGAACGTGAACCCGATGTATTCCAGGATAGCATCAGGAAGCAGAGTCCAGATTAAATATAATCCCAATGCGGAATTAGATGCTAAATATAATGCGAATCCGTAATTAGCTCGACTTGACGTAGGAGTTGGTAAACTTTCCGTCATGATTTTCCGACAGTATTACAAATAATCGTAGTTATACTCCTTGGTGACTTCGAATGCTTTTATGACTTCGGTAAGGACTTTGATGTTTTCCAACACTCCATTAATACTTGCCCGTAGATTGCTGACGTTTGATGATTCGAGGTCTCTAAAATAATAAAAAGATATCAAAAAATGGATACGAAAGTTCTGATAAAACATTGTTCGTACATTGATAGAACATTTCCGTCGACAGTCAATTTTCGAATTACATTTCCCGGTTCTGAATCAACTCTCAGTGAATTGTAAAGGACTGCAGCTCTGCTTTCAGATTCAGCGGTATACTTAAAGTTGCTAAAAGTAAAAAGATTGAGTAAGTTTAGTACACGATTAGTTTTTAAAATAAGAGTAAGGAATTTGAAACGTACATTGAGCACTTTGAAGAAACTTGATCACAATTTCCTGCCATTTTAATACATTTTTGATTGAAATTGGTCGAAGTATTCAATGCGATACGATCTAAACGTCCACACTTCACACTTTTTAAAAATTACTTTCAATAATTTACAAATTAAAGGACAAAAAATTCAAAAACTTGTATAAAAATCAAAATTTTTTAAGGTTGTTATCAAAAATCTAAAATCTGGAATTCAGTGTTGGCTGATTTACAAAAAAAATCCTTATTGATTTGAATAATAAAAAAAAGTAATTTGAGAATTCAACGATGAAAATTTTTACTTTGAATAAATTATGTTTGTATTAAAAATATTTTAAAATAGCAAAATAATTTAAATTATCCATTAAAGCATTTAAAGCACGATTTTTAATTTTCTTAGGTTTGACAATGTTCAATTTCGAAAGATCAATTTTCTGCACTGCAACGCAAAATAACAACACTAACAACACGTGTTTTTAATTCTTATCACTAAACTTTTGAATAACTTTTTTTTCCATGAGAAAATGGATTATTTAAATTATTAATTTTGTACAGTGTTTAATTAGTTTAGAAATTATGAGCGCTAAAGCATATCATTCGATATCTTCATCAGAAGACGAACAAGTAATTTCATCGGAGGATGAACTAGAAGATTATAAAGGCGTTGAAGTGGTTGAAGAGAAATCGTCGGATGGACTTGTGAAACCGCAAACATTGAAAGATATCTTATCCAAAGTAATAAATTATCCATTTTGATTTCAAAACAAATATTAAAGCTTCTCGAATATGAAAATTTCTTTACTTTTGTCGCAGGTTAAAGGTGTTAAATATGACTTCAAAGATGTAAGATCGTCAAATTCGATTTTATTTTCAAATGAAATAACAGAGGACGATGAAATTTGGTTGATACAAACTCCTAAAGATGTAAAATCATTTTCAAGCTGAGTTCTTCTTTGAAGGCTAATTTCCACTGATAGTATTCTGTTTACTTTCCACAGGTGAATCTAGAGTCGCTCGAAGAAACCGATTTCAAATTTAAAGATTGTAGTCGAACGACGCTGAAAGCTCGAAAAAGAGAAAAACATTTTAATGTTCACGTTATTCAATCTAAAAACGAAGGAATTAACTCATCGTTGCCCGTGGAAAAAACTCAGTCGTTTCATATGAGTTAGTACATCATTAATTTGTCAGTTTTTGTATGCCTATGTTTGACAATCATTTCTAATTTACTTATATTTTTCAATCGATTTTAGCTTTATGTCCAATTGCGGGCAGAATTATTTTGCAAGAAGATTTTCAAGTTGATAATAAAAATGAAAGCCCAAATAAAACTACAACAAGTTCTTCCTCGTTTATTTTAGAATCAAATACCAGTGTAGTGGAGAGCCAAACATCGGGTTAGTACTCGTATTATTTATTCGCAAATTACAAGAGTGATTTCAATTAAAGTTTTCTACGACTATACCCATGATTTAGAGACGTTTGCTTGTAACTAAATAACCTGTTTTTTTTTCATTTACAGATGCAGACAGCACAGCACCGTTGAAAAAGAAAAAAAGGAAGAGTATAAAACAAGATACTGTTTCAAATTAATCAATAAACCATTAAAATCATAGTAGCCAGTTTATTTGTTACCGTCTGCGCCTAAGAATTTTGAAACAGCGATGCCACTAGTAGATAATGAAAGATCGCGTTTATATTCCGTCTCACAATGTAAAATATAGTAAACTTCAATTAACATAAAAATTTTGCCAGGTAAACTCGAGATAACCGAAAGGTCTATTTTTAAAATTAATGTTCCCTGTTGCTTATTTTTATTACATCTTTTGATGGGAAATGAATGTTTCGCTGTGATTCGTTAATTATTACCTAAGCCATAATATACCCTCCCGAAACCTTACCACTTTTTCATCTCATGATTGTCAGAATAACGGGAGGGGGGGGGGGGTGGTGGATTTTACGTCTAGTAGAAAGGGATGTGTAAAAGGGTTTTCGGCGTTGAAACAAAGAATCTCAAATTAACCCTACGTTCAAGGTCAGAAGGTACCGTTGCGTATGGAATGTATCTGTAATCGTAATATTGTATACCTGAGTTAAATATTTTCAACAGGTTTAAGGGTTGTGGTGGTTTTTTTTAAAGGTTTTATTCTCCATTTAAGCAAAGGACTTGCTTCGACTTCATCAGTTGTTGTTTTTGGTTGCTTGTGCAACTGTTCGGTTCATTGAAGTTTTTTGTTCGTGAAATTGGTGAGTACTAGCAATCTATTTTATAAGTTGTCAGAAATATTCACTAGTGAAATCATATCTACACGTTATTTGGAAATTCATTTCAATGAATTAAACATCAAATTAATAATAATTTTGTTCAGAAAAAATTGCTTTTGAAGATAGAACATTTCAATTTTTTTGAGTGAAATTTAATTATCTACCAAACAGGTTTAGTTTGATTTCCAACGTATCTTTTTTTAATAAATGAATTCACGTGAAATGTAAAAAAATTATACACTATTTTTCAAAAAGTTGTGTTTTTTATTAACCATTCCTGAAAACTTACATTTTCCCAAAATAATTGATGAATTATTCGTTTTTACTGAGACTACCAAATTCATTTTCTATAATTTCAACCATACCATATTTCTTTATAGGAAAAATGAAAAGCTACAAATTAGCATTACTTTTCACCTTATGCATCACCTTATCGTATGCCAAAGTAGAAGCCGGAACGGACGCAAATAGTGTAAATCCTTCTGAAAAATCTGCGAATTCAACAGCTGCAGAAAAACAGCCTTACCCCGTCCAATCTTCATCGTACTTCCCAAGTAAGAAAAATAACTAATTGAATAATCGAAACACATCCATGCTCGAATTACACTTAAATATTTTCTCTAGCTGATCTATCGTGGAAAACTGGTTTCGGACAAACGTTGATCTTTATTGGAGGCGCTGCATTTAGTGTAGCATTATTAGGTGGATTGGTATTGCTTTTCGCTCCTTTATTCGGATACAAAGTATGTGCGATATTGGGCAATTGCGAACCAACAGCGATTCCTTATTCGGCGGCAAATAATTTACAAAACGGTGCTCAAGCTCAACCTAATGCATACGACGTATACGGAAATAATAATTATTTGGCTGCTAATCCATACGTTAATTATCAAAAAAGGTGAGCGTAATTTTTTTTCATGTTGTGGTATCGTGCTTGCTATTTTTATTGACAAAAGTATTACTTAATTTTCAGATCGATTGAATACTTCAAACCGATCTTGGAAACGTTGGCTAAAACTTACGAAAAATCGAGCTAAATTAATCGATAATTTAAAACTAAAATAGGTTACGAATTTTTGTACATTTTTTTCTAAAATATACGTAAAAACGGTGAAATATTTCAACATTTAAAAAAATTCATATTTAGTTTAACACGAAATTTATTATCAAAAAATTAGGTACAATATAAAAACATAAAAAAACACGGTGAATTTTACGAATGGTAGGTTAGGTACACATTAATAAATTAAATCTTACTTAATCCATCGTGAAAATTCTAGCTCCTATATCTTTAATGAGCCAATCGATCCCTTGCAATAAATTTTCACCGGTGATGGCGCTACATTTAATAATACGCCAATGATGAGTTTTAATATTGTCTAAATCTAATACCTGCGAACATTTTTCATAATAAAATATTTCATAATAATAATCAAATTTTCACTCATAAATGAAAATGCTTACTTGCTTAATTTCTTCCGGAGATAATGCTCCAGGCAAATCTTGTTTATTAGCAAACACTAATAAAGTAGCTCCGGCCAGTTGCTGTAAAAAAATTAAAAGAATCGAATTACTTTTTTAATCGATAAAAAAATGGTAATTTGATCAGTTCTCGCGACATTTATAAATTCTATGACTTTTGAAAGGTGGTTTGCCGTATTTAGCGTAATGGTCCATATAATGCGACGGAATCGAAGGCTTATTACGAATAAAATCACGTCTCAATTCTTCCGTCATGTTTGATCGTAACTGACCATCGAATTGAGGTATTTCTCGATCCAAATCGCATATTCGTTCCAAAAATCTGTTTTCTTTGTCCACTTTCGCTCGTTTTCTACGTAATGAATACATTCTCAAATTGTACGATCGATTAGTTGGTACGGCCGGCTTAGGATCTTTATTCAGTTCTATTTTCGAATGTGTCTCTCTCCATTTCGAAAAAGCGTTTGTTTCAAATTCAACGAAAAGAGCTCGAATTACATCCGGATCGTGAAAATCCCAATCTCTTTTCTTTTTCGATGTCAGTACCCGCATATCTGGGATCATTCCTCTATAATCGAACTCTAAAACTTTCGCAACTTCAATAGTGCTAGATTTCTTTCGACGAGTGCAATCAATCGCGTCATTGGAACATTCGCTTGAAGCAGAAGGCGTTCTTATGCATGGAACATACTTTGAAGATTTGCTTTCTGGAGTAACCGCTTCTGCTACGGCCGGTGCCGCAGGAGTTTCAAATTGTGTTACAGAAACAGTGGGTCTGTTTTTTGTCTCGCGTGACGTTGGAAATGAAATTTCTTCTTCGGATGGAGTTGGCGATGGGTTTTGCGTTGAATTTACATCGTCGATATTACAATTCGCCATATACTGAATGATGTTGAGGTCGGAAATCCAGACAAGGTTTTTATTTTCTTAGCAATTTATGTAAAAACTGAACAATACGTACCTCTTCTTGTAGCAAAGAATGTAATTCTTCAGCACAGTCTTCCAAGCGTCTTTTATCAGCGCTATCAACGACCCAAATAACGCCATCGGTGCATTCGAAATAATTTTTCCAGTATGATCGTAATGATTTTTGACCGCCAACGTCCCAAATGTTCAATTTGAAACTTCGGTTCAATAAAGAAAAGAAGCATGTAGAGACGAAATTGTTATTAAATTTGGATGTATTAATTCTGTCTTACTTATCATGGTCTAGTGTTTTAATATTGAAACCAAGAGTAGGAGATATTGAATGGATATCTTCTCCATTGAAACGTTTTAGTATTGTGGTTTTTCCAGCGTTGTCCAGCCCTCTTCAATTGTTATAAGGAATAATACCACACGTAATGGTAATATATCAAAGGCGAGAACATAATTAAACTTAAATTTCACGGTATTTAAAATTATTGACGATGAAAAGGATACAAAAGTAGTAATCTCATCTCTTTCTCCTTCTTCTTCATTTTCTTCAGGACTGTTAATAAACCCATGTTTGACTTATTTCAAAGAATCTCCACAGTTTCGGCTTCAATAAAACTAAACAAATATATGAAAAATTAATTCACAAATCCATGATAAAACTCTATTTTCGTTCCGATAGTGCATTTACCTTTAGAAAAAAAGTTGAACGTTTTCTTCGGTATGTTATCATTCAACCGTTAATTTCTTGAAGCTAGAACACGTTTTCGATAATTCACTATACAATTTACTTTACATACATTAAATTTATGGAAAATTGAAAAAAATCGAAATAGAACGTAATAATTAATGGAATTTTCAGAGAAAATTGAGGAATATTGATCAATCAAAGACACGATGATTATTTTTTTTTAATTAAAATGATAAGAAAGTAAGAAACGGATTTGAAGGGGATGGAATGCAGGGGAAAGAGAAAAACAACAGATTTTTTGTAATTTCTGGTAATGACTGGTGATAATTTTGGTAATTTCCAAAAATTCGGCGCAACCTCGCATGTGGTTATCGATTTGGCAACATAGGAAACGTGTTTTTGTTGCTACTGCGTTGATGTGAATGTGATGAAAGGAAAGAAAAACCACATGGAATTGTAGAAATTATCGCGGATTTTATGAGGAAATCGATGATGGAGTGACATTCTTATTGTAATTTCATTATTTGACGTGTGATTATTCTTCTTGACTGACGATGGTATGTATAAATTTTCTACACCTTCTTCTTTCACTTATCAATTGTTGATAATGGTCTAATTTATCTATGCATTCTGAATATTTCTCTCATGTTCTATTTTATTTTCTAAACTGTTGTTTAAAATATCTTTGTGAACGAATTATTCATGTATTAATCGATTATAATTGTTTCTGTGTACTTCCAGTGTTATATTATTTAAATTTCTATTTCAGACGTTACTCACAGTACTCTTCGAACATGCTGTTGGATACACTCTTTTCGACGTTGTCGAATTCGAAGAAATCGGAGCTTTTCTCCCTCAGGTAGAACAGTCAGTCACAGAACTTAGTCGATTTAACAAGGTAGTCAAATTATCCGCGTTTATACCTTTCAACACCGCTGTAGATGCCCTAGAATCGATTAATAGCATCTCTGAAGGTAATAATTCTTCATATATTTGCTGAGTAACTATTTTCTGTATCAATATTTTTTCTGTTGATTAGGAATCGCTCCGGAGAGTTTAGCTTCCTTTTTACAAATCAAATTTCTCAAAGGATCAAAGAAATCGGAACGTACTTTGGGTGTAGCAGATTCTAAATTGGCTTCAAATATATCCGAAACTTTAGGAATAAAATGTGTTTTCACTGGTGTTGTTCCAGAAATAATCAGAGGTTCGTACTAACATCAAATCATTTGTGTTTGGAAGCAGTTCAAAATCTTATTTGGTGTTTTTGTGATATTTGTTTAGGCATTCGTTTCCATTTTCATAGTTTGGTCAAAGGACTTACCGCTAAAACTGCTGGAGTAGCTCAGTTAGGTCTTGGTCACAGTTATTCCAGAGCGAAAGTCAAGTTCAATGTTCATCGAGTTGATAACAATATTATTCACAGTATTGCATTGGTCGACCAGTTCGATAAAGATATTAATAAGTTCTCTATGAGAATGAGGTATACGTTTTCTTCTTTTCAATTATTTGTTCATTTTATTTAGGTATTTTTAATAAATCTCAACGATCCTTTTTTTTTTTCAGAGAATGGTATTCTTATCATTTCCCGGAATTGTACAAAATTGTCCCGGATAATTATTTGTATGCGAAAGTTGTACAATATGTTGGCAACAGAAAGGAACTCTCGGAGGAAAAATTAGACAAATTAGAAGAAATCGTAATGGATTCAGCTAAAGCGAAAGCTATTTTAGATGCTGCTAGAAGTTCCATGGGTATTTTATAATTCCACTTCATCTGCGATCTTATTTCTTTGCCATTTGTACAATAATCGATTATTTTCGTAATTTTGCAGGTATGGATATTTCTCCGATTGATTTGGAAAATATTTTGAAGTTTACGCATCGTGTTATTGGTCTGGCAGACTGTCGTGCTTCCATCTCTCAGTATTTGAAAAATGGAATGTCCACCGTTGCTCCAAATTTAACTGCTCTACTTGGAGAACAAGTAGGCGCCCGTTTAATATCGCATGCTGGTTCATTAACGAATCTAGCCAAATACCCTGCATCAACTGTACAAATATTAGGCGCAGAAAAAGCCTTATTCAGGTTCGAGACTACATCTTCATTTAATTTGAGAAACTTTCTTAATTTCTGTAACGTTGATTATTTATGTAATTTACAGAGCGTTGAAGACTAGGTCAAATACTCCCAAGTATGGTATACTTTTCAATTCTACATACATCGGGCGAGCCAGTACGCAAAATAAGGGCAGAATTTCAAGGTTTTTAGCTAACAAATGTTCAATCGCATCGAGACTCGATTGTTTTGCCGGTAAAATTTGAACTGAAGAATTGTCTGGGATAAAATTTCGTTACGAGACTTAATTTTTGGAATTTTCTTTCGCAGAAACAAATGTCAACATTTTTGGCGAAAAGTTACGTCAACAAGTGGAGGATCGTTTAAAATTTTTTGAAACTGGTGATTTACCACCGAAAAATATTGACGTAATGCAGGAAGCTTTTGAAGAATTTACTGAATATCAAGTACGTATGCTGAAATGTCTTTCTTGTTGTCATTTTCAAATTAATGATTTTGAAATTTGTATTAGAAAACGTTGAAACAAAAACCGGAAAAGAAGAAGAAAAAGAAAAAGAAGGAACAAGTGCAAGAAGAGGAAGAACAACCAGTTGAAGAATTGAATATTTCCAATGGAATATCGAAACCGAAGAAAAAGAAACGTAAGAGTGAAACGGTGGAAGAAGTGGAGAACAATGTTGAGGAGGAACCTCAGGTCCCAAAAAAGAAGAAGAAGAAACATTCTAAAAACGAATAATTTTTTGGCGTTTTTTTACCGGTCATTTATTGTTTGTAATTTTAAATATAATGTTTTTAATTGTAAACTTTTCTCTTTGAATTTTCCCTCTCCCGAATTATACTAAATTGGTTTCAATGAAACTAATACACTTCAACATGGCATTGATTTTGATTAACAAAATTTATTCGCAACAAATCGTATAAAAATTTAACGTACAAGATGTCAAAAAATGAAAAATACACATGATTACGTGTCAATTCGAAGAACCGAATTTAATTTGAGTGAAATATAACGCGGATTTTCATTCCAAGAATTAAACTATTTGGTTTCGATATTTTTGAAGGGTTTGTTCGTAGGTTACCAATCATTTGCATCAGAATTAAGCTGAGAGAAAAGAACATCTTTAACTTTAGGGCGAGGATTATCTTCGATTTCAGTTTGGACGGCACCAGCTTGACCCAACATCCATTCCAGTTCTAAAAATTTGATTCTTATTAAAAATTGCTATTACAAATCAATCTATCTTTGAAAAATACAAACCTTCAACCGAAATTTTATCATAAAAAGCCTCCGGCCCAATGAACTGCTTGACCATGTTTCCTTCGTAATAAACGAAGATTGTAGGTAAATTCTTATCAGGATAATTAGGAATACACGTCGTAGAAATACTTTTTAAAAACTTCGTGGAACGAAACTTGATGGCTAATTCTTCTAAATGCTGATTCAGCAATGCGCACAATGGTATTCTGAAAAGAAAAAGAAGATGCTGAAGTCAAATAAAATTTATTTTAAAATGGAACTTGATGAAGATATACAATTGCACGTACCCTTGTTTATATAAATGTAAAACGACATAAACTTCTGGTCCAGCCTTGTTGACTTGTTCAACATAGTCAATAGCGCTGATTTCCAAAACACTGCCGTACTTTGCTTTTTCAGCTAAAGCTTTCAATTCAGCAATTCTTTGATTTCTGTATTTCAATAGAATATATTCATCTTCTTCGTCTTCCAGTTCGTCCAATTCGTCTAATGTCATACTTTTCATTTCTTTTTCATCTATAAGCACACGAGAGATGGGCAAATGAATCATCAATCGTATAGAAATTTTACATGAAAGCAATTTAAACATACTTTGATTCTTTTGAGATATTGTGGATTCAACAAGATTAACGATGTCATTCTCTGTGATTTCTTTTTCTTTAGGAGGAATAATTCCTTTGCTTCGGAGAATGTCGTTCCATTCAGTATCTTCATTAGGGTTCTAGATCATGAAAAATATACATAGAAACACATCAATCAGTGTGTTTGTAAAAGCGAATGTGTTTTACTGTGCAGAAAAATTATTGATTTCCACTCACCTGCATTTTGTAGAGGGATAATTACAAGTTGAAGAAACAAAAATTTAGGATAATTATGCTGTAACACTTTCTCTGTTATCAGTGAGCAATTGCACTCGATACCAAAAAAGGAATAATGGCAGATGATCTAAATTTAGGAAAAATGTACAATAATGAAAAGCAGTTAATTAAGATGTGCTTCGAAATCTGAACTTACGATATTTTACTTACAAAATAAATCGAAAGATGAATCAGACCTTTCCAAAAAAAATATGTACTTTCTCAAAAAAATAAATTGATATTTTAAAATTATTGATTACGATCGATTACGAATTTACGAATTTACGAATTTAGTATTTACCATTTCGAATTACTCATGCTTTGGGTAAATTTATTCACTTTTCAGTAAATTTTGAGTAAATACATAGTAATAATTAATTCTCATCCAAAATTTTTAAATTAATGAATAAATTTCCTTTTTAGTTTTGGCATTTTTATTCTTCTGGTGCTTTGAGCTTTCTAAATTTTTACTTTGAAAAACGTGGCATTGCAATTTTAATCACTGTTTATAAAAAAATCACAATTTTTTTGTTTGTAATAATTTTTTATTGTTAACAGGAGTAGAAAGCATTTAATTGAAATTTTCTCAAGTTCTTCGCGATATTTTGCAAAAATGTGTTGAATAATTAAGACGAGGAAGCTCAAAAAGTAATTGATGGGCGTTTTATTTCTCATCTTCTAAAGTTCATTTGATTATTTGTGAAAATAAATTGGGTTGTTCCGATATTCAACAGAAGGTAAGCTGCTTCTTCTACGATTATGTTCTGTTTGTCTTTTCTTTTTAACGAACTTGAGAACTACGATTACATCTGTAACTTCTCCTCTGATCGTTATAATTTCAGTAAACGAGAAATTCTGTCTTATTTTATGAGAATCAGTGTCCAAGTGTTAGGCCATTAAGAGTACATATTTTATCACGTACCTAACTAATATTCTGGTCTCTTTCAGAATTTATCGTTATGGCCTGCAATGATAAAGGTTACGATATGTATAATAAAAACGACTGGATGAAGAAACTGGAAAATATCCATATTCAACGAACAGATATGAATAAGTTGATTATGAATTACCTTGTTACTGGTGAGTAGATTTCAATTCTTTCTTCAGCTCTACTTGACTGGAAATTTAATCGATAATTTTTTCTCTCAGAGGGATTCAAAGAAGCAGCCGAAAAATTTCAACAAGAATCTGGTATCGATCCACCGATAGATTTGGATACCACTGATAACAGAATTAAAATAAGAGACGCTATTCAGAGTGGTCGAATCGAAGAAGCAATTGCTTTAGTGAATCAGTTACATCCTGAATTATTAGATAACGACAGACATTTATATTTTCACCTACAAGTACGTTTTCAATCATTATCCTCTTCTCGAGTATTTTTGCATTTACTTATTTACTTTTTCAATCAGCAATTGCAATTGATCGAGTTGATTCGAGAAAGTAAAGTCGAGGAAGCTCTTCATTTTGCTCAAGAGCGACTTTCCGAAGCTGGAGAAACTGATCCTAGTATACTGAACGAATTGGAAAGAACTTTAGCCTTGCTTGCTTTCGAAGAACCTTCTAAGAGCCCTTTTAGTGATTTATTGAACCAATCTCATAGGCAAAAAGTAAGTTAAAATTATAAATTGAATCGATATCACTTAACTAAAGGTACTAAAGTAAAAAATAATAATATTTTTCAGATCGCTAGCGAATTGAACGCAGCTATACTGAAAATGGAGCACTTAGAATCCCCTGTTCCTAAATTATTCAATTTGATGAAAATCATCTTATGGGCTCAGGACGAACTAGACAAGAAGAAAGTAAAATACCCTCACATGACGGATATCGGATCTGCAGCCATCGAAGGTTCTAAATGACAATTAGAGGAAATGTCCGTCGTGGAATTACGAAGTCCGAGCAACAGTATCGAATATTAAGTTTTATCGAAGGTGTGTGCGTTAGAATAAGTACAATTAGTTGAATCTATTTTTCATTGTATGTTACATTTCTTTTCAACTATTTAGTTTCGTAAATTCGAGTGAAATATTCGATATGCACCCGTCTTTAATCATGTTTTCGATACGCATCAATTATGTTCTCTTTCGTCGTTAACTTATCGCCGAACGAATCTGAATCGTGAATGGAAGTTCATATTTTTCTAAAAAAAAAAAAACAGAATTTTATAAGGCGCTGTTTTCTATCGAACGAATATTTTTATTTTTTGTACTGTTTTGAATTTTCATATTATCGTAGTCATCTACACATTTTCAAATACTTTGTATTTTATCAAGAGCCAGTATTGCATAAGGCCTTTTTCCTCTGTACGTGATAAAAGCAACAGCTGCACATTGAATACGAATCGCATCCGAGAAATATGAGCGTTATTCGTTTTGTAAATATTCAGAATTTATCTTTTATAACGTTCGTTTGATAGTATACCTTACGCTTGATAAAGCGATGCAATTGCAATTTACTTCTTTTGCATGTTTTGAAAAACATTAATACATAGACCATAAGTTCTGTGTAATTTGTAAATAATTATTATAAAATTCCTGTTTTTTCGTTAGTGTTGAATTGTTTTCCTTCTAATTTTATTATATATATATATTTGCACGCGACCGTAGGTTGTCAGCCACATTCTATATATATTCAAAAATTTTTGAAAATTTTGAAAATTTTAAAATCTTTCCTATATCCTTACTAATTGTCTTATCAAAATTCTAATTGCAGATTCGTGCTTAGCTACACAAAATCCACCCTAGCAAAAAAAACGAGCCTCCTACAACAAAATTTTTGGAAAAAAATTGCAAAATTTTCTAAGGCATTGCAAATTTTGGAAAAGTTTTTCTTTCACAAAAAAGCCTGGCATAAATTAGAATTTTTGGTATCAAAAATTTTTGTTCAAGTTGATAAAATGACAAAAAAATGATGGGGTAAATGTAGTTGAATTGATAGAGCGTCGGCCTGCAGTGCGGAAGGTCCCAGGTTTGATTCCCGCTGGCGTAATATTTTTTTGAAATTTTTTTTCATCGTGATTTTACTGATTTGTGATTTTACAATTTTCAAAACGACGATTTTTTCAGAACAACTGTATGTCAAGGTGAGGTGAGGTTTAGTCTTTAGGATTAATAATAGTAAAAAAAAAAAATAAAAAAAAAATAATAATAATAACCATTAAAAAATAACCTAAATCAACCTTTAGCAAAAAGTTACCCCGGCGCAAATTAGGCTGCACACAGATGCAAGTCATAAATCCAGGTAATGATTGTGATAAGTGATAACAATCAGGGATAACAATACAATACCATTCTCTGGGAAGTGTGAAATGCTACACATCTGATCTCGATTGTAGATGAATTTTACCAGTCTAATCGTCACGTTTTCATTTTAGGGTTCAACAAATATCCGGATAATCCAAATGCTATCCAAATATTCGGATATTTGGAAAATATCCGGATAATCGAAAAGAAGGAATTTCATTGGATATTCTCTTAGTCAAAAAAAATTACTCCAGGAGTGCTAAATGAAATTACAAAAAATTGAAATTAGGCAACGCTGCGCAGGAGGTGGACGAAAATTTAAAATTTTGCGAAATGGTTTGTAGACGACTAACGGAAGCTGTCGGAAAAGTTCAATCCTGTTCGGGACGTCTTCGGGAGCTGTTCGGCAATTTCCGTGATATCCGGATATTATCCGGATATTTGGATGTTTATCCAAATAGTATTTGGTATTTGGATATCCGGATGTTTGTTGAACACTATTTCATTTCCGTCAAGCTTTCTTCGTCGTTCGTCCTTTAGTGATGGGCAAAATTCGATTATTTGAAATAATCGACAATCGATTAATCGATGGGAAAAATAATCGATTAATCGATTATAATCGCAGAAGGCAATTTGAACGATTATTTCATTGTTTTGGCCCATTTTTCCAAAATTTTGTTAAAAATTCCCTTAAAGTTTCCATGGACCTCACAAATTACCTCAAAGTCAAAAGTTTGAGGTCCGTGAAAATTTTTCAGGAATTTTTCAAAGTGCCCCACATGCCAAAGATTTTTTTAAAATTTCAAAAAAAAATATGACAACTTGGCAAAAAATACACATTAATTAGTGCAAAGCTCTATTTTTCTACATTTGCTTCAAAATTTCCCCTATTTTGCAATTTTTTTTCCAATTTCAGCTCAAAAAATGAAAAATAAAAATTAATCGATTGTGCGATTATTTTGGTAAATAATCGATTAATCGAGATCGATTATTTTTTAGGTCGATTAATCGATTATTGAAATAATCGATTAATAATCGCCCATCACTATCGTCCTTTTGAAAAAGTAAGTTCTGTTTTGTTTTGTTTTCGCATCATGTTTATTCCATTCATTAAACGATATAAATTAATTATGAATTGATTTTAGGTATCTCGTTGTTGAAATAACGAGTATGGCGCTCTTAATAGCGCAACGATTTTTTCAAAATTTGAAGAAAGGAATATTGTGTGATGGTATGACTTTTAACTTAAAATATGTCGATAGTTCTGCAGGCATTAATTCCACCAAGTTTTCTACAAACAAATCGAATTATCATTTTTAGTGTTGGGAATAATCGATTATTTCAATAATCGATTAATCGACCCTCGATTATTTCAACCATCGATTAATCGGATTTCGATTAATGAAATAATCGATTATTAATCGATTAATCGATTATTTTTGAGATGTGCTCAATTCAGTGTATTTACAGTAGAAAAAATACAAAACAAAATCATTTATTCAGTCTAATTCGAATTAAACCTAAATTTGACACATGTGTGGCATTTAATTATTGAAATGTCTTCACAAAACGATCAATTTTTTTAAATAAAATTTTTTTTCCACAAAATGTCGAAGCACCATTGAAAAAAGAAAAAACTGAAAATAGAAATAGACCGATTAATCGATTATTTCATAATCGATTATTTCAAAAAATAATCGAACAATTAATCGATTATTTCGAATAATCGATTAATCGATCTTTTCGATTATTTTTGTCGATTAATCGACATTTTTGATTAATCGATTATTAATCGCCCAACACTAATCATTTTGATAGAATTTCGTCAATTTTTCGTCGAGATAGAGGTGTAAATATTTTCATTTTTTTCCGTAAATACCGAATGAATTGTGTATTTTCATTTGCTCAACTTTTTATTAATTGCCCAGGTTTGTTTTAATCGCTATTCGTGTTATTGTAGAAAAAGTTCCGAGCTAAATTTCCTACGGACTTCCTAGAAATTGTCGAGTCTGCCGATTACGTCGATAAAACGCCACTAATTCACGCTGTACAAACTTCTCGCGACGATTTGCTACTGACGGCACCCCGCAGAATGGGTAAAAGCGTCAATAGGGCTGACAAGTATTGACGTCATTGCACCACTACTAATGCAAATACCAGTTCATGTACCAGTTTGTGTACTTTTTGTAAAGGGGAGTCAACAAAAAAATTAACATTGAATCTTATGGGAGTCGTTTTGTTTTTACAAATTTTTTCATTTTTGATGTGTTGAATTTTTTTTGTTTTTACAATTTTGACCAATTTGACAGCTCAACTCGTCAAAATTGTCAACAAATCAAAAAATTATTACATCAAAACTGAAAAAAATTGGAAAAACAAAACGACTCCCATAAGATTCAATGTTAATTTTCTCGTCGACTCCCCTTTACAAAAAGTAAACAAACTAATAATTTGCATTTGTAGTAGTGATATGACGTCAGACTTGTCAGCCCTATATGAACATGTTGTGTGGATTTTTCAATGGTTCGTGTCCTCGCTACTTATTTGAAAGATGTAAAATTGGTGCTAACTCTCAATATGCGTCTACAATGAACGATTATGGCAAGTACGAAGTAATATTTTGCAATTTTGCATGGGGTAATCATGCAATTAAAACGAAAGATGACGTGGTTGAAGCATTACGTGCTATTATGGTCCGTACTTTTCTACAGTATGATTACTTGTTGAGCGCCGATAGTAGTAGGAAGTTGAATGAGTTAGAAGTTAGAAAATGTCGTGCATGGCTTGTCAACGAGGAGTACAAATCTTATGGGGAACTAGAAGTTGGACAAAGTTTGAAATTCTTAGCGGAATGTTTATTTAAATACCACGGCGAATGTTCCCTCTTGATGATAGATGAATTTGACGCGATTTGTTACCAAGCGTTAAAAAATGGCGTTGGCGGCGACGATTTAGATAAAATCATCGAGGTTTACTGTAACTTTGTCGGTCAACTCACAAAATTTAATCGAAATTTTGTAAAACGTGCTGTTTTAACTGGAGTCACGCGCGTAACTTGTGCTGGAATGGCACCATTGAATAATATGTCATCGTTTCCGTTCCTAGGCGAACACAAGTTCGCAGAATTTTATGGAATTCTCGGACAGGAATTCGAAGAATTGATTGTACGACCTCGTTACAAAAATATTATCGAGAAAAAAGAAGAAGCGTATAAGTATTATAACGGATACTACTCTGGGAAGCATCGAATGTTGAATACTTATTCTGTGATTCATTTCGTACGTTCAGGTGTGATTGATTCTTATTGGAGAAAATCTGCCAATATTGAAGGCCTTCGCAACGTTTTCAAATCAAATAATATAAGAGATGCTATTCAAAACTTGTTGTGTGGAAAAATCGATGTCAAAACTCATTGCAATCCGTCTCCGCATCTGTTAGCTTCGCTGTACTCCGTACCAGAAATCTCAAATTTTGAACCAGATGTCGACATGTTGATGCACTTTTTTATGCAACAGGGATACTTGGTTCCGGAACAAAATTGTCCTAGTATGGCGCACATGCAATTAGGAATTCCCAACGTTGAAGTTAGACGGGAATTCCTAGATATGATGCATGAATGTTATAGAATTGCATGCAATTTGGATAGCAGCAAAATGAAGGAATGTGCAAACTGTTTTTCGTACATGAAAGTCAATGATGTTGCAAATTGTGATGCTGCACTCTCTAAATTCTGTTCCTTACTCGAAGAATTGATTGCGCATAGGAAAACTCCAATACCCGAACAGTGGTTAGCTGGCGTATTTTTTGCTATATTTGCCACATTTGACCCGTTGGCTGGGGACACTATTTATTATACGAAGGAAAGTGAACAAAGTAAAGGTGATTCAAAGAACACAGGCTTACGAGAAGACACGCCAATGAGTCATTCCTTTCTTGATTTTTTTTTCAATGTACGCGATGAAGTTAGCTTTCTGTTCGAGCTGAAGGTTGATGTGACCCCTGCTGAAGCTCTACAGCAAATTATAAATAGAAAATACTATGAATTCGGTAAATTAAACAAAAACAATTATTTTTTAATCGGTTTAAATCTTAGTACTAAAGCTAATAAATTAAAAGTTACTATAGATTACTTACGTAATTCTACTGAAATCACAGAAAAGCGGAAATGCGGAGCACCCTAGTGCAAAAAATTGAAGCAAACGTTCAAAGTTGAATTTTATTCATGTTCGATAAAAATTATGTATATATTGTATTGAAAAAAATGTATTGTTTCTTAGAAGTGTTCATTCAAACTGTAATAAAAATATCATATTTTGTGAACAGTCCTGATCACATCTTATTCTATTTTGTGTACATTGATTATTGTTCGTTAAGCATATCTTGAGACTTGATTTAGACTTGTGAAATAGGTTGAATGTATTTTTAGTAGAAAAATTGAGAATAATTGAGTGACTGAATTTTTGTTTACTTTTACATGAATGTGTTGAGGAGATTTTCGCAAAGGTAATTGAAATTAGGACCTTTTTAAAGTCAGCTGAGAGAGAATATGAATGTAGTTTTTTCGTTTGGAAAATTTTCTAGAAATAGAGGTTTGACGTTTGAGTAGATTCTATTCTGTACTCTGTGAAGTTCAGTGGAAAAGTAAACGTTAAAGTTGAATTTTTTTAGTAAGTAACTTCATTGAATTGAGAATTTAGAATCACTTTTGCATATTCCTTTGCAACCGTCAAACTAAAGTGCATCTTTTCGTAATGTTGAAAATAGCACTAGTTTTGGAGGACGATGCATCCAGCTACTGAAGCGCTGCTGTCGTACATCCAGGAGAGAGCATCCGCGAAATCAGAGATGGCGTTTCGCCGAAGTTGTTAGTGTGTTGGTTGTAAATGATGTAAATTAATATTTTTTGTGGTGGTGAGGAAAGATGAACCGCGAACCGCGAAGGATACAAAATCCCTTTACCTGCACTGAAGAACGTGTTCACATATTATAGGTTGATGTGTATACTTCATCAGTAGGAAAGAGGAACAATATCCATTGTTGATGTACAGTGGAGAGGTAAATGACCGATCACAAATAATTTCAATATCGAACTGAAGTACTTAACACGATCAGGCCAATTTTCTAATTAAAAAATTTTGGAAATAGGGAAATAGAATAGTCAAAGATTCAAATCTATCAATTTAACTCCCATTTTAAAAATCAACAACTATTGTATTTTTCAAATTAATTACCTGCTTTAAAAAAAGGCGACTTATGTTTATGGTATGGGTAGAGAAGTGTGAAAACCTGTTCACTTTTTCAGAATCTTTCTGAAAAAAAAGTCAGCAAATTTTGTTTCAAACTGAAACGAAAAAATATGAAATAAGAAAACACAAATTTGTAGAAATTTAAAAAACGGATAAACTTTTCTACCTACATCAAAAAAAAAGATTTTTTTTTTTTTCAAACAATAAACCATTAAAAACGAATTATTTTCTTTTGAAAATCAATTTTTCAAATCTTAGTTCTCTCTTCCACCCCAGCAGGTGGCTGAATGTTTTCCAAAGGAAAAATCTGTCCTCATTCATCAAGGTACTTGGTAACGATCTCGAGTGGAATTTTAATAAAACTTTCGATGTTTTTGGAAGGGAAGGAGGTTATCACGGGAAACCTTTTTTTTTGAAAGTCAAAAAAGTAGAACCAAAAAAGAACAAAGTTTTGTTTTATGATTTCAGTACAAGTGGTCGGAATATCCGACAAGTTACCTTTTTACCAATTTTTAAGTTACACAGAAAGACAATGTGTTAATTCGTCAAAATTTTTCTCAAGCGTCCATGCATTTTTGACTTCTTTGTTACTTGTTAGGACTAGTAGGTAAGTATAATACGTATTTTGGAAATCATTAAAAAGAAAGAAATCGCAATTTGAGGCAGTGAGCAAGTGTATTGTTTCTTACAATTGGTACGTACAGCTAAAACCATTTTTTTTTTGGTGTTATAACTAAAATTTATTTTTGGAAGAAATCAAAATGCCAGTCCACTAAAAATAGAGCAAAAGTTCATTTCATGGGACCTTAAACCCATAATATCAATCATCAGTGGCGTAGCTAAGTGTTTTTTCTAGGGGGTGACGTTCTCGATTTTTCCAACTTTGAAACTGAAATTTGCTAACTTTAGAGATGAAATCATAAACGCGCCCAGAAATTACTTTAGGGAAGGGCTGAGAATTCGAGTAAAAATAGGGAGGATAAAGAGATTTGAGCAAAGAAAAATTTGAAAATTGCGAAATTTTTTGGAACAAACAATCAATACACTCCTGAAATCTGAATTGATGAAATTTACCTGCTTGAATCAGTGAAATGGCTTTAACTGAAAATCAGTGATTTTTCACCAATATTACAGTCAAGTCAAAATAATCATTGATTTTTCCTGCCAAATGGGAATTGATTGAGAAATCAATAAAAAATCATTTTTCCAAAGAAAATCATTTCACTGGTTCTCATCAAAGGCAGAATTTCATCGAAGATGATTCAGATTCATTCAAGAAAATATGATTGAAATATTGCCCGAGGGAAGCAAGGGCGAAATTTTTTCGAAAAATCATGTAATTCTGATTTTACCCCCTCCCCTCATGGAACTCAAATTTGGGGAAGGCAAAAAATGAATATTAATTTAAGAATCAGCGACCTCCACATTCCAAACACTGAAATTTTAAAGGTTCTATTTAACAAACTCAAGTCGAGATCATTTTTATTAACCTTTTTGAAGAGAAAGTAAAATTTTTAAGCTTGTTTACGTACACGTTTTTCAAACTGATTTCAGTACAAGTGGTCGAAAAATTTATATTTTTCTAAAAGAAATGAGTCAGCAAATTTTCTTTTTCAGAAAAATATGAATTTTTTGACCTTGGGGTCCTCAGTTTTGCCAAAAAATGTCATGAAGTCACGACATAATATAAAAATTTGATTTATTTGAAGAAATATCGACTTTTGGTCGAATAAAATCGCAAAAATCGATACTTGAAAATGATGAGTTTTCCGTTCCTTCGGAAAAGTCGGGAAACTCGACTGGAACGCGATTGGTCGTAAGACGAAAAATAGAGCTTCGTGATTGGTTGATTCTGTTTTTCGCTGCTTTTCAGCTAGTACGGTCGGGATCCGCTTCGGGGACCTTTACGATGAATTTTCCTGACTTAAACTTTGGTTTAAGCAGGAAATAGGATACCCGCTTTTCCGACGGTTCGGAAAAGCTCAATCTACGTTAACGTAGATTTTCACGATATGGTATCTACGACGAAGTAGGCACGTAGCTCGGAATACGAAATTTTCACGGTCACGTCGACCAATTAAAACCAAGGATTACGATACTTTTCATTTCGTGAAATTACGATATTAACTTCGAACGATACTTTTTCAAAGAAAAAAAACTCGAGAATTAATTTTCACTAATTTTTATTCGAAAAAATTAGACATTTACACGATAAGTTTAACACCGATTTTCCAATGGAAAATCGATGCTTAAAAAAGTTTAATGACCTTTTCGCGACAAGGTTCTATACGATACAAAGGGGCCGCGGTTACCGAACGAACGAACACGAATATAAAAAATAAATTAACGGCCGTAGCCAACAATAACTATAATTACATAACCGCGTATATCTCGAAGAATAATACAAAAATTAACACCGCCCCTCGGACGATAAATTATTTTTTTAAATTAAATTCAAAAATCTCGTTTGACAAACGTTCGAAGACGATCCTATTGGTCGATTTTGTCAATAGATCGGCAATGTTATCGCTCGATGAAATTTTCACGATGTGAATGACACCGGATCTGATAAGATCGCGAATATGATGGTACGATACATCAATATGTCGAGTACGCCGAGATTCGTCGGTATTTGCTATCGAGATAGCAGCATTTGAGTCGCAGAAGATCGGTACGACATCCGTAACCAAATCGAGACTATCGAGTAAGTTTATCCACGATCTCGCTTCTTTTCCGGCCGTCGAAAGAGCTACGTATTCGGCTTCCGCCGACGATAAAGCTACGCAATTTTGCTTTCGGACGATCCAGTCGACGATATTTCCATTCAACATGACGATGATACCGGTAGTGGATTTTCGATCGGAGTCATCACCGGCGAAATCGGAATCGGAATACAATTTTAACGGATACGATACATTAAGGTAATTCGAATTATAAACTAACGACCGATCGATTGTCGTTTTTAAATACCTAATGATACGTTTAGCATAATTAAAAATTTCAGCATTAGCGAGATGCTGAAATCTGCACAAGAAATTAACGGCGAACGCGATATCGGGACGAGTACCTCGCGATAGATACGATAGCGATCCTAAGATGCCACGAACTTTCGTTTCGAACGATTTATCCAGCCGTTTGTCTTCGATTTTTAAGCCGGGTTCCATCGGCGACGATATCGGATTCGAATCTTCAAGATCATATTTCACGATTAGTTCACGGATGTACGATTTTTGATGTAAGTACGTTACATCGTCACTTTTACGTTCGATTTCGATACCGATGAACTTTTCAGGTTCTTTTAGATCTCGAATTCCGAATTCTTTATTTAGCTGATCGATCAACCATTCGATTAATTCGGCGTCGGAACCGGTTATTAAGAAATCGTCGACGAAAATTACGAAAATACACCGAGTTTTATCGCCGTCTTTATTTACATAAACGCACGGATCGTTTGCAGACTGTTCGAAACCTAATTTTTCTAAAATTTTCTTTAATTTTTTGTTCCAGTTCTGCGGCGAAGTTTTGAGTCCATACAAGGACTTTTTTAACACGAATACGATTTTGCGTTTCACGGAAGATCCTTTCGGTGGATCGAAAACTATCATACGAGTCGCTTCGCCATTTAAGAACGCCGTCGATACATCGGCTTGACGGAGTTTCCATTTATTCACGGTGGCTATGCAGACGATGCCACGGACGATCGATACGTTTGCAGTCGGCGCGTAAGTCTCATCCAGCTCGTATTGGTGAGAGTCCTTGTATCCGCGGAGAACGAGTCGAGCTTTAAATTTTACGACGTGATTAACCGAGATTTTCTTTCGCAGAACCCATCTCGTATCGACTTTGGAAAAGTCCTTGCCTTCAAGCTCGTCCTCGGTGACTTCGTACCAGACATCTTTCACTGCCGTCGCTCTCAGTTCTTCCTCGATCGCCTTTTTCCACTCGTTACCTTCAGGACCGTTTACTGCCTCTTCATACGTGAGTTCTTTGCCCTGCTCGGTAGCTATTAACGCGGAGTATTCGATACGATCGTCATCGTTACACAGATTGGATTTTATCGCGACTAACGAATTTTCGACTGTTTCAGGTTCAAGATTTACGGTACCGTCGTACGAATTTTCATTTAACCGGTCAGCATAAAGCTGATTTTCATCGAAGATGACGTTAGACGAATACGATAGTTTATTTCGCGGTACATCGAGTAACATGTAACCTGTTTCAGTATAACCGACTAACATTTTTTCAACGGATTTCGGATCTAATTTTGTTCGTTTTTCTTTAGGAATAAATTCCCTAGCGACGCAGCCGAAGATACGAACATATTGGAAAGTCGGATCGCGATCGAACCATAAACGATACGGGCTTTTATCGGCGATAGCAGAACACGGAAGACGATTGTATAAAAACGTAGCCGTGTACAACGCGTACGGCCAAAATCGACGAGGAAGCTTCGAATCGAAAAGAAGCGAACGGAGTTTTTCACTGATGGTACGTAGAAAACGTTCGGCCGTACCGTTATGTTCGTGCTCGTAAGGCTCCGAAGCCATTAATCGCATACCTTTTTTCTCGATTACTTCGCGAAATTTACCGCCTATAAATTCGGTCGCGCTATCGCAACGTAGTTGCTTGATTTGACGATTCCATAGATTCGTTACTATGTTATCGTATTTTTCGAAAAATTCGCCGACTTGCGATTTAGCCGTTATCGCGAACATTACCGCGTAGTGAGTAAAATCGTCGACGAACACAAGAATATACCTTTCGTTATCGATACCGGCGCTCAGCGGACCCATTACGTCGACATGGACTATGTCCAACGGTTGCTTCGCCTTTTCGCGCTCGGTATTGTAAGGCCCACGGTGCTGCTTCGCTTTGGCACACGTATCGCACTCGTTCGTAAGAGGGCAGTCATGTTCGGTACAACTAATATCGGGTATCTTGTACATAACCGATCTACTCGGATGGCCTAACCGACGATGCCATAGAGCGTTTAGCGCGAAATCGAAATCATCGGTAACGTTATTTAGCTTAAATTTAACAGTAAGCAAACCGTTCGACTGTTCAAAAACATCAGTCAGTTTTTCACCAGTATCGCGGTGAACGATCGAAATTTTATCGGCGATCACGGTATCATAACCTAAACGACGGATTTGACTCACGGACATTAAATTGTACGATAAATCGGAAATGTAACTCACGTTTTGCATGATAAAATTCACGCCGCTATCGTTAGTGACTGGTAACTCACCAACCGACGATCGTACGATAGCTGTATCTTGTTTCGCGACGATAATTTCAGCGTTCGACGTTACTGGCTTTTCGTTGACCAAAATACCGGGTACGTTTATCATGTGGCTGGTGGCGCCGGTGTCGAGCACGAAGACAATTTCACCGACGGTCGAAATTAGCGCTACATTTTCTTCGGATGTCATGAGAGCCTTTGGACGATTCGACGATTCAGCATTCGACGGAGATTTCGGCGCCGGCGAATTCGAACTGGAGCTGGAACTCGGTTCAGACCTTTTTGAATTCGCTTCATCACCATACCGAGGGCACTGCTTTCCTATGTGGCCGGTGCCACCGCAACGATAGCATTTTATTTCTCCTCTCGGCGATTGATTTCGATTGGCCCAGCAATTTTTCGCGAGATGGCCGAGCTTTTTGCACTTGGCACATTTCGGACGCGGCTTACGATCGTTCGGATTTCGATTATTCGACGCTGAAGTTACTAACGCCGAACCTTTGTTGATATTCGACGTCGCCTTTTCGGATTTATCTTCGTCGCTGGTTAATAAACCCCTCAGGAATTTTGGGTCGGCGGGTGCGATATTCAAAAGGGCTTCTGCCGGTTTCTTAACGGACTTCCATTTCTCGATATTTTTGAGTCCGGAGTTCAAAAACGCATACTCCTCATCCTTCGGGACCTTCGTACCGGCGGCCTCCATCTGGTTCACTAGGCTGGAGACTTCATCGCAGTAATCGGTAGCGGACCTGAATTTGTCGATATCGAGGGCCGCTAATTTTGCACGACATGCGATTACAATCTGCTGATTCTCTTTCGCATATCGTTCGTCGAGTTCGTTGAGGAGTTTTTCGGGATCCTTTTCCTCGCGTATGAGCCGGAAAACCGCGTTCGTTGTGTGGCTGACGATTTCAAAATACGCTTTCCTTTTCTCTTTATCGGTCGCGCCGCCATTCGTTGTAATAGCCTTTTCGAGATCTTTAGCCAATAGTAACGATTTGATTCTCTTCTTCCAGATGATGTAGTCGGTACCATTGAAGATCAAGTGCGCTGGAATATTCGACGACGATTCTCCAGAAGCCATTTCGGATGCTGACGATTCGTTTTCGGAGCACGTAGCAGTTTTCTCGCTTTCGGATTGGTCGTCGGAGATGATCGACGCTGCGTCGGATTCGTTATTGGCTGATACGATGCACGGAGCTGACGGTATCGGCGACGCAGAAGATTGACCGACGAGGGAAGTATTCAGTTCTTTCGATAACCGTTTACGAATTTTACGTTTTTGTGACCGAGTTAACACTCTTTCAGATTCGCTCGACGCTGGAAAACCACGGAAGTCTTCTTCGTTGGAGGTATCGTTTGCAGCGTCGCCTCGACCAATGAGCTTCGACAGACGAGGTATCATATACCGAGTCGATTCGCCGTTCACAGGAACCACGATACTATGCTACCATGAAGAAATATCGACTTTTGGTCGAATAAAATCGCAAAAATCGATACTTGAAAATGATGAGTTTTCCGTTCCTTCGGAAAAGTCGGGAAACTCGACTGGAACGCGATTGGTCGTAAGACGAAAAATAGAGCTTCGTGATTGGTTGATTCTGTTTTTCGCTGCTTTTCAGCTAGTATGGTCGGGATCCGCTTCGGGGACCTTTACGATGAATTTTCCTGACTTAAACTTTGGTTTAAGCAGGAAATAGGATACCCGCTTTTCCGACGGTTCGGAAAAGCTCAATCTACGTTAACGTAGATTTTCACGATATGGTATCTACGACGAAGTAGGCACGTAGCTCGGAATACGAAATTTTCACGGTCACGTCGACCAATTAAAACCAAGGATTACGATACTTTTCATTTCGTGAAATTACGATATTAACTTCGAACGATACTTTTTCAAAGAAAAAAAACTCGAGAATTAATTTTCACTAATTTTTATTCGAAAAAATTAGACATTTACACGATAAGTTTAACACCGATTTTCCAATGGAAAATCGATGCTTAAAAAAGTTTAATGACCTTTTCGCGACAAGGTTCTATACGATACAAAGGGGCCGCGGTTACCGAACGAACGAACACGAATATAAAAAATAAATTAACGGCCGTAGCCAACAATAACTATAATTACATAACCGCGTATATCTCGAAGAATAATACAAAAATTAACATTATTCAATGAAAAAAACTGAAATAGTGTTCAGAAAATTTTTGAATTTTTCAACCCTGGAGAAAGCCTATAAATGGTCCATAGGAACTTCAGCACCTGTAACGTAACCGTCTTGAGCATTTGCTTTGCTCACTTTGAAAGGTGGAACTACTTCGGTTTCGGTCCAAAATTGATTTTTTCAGAAACTTCATGCTCTACAACTTTGGTTCTGAAAAAAAAATTCTCAAAAGTTCGCTGTTTATGAGAAAAATGAGTTTAAGCTTCAAAGTTTGAAGGCTAGTGATTGGGCAATTTTCTATTTTTATAAGTTTTTTATTAGGTATTTTTTATTTTATGAATGAATGGAAATAATAGAATAGGTACAGTAAAATGTAGATCAGATCTATTTGAAATTTTATTTTTTACTTTAGAACTGTTGGTCCGAAATGATTTTGTTCTGGTTCATGTTTCCATATTCCAAGAAAAAACTAAAACTGACCCTTTTCTTTTCAGAAATGGACCGAAATGGATGGAAACATTTTGTTCCGGTTCCAGTTTCAGTCCAGAGCTGAGGTTGTGGATAGTTTAGGTTTCTGTCCAACTTCTAACACCAATTTTTTCAAAAATTTAACACTATAATTTTAGTTCTGAAGAATTTTTTTAAAGCTCACTGTAACATAGACAGCTGAGTTTTTGAGCTTTAAAGTTTATTTTGTTTTCAATTTCAAGTAGATAATTGGTGTTTGACAGAAACGAAGCTAGAAAATTCTGTGTCTGTCATATTCAAATTTCAAAATCGAAAAAAAAGGGGAAACTGGACCGCTACCTATCGTTAAAATAACTAAAAGATACGTCTGGCTTTCTTGAAGGGACTATAAAATAATGATTCAAGGTCTAATTCCGCTTTGATGTCAAATTTTTTGAAGCGGAAAAAAAATGAAGAGATTTACGATTTTTGTGCAAGTTTATTCTTCTCGAGAGATCGTTTAGCCAACTAAACCAGTAAAAATGAAATAAAAAGTCGAGATTTAAGCACGAGTATTCGAGATACTTAACTTATATAATGTGATATTCACATCGGAGAATAATATATTGCAAAAATTTACACCTAGAGTGTTTTTCTTTACTTTTCTTTTTTTAAATAAAGAAAAAAGTTGTTGGAAAAGTTTGTAGTATTGCACGTGCTCGACTATTAAGTAAATACATAAATGTTATTGCCCAATATTTTCATCTCAATTTAAAAGAAGCCTAAGACATTTCTTCTACATTATGAGAAGTTAATTAAGAAAATAACAATTATTACATATGTACATTCCGTTTTACCTACTTTGAATACTCAAGTATTGTGTTTAAAGGTATGTAGGTACTTCAGAACTGGAGTTTTTGACCTAAATTGAAAACATCAATTTGAAACCTTATTATGATTACTTATTGTGTTTTTTTTTTTATTTCGGCCTAATAGGTAAATTTTTCTATTTTCATTAGAATTGTTGAAAAATAAACATGTTCTTATTGATTTTTCTACACCGAAGGTAGGAAAATATTGCACCACATGATGGTTTTAATAAAATCACGATGGTGGACTGTATTGTCCTTTTTTGTGAAAGTTGAATGGGTGAGGAGGGAGATATTCAGAAAGTTGTGTCTAGACTTCAGAAAAACATGGTAAAAAATTTATTCCTCAGCTCAAACCCTCATCTTACTTAATCATTCTTTAAATTTGACAAAGTATAGGTCAAGTATTTTTGAAAAAAAAACATAGGGCTATTCCATGCTAAAACAGACCAAAAGTGAAGTCGGGTCTTCCAATTTCGCTCAAATTTTTTTTACGAGTTCCCCTTGGTGGTCTATTCACGAAACCACGCAATTGTGATTTTTCGCCAAACTACCCAACATTGAAGGCTTATATCTTGAAGTAGGCTGTACTTTGGGGGTCCACAATTTTGACCGAAATTCAAAAAAATCAATGAAGTCGAGTAACACATCGATGAATATCGACGTACTTTTTGATTTGACCCCATTCCTCGTAATCTAACCGACTACTTCCCTTCAAATTCGTATTTTTTCATTAGGTTAAAGCGCGAGGAATGGGGTCAAATCAAAAAGTAAGTCGATATCCGAATTCTACGCACTCAAATTAGTGAGAATCGATATGCCACACGCCATTTAATATCTCAACCCTCTTTTCCCCAAAATTGGGGGGCTAGGGGGTCACTCAGGAGTCAAATCTAAAAAATAATCAAATATTCGAACTCCGCACCCACAAAAACCTAACAAACGGCTGGTCGCACGTTATTTTTAATTTTTTCAAATTTTGGCCCTATCGAGGGGGCTAATGGGGGGGGGGTCACAGGGGTCGGATGACAAAACTGAGTACATATTTGAACTCAGCGCCTTCGAATTAGTAGTCATCGATGTGTTACTCGACTCTATTGATTTTTTTGAATTTCGGTCAAAATTGTGGACCCCTGCACCCCCCAGGGGTCTGAAGATCCCATTTTGAAAATTTGTCAGTTGAGAAAAAGGGTAAAAAGAGCTACTCACTGTAATTTTTTCAGATTTTTAAATGGTAGCTTTCATATTTTGTGCATATCATGAAAGTTGAGCTTTCGCCACCAAAGTTCAACTTTGAGCTTTCCAAAATATGATTATCACTTTTGAATCTACTTTCAATTCTCTTTCAGGCCCAGCAAACGGTTTTCCCCAAAGTACAGCCTATTTCAAGATATAAGCCTTCAAAGTTGGGTAGTTTGGCGAAAAATCACAATTGCATGAAAATTACGAGACCCACCCCCAGCTCCCTTTAGGGTTAGAAAAAAAAATCGTGGTTTCGTGAATAGACCACCAAGGGGAACTCGTAAAAAAAAATTGAGCGAAATCGGAAGACCCGACTTCACTTTTGGTCTGTTTTAGCATGGAATAGCGCAATAGCCCCATAAGGAATGCCAAAAAATCGTGGGTATTGTTTATACTATAACCCCTCAGTAAATCTGCTCGGATATGCTTCAGGCTTCAGGGACCAAAATCGAAAATATTGTGATATAAATGACTGGAAGATTTTTGTTTCAAAAAGGACAATATACCTAATAGTTGTTAATTGGTCAAATTTTCTCAACATTTTTCATTTTTTTCTACTTCTAAAGTTCAAAAGTTGAAGTTTTCATAGTTTTTCAAATTTTTCTACTGAAAAAATTCAAGTTCAGGTTTTTATTTAAAATTTCTCAATTTGTTTAGGTAATTTTTTTAAAAAGTATTTTCCCGTACGGAAAATGTCGATTTTTCGACTTTAGAGGCGCGTGACGATTGGTCTGAGTGAATTACGTAAGAAAACCCGTTCGCTGAAATCGCGCTTTTCCGATCCTCCGGAAAATTCGTTTTTCCGGCTTGTCGGGAAAGCGTCGGAAAATTCTTTGCTGGATTTTGGAAATTCCAGTCGCACGTAGCTGTAGACTTTTCCAGCGATAGATTAAAAGCGCAAACGATCTAATTTTCACGTAGTACGATACTACGTGAGGTTAATCGGTAGTTTCGACTACGCGCGACATATATCGAACTGTTTTCACCTTTTCGGATCGGACGGGAAGTAGGTATCGTTTCTTTACCGAGACGATACTTTACTTTCAAGATGATACCAAGCGATTTTTCCAGATTGGAAAATTTCGAACATTCACGAAAAAATGAATTTTTATTCAAAAAATTCAGACATTTAAACGCAAATTTAAATAACGTACGATTCGTTTAAGTTTTTACTACTTATTATAACGAATATTTACATAGCGTACGATAATATGTATTACCGAAGACGTTCGATAATATACCGAGAAAAATTATAAACTTATGACTTTCTACAACGAAGTCTAAACGGATACAGAAAAATTTGAGTTCAACGAACGAACTCCCGAGAAAATACCTATAAAAAAATTATGGCCGCAGCCGAATATACCTAACTATCGAAAAACAGCCGTATAATCGAAAACTTAATTTTTTACGCGAAGCGAAAAACGATTATATGTATTTCTAACATTTCCACTCCAAAATTTTTTGTTTAAATTTTCATAATTTTCTCAAAAAATTTTGAAAAAATTCAATGCTCAACTACTTGAATTTAAAAAAAATTCCCAACTCCAAAATTTTTTCCAACTTGAAAAGATTTATAAAATTTGAAAAAGTTATGAAATTTTGAACTTGAAAATTTTTGGATGAGAAAAAAAATTTAAAGACATTACCTACCTATCAAAAAAAAAACTGAAATCCTACGAATAATATTATTTTTATATTTTGTCATCTTTCACACCGAAACCCTTACCTACTCCATTACAAATATAATTATGTAATAACTAATAAGCAAAAGTGAACGATTCGGCAGTTCGTAACATTTTCGAGTTAGGTGCTTGAACCATATCCTTGTTTTTTAGTCGGCACTAAACAATTTCATTCCAAAGATGCTTTTGGTTGTTTCTTTTCACTTTTATTTCGTTTTTCAAAGATAGGTATGTTTTTGCAAAAAATCAATTTTTTCATTTTTTTTAAATTTCTTGTAAAATATCATACCT
The DNA here is from genome assembly GCA_033439095.1 of Pseudococcus viburni. Taxonomy (NCBI): domain Eukaryota; kingdom Metazoa; phylum Arthropoda; class Insecta; order Hemiptera; family Pseudococcidae; genus Pseudococcus; species Pseudococcus viburni. Next base: position 714,961 of record JAVBJF010000046.1, read on the forward strand.
AAAAATATTTTTGAAAAATTTTTCTTGGTATGGTTGTGAATACTTGTACATTGAGGTGGAGTGAAAAAAAAACATATCTTGGATTTTGACCAAATTTGGTAGGGTGGGTTATATTACTTTGAGTGGAAGACCTCCCAATTTTTTTTGAGCCCTTTAGGAGTGAGGGGAGGGGAGCAGGAGGTGCTCAAACCCTGTTTTTTGTGTTTTTTAGTGAATAAAAATTCTGTGAGAAGCCTTCTTAGCACTTAAAATATGCAATTTGAGTTCTACATCTTTCTAAACCCATAAACCGTCGCCATCCTTCTCCGATCAAAACTCAGACTGCTACCAGGGAGTTGAAAAGTTGCAGATTGCAATATTCCAAAACTATGAAATTCTCACTAAGCTGGAATGGTTTTTTTCGCCGATAATTGAACACAAATTCTTTTTCAACCGCTGAAAGTAAATTTTGAAAAAAAATTGAAAATTTTATACACCAGTGCAGCCAACAGCAAATCATAGAATTCCAAAATCGACTTTGAATTAATTTTTTTTTCGTCTGAAAATATTATATACAGGGTGTCCCGTTTCAATATGGACACCCTTCAACCAGTAGTAGTGCAACACATACTGAGTCGATGTAAGTATGTTTGCCTACCATTGGGATTGAAGGGGCAGAGTTATGCACATCGAAAATTTTTTCTTTTTGAATTTTGCTTGGCATTTTCAACCGTGCGTTATTCAACAACCAAGATAGGTAGGAGGTTGCGCTTTGCGGCAACGTGTAGCCCACTTTCTCTAGAATTTTTCTATGCGATTGATAATTTTTGTAGGTGAACTAGGCTAGGTGTACCGCACCAAATATTTGAAAAAATCGTGTCAAAAAGTTGATGATTTTTTAAAAATTTGGTAATTACTAAAAAAGTTTCCCTCTTCTACTACCATTATTAGTAGTGTTTCTGGAAGAAAAAACTTCGATCTTTCCAATGGCGCTAACCCCACTCTTCTATCATGCTCCAATCAAAAGTTACGAGCGTCTAATTTAAATAAAAACACAAGAAAAACTTCATTTTTTTGATTTTTCAAATTTCAAAAATCTATATCTTTGTGACAAAATGAGATGGGCTGATGGGGTTTGCAGCATTAAACTAACCAAGTACTATACCGTACAAAATATTGATAGGATTTTCAAATTTTACATTAAAAAAAAATTTTATCAGAAAAAAATTGGCAAAAATTTTGGCAACATTTTTTTTATTTGTAAAATTGAAAAATATCATTCCTACAATGTGTAGTGTGATGCTTGGTTAGTTCAATGCTGCAAACCCCATCAGCCTATCTCATTTTGTCACAAAGATATAGATTTTTGAAATTTGAAAAATCAAAAAAATGAAGTTTTTCTTGTGTTTTTATTCAAATTAGACGCTCGTAACTTTTGATTGGAGCATGATAGAAGAGTGGGGTTAGCGCCATTGGAAAGATCGAAGTTTTTTCTTCCAGAAACACTACTAATAATGGTAGTAGAAGAGGGAAACTTTTTTAGTAATTACCAAATTTTTAAAAAATCATCAACTTTTTGACACGATTTTTTCAAATATTTGGTGCGGTACACCTACCCTAGTTCACCTACAAAAATTATCAATCGCATAGAAAAATTCTAGAGAAAGTGGGCTACACGTTGCCGCAAAGCGCAACCTCCTACCTATCTTGATTGTTGAATAGCGCACGGTTGAAAATGCCAAGCAAAATTCAAAAAGAAAAAATTTTCGATGTGCATAACTCTGCCCCTTCAATCCCAATGGTAGGCAAACATACTTACATCGACTCAGTATGTGTTGCACTACTACTGGTTGAAGGGTGTCCATATTGAGACGGGACACCCTGTATATATTTTTTCAATCACTAGAAGTATATTTCCGAAATTTTTTGGAAAATTTTGTCTGTCAGTGCTGCCAGTTACAAATCGTGACATGCTACACTATGGAATTTACGTTGACTTCGAATTAATATTTATCGTTTGAAAAATTTACAATAATTTTGTTTTCAATCATAAGAAATAAAATGTTTTAAATTTTTCTTCCATTGTGTAGCATGTCACGATTTGTAATTGGCTGCACTGACATACAAAAGTCCCCCAAAAAATTTCCGAAATATACTTCTAGAGATTGAAAAAAAAATGCATACCTAATATTTTCAGGCGAAAAAATAATTAATTCAAAATCAATATAAATTCCATATTTTGGAATTTTATGATTTGCTGTTGGCTGCACTGGTGTATAAAATTTTCAATTTTTTTCAAAGTTCATTTTCAGAGGTTGAAAAATTTTTTTGCTCAATTACTCGATCTCGATGAAAAAAAAAACATTCCAGCTTAGTGAAAATTTCATATTATTATAATACCAATTGCAATCTGCAACTTTTAGATTATAAGAACATTTTAATAAGAGCTTCTATTTTTCTTTGTACTTCTTGAAGAAATGGTCAAGATGGAAGGTAATGATGAAAAATCGTGGGCGATGACCTTATTTCATAAAAGTATCCTTTACTTTTCAAGTACCTACCACTGAAAAAAATGAGATAAAATATGAAAATTGACATCAATTACTTTTTTGAATAAAAACACCCATAGCAATACCTACCATTTTTAGCAAAATTAAAAACAATTGGGTATTTTTAAATTTTTTGTTTTGTTTTGAATATGGTTGATCATTCTTCAGATTTCATGGGTGAGTGGACCAGGGTAAGGGTTGAATCAGGCAGGTGAAATTTTCACCAGGATTTTTTAGGTCTGGATTTAGCTTTCTGATTTCCCAATTATTCAATTTTTGCAAAAAAAAAAAACGCAAAACGATCTACCCTTGTAGGTATGTACTTATCTGAATTATATAAATATAGGTAGGTATAATGTGTATCTATGTATTTGAAGAAAAAAACATTACCCTTCTCCTATAAGAGTTGGATTTTACTTGGAAATATTTCTGAACGAATTCAGCATCCAAAAATCCTAATTTATTTACGTTAGAATGACCTTCAATACCTAAGAAGAAATTCAGTGGAATATTTCCAATGACTCTTCGTATCAACGCAGAAAAAAAATAAGAGCATTTTGGTTCGACATTTTAAAACAAATGGAACGGATTAAGAGAGCATCAAACGTAACCTTGAATTTCACGTCCTTCATTCGTTCTCCAACCCATCAACTTATTTCAGATATTATTCACTCTCGAAAGATTACACATCGCGTGAGAAATCCCTTTTTCCGTCGCAAGCTGCTGCATAGGTACTTGATATTTCACTACTAAAATTCGCTCTGTTGGTATAAAGTGTGTTGCTCGTGCAACGTTCGTTATCTGCTTTGCTTTTCTATCGTAAATTTATGCGGTAGTGTAAAATAGATAGGTTCTTGTTTTATTATTTTGTTTTTTAGAGCTGTTTATGTCCATTGGTAAAATAAGTAAAGTATTTTGAGTGCATTTTGGAAAATTTAGCAATTTTAAGTGCGAATGTTTATTTACCCAACTTAAAACAATGATACTCTTACATCTGGGTAAATAAATAACTAGGTACCTAATTGAAAACATCGCCGAGTTTCAAAACTCCTCTCTATGCATTTTTAGTTTCTACAGTGAAGTGGGTAAACAAGTTGCGATATTACGTGATATTTTATTTCATTTTATATCTCGTTCTCCGTAAGTTTTTCAGTGTATAAAGAGCTATTTACAGATAAATATTTCGAAAAACTCGAAACTGACTGATTTCTTTCATACTTACTCGTTATTTCGATTAAATTAATTTGATTTATTGTCTGTGGTCTATGATGCATCATATAAAACTCTATTTATTCATGAAAAGAAAACTTGATGAATGGCGAATCTGATAAATGGGTATCATTCTCGAAAAATAAAATATCGAAAGGAAATAATAAAGAGAAAGCAGAGAATTTCAATTCCATCGACGACACGTATAATTTATTTACTTACGTTCATAATTGTAAGGATAGCGGGGTGATTTATCACCAAAGTTGGTTTTTTGAATTTTTTTACGTGGCAGACGTACCTACCTAAGAATAAAGATATCTCTGTTGATATTTCAGCTCGCTAGAAATATGAAATTTTGAAGAGATTAAGAATATACAGTGTGTTGTTATATTTTCAATATTTATTTTCGTTCGTTTAAAAAAATTACCCCTCCCCTCTTCTTTCACAAATGAGAAATAAAAGAAAGAAGTGAACATCGTTTACCTAATCAAAAAATGGCTGAATTTGGACTTTTCCTAATTTCATTTCGAAAAAGAGATTTTAAAAGTCATTTTCCGCTTGGTAGTACATGCAAACAAGCGTTTTTCTCCTCGTTAACGAAAAATATCTTATTTAACTAGGGAGATAAATGTTTTTCAACGAGTTTGAGTTATTTCTCTCGCTTTGTTTGGAAAATGATTTTACCTTAAAAATTTGGAAATCTTACCAGTTCAGGAACTCAACCAGGCTCAGGCCATAGATTATGTTTAAAAAAATATATCAAAGTTCAAAGTTTACCTACTTTAAAGAAAATGTAAGAAAATTAACAACTCCGTCGCTCCTATACCGCGGTACCGAAGGGAAAGATCTACTCTCTCATTTTTAAATCAGTGAAAATTATCAAAAATCACTGAGAAACAGTCAGAATTACAGCACAGGAGAAAATCAGTGAAAATTTTTTTAATGAAAACAAATTAGTGAGAGAAATTACTGGAAAATCAATGAAAATTCACTGAGAAGTGAGTAAAATTTATGAAATTAGCAGAAAAATCAGTGAAAATTCGCTGAAAATCAGTGAATTTTGCTAATTTTTTCCTATGCTGCAATTCTAACCGTTTATCAGTAACTTTTCCCTGCTTCAGAATGAGAGAGTAGTGCCCAGGATTTCGGAATTGAAGATGTCCAAAAACGCAAAATGAGCCAAAACCTTGCTAAAACTAGGATTTTTCATATTTTTCTTCAAGTAAGCCATTTTTTGAAAAAGTATATCGCAAAAAAGCAAAAATGGGTAGTTTTTTTGGGAGCATTCGTGGATCGTACAAAAAAATCAAACTTGGTAAAAAGTGTACGTAATTTTCAAACTAAACAGTCCCACAAAATGCCAATTGCGACTAATCAAAGGTCGCTGATCACTAATTCGTAATTATTTTTTCGCAACCCGGAGAAAAAAAAAATTGGATCACATTGGATCCGAAAAATGGCGCGATCAAATTGGATCCAAGTGGATATAAGTAGATACAAACAAATCCAAATTAATCAAATTTAAGCCATTTTTCTCTTTAAATTGAAAAAATTTGGATTCAATTGGATCTTTTTGGATCTAATCGGATATTTTAGGATCTAATTGGATAACATTTTTTTGCCCTGTAAAAGAGAATTTTTTTTTGTAGTGGAGTTATAAAAATTAGATCCAAAAAGATGCAATTAGATCCAAAAAGATCCAATTGGATCAAATTTTATCTTAATTCAAGGAGAAAAATGTCTTTAATTGAATCTATTTGGATCCACTTGGATCCGAAAAATAGCACTTTTTTAGATCCGATTGGATCCAATTTTTTTGGCTAATATTAGCCAAAAAATAAAGATCTTGAAAGAACTCAGGAAAAAAAATTGGATCCAATCGGATCTAAAAAAGCGTCATTTTTCGGATCCAAGTGGATCCAAATAGATCCAATTAAAGACATTTTTCTCCTTGAATTAAGATAAAATTTGATCCATTTGGATCTTTTTGCATCGAATTGGATCTAATTGGATCTTTTTGCATCTAATTTTTATAACTCCACTACAAAAAATGTTTTCTCCTTTACTGGGCGAAGAAATGTTATCCAATTAGATCCAAAAAGATCCGATTATATCCAAAAAGATCCAATTGGGTCCAAATTTTTTCAATTTAAAGAGAAAAATGTCTTTAATTGGATTAATTTGGATTTGTTTGTACCTACTTATATCCACTTGGATCCGATTTGATCGCGCCATTTTTCGGATCCAATGTGATCCAATTGGATCCAATTTTTTCCCCCGGGAAGGTTGCCAAATTTTTTAAATAAACCAAAGTTTCACCTTAAAATCAACGTTTTTTAAAAAAAAATTTTGAACAACGCACTACGAAGGAAAACTATTGTCCGTCCAAAATAGCTTGAGCCAAATTGTGTCAGTTTCCTGATCAAAAAGCAAACAAAATTTTGATTTTTTTCCATTCAACTACAGCAATTTTATTTTGGGCTTTCGGAAAATGAAACTGACACAATTTGGCTCAAACTATTTTGGACGGACAATAACGTCGGAAATGGATTCTAATTCTACGAGTTCGAAAACCTGCCCTGTGGTCTCTCAATCACCTTTCATCGTTAGGTCAAAGGGTTGGAAAAATTTTCAAAGATTTCCGGGTCGGAAGTTTAAGACCTATCAATAACTTTTATTTTGCTAATGAAATTGACGATTTATAGCATCAAAATTCCGCCGAATGGATTTTCGATTGGTAAAATGTGTTGCATATCTGTACATTCGCAGGCACGAAATCGATTTTTTTAGAAACCAGTTATTTCGCCAGTTTTCTAGCTAACAATTGTTCAAAGTGTCAATTACGGCTAATCAAAGGTTTCTGATTACAAATTTGTAATTATCAATTATCTTCCCGCAGGGTTGCCAATTTTCTGGAATAAATCACAATTGAGGTCTAAAATCGACGTTTTCTTGAAAATAATGCTTTCTGGAAAGAAACGAACGTCGGAAATTGATTCTACGGAACCGAAAACATGCCCCCAAGACCCTTCATTCATTTTTGTTGTTCAGTAGAAGGGTTAAAAAAATTCAAAAATTTCAGTATTGGGAATTAAAGACTTATATTTTACTTTATCGTGCCAAAATTGGGCCAAATCGAGATCTGGCATATCAAATCAGTTGCCTATCGCATATCCGTATAAATTGAAGGGGACCAAGATGAACATTTTTATTTTCTTTAAATTTTGAGCTATAATATTGATTGAAGGGTTGTTTTTGACTAATTTGAGATCGCTGGAATGCGTTCAGCTTGAGTCATTCATATGTACATCAATTTGACGTCATTTTATGCCTAAATAAAGGGCAACCAATCAGGATCAGTTTATGATGAATCAAATTGTAAAAAAGGTGCTAATCAGCAATTTTTAAATTCAAATGAACGATTTCATGCATCTTTTTTTTTGTTTTCACATAATACATAGGTATACATAAAAATAATGTCAGGATTATGTTGGTATTACTGCAAAAAGTATCAAACTAAGGTATCAAAATCTAATCGACAGACAGTAAAAATGTCCATATTCAGATCAGTTTAGAAATTTTGTCTCAAAAATGAGTAATTTTTTAAATTTTGTTTAAAAAATAAAGAAACAGCGTGATTTTTTCAAATACCTTGGAAAATGAGTGCCAATGGCATTTTTAAGTGAAAATTTCTACACAGATTGACATGAGCTTGTTGTCAAGAGTAGAAAAAAAATTATCCCTTGCACAGGGCGTTACTGAAGAATGTTACCACGATGAAAATTTTGATCAATCTCCAGCTCCAGCTATAAACCAAATCTGTGTCGAAAACGGTCAAATTTTCACAATTTCCCTTCTCTCCTACTCTGCAGGTTATAATATGACAAATGAGAAAGCTGAGGTAATATTAAAAAGTAAAAATTATTCATGACTCAAGTTGTAAGTATAACGTAGGTATTTGGTTTTTATTTCTCAATTTAAAAGATAATTTTCAACACAAAACTGTAATTTTTTATCAAGAATGTTAATTTCTCTGGAAACATAAATTGGTACTCAATGAACCTTGATTTTTAAAAAAAAGATAGAATCCAACATCACTCTTCATGCCATAAACAGTGACTCTTTCCCTATTACGATTGAAATAGGTACTATAAAAACTGTTTGAAAATAGACTTAGTACTGAGAATTGGCTACTTACACATTAAATTGAAGGAAGTACCTCAAAAAGGGAAACATCCTGCACATGTAGACTGCAAATAATTATGAAAATAAATGATTTTTAAAAAAATAAGCCTTTATTTAACAAATAAGTATAAAAAAACACATCACAGATATACAAAAGATCCTATAATAGATAAAACATAACACAAACGAAAAAAAAAATAGCTTAAAGCTCAAAAATTTGCTTCAATGCTACATCTTTTGTAGGTAAACATTATTTCATTTACGTGCTTTTTATTTATTTTTTTCTTATTTTCAACACACATGCAACGATTATTTACATGTCAGCAATTTTAAATACATTTACTTATATTAGAAAAAAAAATCATTAATTTAAACATTTCAATCAATTCTTATACAAGTAAAGTATTTCGATGGAAAAAAATGTTATTCGAGAATTTCAGCTTCGTATTACGAAATATACTTAACGAGCGAACGACTTCGTACACTTTGAATAAACTAGAATAGGTATACGTTTTTTGTATCACAATTAACATCGAAGAAAATTCATCTTAAGTAAATACACTTCAGGTCGTGAATACGAGCACCGAGTATTCATAAATCATTTTCGCATGGATAAAGATTACATTTCAATGTTAGTTGTTACACCAAAGAACGAATGATACATACGTAAATTTATAATATACGATGTTGTTATTATACGTACAAATTGAGATTAACAAAAACACATTAAGAACATCTTAATATATCACCCTTTTCACTATTTATTATTGGTATCTCATTTCACGGTTAAACTTTTTCAAAAAAACTTCTTTTTATTTCAAATACAAAAACTCGGAAGAAAAACAAAATTCGCCCAGTCGTGAAAAAAAAATAAAATAGAACGATGTAAATATAATAAAACCGTGGTACAATATTTTACGAATTTATTTTTCAATATCTACCGGGAGAAAGAAAAAAATAAATAAAAAAGTTCAACTTTACACCGAGAAATTTCATTTATAAAATTTTTATCTACGTATTAATATCGTCGCAGTTGTCATAACGGTAGAAGAAGATTTTATCTCGAGAAATTCTCCAAATGCTAACGTTGCATTTTACACATTTACGTGTAACGAACGCGAGCAAAAAAACGTAATTTCTTTCAACGAACTAATAAACGATTAAATTGTTTACGAAATTTCGCCATCGAGTTCCAAACAAATTTTACGATCGTTGAATCTTTTTGAGAGAAAAAAACATCAAAGAACGCAAAGATTTAAAGGAAATCGACTCGGTAACGAGCTTTATCAAAAATAGCATTTTAACGGAAATTGTCCATTTTTTTAAACACTCGACATCGAGAAAATAGAAAATTAAAATAATCGAGCTCTTAATATCGTTAATTTATCTATTCTGCGAATGTAATCGATACAGAAATTGGAGAATAATCAATTTTATATTTTATGACAAAGAAAATAGTGTTTTTAAATCTACTAAAATAAGAAATGCTCGCTATTAAGGGTAATTTTTTCTCGTTTATTCGACTCCATTATAATAACTTTTTTTTTTTAATCATAATAATGAAAAAATTTTAGATAACCAAGAAACCCGTATCATTGGGGGCTGTTTTTCTTCTTTTTTGCATTTCCTTCGCAATAAAGTATTCATTCTAAAGGCAACTTTTTACCATTTCTAATAAAAAAAGCCGTATCAAAAATAAAAATGATACGGGGAAAAAGTAATAAAAGGGTAATTTTAAAAATGCAACCTCTGTAATTGAATAACCAGATTCAGACGCTGGGCACATAAAATTTATGAGCTGGAACTGGGACTTTGTAACCCGAATTTATGCCGTTTACTTTACTCTTCCTTTACTTTATCAACGGTAAAAATACATAGGTAGGTACCTATATTTAATTTTAGCGACTGAAATGAATTTTTTTCGAGTATTTTCTCAGTTTGAAAACCTTACGCGGATTTTAATGAAAATGTAGTTTTTGCAAAAAGTCAACCAATTATAATTATTTCAATTTCAAAAATCTTTTTAAAGAAAATATGCTTCGAATTCTACTCTACCCCCCCCCACGAAGATTCAGGAAACATCTGATCAAAGATTAGGATGAAGTAAAAAAGATAAAATATCTTGGATTTTGACGAAAAGTAGTGAGGTAGTTTATTTATGGAATGACATGACTTTCCAAAAAAATTGAGCTTTCTAGTCCAAAAAGAGACAGATTATTTTTGAAAGAAAAAAAAACACAATTTTTCGCCATTTTAGTACAATAAATATATGTACCAGTGTACAATACTTGGTGTTCTCTTTTCTGCATCTGAACATCTAGATCAGTCAAATTTGATGAAATTCTGACTTTTTGAATCGAAGAAAAATAGGTGATTTTTCACAGATCTTTCACTCTTTCAGTCAAAAATTATCAACTTTTTCTGACTAATTGAGAATTGACTGAAAATGAGCGATTTAACGAAAAATCACCGATTTTCAGTAAACGTTATTTTACTGATTCAAAAAGGCATGAATTTCATTTGATTGATACTTACAGATTTACTCTCTTATTTTGAATCAGTGAAAAGTCACTGATAGTCAGAATTGCAGCACAGGAAAAATCAGCGAAATTCTTCGATTTTCAGCGGATTTTCGGTGGGTTTTCAAAGAATTTCACTGATTTTTCAGCGAATTTCAGAAATTTTACTAACTTTTCAGTGAACTTTCACTGATTTTTAGCAATTTTTTCACTGTTGGCTTTTAGTAAAAGTTTTCACTGATTTTCAGTAATTTTTTTTCACTGTTTGCTTTTAGTGAAATTTTTCACTGATTTCTTACTGTGCTGCAATTCTGACTGTTTCTGAGTAGAGAGTACATCCTACATATGTATATTCATTCGAGAAATTCAAAGATCGTTTAAAACTTCACTCGAGCGAAGCGGGGGTGAAAATTTTTCAAATAGGTACTCATATTGATATTTTAAAAGCAAAATTGGAGAAAAATTTCCTTCCCGAGCTTAAGAGGGATGCTGGATGCTTGAGCCCCCTAAGCCCTCCTCTTGGATGCAGCAATGAGTGCGTTTCATTGATCTTTAAAAAAATTTGATTTTTTTTGGGGGGGGGGGTAGCCCGGCAGCCCTCCCTTAATTACGCCCTTGATATCTCTCTGAACCATTAACCTCGGAACTGGACACCACTTTTTGCCCTCTACAAGAAGGTTAAGAAATTATAGTTGCGAATTTGAAGATGTTTTTGATTTTGATTTAATTCACTTAAATTGTTCATTTAAACGTAAGTATTAAAATCAACCAAAAATTTTTTTGATCATCTAGAATGGTTTTTAATGAAAATTTTCAAAAAAATTTATAGCAGCGCTGCCAATTGCATTTTGATTTATGTAATTTTCATAAAATTTAAGTTGTTTATTTGGTGACTTGATTCAGTACGTCATGATTTTTTGTACCTGATTAAAATAAATTTAAGTTGATTTTTTTGAAATTTTTTGCAGGAGTACTGCCAACTAAAATATAAAAAAATTACGTGATTCAAAATGTGCTGGCGGTACTTCTATGAGATTTTTTTGAAAAATTTCATCGTAAATTATTCTAGGCGATCAAAGAAATTTTGGATCAGTTTTGACGTGTTCGAGTGAGCGATTCAAATTGGGTAAAAATCAACAATTCGTCAATTTCGCGATCTGCAACTTTTCAACTCCTTTGTAGAGGGTAAAAAGAGGCATCCGAAGTTCGATGTAAACGGTTCAGGCAGGTAGATCGCATCTTTTCAGGGGGGGGGGCGAGGTTCCCAGATGATGGCACCAAGTTAGAACGAATCCACCTAAAATTGGATTCGAATCCAAATCTACGAATCATTGCGTTTTTTTGGATTCGTATCCGAATTCGAATATACTTCGCGTTTTCGTGATTCGAATTTGAGTTCGAATCATCGAATGGATTCGTGGATTCGAATCCACGAATTCATCATTTTGCGGGATAAATCTTGGAACAGATATGAATTTTAAATGGAACATGACTGATGTTGAAATATGAAATTTTCGAATGAGGGAGAAGGCTTGGGCAACATTCATGACCTGGCAAAGTAACAAATATACAGACGATTTGCAGCAAAAAATTAAAAAAAAAACGAAACACGAAAACGAAAAACGAAACAAATCCTATAGAGTTTCGAATCCTTTGAAACGATTCGAATCAATTTTACGAATCCGTATTATTTTTTTTGATTCGAATCAATGAAACGAATCCAGTTTCACATAGTGGATTCGAATCCTTTCTAATTTTAGGTGGCACCCCAAAAGAGCGATAGCCCCACTTTGAACCCCTAGCTCGGTCCTCGTTGGGCTGGGGGCATTTAAAAAAATTTAAAAAATCTCCTACTCAAAGTTATCTACCTCACTAATTTTCGTCACAACCAAGATATGCTTTTTTTCGTTTCCCCTTATTAAACATCCCTTATTAACTAAGTCAATAATGACAAATACAAAGGTTCTCGATTACGTCGTGTATGTTTTGAAATTACACGCACGAGTTGACAAAAATTTTCATTCGATTAAATTCTTATTCATAAAAAAAAGTACGACACAGGAAACGATTTTCGTCGTTAGTTTCGCCAACGAAACTAAATAAAGAAATGCAAACAATAAAAGTTTTTTCTTTTTTTCGCAGCTAGTATAAAAATGTAATATTCCTCGTCTAAAACCTTACAGCAAATGCAAAAGCGATAAAATTTTATTTAAAAAATTGCATCACCGAGCAATTTTACGTTTTCGTTGGAATGAAAAAAAAAGAGGAAGAAAATTAAACACAAAACGTGAAACGATTTCACTCGAACGAAAAAATTAGTTCTTCGAGAAAAAATTATTTTTAAAAAAAACAAAATATTTTTTCACCACAAAACGCTACAGAATAAAAGGAACATTGTAATCGGAATTGACAGAACCGAAATGAAACAGAAGCACAAATTCACATTGATAATTTTTACTGCTTGAATTCGCAATTCCTTCGTTTATTTTTCGAATTGATAAGAAATTATTTTCAAGTAAGTATCATAATTAACATGTGAAAAAAGGGGTAGGTATACGCGAATGGTAACATCGTATTTTTTTATACGAGATCGATTCGTTCGCTGTGATGAAAAGTTTCAATTTCGGTGAATTTCGATTCGCACAGGTCGCTCAAACTTCGAAATTTATGAGCCGCGATTTTTTGTTGCGCTATTGGCCTAATGACATTTAGTTTCTCTTTTATTGCTACGATAGGAGATCTTTCCTTCTTAATGATATATTTACCATTATGCTGCTTAATGCTATTATTATTACTAACGGTATTAGTGCTGAGAACTTTTTCACTTTGCGAATGTTCGTCGCTATGGCTGGGTCTTTTTTCTACCACTCCGTTTTGTAATTTTTGACTATTGAGTGGTATCTCTTCTTTTTGCGACAGACTGGAACGAGGAGTGGAGACTTGATGGTGGTGGTTCATTCGGCATGTGTAACAGGAACGAGACTTAATCATGTATTTGTGTCTTTTCTGTTTACTGATGCAGCATCGACAAAGATGACCGAAGGTCAACTGTAATAAAATGAAAAATGCATTGAAAACGGAGCTCACGAGTGGTTTCGACGAATATTAAAAAACTTATAGATAAACATCTAAGTGAAACATTCCCCAGAGCGAATATTTCAGAAATAGCAATAGGTAAATATTGATATGATTTGTTCAGCATTGCACAATACCAAGCGATGTTTTTCGAAGTTTATATTTTAATGTTATTTACAGTTCCCTACATATGTATGTTGAAGCAAATTAAAAAAATACTCGGATAAGAATCCAATTTTTTATGGTTTGCGGTTGCACTATAAGGTCAATTATTCATTTTTCCTCCTACCGAAGGGGATCAAATTTTAAAATTATTACCATTTTCGAACTCAGCGCGAAATTTTAAACAATTTCGATATGCCGCATCGCTATTTTTAATGGAATGTTTTTATTATAATTTGGCGGGGTGGGAGGGATGAGGGTTGGCATTTTTTTGGGGGGGAGACCAAGGTATCCTGAAAGTTGAAATCAATCAACCACAATTGTCTGATTTGCGTAAATTCCAATTACGTTTCATCTAAATGGTGTCTATTCTTCAGGTTCCCTCTCAAATTCAAGTTTGGGGGCAGAACTCCACCGAGAGGGGGGGGGGGTCGAAATCAAAAATCATGATGAATTTCGGATTCAGTGCGAAATTTTGACCTATTTTGATGTATCGCATCGCTATTTTTGAGCAAGTATTCCATGACTTAATTCTGGTGGGGGTGATGGGGTGACCAACCTGTTTATTTTCATTACTTCGGATTGTGCAGAAATTTTTCGCCCATTTTTGCAGGAATCGACTTTAAACGGTTTCATTCAACAAAATTAACGAGTATTTTTCGGTTCTCATCTATATTTTGGATAAGAGGGCTCTTTTACTGTCAAAAATTGTCCAAAATGCATAAAAATTGCACTTCAAGTGCAATAAAATGTAGTTGTGCAGGGTGCAACGGAAAAAAATTACATATTCGATATCGGGAGAAGTACCTCAACCCAAATCCGTCGAATTTTTTTGGTTCGGACAATGTCCCCTAAATCACCTTTTTAGGCCCCCCCCCCCCATTGTGCAGGGTTAAAAATCTGAAACTGCACTGTTTCGAATAAGGCGGGTAGTACCGACATTTTGGCAGCTAATTTTTTTGTTCCCAAAAAAGATCGCTGAATGAACACTTTTTCGTGTTTGGATCATTATTTACATTTTTGGCGAATTTTGGAAAATTAAATATGATATTTTTTAAAAATAGGGTAACTAGGTACTTTTTTTTTTTACCAAATTTGATGAAAATCAAATTCATATAAAATATTGTGACCTGAACTCAAATTTGATATTCTGCTCTCTCAATTATAAATCAGTGAAAATTACCGAAAATCACTGAGAAACAGTCAGAATTGCAGCACAGGATAAAATCAGTGAACATTTTTTCACTGAAAACAAATCAGTGAAAGAAAATCACTGGAAATCAGTGAAAATTCACTGAAAACTCAGTGATATTTATGAAATTCACTGAAAAATCTGTGAAATTCTTTGAATAATCAGTGAAAAATCACTGAAAATCAGTGAATTTCACTGATTTTTCCTGTGCTGCAATTCTGACTGTTTATCAGTGATTTTTCACTGATTCGGAATGAGAGAGTGGAGCCTCCAGCGTAATTTCGATTTTCTCCAGAAAATATCAAAATAAACTTGGGCCGCTAAAAATCGAGTTCTCAATTCCTTTCAAAAAATTTAACACAAATATCCCACAATTTCTCGATTTTCAGTCGGACTTCTGAAGTGCGTAGGTATTTTTGACCAGGTATTAACTAAATTCAGAGACGAAACTTGGGCAAAAATCTGGCAGGTGGAAATGAAAAATTTGCCTACTAATATTATTATAAAAGGAAGAATTTGTCGATTTTTTTAAAAAAAGAGAGAAATTTGCCGACTAAATTTCGTACTGAAATCAAAAAATGAGAATTCGTGTTTTTTTCGCGATACTTATTCACTTCCAAGAAAACCTACGAGTATATTCCTCGATGACCTCCCGTGATGTACACTAGGTATTTTTCATAATAGGTACCTATAAGATTTTCCCTCACATTTCCAGTTTTTCCAGAATAATTTTATCAAGTTTTCCAGACCTTCAACGTAACATTTATGAAGAATATTTTCTAAAAGTAGGGTTATTTTATGTTGAAGACGACACAAGTTACGGAAGATCGTGTTAGAACTGCTAAAATTGTTATTTATTAAGAATTTAACAAAAATGTTTAACTTCATAGGGAGCTGGCATGGGATGATCTGATAGATTTCGTAATCTGAACCAAAAATTAAGGAGAAAAACTTTACGAGGATGCCTGAAGCATTATCAGATTACACGCGAGGGCGATTTTTTTTTTGAAGAACTTATTATAAAAACAGCAAAAAAACTCCTTTCAGATGATTTCTTCTTCTTTTGAATTTTTAGCCTAGTTTTCCAAAGAATGGACTCCATGCTTTCTCTTCCAAAAAATCGAGATTTTTTTGAAAATTCCATTCGTGATTGCTACTAAGTCTCCGAGAAAGAAAATTTCCTCCGCTTCAAAATGTTAAATTCTCAAGAATAACAGAGAAACGGTTTCATACGATTATTTCGAGAATGAATTATGTAAATTCGTGAACCTGATCGAAGCGAGGGCGAAAAATTTTGAAAATAACGCGTCCAAAAAGTTGAAATTCCTTCATTTTTTAAAATCAATATTTCAGTCCTGAATGGAAGGTGAAATGTTCAACCTCTATCTTTATATGTTTTATAAGCTTTATATGTCCGAAGAAAACGAGGGCCAAGATGTGGGAAATTGATAATTTTCACAAAGAAAATAATTCGCTGTTTAATAGTTTGTTATTTGAAAAAAATTTCATTACTTTGGAGCAAAAATTTCGCGTTTTTTTCATGATTAAATACAACATAATAAAACAGTAAAAATTCGTAGGAACTTTTTTCTTATTTCGCGCTTTTCGTGCCAGTTTAACAAAACTTTCCGACTTTTTGAAAAATTTTCTCAAAATTGGTAAATTTCATTATAAATAAAATTGGTACATTTTCAAAAATTGGCTAATTTATAACAAAATTTGCTGACCATCAGAAAAATTTACCAACTATTTGAAAAGACTTGTCAATTCACAACAAAATTTGTTGATTTATCACAAATTTTGCCGACTTTTTGAGAAAATTTGCCAACTTTTTGGGTAAATATGAGTGGAGTGTGGACCACCCTCCACGTCCACACCCCCTATTGTTTCATCTCCGACTAAATTGGAAAAAATTGAAATATTTGAAATCGGCTGTCATTCATTGAGTTATTAAACCAGTTCACCACCATGAACCATTATCCACCTAATATCGGCTCCTTGAAATAAAATTTGACCATTTATAGCCATTCTGGAGCCTCCAGCGTAATTCCGAATTTTTTCAGGAATTTTCGTAAAAAATTATATATTTGTATGTACTTACTACCTATATCAACATTATATACTTTAGTTTAAATACTGAAATTTAATGGAAATTCTGATTTTTAAAATTTTAAAAATTCACGAAAAATTGAGTTACGGATTCTGGTCAGCTGAAATCCCGGCTGCGAGAGTCTTAGGACATGCTCTTTCCAAAAATCGAAATCCTGTTGGTACTTTTGTCAAAAAAAAGCTCCTAAGAATTTTTGTACATTTTTTTGACAATTTTGAACCTTAAATTGAATTTTATGTGGGAGTATTTCTTCATTATACTCCAGCTCGGAAGTTTTTGAATAAGAATTCGTCTTTCTCGGCCATATCCCAAGGATTTTAATTTCGGTGTTTTAGAAAGTTTCGATAGGGTTTCAGTCGAATTTCTGCGGTATTGGTTTCGACCTTCACCGATTCAATTTCACTGTGATGTTAATTAAATTTCAATTCCGCAGAAATATGATACCTGCCTTCTCCCTATTCAGTTACTCTCAAGGAAGAAATTATACAACGAAGACGATCGTGTTTCTCCCTCTCTTTATTCAAATTAAGTATTCGATTCACTAAATTTATGAATGGACTTGGGTAGTATAAATCAAGAACCCTTTTCAAATTTTTCGACGAAAACTGCATCATTTCGGTTTTATAATTTCTGATTTAGAAAAACTATTACCTACCTATTTAAGCACCCACATCTAAACTTGCACTTATTAATGGAAAAATTTATTTTAATATCATCCCTTGTTTTCGCTTCCAGTCAAATTCACTTCGGATTTTTCCATTCAAAAACTCGAAGTAGAATATTATCATTCATTCGTATTTCATCCATTCGCTTATTCGACATAACAAAAGTTTAAACGAGAAAATTTTTAATAAGACACTCGCATTGGATAATCGAAATTTTTGATCTACGTTGCGATGCTAAGTCGAACGATGAACCATTCTTGTAAAGTTATAAATTGTATAATTATTAATTCATAGAGAACCCATTCAGAAAACTTTTCGGGTATGAAGCCCTCACTTGAATACACAATTCTTTTTACGCGTTAGACGCCACTTCGAAAAAAATGCCAAAAATATTCATAAAAATATTCGAAACGAACATTTCATAGGAATTCTTTTCTTATTCGTAGTTCGTATTTTATAAAAATTGAGATTATTTCCCAACATTATACCGGTAACTCATTTTTAATGCAGTTGTATAATACAATGAAAAAGGATAGAGAAAGTTTGTGTCAAGTTTTAAAACGGATTTACTACACGACATTTTGTTGCTAATTAATTTTGACTTTGAAAAATAAATGAGACATCGCAATTCACTACAAACACTTACACCGAACTATTTAGAAAAACGAAACAAGATTCATTATAATAGGTATATTTTTTCCTATCTACATATTTACTGGCATTTTGTTAGGCCTTTGTAAATTTTAGCCTAAAAAAATTGTCTCCTTTCTCACATTTTGTTTTCTTAAAAATTTTCCAAATGATCTCGACGAATGCGAGTACTTATTAGAATGAAATTCAAAAGAAAAAATTGCAATAAAACATTTTCACAAAAGAATTTTTGAATGGGCGATGATTTTTCATCCGCAAGGGAAAAAATAATGATAACTTGAGGAAGCATATAATTTCGTACCTACAATACTAAAAACTGAAAAAGTAATAGGGTTACGTTTGAATTATTTTTTTGAAAATTTTCCTCTCGCTATGAAAAGATACGATATGGTTGACAAAACATACGCAAAACATTATATATAACAAGGTATCTGTATCTGTTAAAGTTGTCGCGAAAAATCAATTGTTTGAATGATAAGTTACACTTATACCTATGTCCTAGTACCTACCTACACCAGATTATTTTGTTTTGATGTAGGTATCCGTTGTGTTATGCCGAATTTATTAAACTTTAAAACCATCTTCTTCAGTTACAAGCCACATAAATTTGTGACAAACATAATTTTCGCACACAGACCTCATTTTATCTTTTCTGAATTTGAATTTTTTTTTCAACGCTGCCTCATCTTTGACTGACAATTCTACACGACTCTGAGCATGTATTTTTAAATTTTTGGTAACGATTAACGATGGAAAAGTTCGAAGTTTGACTTCACTGAGTATAGCTTCAATCAAATCAGAGGAAAAATTTCCTGAAAAATTTGTTCGTGTGTTTTAAATTTTCAGCAGAAAATACTAAAAAAAAATCGTTAAAAAAATTTAAAGAAATAATTTTTCACTGTTACTCCATATCTTGATAGATTTTCAAAAATAAAGAAAAATTCATTCTGTATTATGTTTTTTCCAAAATTACGGCTATGGCGAAAAATCGCAGTCGATGATTTTTTGGGTAAAATTTTTCTTATTAAAACCATTTATGAGAAAAATTTTTTCCAAACATGAATTTTTCGATTACTTACAAGAAATCTGAAAAACAGTCTAGAGAAAACGGTAGTACTGAAAAGTGAAATGAATTCGATGAAATTTTTGGGTAAAAATATCTAGGTAGGTAGTAGGTAGACCAGAGCTCTGCACGATACGATATTCCATCGGTTAAATATCGTATCGTATCGTACCTATTAAAGGAAAAAAAACGATTACGATGTCATATCGTATCGGATTGAAGAGGAAAAAACGATTCCGATATCATATCGTATCGGGTTGAAGAGAACTAAACGATTCCGATATGTTATCGTATCGTATTAAAAATGAATAAACGATTTTGATATCGTATCGCATCGTATTAAAAACGAATAAACGATTCCGAAATCGTATTTATCGTATTGAAAAAGATTATCGTCCGTGCAATTTACTTAGGTGGCTGACCTTTAAGCAACGAGTGTCTGTTTCCCGAAAATGCTCTGGTGGAGGCTCATTTTTTTTCGTTTTTTTTTTCAAAGTCCATTATCTGAGACGTTCAGACTTCAGAGGTTCAAATTTTTTTCCAATCGTAATTTTTTCACACCAAAATTTTTTTACTAAACTAAATTTTTTTCAAAACGTAATTTTCACACATACCTAAATTTTTTTTCAACTAAATTTTTTTTCAAAACGTAATTTTCACACAACACACCTAATTTTTTTTCAACTAAATTTTTTTCAAAACGTAATTTTTACACAACACACCTAAATTTTTTTTCTCAACAAAATTTTTTTTGAAACGTAATTGTTTCACACCAAAATTTTTTTTCTCAACTAAATTTTTTTCAAAACGTAATTTTCATGAACCTAAATTTTTTTTCTCAACTAAATTTTTTTCAAAACGTAATTTTCACACAACACACCTAAATTTTTTTCAACTAAATTTTTTTCAAAACGAAATTGTTTTTACACCAAAATTTTTTTTCTCAACAAAATTTTTTTCGAAACGTAATTTTTTCACACCTAAATTTTTTTTTCAACTAAATTTTTTTTCAAAACGTGATTTTCATACACCTAAATTTTTTTCTCAACAAAAATTTAGGTGTGTGAAAATTACGTTTTGAAAAAAATTTAGTTGAGAAAAAAATTTAGGTGTGTGAAAATTTTGGTTTGAAAAAAATTTTGTTGAGAAAAAAAGTTTAGGTGTGTGAAAATAAAAATTACGTTTTGAAAAAAATTTAGTTGAGAAAAAAAATTTAGGTGTGTAAAAATTTCGGTTTGAAAAAAATTTTGTTGAGAAAAAAAGTTTAGGTGTGTGAAAATAAAAATTACGTTTTGAAAAAAATTCAGTTGAGAAAAAAAATTTTGGTGTGAAAAAATTACGATTGGAAAAAAATTTGGACCTCTGAACGTCTCAGATAATGGACTCAGAAAAAAAACGAAAAAAATGAGCCTCCACCAGAGCATTTTCGGGAAACAAACACTCGTGCAGAACAAACGATGTCATACCATATAACATCGTATCGTATCGTATCGTATCGTATTATTACGATGCGATGCGATGTATATTAAATCGTATCATTCAATACGATGCGATGTCATATCGTTTTTTTTTAAATCGGTTAGTGCATTGCCGATTCTACATCGCCATCGTTTAAAACGATATGATACAACGATGAAAAATATCGTATCGTGCAGAGCTCTAGTAGGTACATACTAAGTACCTACATCAGTACCACTTTTGGAATTTTTTCCCCAATTTTTTTTTAATTAAAATTTTTTTGACAGTGTAGAATTAAATTTGAAGGAAAATTTTGTAGGGGTAAGGGTTAAGTCAGGGAAGAGTTGAATTTTTATCAGGACTTTTTAGAATCTATAGACACAATTTCTTGATCTCAAACTTCCATTCAAGTTTCTAAAAAAAGCAAACCGATCCATTTTATTGGTCCTTTTTTTTCAACAGTTGAATGCAAGGAGAGGAGTGGAATAAAATGTTCGTTAAGCTTGAAAACGATGTGGTAAAAAAATTTCATCTGTTTCACTTTATCCATCATCAAATTTCAATCATTTTGAAAAATATTAAGAATTCGAAGAAATTCCAGAAAATAAATTTTGACAAATTTTATGAACGAGGATGGACGAGGATAGATGGAAAATTTCTGCTTGCGCCTGGTAGCGAAATTGGTAATCAAAACAGGTGGTTATATATTGATTTTTCATAGGGGAGGGGGTCAGAACTTTCAT
Source organism: Pseudococcus viburni (assembly GCA_033439095.1). NCBI lineage: Eukaryota > Metazoa > Arthropoda > Insecta > Hemiptera > Pseudococcidae > Pseudococcus > Pseudococcus viburni. The sequence goes on from JAVBJF010000046.1 coordinate 736,521, forward strand.
AATTTTTTGAAGTTCAACCCCCACTTCTTTCCCAAAAATTTCCTTTTGCTATAGAAACACTGAATTCAAAATTTGAATCATTTTCATGAATAATAAGGAGTAGCACAGGTGTTATACTTTCTCATTCTGAATCAGTGAAAAGTCACTCATAAATAGTCAGAATTGCAGCACAGGAAAAAATCAGCAAAATTCATTGATTTTCAGAGAATTTTTGTTGATTTTTCAAAAATTATCACTGATTTTTCTGCTAATTTCATAAATTTTACTGACTTTTCAGTGAATTTTCACTGATTTTCCAGTCATTTTTCTCACTGATTTGTTTTCATTGAAATTTTTTTCACTGATTTTCTCCTGTGCTGCAATTCTGACTGTTTCTCAGTGATTTTTGATCATTTTCACTGATTTATAAATGAAAGAGTAAAGTTCTTATGTGATTTGGTCAGAATATTCAGAAAAAAAACTAGTTCATAATACAGTTGACAATTGTAATTTCGGTCATACTCGAGCGAAGCTTAGAAAAAATTTTGATTTTAATGGCCTAAAAAGACATTTTTTCATGCAAATTCCTGACTTCATGGGGGTTCCAGGCCCACTGGACCCCCTCCCCCTCCGACATCGCCTTTGGAGAAGCATCATCTGTGAAGCACTCTGAGTCTGAATACCTAATTAGAAAACAAAACAACTCACCTTGAAAGCTCTCCGAAATCTATTGGACATTATATTATAGAGTATTGGATTGATGGTAGCTGATAAATAATACAATATCCCACTAGTATACGTCAGCACTGTGTACAAAGTGATGATAGCATTTGACGGTTTTTCTCCCGTACGCAGGCCATAAATGGCCAACAGCCTTTGAGCATGAAACGGAGCCCAACAAATGATAAATGCCACCACGACAGCAACTAAAACATAAAAACAAACTCGACTGAAGTCAAAGTATGTACAATTCCAATAAAATGGAATCTTAATATTCGCGAAGCCGGAAGAACTCGGTTCAATCATTAAATTTTATTAGACATTTAGGCTGCTTATTTCGATGCGCGTTATTATTTCGTTATACGAGAAAACCTTACTACTAATTATGTGATTCGTATAGTCAAATGTGAAAACTTTTTCTTAAATGGCCAATTACGCAGTAGATATCGTCTGAATATTATTTAGAATCGAATTTCAAGCAATCGGGTTCGGCCTAATTCAAATATAAAGACAAAATAAACTAACAAAGAAACTATTTGTGTAGTCAGTATACATTTTTTTCTTTCACATTTCATCAACTTTAAACACACATAAAAATTTTCAAAATTCACGTTTTTCAAAATTATTCCATTTCCTATTTTTTCATAAGTAGATGATCGTTCTCTATTTTTTTATACAGAGTATTTCATGAGTGTCTTTTGGGGGTATTCGTGTTGCAATTTTTTTCGAAAATTGTAGAGGTATGTTGATAAAATGTTGCGTTCAGACCTCTGGCAACAATTTCATCATTCTTGTTTCCATTTATACCCTTCCTCAACAGGCCTTTAAAATTTGATTATGTTCAAAAAATTGAAAAAAATTCGAATTTTTTTTGCAAAAATGATTTTAGATGCCTTTACACAACTTTTCATCGTTATCCTATTTTTAGAGGGTCTTTAAAAATATCACTCTTTTCGTGTTTTTTTCGATAATCTGTGCAAAATTGAAAAAAGTTTCCCTTGGATTGGTGTTAGTATGAATAATTCCCGCTATATGTAGTAGGTAGCATGGAACCGGGATTGAAGGCTAGTACCAACTTATTACCAACGTATAGCCCAGCCCGCAGATAGTTACTAGCGCCTGGTCTCAGACCCCTTTTATGTTCATCGTATGCAACCACTTGAATATGGAAATACAACATAATGTGATATTTTCTTAAAATTTGCATAAAATTGAAAAATCAAGTATCTAGGATGAAATTTATCAAAAATCACTGAATAACAGTCAGTAATAAATCAGTGAAAATTTTTTCACTGAAAGCAAATTTACTGGAAATCAGTGAAAATTCACTGAAAACTCAGTGATATTTATGAAATTCACTGAAAAATCGGTGAAATTCTTTGAATAATCAGTGAAAAATCGCTTTTCACTGATTTTTCCTGTACTGCAATTCTGACTGTTTATCAGTGATTTTTCATTAATTCGGAATGAGAGAGTACACATTTTGTCTATCATTATTTTTGAAGGAGCTACAATGATTTTAAATTTTCCCAAAATTTCATGCCTTTAATTTTGCGAAAATTGTTCCGAAATATGGTTCGACGAGCCAGATTGAAATATATCAATTTTTTTTACATAAAACAAAATTTTCAGATTAAAAAAATGAAATTTTGAGAAAATTTAAAATTACTGCAGCTTTTGCAAAAATGAAGATAGGCAAAAAATGTGTAACTGTGTATCACAATTTTTTTGCAATTTTTTTCCATCATCTTAGGAACTTAATTGACGACTTTAGTCAGAATTTAAAAAAAAAAATTGGGAAAATTTAAAATCACTGTACTGTAGCCCTTTACAAAAATAAAGACAGGAAAAACGCGTATACCACATTTTTTTGCAAATTTCTTCCTTCATCCTGGATACTTAAATTAACGATTTTATTAAAATTTTAGAAAATATTGTTGTATTTCCATGTGCAAGTGGTTGCATACGATAAATATAGAAGGGGCCTGAGACCAGGCAAAAGCAACTATCCTCGAACTAGGTTATACTTTGGTTTGGTACTAGCCTCCAAACCGGGTTCCATGTTACCTAAAATAAAATCATGGGCGCCGATTTTCAAGCTTTTTCCAATTTTTGAAACACGTAAAATACAATCCTTTAATTTTGGAAAAACGATCTGAACTGAGGTAATGATGAAATCTCAATAAGCAACATTTCAGAAGAAGTTATTTCAAAAAAATCTTTCTCGATTTTTTTTTATATATATAAAACGCAGCCAGGGATACCCGACCATATGTCGGAAAAGTAAATTTCGAGAAAAACGCAAATTAAGAAAAAATGACCAAAAATATGGAATTTTTTTTTTTATCAATTTGTATACTATGAACCCTCTACTTTCATATGAGAATAGGTTCAGGTCCCAAAAGTGTCATCTTCTTGGTTAAAAAACGAATTTTGCTGAAGGCCTCTGAGAAATTGAAACCATACCATATGTCGGAATTTTATAAAAATATGTTAAAATTTACAATTTTCATTATTATTGAAACGTAGTAGTGTTCAACAAATATCCGGATATCCAAATACCAAATACTATTTGGATTATCCGGATATCACACGGAAATTGCCTTACAGCTCCGAAAACATCCCGAAAACGGTTGAACTTTTCCGAGAGTTCCCGAATTCTTTCACGAACCCTCACAAAATTTAAAGGTCGATTATCGAAATCGAAATTGAAAAATCGATTATCGAAATCGAAAATTAAATTTTTTCCCGTTGAAACTCTTCATTTCGATTATCCGGATATTTGTTGAACACTAATTTTCAAAGCATGATTTTCACCGTTTGGTTTGTAAAGTTGTTTGACTTGCACTATGATTTCATTTCTCAATGCACGTAATTTCAGGTTCGTTTTAATGAACTACAGTGGTGTACGATTATTAAAAAAACAAATTTTGTACCAAAAATGTCATTATTTCTTGAAAAAAGATGATTCCCGACATATGGTATGGTTTCGATTTTCGATGCCGGCAACTTCTGGTAGGGGTCAATGACCTAAAGTGATGTAAGAGGACGTAAATAAACCATTTCCGATGAGAAAAGTCGTTTACAGAACATATTTTTTTTATTCATTGAAAACAGTTCCAAATTTTGTTTTGTGTTTTTCTCAAAACTTTGATTTTTGAAAATCATTTTTTGACAAACTTTGAAAAATCATAGAAAATTCATTTCTCAACCTTTTTTAATGCGGTTTGCGCTATTCGAAAGGTACAAGTCTGTACTACTTAAAGAGCCAAAAAAACGAAAAAAAATTTTCCGACATTGGGTCGGGTATCCCTGGCTGCGTCTCATATAGATCATTAAAAAAACATTTAAAGATGATCATTTTTAAGCACCCGTGAAAAATGGGGAAAATATGAAAAATGGGCCTGATTTTTTTTTTTTTTTTGAAAAGACATCCATTTCCATACCTACAAAAACCATTCAAAAAAAAATTAATTTTTTCAATTTTTTGAACCTAGCCAGATTTTAAAGCCTGGTGGGAAGAGGTAAATGTGGAGTCAGAGAGTGAAATTTTAACTACAAAGCGTCGTTTCAAGGTTTAGATACAACTTTCTAGTTCCCTCCCCCGCGACTTCGGAAAACAGGGGTAAAACGATCATCGCTGGTGTACGTTACCTCCTTCAATCAAGAAAGTAGATAGCTTGTTCAAAAGAAAAGTATGTAAGTATGCCTGCCTTTTGGATTGTAGGGGGAAAATATATTATGTACGTTTTTTATTCCATGATTATTCTTTGATAAGAAGAAAAGAAATTGTTTTCTAATTTGAATAATTTTTGTAGCAGTGCTAGAATATGTACTGTTATGGCAATCTACCATACATAGGCTTTCTACGTGCAAAAAGTTCTGTTCTTTGTTTTTATTTTTTTCATCGGATTTTCATTTTTTTTCATCATTTTTTTTCAATATTGATCAAATTCATGGTTTATTTTATCACATTTTTTTCGTTTTTTTTCGAGAATGTTACTACATTTTTTTTCAAATTTTGAATGAATTTATGTATTAATTTTTTAATTTTATTACTTTCACGAATCATTTTCTCATCTAAATTCATTCTCAGTACATACTTTAATATTGTTGAAAACATCGTTCACCAATTTTCTTTTCAAATTTTTAATTACATAAATTGTAGGATATATTTTTATCGATTAGTTTGGAAGTTCAAAATGTTGCAGTAGATGGGCATTTGCAGTAAAAAAATAATGACCCATGCATTAACACAAAACTGCCAAAAATTAATTTATCTCCTGCAATGTGAAGGTTAGAAAAGCATACCTAATCGGACACAGAAAAAGTTGCCTGCTAAAAGCGTTAAGGCAGATATTAATGCATTTTTGAAACACCCTAGGACCGTGTAAACTTACGTTAGATTGATTTGTTATTACATTCTCAAATAAAATCGATTCCCGATTCACTTAACCATCTTTATTTTTAATGTGAATTTTAATACCCGTTTTCTTTTGAGCGACTCAACTCAATTTTGATTTCATCTGATATGAAGGACTTTAACAATACAAATGAAAATTCCAACGTAGGTACCCACGAAATTTATAAAAAAGAAGCTTTTCATTTTACTCAACTCGGTATTTATAAATACAGCTATTATAAAAAAAACACCCTGTTTTACTAAGATTTCATTTTTCAAAGAACTGTGGATGAAATATGTCAAGTTGAATTATATGAAGTAGAAGGAACGTGATTATTTCAATAGCCACGTCCTTGATATTTCTAATAGCTTAGAATTTATCTACCTTAAAATACATTTATAATGAAGATGTCACCAGGTCGGAAAACATTCGATCAAGTGTAAAAAAGAAATACTGAACGTGTATTTTTCATGCTCTCTAAGAAATATCCAGTTTACAGTTGATTTGTTAATTATTTAATCAGTGAAATAAACTTGACTTTTCAGCTGACTATACGAAAACCTTGTCATTTTAAAGCACGAGCGTGCCAATACATATATCCAAGCGAATTCTGTACATACTCAACAGTTCAAACAAGTACAGTACACGTATTCGATTTGATTTTCATTATTTTTTGAAATAAATCGTAAAATTCTTTCAAAAATAATTTCGAGCAGCATTTTTAATGTAAAACTTACCCAACATTCGTATCACTCTGGTTTGATTTTTTCTCGTTTGTCTGTCCAGGATACCCAAACGACCCGGCGAAGACTGTTTTATTTGTCTGGAATCTCGCAGCCGAAATCCAATTAAAATATAAAATACGGAGATCATACACATTGGAATAACAAAGAAAACTAGAGAGGATATTTCAAATGCATGGTCCATCACTGAAGGTATCACGGTACATTCCAACTCGTTATTAGATTTATGAACAATTCCGAACTGAATCGCCTGTGAACAGAAAAAAATAAAAATGATGAAGATTTAACAAAAACAGAAAAAAATTGGAAAATTGGTGATCACGAGTATGCATCAAAGTTGACTTATTAGTGAGTAAAAAATCGTGAATTTTCCACTGAAATGGAATTTTTTCTGATTTCATTGAAATAATTTTCGACGAACAAATTCAACGCCTGCAAATTGAAAGCCAGGCAAAAATACGTTCAAGAATATATTAAGAGCTGCTTGTATTTTCGATTGAAAGGATTTCCTTTATATTGATGTCGTTTGTTCATTAGGGTGAGATTTCAAAAAAAAAAAAACAAAAAAAAAACAGAAATTATCCATTAATTGTTGACGTACCTACTTAGTCCACTTTGAGTGGGACCTCCAGGATTTTTTTTAGCCCTCTAGCTATAAGAAGGGATGCAGCTGAAGATGTCTTGATTTTTATTAAATTCAATCCGTTTACTCGAATTCTCCGAAATCGATCCGAAAATTTTTTGGTCATGAAGAACAAATTTTGATGAAATTGTTCTAAAAATTATTGTCAGCAGCCTGAAGACTAATAAAATTGACGCATATTTGGAAAAAATCGTCAAAAAATAAAAATTTTTACTGTAGAAATTTTTTGACTTCCTTTTTGGGCCATTGAATGAAAAACTTGAATTTTTCAAAAATTAAGTAAGTCATAATGCAGTTGACCCCACTACCATCATTTTTTTTCAAATTTCATTAAAATTTATTCTCGATGGCCAGAAAAATTAGTTTGATTTTGAGGTGTTTTAATAAGTGAATTTAAATTTAATGAAAATCAAAAAATCAATGAAAATTGCACAGAGAGAACGACATAGGCGCATCCAGAAATTGTGTAATGGGCTCAGATTTTGAGAAAAAAAGGGGGAGGTCAAAATTCAATGAAAAAATGAAGTAACCTGTTATTTTAGTGGAGTTGGAGTATTTGGGGTATTAGGGAAATAATATATACCTACAGATTTGAGCGAAGAAAAATTTAAAAATGACGAGATTTAATGATTTTTTTACTCAAAATTTCTGTTTTTCTCTGATAAATTGAACATTGACTGAGAAATTAGTAATTTTTGACCGAAAAATCAGTGAAAAATCACCCATTTTCAATGAAAATTATTTTACCGATTAAAAAAGGCAGAATTTTTGCAAATTCAGCGAATTCAAATTTAAAGAATTGTATGTTTATTTAAGAAATGGTTATTAAAATACTGCCTGAGCGAAGCGAGGGCGAAATTTTTTTCTTAATCATACCCTTCTTTGACATTTATGATAAAAAAATCTCCTTGCCGAGCTTAAGGGAGGGGCTCGAGCCCCCTGAGCCCTCCCCTTGGGTGCGCTTCTGGAGAACGAAACAATTTTTAAATAAATTTTTCAGGAGTCAGGAAAGCACGTTAAAAATGAAAGTTGTGAGAAACTGAAACTTGAAAATAATGATTTTTTAGGTTTTGATTTCGTTCCAAAAATGCATTCTGATTTAAAAGTTATGAAAAAGTCTCAATAACAATTTTAACGAACACATCAGAAAGAATTCAAACAAGTTGCTTCTAGTTGTTCCATTTTTTCCACGTACACCTCATACAATGGGCCGGCCGTAGAAAAAAAATTAGAAGTCAATACTCTGAAACTTCGTGTAATGTTGGTGAGGGGGGGGGGGGGTCAAAAGCGATAAATTCATTTTTCGTATAATTTTAATCCAAAATTCAAAGAAAGTTCAAAGAAAATAAAAAGGAAAGGACAAAAAAATTAGAAAATTTTAGCATTTGGCATCGAAAAGGTTTTTTGAATTTCAGAACATAATTCTCACATTTGTTTCTTTTGAAAATCCAAAAATAGCTCCAGGAGGAGAGAGGCAGAATTCAAATTTTGAACATTCTCATATTTGGTACTGAAATTTATGTTCTTTGGAATCCCGAATATGACCCTGACTTTGTTTTTCTTAAAAACTTGGAAAAAAGAGGTAAATTTTTAAGTTTTCAACAGTTGTGTGTTAGTCATCAAAATATTAATTTTTTTGACTTTCCAAATGATGATTTTCAATGAAATTTTTCAACCACATGAAAGTGTCCCCAATTGCATTTTAACAAAATTTTCAGTTGGCAACACTCATGAAAAAATTTGTTTAAAAAAATCGATCAAAATTAAGTACCCCGATTATGGATTTTTTTTAGCTTACTTTTCCAACAATTGAATGAACACAACTTGAATTTTATAAAACTTTTTAAATCAAAGTGCAGTTGGCAGCCTTGACATATTTTTTTTTAGAAAAGATTCAATAAAGAATAATCCAAGTGATCAGAAAAATTTTTGGATCGATTTTGAGGCGTTTAAATAAGCCATTCGTATTCCGTAAAAATCAACAATTTCTAAATTCGCGTCCTGCAACTTTTCAACCCCGTAGTAGAGCAAAAACTGGTATTCAACTTCAAAGTTAACTGTTCAGAGAGAAGTACAAACATAAATCGTACTTTTTAGGAGGCGAGTACGCAAGGAGGATCGAGATTTCCAGTAGGTAGCACTACTCAAAAAAAAACAAAAAACTTTTTTTTTCAAAAATTACCCAACTTTGAGGACTGTCTCATTTCGTTCTTTTCTAAGCTGCAAAGGAGATCAATTTTTTTGAGAGGTGCTCCACTAAAAATGAATTATTCCGCCAATTTTCCTCAAAATCCAAGATATGGTTGTTTTTTTTTGTTCATCCAATGTACGTTAATCATTTAGGTACCTATAAGAATTATCATTAATTTTCAAATGTTCAAGATTTTAACCGAAATGAATCGTACACCTAATGTAATTATATCTGATGGTATCATTATTAGAACTGTCACATCAGTTTAACGTTGTCATTTTACGAAAACGCAACCAGTGTGTAACGAGATCTCACACCTGTTACAAATCGATAATTACGTACCTAAGGCAAACATGCGAATAACGAAAGAAATTAAAAAATCAACGATATTCTCAACGAATAACAGCAAATTCCACATACAGTACCATGTATACACCTTCATATCTCGACATTTACGTATGAGTATGTAATATAAATTGTACCTTTGTTAAAATAAAAAAATCACGCGAGTTGAAAGAAACTGCTCGCACAAAAAGTAATTTTTTCACATTACGAGAAAGTCTAGAAACACGAATTATTGGAAAAAAAATAAACAGTAGGTGATGTGTACACACAGACCCACAAGTAGCAAAACCCCAGCAAAACAAAAACGAAAGAGAAAAGAAAATACTTACTTACACCAAATGGTACAATACGAGACAGCAATGGAATAAATTTTACTTTATAACACCCTTTCTATATTTGAATATACTTACCTCATTCGCGAACCAATTTTTTTCTACTTTATAGAATAATGAAACCAATATTAAGCCTATATTTTGCGATTTTTCATACGTTGTTTTTCGTATTTTTCGTATTTTTCCTCCTATTGCTCCGTATTTTTGGAATGGTTGACAATTGGAAAACATTCCGCGTACTTCTAAATCTACGTGAGTGAGAATATAACGTATATAAATTGTAGATCCCATTTATTCGTAGGTACCTCACAGATACACACTTTTATAACTAGATACGTTTTAAATTTAAAAGAAAACACTTTTTTTTTTCAGCCGCAGAAAACCCTTTATATCAAAAATGTCAAGAATTTCGAATTATTTTCTTCATCAAAAATTCGCTACCTAGTATGTTGCTCGGTTATTTTCCATTTTGCAATGAAAATCTATCAATGGATAAATAAGTAGGTAGGTAGTAGGTACCCGAATCACTCATCAATTTCGTTCAAAATTTCAAACATTCCATTTTGCTTTCTTTTTTGAAAAGTTGGGAGACGTTTGATGTTGAAAACGTGACATAATCAATGAATAAAATACCAACATATTTTATACGTTACCTCGCCTTTTATCCATTTATTCATTCGAGTTTCGCCTTCATTTCAACACGCAGAAAATTTTAATCAATTTAGAAAGATTTCTCAAAATATTTTCCACAATTGTACGTTTCCAGTTAATTTACTTTAAATTTGAGTACATCTAGAACAGACCCCGTAGTAATTTCTTTCTCTTATTACTTATACTGGCGTAGGTATACCGTAGAATCGCTGAAGCGAGTTTTTTCTTTCAACTTTCAGCAAATAGAAATATTTATGAAACATCGCACGTTTGTTAGAGGATTTATTTACAAATTACTTGCTCGAATTATTTTCTAACCTACAAATGCAGCCGTTTTTTACTTCGCAAATAGTATCCACATTTCGCGATAAAAGCTATTTGTAGCTTGTGGTTGAAAACATCTTTATACTTGAAAAAAAGTGGAAACTGCTTCATAATGGTTCAATAAGTACAATCAATTTGGTACCTACATAAAAGCCAATCATGTACTGTATGTTTGCTTTCTATTTATGATTGAATTTCGACATAATTCATTAGAATTAGAAAGATAAACATCGGTTCTCGAATGATTAACCCAGGAGAAATAGCATCAAAAAAGTGCTTAAAAAGAAAAATTTATTGTAATTGCAATTTTATTGCTGAAAAAGCTTCCATATGATGTCCAGAGTCTGTAATAAAGTCGCACCGCCCCAGCCAAAATTTCTTTTTGAAGGGTGAGTGGGCCCTTTATGGGAAAGAAAATTGTTTTTCACAGATTTCGCTCAAATTCACGTGCAGGATTATGTAGGTGTAGAAGTGTACTTCCCAAACAAATTCAGCAAGGAGATTTTTTACGTAAAAATTACAAAAAAGGAGCATTTTTTGCTCGGGCAGTATTTTAGGATTACAGTCCATTTCCCCGAATCCACTGCCCCGAAAGTCGTTATCCCGAACACCATTTACCCGAATAATATAATCCCGAATCTGATAACCCGAATGACTTTTTACACATTCAAAAATCCCGAATTCATGTATGTCAAATTCCAATGCCCCGAATTTTCGCATAAATTTTGACCTTTAAAAGAGATAGGTATCTGCAATCTGCATATTACATTGTCTCAGCAATTTTTTTGATACCATTGGGATGGAAAAAATTCATAAAAAATTTTGAGCAAAAATTGCTGAGACCTATTTACAGTTATTGGCGAGGACAAGGGTAAGCCGGGCTCATTTTGAAAAAAAATCTTGGCCCAATGAGTGATTTTCAAACAATTTTCGATTTCTATCAACACATACACCGAAAATGATATCGAAATTGAAGGACCAGAAACACGTGTTCAAAAAATTCCAAAAAAAAGTTCAAGATTCTGTGGTGGAAGCTTGTTTAGAATCTAGTGTTTACCATCCCTTAAAATTTTGAGTCGGTAAGATAATTTTTTCTATTTTTAATGAATTTTTTTTCTGAAGGAAGTAAAAAAACTATATTGAAAATTTGGGTCCCTAATTTCGACCATCGACTGATTTCGTCAGCTGTGAACGAAATCTACCGGAAATTTTTTTTTCATGTTTCTCTTTCATAGATAAATAATTTGAGACCAAAATGACAACCCTTTACCCAAAACTCGCGGAGAAAATTGAAAAAAAAAACGAAATCGCATAAAACAACGACTTAATTCTGAGAATTTGAGTTGGGATTTTCACCTCTTCTCCCCCCCCCCCCCCGGAAAATGGCTTCGGTACGTCACTGATTATGTCTAGTGTTACTTTACACCACCAGCGTTACATAACCACCTCCAGAATTACGTTACAGTTTTCAAATTTTACCTCGCGTTTTTCTCCCACAATGAAAAAAAATATCGTTCAAAACTCGAAGAAACAACCATTTTTCTCATTTGGGAAACATACTACATATTATTTCGATGTTGAAAAAAAAAAAAAAATTTGGGACCTCAATTGACATTTTGTCTCTATTGCCTCATTTACAAAGTGAGTACCTAGACCACCTACCTACATTTGAACATATCCATGATCTGATGTTTTTACCTTAAGGGAAAAAGTGTGTTAATTTTTTTTCTATAATTTCGACACCCCCTTCTCGAATTCTCAGCCCCTCCCTTACCTAATTTCTGGTCGCGCCTATGTAACTTTACGTACCTACTCGTAATATGCGGAATAAGGGGCAAGTAGTTCAAGCAAGTTCAAGCAAATTCAAACAAGTTCAAGCAACCCATTTGCAGTAATTCACAACTTTTTATTTTTTCAAGGCTTCCCAAAATATTGATAAAAATTCAAAAATCAGATTTTTTGACTCTATATACAGAAATTATACACAAGGCTACAAATCAGGTCACTTGAAATACTGGGGATAAAAACCCATAGAAAGAGCCTCACAAGGGCTCAATGAGAGGTTCCAAAATAATGCTTTCAAAATTATGAAAAATCGAAAAAACTCGCCTCTCGATTCCAAAAAAGTTCAACCCACCCCTCCAAAAATGTTAAATCAAGTACTCATATTCAACTTTGTACTAGCCTTACAAAAAACCGGGTGATTATTCTTTCAATTCAGAATAAATACCAATAGTCTACAGTCCAAGAGGCAAAAAGTGTTCATTGAGCGTGCATTTTTGCTGGATAAAAAAATCAGTTTGTTTATTGTAGGTATGGGTCCCGTAGTCCCAAAAACCCGAATTTTGGATTTTTGCCCCGGCACAGTAGAGAGCTGAGACCTAAAAACCCCCCTTTTTTCTCAATTTTTAAATTTGACTTTGGACAAAAAAATTTTTCACATTCTGGTAGCAGACACTCCCCTGACTCCAAATATATGTCACATCCCTTGGGTCACGGGCACAATGGGGTGCTGGGCCCCCCAATGTGCGATTTTTTGCCAAATTCGATCATTTTTGGCACAATAATGCCTCTGTAGGCGTTATGCGGTATGCTGGACAAAAAAAATTAAACGCAATGTATTCTTGGGTTCATTCCGCGTCCAATGAGCCAAAGTTTGAGGAAAACTGTGGGCACAATAGGCCGTGGTGGAATTTCAAAGTTTTGAAAACACGCGATTTTCTCCCCCTTTGTTAAAAAAATAAGTCATGAAAAAAATCTAAAACTTGGGTTGCGACATATCAAAATGGGTTAAAATTTCACGAGCAGAACGAAATTATTGATGAAAATTAAATTTGAGCAATTTTAACCCATTTTGAGCCCCAAATCGGGTCAATTTTTGAGTATTTTCAAATGATTGACATGTACTATGAAAGTGGGGTAGAATTTCGCCAGAAATTCAACAAAACCATCCAAAATTTTTTGAGCAACTTTTGAGAATTTTGAGCCTTAAATTGAATCAATTTTTGATTAATTTCAAAAAATTGACATGTGACCTATGCAAGTGGGGTAGAATTTTGCCAGAAATTCAAAAATATCATCCAAAACTTTTTTTGATCAACTTTTGAGAATTTTGAGCCACAAATTGAATCAATGTTTGAGTATTTTCAAAGAATTGAAATGTAACCTATGAAAGTAGGGAAGAATTTCGTCAGAAATTCAAAAATACCACCCAATTTTTTTTGATCATCTTTTGAGAATTTTAAGCCTTTAGTATAGTAGATTTTTAGATGTAAGTACCTTTCATGGATTAAAATTTCATAGAGAAACCAAAAAATCAAAATCGAATAATTTTCTGAATGAAATTAAACCCGCTTACTTTTTCAACTGAATGTAATTGATTTGAATTTTCTATTTTCTTTTTTATTACTTTAGATTGTTCATTTTTTCGCATTCCAATGAAATATTTTGCGCTTGAAATTACTCAAACATGAAAGTTGTTTGAAAAGTTTTAGATTACATTTTAAAACCTTGGGCGAAATTCTATCCCTTTTTCGTAGGTCACAAGTCATTTTTTTGAAATTAATCAAAAATTGATTCAATTTAAGGCTCAAAATTCTCAAAAGTTGCTCAAAAAAAATTTGGATGGTTTTGTTGAATTTCTGGCGAAATTCTACCCCACTTTCATAGGTTACACTTACATGTCAATTCTTTGAAAATACTCAAAAAGTTGATTCAATTTGAGGCTCAAAATTCTCAAAAGTTGCTCAAAAAAGTTTTGGATGATATTTTTGAACTTCTGGCAAAATTCTACCCCACTTGCATAGGTCACATGTCAATTTTTTGAAATTAATCAAAAATTAACTCAATTTAAGGCTCAAAATTCTCAAAAGTTTCTCAAAAAAATTTGGATGGTTTTGTTGAATTTCTGGTGAAATTCTACCCCACTTTCATAGGTCACATGTCAATCCTTTGAAAATACTCAAAAATTAACCCGATTTGGGGCTCAAAATGGGTTAAAATTGCTCAAATTTAATTTTCATCAATAATTTCGTTCTGCTCGTGAAATTTTAACCCATTTTGATATGTCGCAACCCAAGTTTTAGATTTTTTTCATGACTTATTTTTTTAACAAAGGGGGAGAAAATCGCGTGTTTTCAAAACTTTGAAATTCCACCACGGCCTATTGTGCCCACAGTTTTCCTCAAACTTTGGCTCATTGGACGCGGAATGAACCCAAGAATACATTGCGTTTAATTTTTTTTGTCCAGCATACCGCATAACGCCTACAGAGGCATTATTGTGCCAAAAATGATCGAATTTGGCAAAAAATCGCACATTGGGGGGCCCAGCACCCCATTGTGCCCGTGACCCAAGGGATGTGACATATATTTGGAGTCAGGGGAGTGTCTGCTACCAGAATGTAAAAAATTTTTTTGTCCAAAGTCAAATTTAAAAATTGAGAAAAAAGGGGGGTTTTTAGGTCTCAGCTCTCTACTGTGCCGGGGCAAAAATCCAAAATTCGGGTTTTTGGGACTACGGGACCCATACCTACAATAAACAAACTGATTTTTTTGTCCAGCGAAAATGCACACTAATTTCGATTTCTAGAGCACTTTTTGCCTCTTGGACTGTAGACTACAACTTTTTAAAACCATTTAATTCCAAATTCCGAGGAGGGTACACGTAAAGTCTTATTATAAACTCAGTACATACACTTATATTTTACAAAAATAATCAAAAAATACAAAAAAAAACTTTAATGTCCAAAATTTTGGTGTTTGGTGTTTTCCCATGCATTCTTTTCAAATTAACTCTCGTATAAATCCGACGCAAGGCAAATACAGCATGGTTTCTCAATCAAGCATAACCACAAAAAATCTGACTGAATTGGTCGAAATTTTTATTCCAAGTAAAACACTGAACTTTTCGAGCATTGCAAAATAAGTCGTGTACAAACTTAATCTTAATTCAAGTTTAGTAAAGTAATCATTACCCCCAACAATGTTTGATATCGAACAACTTTAACCCTTTAAATCTCAGTCAGTCGGCAAACTAATTTACACAAGTGTAGTTTGGATGGTATTGCCGGATAAATAATGTAGGTAAGTTTGTCATGACCAGAACAAACACTACGTACCACATTGGGGCAGAATGAAATTTAGCACGTCAAAAATAAAAAAATAAAAGTTTTTCAATTGCGGCCAAATTTTGGCTACATGTTGAAAATACCCCCACTACTAAATCCCCACAGTTTCACGAATGTACGTCATCATCTTATCAGGATAGCGCCACTAGAGATAACACATTACCTATTACATTGTGAACAGGATTATATGGTGTCTTTACTTGTCGAATATTAGCACTTGGTGGTTTTGTTGTATTGCCAAACTCCAATATATCATTGGAAAGAGAATTTCATCGGCTATCACATGTTTTTTTTTTAAATTTTTCCAACACATGATGTGAACTTGAGTAAAATGGAGAAAAAGTAGGAACACTTTTATGTTAAATTCGCGGTATATTTATGGTCAACAACTTTTTCTGTCCAATACTGTCCAATAAGTTTCTAGCGGCATTCAACTACTTTAGGCATGTACTTCAAGTATTGATAAACAACTTTTCCCGAAACGTCCCGATTGGGCATAATTTGGCCCATTTTTATCAGCAAAATGGGATATTTTTCATCATCTCATCCTCAGAGGAGGGGGTTGCGTGACCTTTGAAAAAAAAAGTAATGCGAAAATTGGATTCAGCGGGTCGAAATACTATAATTTTGACACCAAACACGATTTTATAAAGGAATTTGAATTTTTCTTCCCTTGGGGAGGGAGAAGGGTTGCATGACTTTTGAAAAAAAAAGTAATGCGAAAAATGGATTCAGCGCATCAGAAAACACCACTTTACCCAAAAATTAGATTTTTGACGCGCTAAATTTCATTCTGCCCCACTGTGCGTACCTAATTACAATTTTAAATCACAATACTTATTTTAAAATTTGAAATTTTAATTTTTACGGAATTTCATTCACTTTCATTCGTTTGTTTTTATTCCGTAAATGCTTAGATAGGTACTTACAAAACATTACCTAAAAATTATACCTAATCAAAGATTCACTCGGTTTCACAATTTCGATATCATAAAACACTGATGGCGTTCATTAGCGAATATCGCCCAACGCCCAAGTTTCCAAAAGCAATGAAACTCATGCAACCGAAATGGTTCAATTTTTAACTCCACCATGTTAATGAAATCCGCCTACTCGAGTGAGACTCTAGACTATGCAAATTAGCGTAATAGCGGGACGTTAATAAAACTACACGGTTTTTTCTCCCGGCCCTTATCCAAGACCCGAGAGCCAACTGTGTCACTCAAAGCATAATTAAGAAAATTTTAATTATTTAAAAATCGAGATAAATCTAGAAACGTAATTTCGTCGGCTTGAAAAACTGCCTTACATCCGTCTGCATTTCGTAAACTGTAACCGTTTGAAATAATAATACTAAAGTTGAAAAGTTTTTTCATTTCAAATCCGCACAATTCTACGTACAATTATTTTTTTATGATGTGAGAACACTTTTTGTTTAAATTATGAATTATTACGCGAGACAAAAAAAAATTAAACTTACGTAAGTAAATATAATGTAGATGCTTTTCAAAAAAAATTTCAATGCTTTTTCCTCTCACGATTTTTATTTAATTTTTTTTTTAGAATACTATTTTTCCCATTTCCACTGGTACCTATCTTCGTTGAAAACGTTTTTCTGAAAATCTGCTTAAAAGCGATCTCGATCCGAAAAAGTCATTGTTACGTAAATGTTTAAGTCCTTGACAGTAAAATAATGTCACGAACACAACGAAACTGGTAAATTTACGATCGACTCGACGTTATAAAATGAAATTATAACTTTAACCAAAACAAAACCAAAAAACAGACACATTTTCCTCAAAAGGCAATTTAAAAAGAAAAACGTAAAATTGCCTTCACTTCGAATGCAATACGTAAAAAATGTATGCAAAGAAAATTTTGGACAAATTTTCTGTCTAAAATTATTACCTACTAAAAATACATTATTCGAATTGACAATTTATTGTAATACGATTGAAATGTCGTTGCACAAACGTGCGAGTTTACTTAGAAATACCAGTATCTATAGCAAGTACTATAAACATAACTACCTATTACTGTTTTGTTGAAGTCATAACTTGTGAACTCGTTAAAACCGCAAAAAATAATGAATAATGGTGCAGAAATCGTTTAAAATAGATGTACTCAACGTATTATTGTGCAGGTATCTCTTGGAGAATCAGTTTTGCAATCATTTTATAACCGGTAGTGAAATATTCATAATAAGTATTGCATATTAAAACATAAAACCTTGTTTATTATATGTATACTCCTGTAAAACGATTATATCCTGGACCCCTGGAGAATAAGTATTCAATATCTCAATAAATTTCAATATTTGGTACATATATCAACCATTTTTTTAAATTTTTTTTTTGGAATACTTAGAATTGCTGATTTTAAACGCATGTACCTACGATAAGTTTGTCTTGAAAACTGAGATCGTAAAATGATTAATAGAAAACTAGTCAAAAAAGAAAAAGATAAGAGAAAATACGAATAATAAATAATAAGGCTGAAAATTATTCAGCAATTTCATTCAATTGATTTTTTCCTAAATGTCGTCCCATGTTAAAATTGCTCGATGATCATGATTTCAAAAAAATTGTGCACGTGTAGAAACAATTAAATTAAACAATCTTAAATGATATGAACTGCAACTCATCTCTGCAATGTTTTGCCAAAGCAATTTAAAATTTTTGAGATGAATAAAATATACATTTTAAACTGTAGATAATTTCGGTGCATGCTTAATCGTCCCAAAGACCTGAAATGGGCCAAATTTTAAAGAAAAATGACAAGATTCATATGACCTTTTTAAACTTTTTTGTGCCCAGAGAAGATGCAACGAAGATATTAAAAATTTTTCATTGCATCATGGAATCTCCAGCAAGAAATAAATCAAAATTACCTATTTTTAGTTTCTTGCGCGAGTTTTACCATAAATTGTAAAAAATTTCCAAAACCATTTGATCTGGAAAAATCTGAAAAATTGCAATTTTCTCTCCTTCACATTAAGTTTAAATTGTCAAGTAATTTAATAAACTAAAAACTTTTTAAAATTATTACTGGACTTTTCAAAAAAATATTCAGGATTAATTTTTTGAAAATTATGATGTGATTTTGGAACCCTCCAATAAATTGGGGGGGGGGGGATTAAAATTGTCTTAAAATATTTCAAAATACTTGATTTATTAAAAATCTTTAAGCATTGGTAAAAATTTTGAAAATTATAATTTTGAAGTTGAAATGTTCCAGAAAAATCGAAATTGTTTTCAAAATTCTTACATACGTACTAATTTTTTTTAAAAAAATGAAAAAAGTCTCCCCTGGTAAGATAATTCACTCTTTCACCGATTGAGACGAAATTCACCCAATAGAGCAATATTGATGTAAAACCTCCCCAAATTTTTTTTGGCTCAATTCCCCCAGCCCATTCCGAATAATATGGCCATATAGCCAAAATTCGATATTTTTATATCTTTGGAGGGAGTGGTCCAAAAATTTTGAAATTTTCACCAAAAAATAGTCAGTATAGATAGGTGTAAGTATATACGTGAAATTTTTTCCAATTTTTTTTTCTCGCAAAATCTGGAGTATTTTTGAGGGGAGGGGGGCGGTGAAAATTTCAAACATTCTTTAAAAAAATTGGGCGGAGCTGTGACTGGAATTTTTCTTAAAAAATTAGCCATACTCTTAAGTATAACATATATTTTTTTCAGACCCGGAAGAGGGGGTGGAACACGGTCAAACCTCACAAAAAAACAACAGAAAGCACGTTTTTTCTGAGTTATGTATTTTTTTTCACCATGGTCCTCCCCCCCCCCGAGTCAGAAGAAAATATATGTTATTTGAAGTTTTAAAATTTTCGGCCCCCTCAAAAACACTCCTGATTTTGCAAAAAAAATTGAAATTTTTGGACCTCTCTTTCCAAAGATATAAAATATTGAATTTTGGTCATACACGGACATGTTATTCGGAATGGGCGGGGGAATCGAGCCAAACATTTTTTTGGGAGGTTTTACATCAATACTGACCTTTTGGGTGAATTTTGTCCCAATCGGTGAAAGGGCGGATTTCACTATCTTACCCGGGGAGATTCTTTTAAAAAAATGAAAAATTGTATGTTCTGCATGGAAAATTCAACGTTTCGTTTAAGTATATCTAAAAAGTTCGCAAACCCATTTTTCAAGCCCACAGCATAGCCGATGAAAACTTAACGATGCAAAAATCGTATTTATAAGACAGTATTTGGCAGACGCAGAATCACCGAAAACTTTTCGAATCACGAATCATTTCTAATTCTGACGATTCGAATCTCTTTGAATCTCAAACCTTTCGAATAAGCCAAAACATGATTCGAATCACGAATCACGAATAAATTTAACGATTAGCAATATGAATCATTTCTTTTAAATTGCGAATTCGAATCACAATTTTTTCATTTTTAAAAGAATATTTACAGCGTTGCCAAGTTGTTTTATGACAAAACTCGGAAAAGAAAACTTGATGATTTAGTACCAATTGAAAGTTAAAATTTGAAAATTTACTACATAGCTGGAATTTTTTCAATTCAAAATGTAAGATTAAA
Organism: Pseudococcus viburni; assembly: GCA_033439095.1. Lineage (NCBI taxonomy): Eukaryota > Metazoa > Arthropoda > Insecta > Hemiptera > Pseudococcidae > Pseudococcus > Pseudococcus viburni. The sequence goes on from JAVBJF010000046.1 coordinate 756,550, forward strand.
AAAATAACAAAAAAGCTCGATAGTAAGAGATTTGAAACACAATCGCGAATCATATAAATACCAAATTTTCGAATCACGAATCCTTGAAAATTTGATTAGAATCTCCTGGAATCATAGAATTTAAATTTTGTGATAAAACTGCGTTTAGAGTTAAAATCTGGGGACGGTATCAATATGATGAGTTGATTTTTTGAATTTTCTACCCCCTTCCTTCAAGCTCGTAATGACCCCATACGCTATAAAGAGGGCGAAAAAAATGAACATTTTTGATGAATTTTGTCTGGTGTCGATTCTAGATTTTTTAATTCCGTGAGTTGATTTTTTGAATTTTCGAATCCCTTTTAGCCACGCCGAACAACCCTCCTGCACAATGAAGTTTAAAAATGAAAATTCTCGATAAAATCATCAGAAATTCATTTTTTTAAATCTTTAAGGTCTCCAAAGGTTACCCCTCCCCTCTCCCGGGAGAAAAAATTTACATTTTTTGCAGTATGAAAATCCTGGTAAATTTTAAAAAACTGAATTAATGCCTAGGTTTTGTCATCAGACAAAATTATATCAAAAAATTCAATTTTACCCCTTTTTCAAGGGGTCAGTGTGACCTTAGGGTAAAGGGTAAAAACTTTTCAAAAAGCAAAATGGAGAGAAGAATTGAAAAAAATTTTGACCTATAAGTCTATTTTTAAATTTCACCTTTACTTACTACTTATCAAGTTGAATTCCTAAACTCTGATTTGCAATCATTAAATATCTACAATATTCCGAACTTTTCACTCCATATAAAAAAGAAGTCATTGTACAATGTGAGTAATTTCGTTCATGTTTATATCAAACTGCTTCAAACGATCGTTAGCAGTTATAAAATACACTTGAAACAGGTTATTTTACAAACTCGTGTTTTTTTTTTCAACATAACTAAAATAAGTTATTAAAAAATACTGATTTGGAGTTTTTTTACTTCAAAAAATGAAAATGAATATCGACTTGAAAAACTATGCGATGACGTAAATTGGGATTTTTTCTCGTACAAGTAACATGATATTAAGCATAGTAAACTACTTAATTAAACTGAAATCGAAAAATTTTACATTTTTTCTTCAACGTTCTACATTCGACGTCAATATATAAAAATAAATAATCTTGTCAGGTCTTAAGATTTTTCGTCTTTCTTTAATTAAAACGTAGAGGCTTTTAATTTATTGGTTGAAAGAAGTATTTCCAGCAGGATAGAAGATATACGGAAATTATCTGATTTTTTTTTTATTATTCGTTCTTTATCATATACGTACCTAATAGAAATAACATTGAAAAGAAATTTATTTGCATACTTGTCTAGTACGATTCATTTCATACATTATAAAATGTACTCAGTGCATCTTGAAATATTAAAAAAAGTAAGTACTTACCTATTTTAGATAAATGGCAATGTCATTACAAGAGTAGACCATAATAACTTTTTAATACTTTTTTCGTATGTATCTTGTACTTCGGTAAGTACCTTTTTTGTTCTAGCTTTATTTAATACCTACCAAATACGTATCGCATGTTTCCCGGATTTTATTTCGTAGGGAAATTTTAAAGAACATAATGAAACTCGAGGAGTAAATCTGTTGAAAAATGCGGGTATGTTTGCTTATCTATTTACCACCCTGTTTAAAAATAGAGCAAAGTCAATTTCAAAATATTAAAATTTCAAGTTTAGAAATTCTATGTTTTATAAAATTAGAGCGCCTCGCTTATATTTAATTCACCTACGTTCCTAACGAAATCAATGATCGTTCGTATAAAAACTTCCTCTTTTGGTCTTCATAATTAAACAGAAGAATCAACTTGTCTTTATGAAAGCAGGAAAAATTCGAAGAAAATGGAACTTTTCGTCGACACCAAAAACCTCTAAGCATCTGCATCAAAATTTAATTATCCAAGTAAAAAACCCTTTTTAAAAGGAAATCCAGTTTTAAAATGAATTCTGGTATTTAGACGAAAGAACTTTTATTCGCACGTAAATTCTTTTACAAAAGTAGGTACGGGTTAATTATTTCAAGGCCTATCGTCCTGTAGGATCTAAAAAGAAGTATAACTTTCAATCTGCTTAATAGGAATACTTCGTGATATCTACAAAGCATATTCTCTTTTTGAACCGAAGAGAATTTTCAAAATGGCACAGACATCCATTTTGAAAAATTTACATAGCATTTTAAATGAACTACAGCTGGCATGGGCTGATAGACCTAGTAGTCTGAACCCACAAAAAAAAAAAAAAAAAAAAAAAAAAAAATGAACTACTAGAGCTGTGAAATCACGATTGAAAAAAAAATTCTACACAAAAGTATACTTAATTCTGAGACGTGAGTGAATTAAACCGAGAATCAGTGGCAAAGTTGTTTTAAAAGTATGTACCTACGAGTAATACACATTCTATTCGCAAAAAAGTAAGTATGAAAGTTTAGGGATGAAAAAGTTGGTACTTATTAAAACAGAAACTTTTACTTAACCAAAACAGTAAAAAATTTTAATCCAAAGGGAGAAAAAAACCGCAAGACAATAAGAAAAGTATGTGTGGGGTACCCACACCTGATACCAGTTTGTTCCAAGTTATTAGTGTCGATTATTCATCACAGTAGAAATATAGCTTTACGTAGATTTATTATCAAAGTAGGTATTTGTAAAACTTCAACAAAGAAATTCGAGTTTTCAAAGAAGGCATTAGCTTCAGCTATTCAAGGAATTCACCTATGCTAGTACCTAGCTACATATTTTGCAGATTGATCAATTGCTTGGAAAGTTTTCGAAGTTTGCGTTTGTTTGAGATGAAACGAAAATAAAGTCGCTTTTAATTTACCCCAATAAATTATATCTAATTAGAGCGTCGTATAACAAAAATACCTACTAACGAGGGTCAAAATAGATCGTAATTTTTTGAATATAATTTCATTTCGAGAACCCCACACAGTTCGTTATAAGTAATTTAATCACGAAAAAAAATCAAAAAAATATTAATCTACATTTGCTGAGAAAAATACCTTTTTTTTTACCTTCAATGCACACAACTTTATACAAATGGAATTGCAATGCTTTGAATTAGCAACCAATGATGATTTAAACATCTATCCACAAAAATTCCCACAAAAAATGACCCCTACACCTTTACCTCTTTTCATTAATATATCAATGGTTTGAAAAAATAAAATTTATCTGGAAATTGCATATCTTAAAAATTGAAGGGGCAAATGCTGGTTTTAAAAAAATCGCGTAATATTTTTTCAACCATGGGATTGGATAGTACTTTGAAAACTGAATAAATTTTCATTACATGACATTTTGCCTAACTTGAAAATTGAAGGGTCACAAAAAATTTTGTTCAAAAAAAGTTCTAAAAAATAAGCTAATCAAGGGAATGGATAGTATGTTGAAAAAGGAACAAATTTTGTGCTACAGACTTTTTGCCTAACATAAAAAATAAAGGGGCTACGGGTCATCCAAAATTGAGAAAATTTTAAAAATTTTTAAGCCCACTTATTTTGAATAACCCGTAGCCCCTTCATTTTCGATGTTAGGCAAAAGGTCTGCAGAACAAAATTTGTTCATTTTTCAACAAATTATCCATTCCCTCGATTAGTTTATTTTTTTAGAACTTTTTTTGAACAATTTTTTTTTGTAGCTCGTTCAATTTTCAAAATTATGCAAAAAGTTATGTAATGAAAATTTATTCAGTTTTCAAAGAATTATCCATTCCCATGGTTGAAAAAAAAATTAGGTACGCGATTTTTTAAGAAACAGCATTTGCCCTTTCAATTTTCAAGATATGCAACTTGTTCATCTGACTTTTTTTTTTTTTAGTGGTGCCCGGTTATATCCAAAAATGAAGTATGGCAGGCCACTCGCCGGACACCCTGTATGTACATTGACACGAAAAAAAAAGTACCTAACGAAACTTTCGACAATGTTTTTCATTCGAATTCGTTACACAAATTTCGACGGTTTATTCATTTTCAATCGCGAAGTCGTACTAAAACCGTAATAAAATTTCGCTTTATTTAAAAATTTTTCATTACCTACTGAAACTATCACCGCAATGAGTTGAAGTTTACCACTTATTTAAAAGTTCATGAAAATTTAAATGATTGTATCGCTCCCTTGAAAATTTGATTTTCAAAACGTTAGCTTAATTTTTCATCGCATCAAAAAGACATAAAATCTTACATTTTAATACGAATTTTAATTTGAAAATGTCTTTTGTTTATGTTTAAAATCAACGCGAATAAACAGAAGAAAACTGATTACCCAAGTTAATATGTACCTACTTTTACACGAGTATTACCACGGATCGAAAAAAAACATACGTTGAATTAGGTGAAGAAGTTTACTTTGGGAGGGGAATCTCCTAAGAAAATTGTATCCCTCGATAGCGCCAATAGGGCAGAAGCAAGGGGTCCTCATAGTGATATAACTTTTGAAAATGCACCGTTTTTAGCCAACTTTGGCTAGTTCCACCTATCTATTATCTCGGTCACCCCCTTCCTTCAATGAAAAGTAAAATTTTAGTGTTTACACCTCCCTGATTCATTGATTTTAAAATTGAATTCCACTTATTACTCTTCGCAAAGACCAACAATTGTTGTAGAGACCAAAAATAAATTTTTATGAAACTTTTCAAAAGAATGCATGCCAATTCTGCCAACTACATTACGATACGCGATTTTTTGAAATTGCACATGGCAACACTGCAGAAAATTTTTTCAAAAAATTGATTAAAATTTTTCTCATTATCAGAAGAATTTTCAGCTCACTTTTCTAATCATTGAAAAAGCTACTTGAATTTTATAAAAAATTGAGCAAATCATAATAAGTATAAAATTGGCAGACCGATATCATTTTTTTTTGAAAGATGCCATCAAAATTCATTCTTAGTGACTAAACATTTTTTGGCTAGATTTTGAGGCGATTAAGTAAGCCATTTAAATTTCCAACCTTCAACTCCCTTGTAAAGAGAAATTACAAATAGGTAATTGGTGATATTCAATTTTAAGGTCAATAATTCAGGGTGATCAGGAAACTCAAATCACGTTTTTCGGTGGGGGGGGGGACTAAGATATCACACAGGTCACACTATCGAAAAGTAAAAAAAAAAACTGTGTTTTTTCAAACACTGAGGATCTCTAGCTTCATCTTCATTATGACTAAGAGGCTCAAAATTTTTCTGGAAGGTTCTTTATTCAGTGTAACCTAATTCGCCAATTTTTGTCAAAATTCGAAGCGTGTTTCTGTATCGTCAAAATTGAAAAAGAAAGCATAATTTTAAGGAACAATTTTGATCACTACGGTAATAATTATGGACAATATATCTCGAAAACTGAAGAATTTCCATTTGATGATTTCTTTGATTAGTATTAAGAATTGAAACCAAAAACGAGGTCTCATAGAAAGCGAATTTTTCGAATTATTGACGTGAAAATGCAAGTTTTTTGACCTCTGGAATCTGTTTCTGGGGTTGCAATAATCTTGACCATAATTTCGAATCGATGAGTGCATCAACCACTCGTAACCTCATTTGTTTCATTCGCAATCAATAATATCAAAACCAGATTCTAGAGGTCAAAAAAATTAAGGACACCAATTTCGAAACCGCGATCAATAGGGTTTTTTGAGGAGGAGGGGAGGGGGGAATTGAAATTTCAAAAAAAGTATCATCATATGTACAATGTGCCGATAGTATCAAGAAAAATAATTTTCGTTTTTTTTTTATTCTTAAAGAAAGTTGGCTAAAAATTTAGGAAACCTGGTTTGAAAGCCGTATCTCGCCTTCAAAAATCAAAAAAATTTTAAAGGTCTTTTTCATTACCGATTTTGATCAATAATTTTACCATGAATTTGAAAAATTCGGTTAGAGAGCCGGTATCATGCCCCAAGTACCTAGGTACGTACTTACCTCAAAAAAGATCCTAACTCCAAAAAATTTGAAAATTACGATTTTATTTTTAGATTTTGATTTTAATCCGAAATTTCGTGAAAAAAGTGAAAAAAAATGGTTAAAAGGCAGAATTTTCAATTTTGAAGTTACGCTACCAACATATCAAAAATATTTAATTTTTTCAATTTTTCAGTTTTTCAATTTTTTAGTTTTTCAATTTTTCAGTTTTTCAATTTTTCAGTTTTTCAATTTTAAAGTTTTTCAATTTTTCAGTTTTTCAATTTTAAAGTTTTTCAATTTTTCAGTTTTTCAATTTTAAAGTTTGGCAAGAAATTCACCAAAACGAAAATCACTCGATTTTCAAGATACCTATACCTATATAGTATATACTATCAATACCCATTCTCATTAGGCAGTCATGATTAAAAATCCGCTCTATCCAACTTTTCAAACAGCGTTTACCCCTTGAATTTAACAAATTGGCGAAACGTTCATCTAACGTATTCTCTCATCGCCTTCTGGTGGCCCAGTACATCCAAATCTAACGTAGGTATTGACAATCACTCGTCACACATCCTGAATATGAATTAAGTTTGTTCATTCAAATCAAAATTACCGCATAAATTCAACGACCACTCACAAAATCAATATTCCTGTTAGCAGATTGTAACCTCAATTGAGAGAATTAATTTTCGGCGTACTCGATAAAATCAACTAATCAGTGGAATTTCGTCGAACTGAAAACTTTTCAGCATTTTTGTAAAACTACAGTAAAAACTTTTGAACTGGTCAACTTTTTCTACGCACAAAATGATACTTGCTTATTCCGTTTCATTCAAATATCACGAACCTTGTGTCCTATACTATACTTTTATACTTGCAATTTTGTTGGCTATTGACAATCTTCGAAATATTTTATTTCAAAAAAAGCAGACAAATTTAGTGGCGAAAGCTGAAAATGAAAAACAAAATCATCGATACATATTTTTACCCTACGTAGCGTTATTTTACAAAAATAAATTATTCTACCCTGGAATATTTTCTATATTAAAGAAGATTTCCAATTTTTAAGGAATCCCCCTCTCCCCACATCTATCCTTTTTTTTTCTTCTAAACGATTCACTCAGTGTAAATTATTGAAGAAAAATTATTTCAAATTTTTTTATCACGGAAAAAAATTGAAATAAAGTTTTTCATTTCCCAAAATAAACATATTGGTTAAACAAAATCATATTTTGAAAAAATAAAGATAAGAGGAAAAGAAAAAGCTCGTGGAAAACGATCGAAAAATTCATAATTCGTATAAGATGATTCGTACGTTTGTATCAGTGAGTAGTAATTTTGACTGGTTTATTAGCAAGGCACGCGGTGGTCTACGGTTTTCGTCTAAGTAAAGAAAGAAGACGAAATTTTCGAGCATATTTTTCATTCAAAGTTGACTCGTGTTGTCAAAGTTAATGAACTTTATAGTTTTCGACTTCAACGTAGGCATCTCATTCAACTGTAGATATTTTCAACTCGGTAAGTAAATCATGTAAAATTTGGCAAACTATACAGGAAAAAATGTAACTTTCTAATCCAATATTTCATCGCACACTTGAAGGGGTTTTAATTACCTACATCGCGTTTAAAAATTCTTCGCACGTTGTACAAGTGAAATTACCTACCTGGTACCTCTACCTACCCAAATGAAATCGTGGATACGACAAAAGACATTACACCATGCTTATATTATGTTAACTCGTATGTAGGTACAAATAACAACTTCACTTAAAATGCAAACATTTTATGTTTTATCCTTTATACTTACAAAGGAACTATTATATGGAACAGACAGAAATATATTTGGCACCGTAGTCCTACGTAATAATCATAAATTTCTTCTTAGAGCACCAATTGTTTTTCACGTACTACGTGGAAATTTTCATCGTAACGTTCGATGAATATAATATTTTTGAATTTAATTTATACGAGCGGAGTGTTTTGAATTTATTTACTTGAATTTCGAGCAGTGCAGTTTTTAGTTCCGTATTTTTGAAAATTTTAGCATTTCTAGTAAGTACATTGAATTTATGAAAAAATAATCGCTTTATGAATAGGTAGGTATATATTTAAGTTGATTACATTTACCAGGTTAAATACTCATTCGCTTCGAACCGGGCAAATTGACTTCCAACATTGAATTATGTATTTTCCCAATTTAAAGTCAAATCGAATGAAAACAACTTCAAAAACGTATTTACAGATGGGTTTAGTCTCAAAATATGGAAATATATGGAAATATGTATATCTACAGAGCGGTTCATGTCGTTTAAGAACTCTTTTGACTTTGAAAACGGATATCAAATTCAACGTACCATTACTTACATAAGTTTACCTACACCTCAGATTATAAGGGTGAAATTCAGTGTGCAGCCAATGGCTAATTGTGATATTCTGATATTATGAACTCGAATGCATTATTTTTTCGTCAAAGTACAAAATTATTGTGAATTTTTCAAACGATAAAATAATTCATTCGAGGTCAACGTAAATTCCATAGTGTAGCATGTCACAATTTGTAACTGGCTGCACTGGCATACAAAATTTTCCAAAAAAAATTCCGAAATGTACTTCTAGTGATTGGAAAAAAAATTAATAATATTTTCAGGGGGAAAAATAATCAATTCAAAGTCGATAGGTATAATATTAAAAATAATTAAATTAAATTTGAAACAAAAATTAAATTTTTTTAAAAAAAAAATTATATATTATTATTATATATTAATTATTTATATTTTATTGGTGTATAAAATTTTCAATTTTTTTTCAAAATTCACTTTCAGCGGTTGAAAAAAAATTTTTGTTCAATTACTCGATGAAAAAAAAAAAAATCATTCAGCTTAGTGAAAATTTCATATTATTGGAATATTGCAATCTGCAACTTTTCAATCCCCTGGTAGCAGTCTGAGTTTTGGTAGAAGGATGGCGATGATTTAGGGAGATGTAGAAATTCAAATGACATCTTTCAAGTGTAATGAACGCTTCTCACACAATTTTGATTGACTAAAAAACACAAAAAACAGCGTTTCTTTCAAAAGGAGGTGCAATTTGAGCACCTCCTGCTCTCCTCCCCTTGCCCTTAGGGGGCTCAAAATTTTTTTGGGAGGTCTCTCACTCAAAGTAAACCACCCTACCAAATTTAGTCAAAATCCAAGATTTGTTTTTTTTCACTCCACCCTGATGCACATGCAAGAGGTTCATTTTTGCAAAAAAAAATTGCATTTTTAAAATAATACAATTCCAAAATTTTTTTACAAAAAGTTATAAAAAATACTCTAGCAGGGTAAGTCAGGTTAATTTCACTAAGAAGTCTTTCTCACTTTAGAAAAAAACTCAATTTTTTACCCTTCTATTCTTCTCCAAGAAGAAGATAGGTAGGTAGTAGGTACCTTGAAAAATGTGATTTTGTGATTTTCCCATTTTTCGTGTTATCCCAGAGATTTCTCAGTCTATTAAAGCGAAACTCGGTGAGTAGTAAAGTAAAGTAAGTAATAAATAAATTATCATCCATAATTTTTTCAGATTTTTAAATTTCAAAAACGACCTCGAAACGAATTTTGAAAATTAAAAAAAAGCAATAACGAGAATAAAAAGTCAATTATTGCTACCTGAATTTTTTCACTTTTTTTTGGACTGTAGACCGCACAAAAAATCTAAAAATTGTACGCATTTTTAAAAACTGTTCCCCTTCAAAATCGCTATAAATTAAAACAATTTTCGAAGAGTTTTTGTAAACCCTACTAGTCTGAAAAATATTTAAAAAAATTCAGGTTGGTGCAAAACACTAGGAAAATTTTTAGAAAAAATTGAAAAATACGCTTGGAGGTTTCAAAACCGCTTCCAATCAATCCTGGAAGTCAAAAAACGGTCGTCCACCATCTTTCGTTCATTTTTCAATTTTCACCCAAAACTTTTTCTCCCCCAATAACTGGATTTGAACCAGCAGCTAGAATTTTCGAGAATTGTTCTTTATTCGATCAAATAGGTCGCCAATATGAGTATCCTTGGTTTTCAAGTGCTCAAGTTCAAATAGACTATTTTTATAAACTTTTTTTCAACGTTGGAAAATTCCAAAATTTTCAGGATGCTCCGAAACATCTTGAAACCACTCTAATCGGCTCAGAAAGTCAAAAATAGCGTATCTACTGAATTTTAGTTTTTTTCGTTGATTAGATCAAATGAGACGCAGCCAGGGATACCCGACCATATGTCGGAAAAGTAAATTTCGAGAAAAACGCAAATTAAGAAAAAATGACCAAAAATATGGGAAATTTTTTTTTTATCAATTTGTATACTATGAACCCTCTACTTTCATATGAGAATAGGTTCGGGTCCCAAAAGTGTCATCTTCTTGGTTAAAAAACGAATTTTGCTGAAGGTCTCTGAGAAATTGAAACCATACCATATGTCGGAATTTTATAAAAAGATGTTAAAATTTACAACTTTCATTATTATTGAAACGTAGTAGTGTTCAATAATATCCGGATATCCAAATACCAAATACTATTTGGATTATCCGGATATTCACACGGAAATTGCCGAACAGCTCCGAAAACATCCCGAAAACGGTTGAACTTTTCCGAGAGTTCCCGAATTCTTTCACGAACCCTCACAAAATTTAAAGGTCGATTATCGAAATCGAAAAATCGAAATTGAAAAATCGATTATCGAAATCGAAAAATCGAAATTGAAGAATCGATTATCGAAATCGAAAAATCGAAATTGAAAAATCGATTATCGAAATCGAAAATTCAATTTTTTCTTCATTTCGATTATCCGGATATTTGTTGAACACTAATTTTCAAAGCATTATTTTCACCGTTTGGTTTGTAAACGTAAAGTTGTTTGACTTGCACTATGATTTCATTTCTCAATGCACGTAATTTCAGGTTCGTTTTAATGAACTACAGTGGTGTACGATTATTAAAAAAACAAATTTTGTACCAAAAATGTCATTATTTCTTGAAAAAAGATGATTCCCGACATATGGTATAGTTTCGATTTTCGATGCCGGCAACTTCTGGAAGGGGTCAATGACCTAAAGTGATGTAAGAGGACGTAAATAAACCATTTCCGATGAGAAAAGTCGTTTACAGAACATAATTTTTTTTTATTCATTGAAAACCGTTCCAAATTTTGTTTTGCGTTTTTCTCAAAACTTTGATTTTTGAAAATCATTTTTTGACAAACTTTGAAAAATCATAGAAAATTCATTTCTCAACCTTTTTTAATGCGGTTTGCGCTATTCGAAAGGTACAAGTCTGTACTACTTAAAGAGCCAAAAAAACGAAAAAAAATTTTTCCGACATATGGTCGGGTATCCCTGGCTGCGTCTCAAATAGAGTTATTTTGAATTTTCAAAAATTCGCTAAAATTCGAAAAATGAACTTCTACATCTGAAATTTTGGTACGAAGCTCATTTTTATACCAGCTCAAAATTGTACTGCCGGTTGAGATACCGTCGTTGCGTTGTATAGAAGTTTTCACCAAAAAATACTATTCACACCCATTTTTATCAACGTGTACCTTATCTTTTGAAATGAAAAATATATTTTTAAGAAGTTTTTAATAAACTCGAGTAACTAAATACGTAAGTATCTGTTCAATAAAAAATAAAAAAAACGAGAAATTTTTACGACATGGTATTAGTACGAATATTTTGGACTTATGGAAATCACACGGGTAGTGAATTTTCGTGATTTTTCCAATTTTTAGAAAAAAGTGTACAATACATTTTATTCACGTTGAAAAAATGGTTTCAGTAAACTTTTTTCATATTTTTTTTTTACAAATATTTGAAAACCCTTTAAAGATATTGATTTTTTTTGAATTTCCGAAAAATGGAAAAACTATTAAAAACGGGTATCAATATATATATATATATATATAGGTAGTAATATCCGTACATGTGAGCCGTGAGCCACTTTGTGGGTTATTTCTACAAACAAAGTGAGCCACCGTACTTCTCAGCCATGGCTGAGATTGAATGGGTTAATTCTACATACAAAGTGAGCCACCTATTTTCAAAACTTCCACCAGAGTGCGCACCACTTAGAAATTAAGTCGCGAGGATGAACGTAGGCTCATTTTTTAAGTGGTGATGAGTAGAATAAGGAAAACAGGTCGAAATTTTTTTACCTGTACCAAATTTGGTTATGCACAATGTTAAATTTACCCCATCATTTTTTTGTAATTTTATCAACTTGAAAAAAAAATTTTGACACCAAAAATTCTAATTTAAGCCAGGCTTTATTGTAATAGAAAAACTTTTCCAAAATTTGCAATGGCTTAGAAAATTTTGCAATTTTTTTTCAAAAATTTTGTTGCAGGAGTCTCATTTTTTTTGCTAAGGTGGATTTTGTGTAGCTAAGCACGAATCTGCAATTAGAATTTTGATGTCAATTAGTAACAATTTTAGAACATTTTGAAAATTTTGAAAATTTTCAAAAAATTTTGAGTATATATAGAAAGTGGCTGACAACCTACGGTCGCGTGCAAATATATATATTTTTTTTTGGAGGGGGGGGGGGTAAAAATAATAAATAAAACCATTATCGAATTTTGTTTTCAATTAAGAACATTTTTTTGAACACGATCAGATTTTAAGACCCGGTGAGGGTCACATCTCCCTAGAGAGAAATGGAAATGCCATTGGGAGGATCTAGGATCAACGCTCTTTCTAATACTCCAAGCTGCATCTGTTGGAGAGTAAAAATATAGGCTCGTATGTGGAAAAAAATTACAAACAAAACATTTCGAAAAAACGTATTTTTACCTTCTACAGTATTATTTTTTTATTCGTAAATATCTACATTTTCTTTTAAAAAGCGGTTCACCTTTAAATAATGCAGGGCCAATCAAAATACAAACAGATTTATAGAAAATTACGAGCTTCATTAATAACTAAATATTTTATTTCTGTTCCATTCGTGTTTCGTGAGTAACCCGCCAATATGGAAATTCAACCAATAAAAATACAACAGTTGAAACGAGAATACAGCACGAAAATCTGAATAGGCAATTTTCTAACCAATTCTCATTACATTTCATTGATTTTGTGGAATCACAACATCACAAGGTTACCAAAGCACTTATTGGGAAAATTCACGATGCACACAGTAGGAATTTCTCCGCATGGATTATTTTGTAGCGGATGAATTATTAATTATTAATTAAGCAAATGAAAATGCTATAAGTAGTTACTCAGAATACCTATATCATTCAACTGATTCATTCATACCTCTAGACTTATAGAAGACTTCATTCGATGAGCCGGCGTTTTCCGTACAAACATTCCAAGCTCTAGCCAAAAGTGTAAAGCCTGTGTAAAATTTGCCCAGAAAATAGGATCCTGTCAAAGTTTTCGAGCGATTTTCAAATTAAATTCCTGCGGAACATACGCGCATTTGACAATGAGGAAGCAGAGCTGTGCCTGCGAGTTCATAAATGAAATTTCTTTAGGTAGGTATTAGGTAAGCGTTTTATTTCATGTAATTAACCGCCAAATCAGAACTGAAAAACTAAAATAAAATATTTCTTCGTATAAATAATTTCCTCACAGCAGGATACCAAAGCTATTTGAATCCATTGCTTTTGAAAAAAGCCAATGCAACCGTATTTAAAAGTCGATAAGTTAAACACGAATGTAATAAAAGTGTTTTTCGCAAAAAGACCTTTCTTTATGGCGAGCTACGCGTATTGTTATTTGTACGAGCAAACATATAACTCCTACATCTTTTAATAATTCACCTCGTAATGTTTTGAAAACATCTGTCATTGTTTCCACTTATTTGTGGAATTCAAATATAGGTACCACGTAACATGTGCTGTTTAGAGGTATCCCTCTGCATTTTTTACAAATGATTTTACTATTTAACAACTTTTAAACGACATAAATATTTAAGAGCGATAAAACTCGAAATTTTGCAAATTTTCACCAAAATGTTGACTATAAAAAAGTTACCTAACATTTTATGGTTGAAGTGTAATGATCAATATTAATACTAATAGTAGAAAAAAATCTTTTCAAAGCAATAAATTTTTTTCCATGGGTACGCTGCTGTACCTAGATCTACCTAGGTATATCGTTTGTAACTGTTGCCAAATGTGGTCTTTTCAAAAACTAATTTATCAACCTATAAGTAACCTATAAAAGGGTTTATTTTTTGATTCCACCATCCACATTTCTACTAAGATTTATTTAATCTAAAATAAAGCTCATCAAATGCTTGTTACCTGCCACGAAAGTACTTCAAGATACTTTATGGCGTACTTTCGTGAAATTATCTGAGGAAGTCGTGAATTTAATCATACAGAACGGATTAAAGGCAAAAGTATTTCCTCGTCGAAGAATTTTATCAAATTACAAAATCTCTCAATGGTTTTATTTACTCTTCTGACGCTGAAAGCTTTTTGAAATTTAATCTTATTTTATTAAATTTCTTCTGTAAGTAACAAAAAACCGTGAATTTTTACTTCGACGTAGGTATTGAATTGTATCGAAACTTGGCAGATGTCAAACCCCAGCGAGTTATTGAGAAAAAAAATTAAATGTATTAATGCGTATGTAAAAATTGTTCGGTTTGTTTTGCTGGTAGATAACAAAATTAGCCTACCGAATTGAATAGATTGATTCGAAAAAAGTGATGTTTCACAAACTGACAATAATCTTATCAAGATTTTAAAGCTGAAAATGGCGTTTGGGACTTTCGGGTTAAAGAACTTTCCGAACAAAAGTATATTTTTAAAACACCTTTTCGAATTATATAACTAAGAATTTTTCTGATAGTGATAACAAAAGTGAAGTTGGACAGTTTTTTACATTTTTCGAAAATACAAATAAAATGCCACACCATTAAATTTTCTTCTACGTAGGTATAAATTTTATCAGACGGTTTCTAATTTTTCCGAATGCTCCTTAATGGATATGTTTTTAGATTGAGGAAAATTCCGATTGAAGAAAAATTGCGCAATTATTTTCGAGGGAAGGAGTTAAAATGTGTTTTTGAACTTTATTTTTCAGTTTTTCGCCAAATGTAGATAAATTTTGTGTTTTTTAAAAATTCATTCTAGAAGATTAGAGGAACCCCCAAAAAAATTTTCAAGATTTTTGCGGCAAAGGCAAATAATGACAGAGACATAAAATTTGGTATGATGAATAAGGGACACCATAAGAAATTTTTGGACCCGAAAGGCCATCGCCATCCCTTATAGGAGGGGGAGAGAAGAGATCCAGAGGGGGTTCAGCCCTTCGCATTTTTCAAAATTGGGCTATTATGAACGTTACTTGGTGTCATTTCCATATGATTGAATCCGGCTGAGTTCAAAAATGTTATTACTTTCAAAATTCAAGGGAGAGTCTTTCAAAATTTGAAACTCGAGTTTTCGCATTTTCCTAAAAAAAATTTCAAAACACAGATTTCAATAAGTATGTATTTTGATTTTTTTGTCAAATTTTTTTCTTTTCCTTTAAATATGCTCTCCTCTTCTCATCCCTTTACTTTAATAGCAGAATCCACAACATTTGAAATCAGTGGCCTCGAAAACATAGATTAATTTTTTAACAAAATATTACCCCTTTCCCAAATAGTCACCCCTTCCAGTTGACTGTAATGAAAAAAGGGGAAGACCTAAACAAGTCATATGAATTTACCTTCGCGATTTTTATAAGCTTTTTATGAATTATTTTCACCTAGCAGTGAAGAAAATCCACCAATATACCACTGGTGGGGTTCAAGGGAGGAGATGGTTCAAAAAATCTCCCAAAAAATCGAAAATTTTATGGGACAGAGTAAGTACGAAATACCTGAGAATTTCGACTAATTTTTTCTATGCGATCTCTCTACACTGAGAAAAATGGAGAATGAAAAATGAATAGAAAGTGTTGCAAAAAATTATAAATTTTATTCAAAAAAAATAAATTTTATCCAAAAAAAATAAAGTTTATCCAAAAATAATAAATTTTATCAAAAAAAAATAGAGTTTATCCAAAAAAAATAATAACGGGGCACCATTCGCAAAATTAGCAATTTTTATCAAAAAAAAAAAAATAAAATCTATCACGAAATTTGGTAAAGTTTATTGCATAGAAAATAAAGTTTGTCAATTTTGCGATAAATATTATTATTTTGCGATAAATATGTGACCCGTGCAGGGAAAAGGTACCTAAAGTCGGATTTTTCAAAAATGAGTTTTTTGGCTTAAATGATAGGGGCGACTATGCGGAACATTTTAAGACCTGGATGAGCATCCTAAGTCAATTTTTCGGTGAGATAGAGACATTTGAAAATTAGAAAAAATCATGACTTTCAAAAAAAAAAAATCAAAAAAACACGTTTAAAGCTGCGTAGAGGACTGAACTACCTAAAAAAGCGAAAAAAAAATTTTTGAAAAAAATTGCCCATTTTTCATATTTTTGTCTCTAACTCAAAATTATGTTTTCCGACTTTAGGTACCCTGTCCCTGCACGGGTCACATATTATTATTTTTTGAATAAATTTTACTAGTTTTGTGAATGGTGCCTTTTTATTATTACGTTTAATAAAATTTATTATTTATTTTTTTGAGTGTACCTCTATCTCTAAATTATTTTTGGGGGGGGGGCCAAAACGTGTTTTTTTTCGTCATTTTTTCAATTTTTTGTCATTTTCCACCAAATTTAGATAGAAATTTCGCGTTTTTTCAGATGGATTTTAGAGAGTCTGAAGAACAAAACCAAAATAGGAAATTTTTTTGGGGCAATTTTTCGCCGAGTTATAGCGTTTTGAAAATTTTGAGCCGCCATTTTGAAAAAATGGTCAAACCTACAATGGAATTTTTTTCTCAAAAAAAGTGTTATTTATCCATAAATATACCATATAAATTTCAAAAATTTTGGAGTGGTGGAACATTGTGAAAAAAAATTAAAACTGGCCCATCGCGTTGTAAAATACTCGAAATTCGCATATCTACGTACCTTACAAGTCGTGGGAAATTTTGCAAAAACGATTATTTTTATAAAATTATTTCATCCCAAGGTCAACAGTAAATTGTATCGAAGAACCCCTAATTCCTCGACCCCCTTCCCTTCCCCCCTGCGGTCATTTTTGTAAAAAATTCGAATAACCGATATTGGTATCGATTTCATATGAATCAAACAAACCTCCTGAAAACGAATCTGCAGTCGAATTTCCATTTGAGCCATTTCCCCGCTCCCTTCCGTCGTCAAATCAATAATTACATTAAAAAATAATTTTCAGAAATTTTTAAATTGATATCTCTTTTAGATTTCATTGTTCTTTTGCGGATAGATGTGCCTTGAAAAGTACTTTTCACTCACGAAAAAGTCTTGTGACGTATCGATTTACTACATCGAATTTTTTCTGCTGATCATAATGGTATACTTCACAACACGGTTATTTCAGCTTATTTCCAAGATCTAAGATTTGAAGACTTATTTTGTATAGGTATAAGTCAGAAACACTAAATAATACTAACATCATTAATCCAAATAATGTATGAGAGAAAGGACTTAGGTGTTACGAAAAAAAATTACACTTAGGTCCCATTTCTCATGTTCAGTTTTTGCTGCAGTACAAATGATTTTTCGCATAAAAAAATATAAATCGGAAGTTGGTTGTCGAAACAGATCATGTTGATTTACAAAAAAAATTATATTTCAGCAATTTTTATTCTCCACGATACCCTCGTGGGAAGTCAGAAGTTCACGGGCTAAAGTACTTTTCAACACTTTTCAAGGCACATTTCTATCCGCAAAAGAACAATAATTAAAAAATTTCTGAAAATTATTTTTTAATGTAATTATTGATTTGACGACGGAAGGGAGCGGGGAAATGGCTCAAATGGAAATTCGACTGCAGATTCGTTTTCAGGAGGTTTGATTCATATGAAATCGATACCAATATCGGTTATTCGAATTTTTTACAAAAATGACCGCAGGGGGGAAGGGGGTCGAGGAATTAGGGGTTCTTCGATACAATTTACTGTTGACCTTGGGATGAAATAATTTTATAAAAATAATCGTTTTTGCAAAATTTCCCATGACTTGTAAGGTACGTAGATATGCGAATTTCGAGTATTTTACAACGCGAGGGGCCAGTTTTAATTTTTTTTCACAATGTTCCACCACTCCAAAATTTTTGAAATTTATATGGTATATTTATGGATAAATAACACTTTTTTTGAGAAAAAAAATTCCATTGTAGGTTTGACCATTTTTTCAAAATGGCGGCTCAAAATTTTCAAAACGCTATAACTCGGCGAAAAATTGCCCCAAAAAAATTTCCTATTTTGGTTTTGTTCTTCAGACTCTCTAAAATCCATCTGAAAAAACGCGAAATTTCTATCTAAATTTGGCGGAAAATGACAAAAAATTGAAAAAATGACGGAAAAAAACACGTTTTGGCCCCTCCCCCCCAAAATAATTGCTCCAGGGGTCCAAAATTTCTGTCACGATAGTTTCTCATCAGGGGTGACCTTTTGGGGTAGGAGCGATCCAGATCGGTTTCCAAGGCCAAATCACCATACTTAACCGGCTATACCCTTTCTTTGGTAAATTAATTTCCAAAAAACTCGTAGGGTACCTACCATAAAATTCATGTGACTCTTTTACAACATGAAAAAGGCTAAATTTCAAAAATTCTGCATATTTTGGCTTTAAGGGGATTGCGAGACCAATTATATATCAGTTCCCTTTGCATTTTGGAACTACTGAAAAAAGTTAAAATCACTTCCAATTACTTACTTCAATTTTTGAAAATTTCGCTCGATAATTTTTTCCCTCATTTTATTTTACAGTTAAATTTTAAAATACGAAACAAGAGTTTTTTAACACTTCCTATGAAATAGAAGCGAATGAAGCAAACAGCCTCCGGATAGTTTTTTTTTCGATTAAAAATCTATATCAAGCCCATTTTGTCGGAAATTTTCTCGAAAAATAAATTGTTTCAAAGTTTTTGAAACTTCGAGGTCGTACAAGCAATTTGCCAGTAAGACTACAATTCACACCACACATCATCTACATATTTGAGCTCAATCAAGCTCCATAATATTTCCCATTTATTCGCAAATACATTAAAAACGACTTAGCTTGGAGTAAAAATTCAGGAAAAATTGCAAAACCTCTATTCATTTTTTTTCGCACGGAATTCAAAACCAATCCTTCTTCAAATCTCATAAAATTAAATATGTATTTACGATATGACCAGTTTTTACTCAAGTAGGTACTTCTATGCAATATTTTTTCATTAATTGGAAAGATAATGAGCTTCAGGTAGGTGCGTAGTACGTACCAGCGATTCAAACGAAACCACTTTTTATTCGTAAAAATTTTACCCCAAAAAAATGCCATAAAATTTCATATTCGTGAAAAAAAACCTCCTCAAACATTTCTTCTCTTCAGAACTGGATTTGGAATATTTTTCTACAATGTTGGTTCAACCATACGTTGCAAAAAATGTATAGGAAAAACGTTAATTATAACTTTAGCCGCGGTTAAATTGAATACTAATCATCTGGTAAACGTGACTCATTTAATAATTTGTTGGCTGAATCGATTCAACAGGAGTTTCTACCAAGTTTAATCCGTTAAACAATTAAATCAGAAGTTTTTTCAAGCAACAGAGGTAATTTTTGTTTGGTTAATAGTTGAGTACGTGGTTATAAGAACACACTGGAAAATTTCTTTCAATAAAAATTGATTTATGTATTATTGCCCCATTATATCGACCTGATATTATGCAAGCCACAGTATCCTTAGTGAAAAATAACACATATGTAACATGTAGGTAAGTATTATGCATCCGCGATAATTAAAACTAAGTATCTGCTTATTCTGTTTTCCGTACTTGGTAATTCAGATGAAATATTACGATCGAAAAAAGTTGGAAATTGATAGTTATACTAGTTAAAAATTACACGCTCTTACCAACGTAAAAGCATAACTAGGTATTTACCTATTTAGGAAATCTATATGATTATTTATAGCAGGTAGATATTTTGTACTTGGCTGTAATTGATTTTTTTTTTCAAAATTAGTACAATTTCTAATGAACTAAAAAGGGTACAAAATTACGAGTTGTTTTCATTTTTCTCGACGATTAAAAACATTCAACAAATATATATAATTAAAAAAGAACAATTAACGCTGTTACGGTACGTAAAATTAACGTAAAATACTCATTTCGAATGAGAATTGCATAATTTTGAAATAAGGAAAAACCATCGGCGAGTTACCTAATAATATTCAAATAATTTCGTGAAATTTTATACTCTCGGTATTTTTAAAGATGGAACTGGAAAATCCCATGAACGAATCAAAGGTCTGATAATTGGCAAAAGCACTTACAAGGAAGGTATCCCAACTCGAAGTAAAATTTTGAGCCGAAGTAAAAATGAATCGAAATTAAGTAAAGTACATTATAAAAAAACCTCACATTCAAAATTTCAGAAGTTCATTTCTCGGATTTTTAGAATTTCAAAATTACCTCGTCGCCTTGCAAAATACAATAATTTCGGATCAACAAAAAAAGCTGAAATTTGGTATATACTCTATTTTTGGCCTTCCGATTCGATTGGATGTGGTTTCGAGACGTTTCGAAGCCTCCATAAAATTTTGGAATTTTCCAGCAGAAGAGAAAAGTCCATAAAAATGGCCCATATAAACTTTAGCACCTATAATCGCGGGTTACCCATATTGGTGATCTATTAAAGCACAATTTTCCAAACTTTGTAAAATTTTAATCGATCAATTAATAGGTTACCAATATGGGTAATCCGAGATCATAGGTGCTAAATAAATTCATACAGACCATTTTTATGGACTTTTTCCAGTGTAGTGTACGTAAATTAGCCAAAAAACAACATTTCTGGCCAGAAAAACTTTTATAGCGGAAAACTATCGAGAGAGGTCCTCTGAGTAACCCCTAAGAGTTACCACCCTCAGACCCTATGCCAATTTTTTTATGAGGGTTCCTCCCCCTAAAAAACAGTTTTTCGCTTCTATCTCCTTTGGATTTGATTTTGCGGTAAAAATAGTTCAGTACTTTTTTGTTCTACAGTCAATTTCCAATATTTTTTGGAAGAAAATTTTTTTGTACAACCATTAACAGAGTAGATAGAGAGTCCTGAAAGAAGGGGGTTATGGGGAAAATACTATCATTTGAAAACGTGATAGTAGGTATAAAATCGTTCTAAACTCTGTGTTTCGGCCATGAAAATAGTAGTATCATGTGAATTGGCAGTAATAATACTCAGTTGACCCTCTCTCCTTCCTATGTGCCCACTCCACCTTACCCATTTGTTTTTATTTAGCAGTGGTAATATGATTGAGGGGCAGCGGCGATTTTAGAGGGGAAAATCTGAGGAAGTCAGAAAGTTCAAAGAAACTGAACATTTTTCAAAATATTTCTAATACGAATTTATCAAAAAACCACCCAAAATTCGAATAGGTTCACGTCTCTTGTATTTTGATTACTTTTTAAAAAAATTTGTAATTACTCATTGTGTTGGAAAGAAATTTTGAAAAATATGCAGTTTGAAAACTTTTTTTTCAATTTAGTGATTTTCGAGTTGGAAGAAATTAAGTATAAAAAATATGGATTTGAAAATTTTTTGAAGAAACCTTGGTTAGAAAAATTTTTAATAGATAAGTAAGTACTAAAATGTTTTCAAGTATAAAATTTTTCGAAAACTTTCTCCAATAATTTTAAAATTTTCCACAATTTTAAAAAAAATTTCAACTTTATGTTTTTTAAAAATTCTTTAAACAATTGGAATGGGAGGAATTTTTAAGAACGTGGAATTGAAAAAAATCAGAATTGGAAAAATGTTGAGAAAATGTAGGTTTGAAATACATAATTTTACTGTCGAAAAAATTTTAAAATTGGAAATTGGATACAATTTTGAAAAGAATTTATAATTAACGTGATTGATGAAATTTTAGAGATGAAAATATTTGTACACAGGAATTAGAATATTTGGACTAAGATATGTAGTTGAAAACCAGCTTTGGCAAAAATAATTAAGAGCTACCTTGTTATTAAATTTACCTATTTTTCTAAACACATTTTACCAAAAAATTAGTACTTAGAAAAATCTGAATCTTTGAAAAAATCAATAGAAGTCTGACTTCCCTAACTTCCCTTTGGAAATCGCCTCTGTTGAGCGGTGAGGTGGAGTGGACACACAGGAGGGGAAATAAGTTCAAAAATGTATTTTGACCCTCTCTCCTCTCCAACGTGTCAACCCCACCCCACCTCGCCCATCAATCATATTGTCACTGCTAAATAAAAACAAATGGGTAAGGTGGGGTGGCACATAGGAAGGAGAGAGGGTCAAGTGAGTATTATATTACCACCAATTTACATAATACTACTATTTTCATGGCCGAAACATACAGTTTAGAACTATTTTATACCTATTATCACGTTTTCAAATGATAGTATTTTCCCCATAACCCACTTCTTTCGGGGCTCCCTATCTCCACTGCTAATGGTCGTACAAAAAAATATTGGAAATTGACTGTAGAACAAAAAAGTACTGGGCGGTTCGAGAAGTCGAAAATAGGATATTAAATTTCACTTCTTTTTTTTTATAGTGATTACTGTAGATTAAATTTTCATATACATTTTGCAAGACGATGAGGTAATTTTGAAATTTCAAAAATTCGCCAAAATTCGAGAAATGAACTTCAGCACTTGAAATTTTGGATATGGGTTCTTTTTTTATGCGCTTTCAATTTATTTTTGTTTCAGTTCAAAATTTCACTTTGAGTTGGTGGGATATCTCTCTTGTTAGCTTTTCTTTGAGTATTGAAAATTTCTGTGGTTTTGTGATTTCAAGTTTTTAGTTTTTTCTTCTCTGAAAATCATCAGTCGCAAGGAATCAACGAAATAAGCAACGTATCTAAATTGGAAAATTTCCGGAATTCCGTGTTTTTTTTTTTCGTATGCCACGCCAAGTTACAAAATAATAATTTTAATTTCTTTATTCCTGCCTTTCTCCAATTTTCGAAACATTAAATATTACAGATCCAGGAAGCAGGAACGAAGGAATGCACGTATTCATTTTTTCGTTCATATACCCTATAATAATCTCATTGTTAGACTTCTCGTTTATTTCGATTTTTTTTTTGCAAACGGTAGCTATAAAGAGTTAAAAAACAGGTTTAATGAAATAAATTTCATTAAACGCTTAATGACCTAGTTCGAATCAGAAGCGAAAATATGGCCTATTAAAAATTTGCTCGAGTCGTTTTTATGTAGGTATCAATTTGTCAAGTTACCTAGCGTGAAAACTTGAGAACTTTTTTCCGAAGTAAATTGAACGAAACGAGAAAGTTTGAGAAGTATACGTTGATTTCATTATTTACCTGAGGAATGGCCAGACATAATGCCATAAGCCATATAACTATGATGTGTTTAATCGCTCGGGACAGCTTTGAAACAGTTTGTGACATAAATGGATGGCATATGGCTACATATCTTTCTATGGTGAACGCTGTTATGGTCAGAACAGTAGCGTTGGCAGCTGATTCCGAAGCGAATCCTTGCAATATGCATGATACTTCTCCGAAAACATAAGAATACCTGTAACAGAAAATCAAAGTCATTAAAATTAACCAAGCTTTCGAAAAAGTTAACAAAATACGACAAAGTTTCGATTCTCGAATTCACCTATTAAAGTTCTAACGATGGTAAGTTGAACTTTTAAAACTTAATTATAGGTGGTAAAAGTGATCATATATTAGCGGAGTCTATGCACACTAACCAATGGCACATCGTGATGTAATTATACGAAAGGTAAACACATAAAGGATCCGAAATTTGTAACGGAATTTACTCCAGAAAAGTTTAGCTTTTAGTTTGATGGTCCTAAAAGTACCTTGGCATTCTTCTCGTACACGAATAAGCGCGAAAAGATTATTTCTACCGTAGATGTCTTTTCGAAAGTAGATTTATAATGAATCATCTTTACGAAGATAAATTTTGTCTCGGTTTTAGGTGTCTTATAGGAAGTAATTCCGAAGTAAATTTGTCATTCAACGTAGCGCTAACTTAGGTTGGTACATTTGGAAATTAATATTAAATTAACTTCCGAGCTGAAGTTGTAAAATATTAAGAGAAAATGTACCCATAGGGTGTACCTTGAACCGAATTTTTTAATTTTAGACGATCACCCTTTGGAGTGGTTTATTTTCCTCTAAACAAAAATTCCCAAAATTTCAACCCTCTAAATTAATTAGGAACCATGCGCTGAGTCCTCACTTTTCTTATGAAATTTAATAGGATACCTATTATGCTAAAAACAAAAAAAAAATAGAAAAATTAATGTAAAATTACCAAATGTTCCTTAAAAATTTGAAATATAATTCAACATTGATTTTTAGAGATAAACATTGTACCCATGGAAGTAGTTTTGCGGGGGGAGGGATGGTTTTTCGGATCCAAACTTCATCTCTGATAATCAAAATTGAATCGTATTTTCAGATTTTCACGAAATATGTGGAAATGGACATTTTCCATTTTTTTCCAAATTGGGTTTGTTTTGTTTTGTTTTTCATTTTGATCATTTTACCCTATTTTAAATTTCATAAGAAAAAGGGGGAATCAATGCATGGCTCCTAATTGATATTGAGGCTGAAATTGTGGAAATCTAATGTTTAGAAGAAAATAAACCATCCCAGAGGGCGAGACCTCCGAAATTCGAAAAAAAGTCACTGTGTTATAAGAAACACCAATAATCATTTGAATTACAAAAATTGGTCCACAACGTTGATAAAAATCGACCGTGGAGAAATGTTGACAAATACCTAAAGCATCGAAATTCAACGTAACAAAATTTCAGATATAATCGCCACCAATTAAGTAAGCGAATATAATTTTCGAGAATAATTTATTGACATTTTGACTCGACAGACGACTTTATGAGTTCTCGATAATTGATTTGATTAATTTATAAAGAAATCAAACCAAATACCCTTTTGTAATTAATTTCGAGATGAAATAGCGCAATTCAAATACCACAACTTCAACTTCTCTCAACTCTCATTGTTACCTATATTTGCGAACAAACGTAAGTAGGAAAATTGTTCTGATAATAATAAAATAAATGAGAAGCTTTTAACGAATATTTCATTGAAATGACAACACAAGGTAAGTGTAAACTAATTCTCATGAATTCGAAAGAAAATTAGTTTTGTTCAGCTAACTTTTCATCGAAAAAATGTTAGTAACGGTGTCAGACGTGCTTTCCTTGAAAATTATAATAAAACTTGATGATTTTCACCTTTCATATTTCGAAAACTTCGAAGTTTTTCATTTTTCCTGTATCATAGCGTAGTAAAAATGATTCTTGAAAATTATTTTAAAATTAGTAAGTGAGTAGATGCGTATTAATTTTTGTAATATTAGGTTCGTTTGGGCGTTTCAATTTTCAGAAAAACAGAAATATGAAAATCATTTGCATGGTTTTCAATTACCTTGTTGCCAGCTTGATATTAAATCCCATTGTATTTTTTTTGCACATGTAGGTACGAATACTGAATGTAAGTACGTATTGTCCGTCCGAAATAGCTTGAGCCAAATTGTGTCAGTTTCCTGATCAAAAAGCAAACAAAATTTTGATTTTTTCCCATTTAACTATACTTCATACCAAAAGAGTTTGCCAAAATGGCTGATTTATAGTAGGCGGTGCGGGGTGATGGAGAGGTAGCTATTCACACTGTGCGTCAATAAAATTTCGTGATTTTTTGAAATAGCCAATGAATATTGTTGCTCTGTTTTGTTTGTTATTGTTCGGGGGTCTTGTTGTTTTTGGCAAACTCTTTTGGTATAAAGTATACAGCAATTTTATTTTGGGCTTTCGGAAAATGAAACTGACACAATTTGGCTCAAGCTATTTTGGACGGACAATATTTCAGCTGCGAAACAGCCAACAATATCTAATAATCGTTATTGTGGTTTTGAAAACCCGATGAAAAAATTCAACATCAAATCAATTGTACATCAAAAATGCCCTACTAAAATTATATTAAATTATATTTTTTCGACGGGAAGTTCAATTTTTCAACTGGAATTATGTACCTATCAGATTTGAAAAAATTCTATTCGTAGACGAGCTCTCTTCAAGTTTTGAGCACAAACAGCAATTTTCCCCATTCAAACCGAAAATTTTCGATTAAAATATTTTTTGGAATATTTGGAAAGATTTCTGTATAAATACAAAGTAAATAAAGAGGATAAAAGCTTAAAATCTAGGATGGATGGGTTTGTATTTTTTTTATTTCAAAATTTAATAAGGACTTTTAGGAATTCGTGTTTAAACCTAAAATTATGATTACATATAAGTATTCAAAAAAATAAATTTTCTGTATTTTGTTAAAAAATTTCTTCTCGAAATGAATTATTGATCCTTGGTAAGTATGAATATTTTCATCCAAAAAAATCATCGACAACGATCTTTATAACTCCTTTCAATTTGGAAAAAAACGCATTCAATCTATTTTTATTCATTTTTGAAAAATTGCCGAGATTTGGGTAGGGATGGAAAATTATTGTCCATGATATTTTTGGGTAGATAAAAGAATCCATGCAAAAGAAAACCCGTCTATTTCAATTTTTAGCCCCCCTCCAGACTACTAAAATAGGAATTGGGGATTCTCAAAACGGGGTCATTAAAAAAAAATAGTCTTTTGAATATTCAGTCGCTTTTCCCATTTTGCTAAGTCACATGTCAATTATTTGAGAATACTCAAAAATTGGCCTTTGCTCAAAATTCGTAAAAATAAAATAGACATGATTTTGGGCTCAAAATGGCTCAAAAATGTTCAAATTACATTTTCACTACTATATTTGCCCTGCTCGTGAAATTTTAACCCATTTTGATAGGTCGCAACCCTAGTTTCTGAAATTTTTTTGAGAATTCAGTTTTGAGTAAAGGGGGCAAAAATGATGCGTTTTCTCAACTTTAAAAATTCATCACGACCTATTGTGCCGACCGTTTTCCATAAACTTTGGCTTAATGGGTGTGGAATGAATCCATGCATAATTATGTTGAGGTGTTTTTTTTTTGTCCCGCAGACTATATGACGCCTATGCCTATGGAACCATTATTGAGCCAAAAATGATCAAATTTCGCAAAAAATCGCACATTAGGGGCGCTGGCACCCCATTGTGCACGTTGCTCAAGGAAGTTGACGTACATTCGGAGTCAGGAGAGTGTCCGCTACCAGTCTGTGAAAAAAATTTTTGTCCCTGGTCAAATTTAAAAAATGAGAAAAAACGGGGGTTTTTAAGCTCCCGCCTCCCTATTGTGCAAGGGCAAAAATCCAAAATACGCTTTTTTGGGCCTATGGGACCCATACACATAGAAAGCAAACTGATTTTTTTCCCCGCAAAAAAGCACGCTCAATGAACACTTCTTGCCAGTTAGACTGTAGACTAGTTATTTTGAGGATCTATATTTTCAAATAAAGATGTTAATTCTACCGTCGCGTCGGTTAAGCGCTAACTGCCAATCAGAAGCGTCGGTTAGCCGCTAACCATCAGTTAAAAATCCGTGAGCACGATTGATAAACCGGCCCTAACATAATATTATTATGTCCAAACATAATATTTAATTTCATTTCAAAGTTTTTTTAAGTCTAACATAATGTCATTATTTTCAAAAGTGATCTTATTTTTGAGGATGTAAGTATAACTCCACAAACAGGGATTAGTGTGGAGGAAAGGGGTTAACTCAAAGTGACACATACAACATACCGAAAAATTGACCAAATTGAACAACATTTTCATTTTTTTGCGCCAAATTTGTATCTAGATGAGAATACAACCAGATAAAAATTTCACTCTTCTGACTCAAAAACTGTCATGCTCTTCTCCAATTCTCTCCAAAATCCAAGCTAATTACCTATGTTCTAAAATTTTGAAATTTAATAAGATAAATTTTCGAATTGAAAATAGTGTTAGTTAGAAGAAATGATTTTACTCAAAATACCTTTACCTTAACTGACTCAATTTTTTTAATAGGTCAAGTACCTAGTATTTAATTCAATTTTTTAATTTTTTAAAATTTTCATCATAAATTTACAAAAATTATTTTGGATTTTTTTTTTTGAAAAAGTCAACCTAATATTTATATTTTTACCAAGTAAACGGTCATCAGGAGAGCGAAGACGATTTTCTTCATATCCTCTTCCCTCTTCCCATTCCCATCATTTATGTAATCTCATATGTTTCTGAAAATTTGAAAAATGCAAAAAAAAGTATTTCTCCAAGTAAAAGTACTTCGAAAATAATCAAATTGGGTCTTGATTCTTTAACATGAAGGAAAAATCGTCTTTCAAAGCCTGAATCAAGCGGCTACAAAAATATATCGAAATTGATCATTACTTAATGAGGATTAAGTAATGTAGGTATTTCTTTTTCTATTCGCGTATTCACAAGAATTATTATTTTCTCTTTGTATTTCTGCTGAAAAAAAAGATTTATAGATAATCCTTTCTTTCTTTATTTTTTTTGAAATCATGTTATTCGTATGAACAGAGGAATTCCATTAGAATGTGGATGACAAGTTAATCGTTTTACTGGTTTCCATTTTAAGTTACGTATCTTTTACGCCTACAAAATCATTGAACGCAACTCATTTTATACGAATACTACTATTTATTACATGTGTGTTTTGACGTTTGCCAAGTTATCGCAATTGTTATTAATTGATTAGAGTAGAATAATGTAGGCAATTCGAACAATACAAAAATACCAAAAATAATTATACAGTTTTGCCGAACAATGTTTTAGAATGTGTAAATTTCATTCCAAATAGTTACCCAAACATCGCGTTTCTTGATTCTTTAACTCTCTATCTTTTATACTCTGGTCTTTTTTTTCAATTTGAAAGTTTAGATGATGAAAAATGGTTTTTGCCAACAAAAGAACACCTTATTTCGGGGTTCTTTAACTTACAGAACGAAAATCGGATTGCGTAGAATAGCACACGCCTCTCTCCAATTCTTAAACTGCCAGCGTTAGTTCTTCGATTTTTTGAAGAATTTTTGAAATTATAATTTTGTATATTTCTGCAGAAATTTTTCAGACTGAAAGATTGAAAAATTTCCAATTACGAAAAAATAAAACGTTTTACGCCATTTTTGAGATTGCTTATCTGTAATTCTCACTTCCCAGGACATCCCCTTAAAAAGTTCAGTTCAAGTTTCTACACTTTCCTGACTCATTGACCTCAAATTTTTTATCACTTGTTGTTCTAAATAGTTACAATACTTTTAAATTTTTAATTGAATTCAAAAAAAAATATTATATTGTAATGAACATTTTACGAAAAATTTCACAACAATGTTGTCAATTGCATTACAATTCACGCCATTTTTTTAAATACGAAATTTCAATATCAAAGCATCACTGTTATAAAGTTTTTTCAAAAAAAAATTAATAAAAATTCATCTATACGATCTGAAAGTTTTTGCCTTATTTTGCAGGCCATTGAAATCAGCAAATTGAAATTTTATGAACTATCAACTATTTACCTAAAAAAGTAACGTAGTTGATAAATTTTTTGTTTTTGAATTTGGTAAAAATCATAAACGCACCCAAGGGGGGCTCAGAGGGCTCAAGTCCCCTTCCCCTCCCTTAAGCTCGGCAAGGCGATTTCTTTATCATAAAAATATCAAATAAGAGTATGATTTTTTAAAAAGTGTCGTCCTCGCTTCGCTCGGGCTGTGTTTTAGTAACTATTTCTTGAATAAACATACCGCTCTCTAAATTTGAATCAGCTGAATTTACAGAAATTCTGTCTTTTTTAATCAGTATAATAATTTTTATTGAAAATTAGTGATTTTCATTGATTTTTCGGTCAAAAATTACTAATATTTCTCAGTCAATGCTCCATTTATCAGAAAAAATCAGTAATTTTGACTAAAAAAAAATCAGAAAATCTCGTCATTTTTCAATTTTTCTTCGCTCAAATCTATAGGTATGTATTACCTGCCTACTGAAAATACCCGAATTACTCCAGCCCCACTGAAATAACAGGCTACTTCATTTTTTCATTGAATTTTTACCCCCTTCCCCCTCCTCATTTTTCTTGAAATCTGAGCCCCTCCACCCTTACATAATTTCTGGGTGAGCTTATGGTAAAAATAGAGATATATGCATCTTTTTAAAATAAATCCTCTTTTAATGGGTAAAAAATAATACTAATTTTCAAGGTCAAAAGGTCAAAGAAGCACAGAAAATTGAATTGCAACGTTACCCAGGGGAGGGGGCGAAGTATCATGCAGTTAGCATTACCCAAAAGTGACAAACAATTTTTTCCCTAAAAATGGCATCACTTTGAGAACTCTTAGCTCCATTTTTCGGTGATTTAAGAGACTCAAATCTTTCCTGAAAGGTTTTTCGCTCCAGAGAAACCACCTCACCAATTTTCATCAAAATCTGAAGCATTTTTTTCACTTTATTCGAGCATGTCAGAACTCAAGAAAGAAATTCATTTATTTTTAGTGTTCTATAATTTTAGTTTGGATGTTTTTCTCGCATCGTCGATTTTTTTAAATTGTTCAGTTGTGCAGCACTCTAAAAAGGTTTTCATTTTCAACCTAAAAATCCATAAGTATTAGCTATAATTACAAAAAAAAAATTAAGAGGGCCAAAAACCTTCTTTAAAAAACGCGTTTGAATAAAGTGAGGCCATCAACTTTGAACTCCTTCATGCTCGATACATTTAAAATTGATTACGAAGCAACTTCGATGAAGAAAATTTCGATTCCAAATAAAATTTAAAATTTATTTATAAGTAGTGATTACGACTGTCCTAAAAGTTTTAAGAATAAAGTCTTCTTTCCATACATAATTCATTCAGTTAGTAAGTACTCTAAGAACAACAGAAAATTCAAGAAAAACTCAAGTTTAGATTCCTCTAAAGCAATTATTTCGCCTACAAGTTCGTAACAGTGGCAAGGTTTTAAAATAAATTAAAATGAATTCAAGTTTGGAGGAAATGTTCCCTGCCTATTAAACCGATACAAAATCCAAGGTCGACGCTACGAAAGAAGAAACAAATCCCCTACCATGTTACGTAGATAGGAGGTACCTAGCAGTACCTACCTAAATAAAATAAGTCGAATTGAAAATTTCGAATGGGCTTCATTTCACAAGGGTATATCAATGTACATAAATTCCCAATTCCCAATTCCTTAAAAATTATATGAATCAAAAATTTCCTAAGTAGGTATAAACACAGAATACCTATCATTTTTTATTTTTCAGTCGAGTTTTTACAGAAAAAGCTTTTCAAAGTACAACCCTGTTCAATTTTCATTTTCCATTATTTTCATCCGCGTACAAAAAGGGGAAAATAAATAAGTAATGGAATGGCTAAAACGGATTTTCAAAATTAACGGTTATGGCTTCTTTTCAGCTGACATCATTCGACCGTGCATAATAAATGAACTCCTGTAATTGGTAAAAATATATTAGAATTGTTTTAGGCTATGGAATCTTATTCGTGTACAAAAAAAAGCTCAACCGGAATCGCCTGATAAATTGCTTTTATTTAATAAACGTATAATTTAATAGCCAAGTAATTATTATTAGCTTACTTTGAATGAGATGGCTAATTATCGAAAAACGCATTTTTTTCATACTTACTATACCCTAACCCAATTACGTACTTATACTGGCTTCGAGGTATTCGTAAAATTATTTAAAATGTAATACGTATATCCCAAAGATTAATTTCAATCATAAATCGTCAAAATTAAATTTTAATACAAGAGATACCTATCTAATTCGGGGTTCCGTCGTGTAAGGTACAAGCATAGAAAGTAAAATTAAATTAATCCAAGAGGATGTCAAAATTACGAATAATTATTGTCACAGATTTGCGAATCTGTTAAGACATTTAATTCGACGCCAAATTAATTTACACGCAGGTTAATTCTTTTGGAGAAAAATGTCAAAGTTTACATAGCAGAAAACGCTCCAAGGTAAAGGTTACAATTACGAGAAGATTATTCGTCTTTTATGAGTTTAATAAAAAGTTATTTGTCAGTTTTATGTAAGCACAAACGACTCCAATATTCACAAACCTATATTACAAGTTCACCTTAATCTTTTGCAATTTTTTTCCTCCCTTCAACGACGTAAATTTCTTTCAACGAGTAATTTCGATAAATCTGCATAATTTGTAAAATGTTTACAGGCAGTGTGTAAAAATAGGTTGATAAATTGACGAGAATACGAAAAAGAGACTACGTGGGTGTCGCGATCTTGATAATGTCGATTTACAATACAAGTGGAAAATATGGAAATAAAGAATTCTACGAATTTGTTTGGGTTTTCATCGCAATTAGCCGAGTCTAAAAATACCCTCGAGTTCGAGAAAACTGCAGGTTCCCGAGCTTATTAAAGCAATTGTATAGAATTTAGTTGATTGAAAGTTTAACGTACCTACGTATTTTGTTGATTTTTTTTTTCATTATTTATTACGTAATTGGGTATAATACGTACAATATCTGTGTAGCGTACGTGCATACCGCATATGGTTTATGACATAAAAATAACTTGTTATTCGATATAGGCAGATACTAAGTAAGTACATACATGTGTTCGAATTTTTTTTTTGCAAGTTAAAAAAAGTCCCAGCGGTTTCGTAAACCAGCTTTATACTTCCTATACTATGAAAATGATTTTTTCCCCGAGATTCTTACACGTGGTATTACTCGAAGACGAAAAAAAATTCTAAACGGAGTTACCACTAGTTACCCATACTTAATAAGATTGAGTTAGATTTATAGCATTTGTACTTTTGCAAACGATATCTTGTAACTTAGCCAAGCATAGGAAGCATTTTTGGTTTACGTTTTCATGTAAATTCACCACACCGGTGTAACATTACAAACATAAATCAACACGGATGGTTGGTTTGGTAAAATCTGCTGGCGCTATAAGAACTTCAAGAAGGAAATTATTCATTAAATTATAAAAAACGTTTAATTAAGGTACCTGAAAATTGAAACTCTTTCGATGGAGTCGCGCCAAATTCTTAATAAATTAATGAAAATTATTTACTTACACGATACTGGAATATTGATAATTCAGTCACGAGGAAAAAGCATCGAAAAAATTCTTTAAAAAGAAATATGTTAATTTTGCAATTTTATATCGCACCACCTCAGCTCCTAATAATTTCTGTGGGGGACAGATCCTTATGGGGAGAAAATTGTTCCACACCGATTTCGCTCAAATTCATGTGGAGGGTTCTTCAGGTGTAGAAATACTCTCCAAAAAAATTTCAGTCTACCTCGACATCGGAAGTCTGAACCATCGCTTCTTAAAATCGAATATTTTTGGCGAAAATGACAAAAAAAAACGAATTTTCCGATCATAAAACCCCCCTAGATTTTCATTTTTGAACATTTTGGTATTTTCTAGTTACAATTTAAGATGACGAATCCGACTGGCTCGTTGACTTTTTCATTAAGATGTGGCTCATTCCATGTCAACTTGAGCAGGTTTTAACCTTAGGTCTTCCTATTTCGCTCAACATTTTTTTACAGGTCGTCCTCGATGATCTAATGAGTAATGAAGGAATCACTGTCATTTCGACTCTAATCCTTCAGAATGATGAGGGGGGGAGGTGGTGGCCCTCGTAATTTTCCTATAATTGGAATTTTTTGCGAAACGGCTTACCTTTGAAGGCTCATACCTCGAGATTTGTTAGATCCAAGATGAATATGTCGGCACGGTTTTGCAGAGAATTGAGAAGAAATTCAAAATTGATAATCACATTTTGAAATATTCAAAGTTGAACTTTTGTGATGAAAACTAAACTTTCATTCCAACTACAAAAGATAAAGGCTACAATTTAAAAATCTGAAAAAATTATGGTGAGGAGAATTTTTTATGTGGCTTTTCAAGATGGGATTTCAGCCGCCTAGGGGGCACAGGGGTCCTCAATTTTGGTCAAAATTCAAAAAAATGTAAAAAGTTGAATAGCATATCGATTTCTACTGATTCGGAGGCGCTGAGTTCAAATATGTGCTAATTTTTTTCATCCGATCCCTCTGAACCTCCATATAAGCCCTTTTGATGAGGTCAAAATTCAAAAAAAAAAAGAAAAATAACGTGTGACGTGTCGTTTGTTAGGTTTTTGAGGGCATTGAATTCGAATATTTATTTATTTTTTGGATTCGACCCTTTAGTGCCCCAGAGCCCTCATTTTTAAAAAAAATAAAAATACATTTTTTAAATTCGTGAGTGATTTGGAGGGAGGAAGATCAAGAAAATAAGTTGATAATCAAGCTCAGCAGCCTCGAATTAGTAGATATAAATCGATATGCCACACGCCATTTCCATTTTTTTGCATGTGTTTTCTCAAATTTGGAGGGCTAGGAGGCACTAAAGGGTCGAATCCAAAAATTAAGTGAACAGTATTACTCAACTTTTTACATTTTTTTGAATTTTGACCAAGATCGAGGACCCCTGTCCCCCTGGGGGTTGGGATCCCATCTTGAAAAGCAATTGGTTAAAAAAACATGTAAAAAGTTCTCCTTGTAATTTTTTCAGATTTTCAAATTGTAGCCTTCATCTTTTGTACTTGGAATAAAAGTCGATTTATCATCATAAAAGTTCAACTTTGAACTTTTCAAAATGTGATGATAAATTTTGAATTTCCTCTCAATTATTTGTAAAATCGTGCCAACAGATTCATCTTGGCTAACCAATCTCGAGGTATGAGACTTCAAAGGTACGCTGTTTCTAAAAAAAATCCCAATTATACGAAAATTACGAGGGCCACCCCCTAGCCATCCTGAAGGATTAGGGTCGAAATGACGGTGATTCCATTCATTAGATCATTGAGGGGAATCTGTAAAAAATTTTTGAGCAAAATCGGAAGACCTAAGATCAAAACCTGCTCGAGTTGACATAGCATGAGCCATGTTCAACCCTCCTTAGATGGCATTTTTTCAGTAAAAAATGACCTGAAACCTCTACGTGAATTTGAGCGAAATAGTTGCAAAACAGATTTCTCTATCATAAGCTCCCCTCCCCGCAGAAAGCATTAGGAACTGATCATCTAAAGACATTTCGAGGTTGGAAATTTTTAGCATTTTTTGCTGAAAAAATACCACCTAAGTATATGCTTCCGAAGAGTAGGTAAAGAGGGTTGAACATGGCTCATTCCAAGTCAACTCGAGCAGGGTTTGATCTTAGGTCTTTCGATGGAATAAGTCCACAAGAGAGACGGAAGTAGCGAACACACCCTTCCCCATAAACTCAAAAATGTCCGGTGCCAGGTTCAGTAAACAGATATTTTTTTACTTTTCTAACATACGAGTATTTATTCGAAAATTTTTATTTTTTGGTAGAAAATATTTCTGCATTTTAGAAACTTTTATCAAAAATGCAATTTTTCGTTTTCTTTCCACTCAAAATTCATTCATACCAACCTCATTTTTGGAAAAAAAATTCAACACTTATTTTTTACTGATCATCAACCTATTTGAGAAAACATAACAAACGTGATTTTTAAGGAGCCCTGAAAGATTGGACAAATATGAAAGATGCCAAATTTTCTTATGGGTAAAATAATTTCATTTTTTCGATTCAAAAATTTTTTGAACAGAATTACATGGAATTTATGGCTGCTAAAGCCGAGTAGAAAAGGGTAAGGTGGTGTCAAGGGATGAAATCGAGGATTAGACCAAACTGCCTAGATATTCTCGCATTCAACTTCCAAAAAAAGAGCCAATTTAATTTTTACTTGTACTTATTTTGTTAATAATACAATTATTTATTCAATTTTTCTTACAACGAACATCGTTTTTTTTGTCAATTATTCGACTTGAATCTGATTTTCTCAACTTCGAATGCACTTTTTAGTTTTTCATTGACCGAGGAGGTAGGAGTAGTAAGTACAAATAAAGGTGAGATACATAAAAATGGATAATGTTTTTAAAAAAAACATAAATTTTTCAATTGAAAATTTTTTGTTTTCAAATTTACGACTTAGGGCTTTTTACCGGGGCCTTTGTAGAAAAATAATACGAAAGGAAAAAATTCTCACGCCTAAATCGTGAGATAAACCGACTTTTCTCGTATTTTTATGCATCAATGTATTAGCTATCAAAGATACCTATCATCTTGGATCCTTCTTAATATTATGTGCATTCAAATGGTATTAGAACACGACTGACAGCAGATTTAAAAATTTTCAATTATGTTGGTTAAATAATTTTTGCTATGCATTTTTATTGTAAGATTTTTGGATACCCTGAAGACATCTTTTTTTTCATATTCGATGGATAGGTACCAGAAACATTGAATTCATCAATAATTTTTGCTATGCATTTTTCTTTCTTTTTTTTTTGGACACCCTGAAGACCTCTTTTCGGACGCCATTTCCAAGAAAATTCCATTAAAAAAATCAAAAAAATTCATTTTTCTCAAAACCGTTTCAACCAATTTCAAAAAAACTCAAAATCTCACAGGTTCAGCAATGCCCCAAAAGCGCGACTTTTTCAGATTTTTCTCAAATCTCACAGTTTCGGAGTTTAATCGAGCTTGAAGAAGTCCATCTCGAGTGGGTCCTGTTATTCTACGATTATGTATATTCGAATGATGCCAGACTTGAAATTTTTCTATCAATTTGATTGGAGAATTTTTGCTATGCATTTTTATTGTGAGCTTTTTCGGATATCCTGAAGACCTCCTTTCTTCCAACATTGATGGAAACCAGAAACAATGAATTCATCACCTAAAGAAGACCATCATTATCGTGAGGGTCCTGTTATTCTACCACCATGTACATTCGAATGGTAATAGACCAAGACTGACGACAGATTTAAAATTTTACAATTAAGTTGGTTACAAAATTTTTGCCAAGCATTTTAATTGTAATTTTTTTTGGACACCCTGAAGACCTCTTTTTTTTTCTTCAAAGTTGATGGTAACCGGAAATGATGAATTTGTAACCTGAAGAAGCCCATCTCGAATGGATCCTTCTTACTATCATGTACATTCGAATGGTATTAGAACAGGACTGATGCCAGATTTAAAATTTGTCAATTAAGTTGGTTAAATGATTTTTGCTATGCATTTTTATTGCAAGCTTTTTTTCGGATACCCTGAAGACCTCTTTTTCTCCAAAGTTCCCGGGGAAAAATTTTTATTTTAAATCATATATGCTCATATATGGGAGTATATTCGGGAGTATATTTGGTCATATATGCTCATATATGGTCAGACTGGAAAAGCGGCCATACTGGATCATATATGGGACGATATGGGATTTTCAATATATGCTCATATATGCTGATATATGAGCATACATGCGTTCATTATATTCACCCATATATGCCCATATATGAACTAATTAGACTAGACGTGGCCATATGAATCCATTTGTACCCAAACTTGAATTTTGGGTGCACATGGATTCATATGACCACGTCTAGTCTAATTCGTTCATATATGGGCATATATGAGTGAATATAATGAACGCATGTATGTTCATATATCAGCATATATGAGCATATATTGAAAATCCCATATCGTCCCATATATGATCCAGTATGGCCGCTTTTCCAGTCTGACCATATATGAGCATATATGACCTAATATACTCCCATATATGAGCATATATGATTTAAAATAAAAATTTTTCCCCGGGTTGATGGAAACCAGTAACAATGAATTCATCATCTAAAGAAGGCCATAGTTATCATGGGAGTCTTGTTATTCTACCATCATGTACAGTTTGAATGGTGATAGACCACGAATGACACTAGATTTGAAATTTTTCAATTAAGTTGGTTAAATAATTTTTCCTAAGCATTTTTATTTATTTTTTTTTTGGACACCCTGAAGACCACTTCTTGGACGCTATTTTCAGGCAAATTCCATGAAAAAAAATCACAAAAATTCATTTTTCTCAAAAACGTTTCAACCGATTTTGATAAAACTTAAAATCTCACAGGTTCACCAATGCCCCAACAGCTCGACGTTTTCAGATTTTTCTCAGACCTTATAGTTTCGGAGTTTAATCCAGGACAAATTTCATACATATATATATATTTGCTTTTTTCAGCACATGTCGACCAAATTTTTTTATATACTCAAAATTTTTTAAAAATTTTTAATTTTTTTAATTGTTTCTAATTCCTTAGCTAATTGACCAATCAAAATTCCAATAGCAGATTCGTTCTCAGCTATGCAAAATCGATCATGACAAAAATAATTGGGGATCATTCAGAGCAATTTTTGAAAAAAAAATTGCAAAACTCAATCAGTTATCACAAATTTTTGAAAAGTGCCCCTGTTAAAAAATAGTTTAACTTGAATAAAAATTTTTGGTGCCAAAAATTTTCATTTTCGTAAATAAAATAGATAAAAAATTGGGGGTTAAATTTGATACTGTGCATACTCAGATTGGGTGTAGCTGCAAAAATTCCGACCAGCACTCCTCATTCTACTTGTTCCAAATTAATTTTAGCCCTGGCGTTCATCCTCGCGACTTGATTTCTTGGGGGTCCGCGCTCTGGTGGAAGTTTGTGAAAACAGGTGGTCGACTTAGTATGTAGAATTAACCCATGACATGTCGACCATGGTCCAGATGTACAGTGGTCGACTTGGTATGTAAGAATAACCCATATGTTGGGCGACATGTGTGGATATGCCTACCTATATATATATAGGTAGTAATATCCGTACATGTCAGCCACCTTGTGGGTTAATTCTACATACAAAGTGAGCCACCTATTTTCAAAACTTCCACCAGAGTGCGCACCACTTAGAAATTGAGTCGCGAGGATGAACGTAGGCTCATTTTTTAAGTGGTGATGAGTAGAATAAGGAAAACAGGTCGAAATTTTTTTACCTGTACCAAATTTGGTTATGCACAATGTTAAATTTACCCCATCATTTTTTTGTCATTTTATCAA
Source organism: Pseudococcus viburni (assembly GCA_033439095.1). NCBI lineage: Eukaryota > Metazoa > Arthropoda > Insecta > Hemiptera > Pseudococcidae > Pseudococcus > Pseudococcus viburni. The sequence continues at coordinate 795,456 of JAVBJF010000046.1, forward strand.
CTTGAACAAAAATTTTTGACACCAAAAATTCTAATTTAAGCCAGGCTTTTTTGTAATAGAAAAACTTTTCCAAAATTTGCAATGGCTTAGAAAATTTTGCATTTTTTTTCGAAAATTTTGTTGCAGGAGTCTCATTTTTTTTTTGCTAAGGTGGATTTTGTGTAGCTAAGCACGAATCTGCAATTAGAATTTTGATAAGTCAATTAGTAACAATTTTAGAAAATTTTGAAAATTTTGAAAATTTTCAAAAAATTTTGAGTATATATAGAAAGTGGCTGACAACCTACGGTCGCGTGCAAATATATATATATATATATGGATCATACTAACCTTGCGAGACCCGCTTTGCAAAAAGAGATCATACAGACACTGTGAGGCCCGAAACTTTAAAAATAGGCATAAATAAAGGGTCAGGTAAAAATGCCAATGTGTGTAACCAAAAAAATAGTAGAAAATGAGGCGAGTCTAATGGTGCTAGCGTCATATTTCTATCTCTTTATGCCTAAGAATGGCGCATGGTTAAAGTTTTTAAGTTTTGCTGTGTGCAGAGAGGCGAGGTAATTTGTATATAAAGATATACAAACGACCTTGCGAGACCCTCTGCCTACAGACTCCTGAGTATGCATACATCATGAAAAACCACTTTATATGGCATGACGTTGCGAGACCCAATTTCGGGCCTCACAAGGTAAAATCGGGCCTAATAAAGATAGCGAGATATCCAAAACGGGTCTCGCAACGCTGCAATATGCCTGTATATATATATAATTGCACGCGACCGTAGGTTGTGAGCCAAATTCTATATATATTCGAAATTTTTTAAAATTTTTCAAAATTTTCAACCTTTTCTCATTTTTTTCCTAGTTGACCAATCAAAATTCTGATTGTAGATTCTTTCTCAGCTACACAAAATCCACCTCAGCAAAAAAAAATGAGACTCCTACAACAAAATTTTTGAAAAAAAATTGCAAAATTTTCTAAGCTATTGCAAATTTTGGAAAAGTTTTTCTGTTAAAAAAAAGCCTAGGTTAAATAAAAATGTTTGGTGTCAAAAATTTTTGTTCAAGTTGATAAAATGACAAAAAAAATATGGGCTAAATTTAACACTGTGCATAACCAAATTTGATACAGGTAAAAAAATTCCGACCAGTGCACCTCATTCTACTCATCACCAATTAAAAAATGGGCCTGCGTTCATCCTCACGACTCAATTTCTAAGTGGTGCGCACTCTGGTGGAAGTTTTGAAAATAGATGGCTCACTTTGTATGTAGAATTAACCCATTCAATCTCAGCCATGGCTGAGAAGTACGGTGGCTCACTTTGTATGTAGAAATAACCCACAAAGTGGCTCACATGTACGGATATTACTACCTATATATATATGGACCAACATAACCTCGACGTCACCTTTTATAAACAGTACCTTTTCGTCACCACCTTTAAATATGCTTCTGTTGATTTCTACACATTGTATTTAAAACCAGCATAGTTTTTATAGTATTATAACGTCTTTGCTGTATTCAATTCAAATGAATATGCAGCTGGCCTAAATCAATGATCGATAGTAGAACAAAGGATTTTAAAATTTATATATAGTAGGTGTATACATAGCCTCTACGTCACCACAAAAAAAAGATCGCGACCTCATGTGCATGATGAAAAAAGCAGTTTTAAGCCAGTATACACAGGGAGACGTCTGCGTAACCACCAGACGCCTCTGTCACCTTCGTTTTGGGTTAAAAAGAGTAGTTTTAACTTGATGTACACAGGGAAACGCCTTCGTCACCGGCAAAACGCCTTCGTCACCAATTTCGGTGACGGAAAGGATACTTGCCTATATAAACGGTGACGAAGAGGTACTGTTGGCATATATATATATATATATATATATATATATATATAGGTAGTAATAACCGTACATGTGAGCCACTTTATGGGTTAATTCTACATACAAAGTGAGCCACCGTACTTCTCAGCCATGGCTGAGATTGAATGGGTTAATTCTACATACAAAGTGAGCCACCTATTTTCAAAACTTCCACCAGAGTGCGCACCACTTAGAAATTGAGTCGTGAGGATGAACACAGGCCCATTTTTTAATTGGTGATGAGTAGAATGAGGTGCACTGGTCGGAATTTTTTTACCTGTATCAAATTTGGTTATGCACAGTGTTAAATTTAGCCTATATTTTTTTTGTCATTTTATCAACTTGAACAAAAATTTTTGACACCAAAAATCTTTATTTAACCTAGGCTTTTTTGTAACAGAAAAACTTTTCCAAAATTTGCAATAGCTTAGAAAATTTTGCAATTTTTTTTCAAAAATTTTGTTGCAGGAGTCTCTTTTTTTTTGCTGAGGTGGATTTTGTGTAGCTGAGAAAGAATCTACAATCAGAATTTTGATTGGTCAACTAGGAAAAAACTGAGAAAAGATTGAAAATTTTGAAAAATTTTAAAAATTTTCGAATATATATAGAATTTGGCTCACAACCTACGGTCGCGTGCAATTATATATATATATTTGCACGCGACCGTAGGTTGTCAGCCACTTTCTATATATACTCAAAATTTTTTGAAAATTTTGAAAATTTTGAAAATTTTCTAAAATTGTTACTAATTGACCTATCAAAATTCTAATTGCAGATTCGTGCTTAGCTACACAAAATCCACCTTAGCAAAAATAAATGAGACTCCTGCAACAAAATTTTTGAAAAAAAATTGCAAAATTTTCTAAGCCATTGCAAATTTTGGAAAAGTTTTTCTATTACAAAAAAGCCTGGCTTAAATTAGAATTTTTGGTGTCAAAAATTTTTGTTCAAGTTGATAAAATGACAAAAAAATGATGGGGTAAATTTAACATTGTGCATAACCAAATTTGGTACAGGTAAAAAAATTTCGACCTGTTTTCCTTATTCTACTCATCACCACTTAAAAAATGAGCCTACGTTCATCCTCGCGACTCAATTTCTAAGTGGTGCGCACTCTGGTGGAAGTTTTGAAAATAGGTGGCTCACTTTGTATGTAGAATTAACCCATTCAATCTCAGCCATGGCTGAGAAGTACGGTGGCTCACTTTGTATGTAGAAATAACCCACAAAGTGGCTCACATGTACGGATATTACTACCTATATATATATGGATCATACTAACCTTGCGAGACCCGCTTTGCAAAAAGAGATCATACAGACACTGTGAGGCCCGAAACTTTAAAAATCGGCATAAATGAAGGGTCAGGTAATACCCCCGATGTGTGGAGCGGAAAAAATAGTAAAAAAAAATTCTCACGCCTAAATCGTGAGATAAACCGACTTTTCTCGTATTTTTATGCATCAATGTATTAGCTATCAAAGATACCTATCATCTTGGATCCTTCTTAATATTATGTGCATTCAAATGGTATTAGAACACGACTGACAGCAGATTTAAAAATTTTCAATTATGTTGGTTAAATAATTTTTGCTATGCATTTTTATAGTAAGGTTTTTGGATACCCTGAAGACCTCTTTTTTTTTCATATTCGATGGATAGGTACCAGAAACATTGAATTCATCAATAATTTTTGCTATGCATTTTTCTTTCTTTTTTTTTTTTGGACACCCTGAAGACCTCTTTTCGGACGCCATTTCCAAGAAAATTCCATTAAAAAAATCAAAAAAATTCATTTTTCTCAAAACCGTTTCAACCAATTTCAAAAAAACTCAAAATCTCACAGGTTCAGCAATGCCCCAAAAGCACGACTTTTTCAGATTTTTCTCAAATCTCACAGTTTCGGAGTTTAATCGAGCTTGAAGAAGTCCATCTCTAGTGGGTCCTGTTATTCTACGATTATGTATATTCGAATGATGCCAGACTTGAAATTTTTCTATCAATTTGATTGGAGAATTTTTGCTATGCATTTTTATTGTGAGCTTTTTCGGATATCCTGAAGACCTTTCTTCCAACATTGATGGAAACCAGAAACAATGAATTCATCACCTAAAGAAGACCATCATTATCGTGAGGGTCCTGTTATTCTACCACCATGTACATTCGAATGGTAATAGACCAAGACTGACAACAGATTTAAAATTTTACAATTAAGTTGGTTACAAAATTTTTGCCAAGCATTTTAATTGTAATTTTTTTTGGACACCCTGAAGACCTCTTTTTTTTCTTCAAAGTTGATGGTAACCGGAAATGATGAATTTGTAACCTGAAGAAGCCCATCTCGAATGGATCCTTCTTACTATCATGTACATTCGAATGGTATTAGAACAGGACTGATGCCAGATTTAAAATTTGTCAATTAAGTTGGTTAAATGATTTTTGCTATGCATTTTTATTGCAAGCTTTTTTTCGGATACCCTGAAGACCTCTTTTTCTCCAAAGTTGATGGAAACCAGTAACTATGAATTCATCATCTAAAGAAGGCCATAGTTATCATGGGAGTCTTGTTATTCTACCATCATGTACAGTTTGAATGGTGATAGACCACGAATGACACTAGATTTAAAATTTTTCAATTAAGTTGGTTAAATAATTTTTCCTAAGCATTTTTATTTATTTTTTTTTTGGACACCCTGAAGACCACTTCTTGGACGCTATTTTCAGGCAAATTCCATGAAAAAAAATCACAAAAATTCATTTTTCTCAAAAACGTTTCAACCGATTTTGATAAAACTTAAAATCTCACAGGTTCACCAATGCCCCAACAGCTCGACGTTTTCAGATTTTTCTCAGACCTTATAGTTTCGGAGTTTAATCCAGGACAAATTTCATACATATATATAGGTAGTAATATCCGTACATGTGAGCCACTTTGTGGGTTAATTCTACATACAAAGTGAGCCACCGTACTTCTCAGCCATGGCTGAGATTGAATGGGTTAATTCTACATACAAAGTGAGCCACCTATTTTCAAAACTTCCACCAGAGTGCGCACCACTTAGAAATTGAGTCGTGAGGATGAACACAGGCCCATTTTTTAATTGGTGATGAGTAGAATGAGGTGCACTGGTCGGAATTTTTTTACCTGTATCAAATTTTGTTATGCACAGTGTTAAATTTAGCCCATATTTTTTTTGTCATTTTATCAACTTGAACAAAAATTTTTGACACCAAAAATTTTTATTTAACCTAGGCTTTTTTGTAACAGAAAAACTTTTCCAAAATTTGCAATAGTTTAGAAAATTTTGCAATTTTTTTTCAAAAATTTTGTTGTAGGAGTCTCATTTTTTTTGCTGAGGTGGATTTTGTGTAGTTGAGAACGAATCTACAATCAGAATTTTGATTGGTCAACTAGGAAAAAAATGAGAAAAGGTTGAAAATTTTGAAAAATTTTAAAATTTTTCGAATATATATAGAATTTGGCTCACAACCTACGGTCGCGGGCAATTATATATATATGGATCATACTAACCTTGCGAGACCCACTTTGCAAAAAGAGATCATACAGACACTGTGAGGCCCAAAACTTTAAAAATAGGCATAAATAAAGGGTCTGGTAAAAATGACAATGTGTGTAACCAAAAAAATAGTAGAAAATGAGACGAGTCTAATGGTGCTAGCGTCATATCTGTATCTCTTTATGCTTATGAATGGCGCATGGTTAAAGTTTCCAAATGTTGCTGTGTGCAGAGAGGCGAGGTAATTTGTATATAAAGATATACAAACGACCTTGCGAGACCCTCTGCCTACAGACTCCTGAGTATGCATACATCATGAAAAACCACTTTATATGGCATGACGTTGCGAGCAGGGCCGTATTTAAGCACAGGCGACATAGGCGCGAGCCTAGGGCGGCAGATTTTCAGGGGCGGCAGATATCATGGGCGGAAGATTTTGAAAAGCGATTTTTTTTGTAATTTTCCTCATTTGCCATTTTACATTACAAAAATCTGGTGCAAGTAGGAATACAAGAAAGTGAGCAACCATGGAGGGGCGGTGGTAATTTTATTTTTGTTTATTTTTTTTATTTTTTTTCATATAACCAATCAAATAAAAAAGACGAAAAATATTATTTTTTATTAGGGGGGGGGGGGGGGGTTACAGATTACGTTTTCAAAGGGGCGGCAATTTCTATTCTGCCTCTGAGCGCCGTGAGGTTAAATCCGGCTCTGGTTGCGAGACCCGATTTCGGGCCTCGCAAGGTAAAAACGGGCCTAATAAGGATAGCGAGATATCCAAAATGGGTCTCGCAACGCTGCAACATGCCTATATATATATATATATATATTTGCACGCGACCGTAGGTTGTCAGCCACTTTCTATATATACTCAAAATTTTTTGAAAATTTTCAAAATTTTCAAAATTTTCTAAAATTGTTACTAATTGACTTATCAAAATTCTAATTGCAGATTCGTGCTTAGCTACACAAAATCCACCTTGGCAAAAAAAATGAGACTCCTGCAACAAAATTTTTGAAAAAAAATTGCAAAATTTTCTAAGCCATTGCAAATTTTGGAAAAGTTTTTCTATTACAAAAAAGCCTGGCTTAAATTAGAATTTTTGGTGTCAAAAATTTTTGTTCAAGTTGATAAAATGACAAAAAAATGATGGGGTAAATTTAACATTGTGCATAACCAAATTTGGTACAGGTAAAAAAATTTCGACCTGTTTTCCTTATTCTACTCATCACCACTTAAAAAATGAGCCTACGTTCATCCTCGCGACTCAATTTTTAAGTGGTGCGCACTCTGGTGGAAGTTTTGAAAACAGGTGGCTCACTTTGTATGTAGAATTAACCCATTCAATCTCAGCCATGGCTGAGAAGTACGGTGGCTCACTTTGTATGTAGAAATAACCCACAAAGTGGCTGACATGTACGGATATTACTACCTATATATATATGGATCATACTAACCTTGCGAGACCCGTTTTGCAAAAGGAGATAATACAGGCACTGTGAGGCCCGAAACTTTAAAAATCGGCATAAATGAAGGGTCAGGTAATACGGCCGATGTGTGGAGCGGAAAAAATAGTAAAAAAAGAGACGAATTTCACTGAGCAAGCGCCATCCCTTTAGCTTGATTCGTATTTGAATGGCGCATGGTTGAAATTTCCAAATGTTGCTGTGTGCAGAGAGGCGAGGTAAATGATATACAAAGATATACAAACGACCTTGCGAGACCCTCTGCCTACAGACTCCTGAGTATGCATACATCATGAAAAACCACTTTATATGGCATGACGTTGCGAGACCGCAAGGTAAAAACGGGCCTAATAAGGATAGCGAGATATCCAAAACGGGTCTCGTAAGGCTGCAGCATGCCTGTATATATATAAGGAAAGGTGAAAATGAACCAATGGTACAGTTGTGTTCCAAATGACCCAAAACGCAAAGAAAACTCACCCCCGACCCCAAGTCTCACCGCGGCAACAAATTTAGTACCTGACTTTTCAAGAAAAGTCGGTAATAAGACGAATCTCACTGCGCAAGCGCCATACCTGTATCTCCTTTTGCTTATGAATGGCGCATGGTTAAAGTTTTCAAATGTTGCTGTGTGCAGAGAGGCGAGGTAATTTGTATATAAAGATATACAAACGACCTTGCGAGACCCTCTGCCTACAGACTCCTGAGTATGCATACATCATGAAAAACCACTTTATATGGCATGACGTTGCGAGACCCGATTTCGGGCCTCGCAAGGTAAAAACGGGCCTAATAAGGATAGCGAGATATCCAAAACGGGTCTCGCAACGCTGCAATATGCCTGTATATATATATATGGATCATACTAACCTTGCGAGACCCGTTTTGCAAAAGGAGATAATACAGGCACTGTGAGGCCCGAAACTTTAAAAATCGGCATAAATAAAGGGTCAGGTATTACCGCCGATGTGTGGAGCGGAAAAAATAATAGAAAATGAGACGAATTTCACTGTGCAAGCGCCATCCCTTTAGATTAATTCGTATTTGAATGGCGCATGGTTAAAGTTTTCAAGTTTTGCTGTGTGCAGAGAGGCGAGGTAATTTGTATATAAAGATATACAAACGACCTTGCGAGACCCTCTGCCTACAGACTCCTGAGTATGCATACATCATGAAAAACCACTTTATATGGCATGACGTTGCGAGACCCGATTTCGGGCCTCGCAAGGTAAAAACGGGCCTAATAAGGATAGCGAGACCCGTTTTGGATATCTCGCTATCCTTATTAAGCCCGATTTTACCTTGCGAGGCCCGAAATCGGGTCTCGCAACGTCATGCCATATAAAGTGGTTTTTCATGATGTATGCATACTCAGGAGTCTGTAGGCAGAGGGTCTCGCAAGGTCGTTTGTATATCTTTGTATATCATTTACCTCGCCTCTCTGCACACAGCAACATTTGGAAACTTCAACCATGCGCCATTCAAATACGAATCAAGCTAAAGGGATGGCGCTTGCACAGTGAAATTCGTCTCATTTTCTATTATTTTTTCCGCTCCACACATCGGCGGTATTACCCGACCCTTCATTTATGCCGATTTTTAAAGTTTCGGGCCTCACAGTGCCTGTATTATCTCCTTTTGCAAAACGGGTCTCGCAAGGTTAGTATGATCCATATGTATACAGGGTGTTTCAAAGTTGACCGCGCTCCTTCCAACCAGTGAGTGGGCCACTCATCCTGAGTCGAAGTATGTATGTTTGCCTAACCTTCAAACTGCAGGGGCTGAGTTATGCTCTTTGAAAAATTTTTTTTTTTGAATTTTGTTTCGCACTTTCTACCGAGCGTTACTCGACAACCAAGATAGGTAGAAAGTTGCGCTTTGCGGCAACGGATAGCCCACTTTCTCTAGAATTTTTCTATGCGCTTGATAATTTTTGCAGGTGAACTAGGGTGGCTGTACCGCATGGAATATTCGAAAAAAACGTGTAAAAAAGTTGACGATTTTTTCTATTTTTGTAAATTTTTAAAAAAGTTGTCCTCTATTGAGTGTATGATTATTATTGTTTCTAGAAGAAAAAACTTTGTTCTTTCCAATGGAGCAAACCCCACTCCTCTATCTTGCTTGAATCAAAAGTTATGAGCGTTTGATTTTGTGAAAAATACAAGAAAAACCTCACTTTTTTGATTTTTCAAATTTCAAAAATTTCTATCTTCGTAACTAAATGAGACCGGGATATGGGGTTTGCAGCATTCAATTAACCAAGTATTGCACTACATAAAATCGAAATAATATCTTCAAGTTCTTCATTTAAAAAAATTTTTGTCAAAAAAAATTCGAAAAATTTTTCATTAAAAATTTTTATTTGAAAAATTGAGGTATATCATTCCTATGCTGTGTAATGCTATACTTGGTTAATTCAATGCTGCAAACCCCACCTCCCTATCTCAATTAGTCTCAAAGATAAAAATGTTTGAAATTTTAAAAATCAAAAAAGTGAGGATTTTCTTGTATTTTTCACAAAATTAAACGCTCATAACTTTTGATTCGAGCAAGATAGAGGAGTGGGGTTTGCTCCATTGGAAAGAACAAAGTTTTTTCTTCTGGAAACAATAATAATCATACACTCAATAGAGGACAACTTTTTTAAAAATTTACAAAAATAGAAAAAATCGTCAACTTTTTTACACGTTTTTTTCGAATATTCCATGCGGTACAGCCACCCTAGTTCACCTGCAAAAATTATCAACCGCATAGAAAAATTCTAGAGAAAGTGGGCTATCCGTTGCCGCAAAGCGCAACTTTCTACCTATCTTGGTTGTCGAGTAATGCTCAGTAGAAAGTGCGAAACAAAATTCAAAAAAATTTTTTTTTCAAAGAGCATAACTCAGCCCCTGCAGTTTGAAGGTTAGGCAAACATACATACTTCGACTCAGGATGAGTGGCCCACTCACTGGTTGGAAGGAGCGCGGTCGACTTTGAAACACCCTGTATATATATATATATAAGGAAAGGTGAAAATGAACCAATGGTACAGTTGTGTTCCAAATGACCCAAAACGCAAAGAAAACTCACTCCCGACCCCAAGTCTCACCGCGGCAACAAATTTAGTACCTGACTTTTCAAGAAAAGTCGGTAAAATCAGAAAAGGCAGGAGTGAAAAATAGGTCACGGAAAAATATCGGGAAAAAAATATCGAGAAATACGTAAACGCGATTAAGCAGTGAGAATATTGGATTTCTTTCAAATCAATGACGTTTCCTATTTGGTTAGGTAAGTAAGTACTTACTCATATTGAAAAAACCAACACAATAGGTACCTACCTTATGAATATTAGAATAAGGAGAAGAAAAAATTATTTTCAAAATTCTACCGACCGAATTATTTTTTAGATTTTTTCCACAAATAAAAAAAAATCATAATATTTAAAAAATTATGCGAGGATATACCAAGTTAAGTAACTTAAAAAATACGAGAACTTTTAAAATTCAATTTTAAAAACTTGAAAAAATTTTGGAGCTTTTTTTGAACGTTTGACTTTTGACTACGACGCGACGTAGAACGGCAGAACTAGAAATTACATGAAAGAACAAATGCTGAAAATGGGATACGCGCCTCCTTACAGGTAAAAATTAATAAACTTTTCTAAAGTTTACTTTTCGTAGGTATTCGATGTATAACGAAAAATATACCGTAATTTTTCATTGGAGGCGAACTTCGTTATCAATCTTTACTTTTGAATTTTCAAAATATCCGTAAAATTTTGGGCCTCGAGGCAGAAACCCATCTTTCGTGAGAATTTCCATCAAAGTGATATTCGCAGTTGAGAAAATATTTTCCCCCGCCTCAAGCTTTAGCAGCCAATTAATTAAACGTATAGATACTTTATAGGTAATCAAGATCGTAGTGGCCTCGAGGCAACAATTTTCCCTCAACCTCATAAGGGGGTTTGAAAGGTTGAAATTTAGTTACTTTACCTATCAAATAGTAAATTGATAAAGAAGTGTGATGTAATGTCAAAAATATAAATATATACTTCGTAAGCTAAATCTGTTTCTTAAAAATACCATTTCTTCTCTAATAAGTAAAACTAAATTACGATCTTCTTCCAATTTCAACCCATTTTGCGATTCAATCTAGTATCAAGTTGCAATACAACCAGATTAAATTCTAAAAATCTAGATTTTATTGCATAACCAAAACACACAACTCGAGGACGACGACCTCTTACCCATGTACTATTGATTTTTAAACGAAAATTGTATTGAAAATATTGAAAATTTAATGTTTACCTACCAGTAAATCGAGTATAAGCAATAATGCGAACATTAAAATGAACTGCTAGCAGATGAAATATTGGTATATTACTCTTGCGCGCACCATTTCTTATTAGAAAAAAAAGATAAATAAAATGGAAATAAATACCCTTGAGGTAAAACGAGATAATATACCTACCTATTGTTTGCCTGATACACATAAATCTCGTATTTATTTTCGTAAGTAAAATTCGAATATTCTACAAAACACGTAACTTAATTTTGATATATCCTTTTTCAGTCCCACGTCTCAGTTTAATATTCGAATAACCATTTACACCAAAAAAGCAGCATTTACTTAGCAATCTGTTCGGCGTTACTCATAAATATAAACTAGCAGGCAAAGACACGTGCTTTTGATAAAACTTCATAAGTTTATTTGAAACGTAACTTAAGGTGAAGATTTAATTAAATCGTAAGTACATATATTCAAAAGTAGGTGCGTAGATACCAAAAAGATCGACAGGAATGAGAAATATAAGCCGAGGATTCAAATATGAATATGAAAATTAAGTCTCCGAAAGATGTGAGTAAAAAAAAAAGAATGACAAAATTATGAAAAATATTTCTTGTGAAAAAAAAAATAATGATGAAGCGTATAAACAGCGTAAAATTAAAATTGAAACACGATGCTTTGGCCCACTGGCGGCAAGTATTGTGGTACTCTTGGGCTCGAGCACTACATGAATCGTTTAGAGCACGACATGAAATTTGTTTCATGTAGTGCTCAGCACTACATACATACTTATACTTCTATCGATTTTCCTACTCGTAGCCCAGTCATTTTAAGTCCGAACCTCCAAAAAATTCTTGCGCTTCTGAATTTCACATTATTTGTGTAGAATGGCCTCCCAAACAACATCCTAAAACTTGCACCCCGCAAGTGTCCGGCTACCCATGCAATAGGGTAAAAACCACCCTCAAAACCAGTTTTTCGCGTTTTACGCCGAAATAGTAGCTTAAATCAAAAAATGTCAAGAGTAAAAGTTTTTTCTATGTTAAATTTCCTATAGAAATACTATAGAACTTTTTTTGAAAATTTTCATTTTCAGGCCAGTTTTGAAGGGTTGAAAATAATGATTTTTCAAAATTCACGATTTCTTTCATTTTACGAGGTTATACGACATTTTTGGAGAAAAATCATGAGAAACAAAATTATTTTACATTGAATTATCAATAGAAGAAATCCTTCCGTTTTTACAAGCGGTTAAGGGTGGTGCGAGGAACATGGTAAGGGATGAAAGAGGCTGTTTTTAATGGAAATAACAATGATGGTAGGACTAATTAAGTAGAGTGGAACAAAAAAAAAATACCCTGAATTTTGATCAAGTTCACAGGGATGGTTTGTTTGGAGTTTGGAACCTACCATAAAAAATTTCAGCGCCTTAGCTCAAAGTGGGGTAAAGCCAGGGGTTCATAGAATAGGGTCGTTTTTGAAAAAATCACAGTTTTTCTAGGGTACACTCCAACTAAAATGACATAGAAAAGGGGGGAAGGGGCGCTTAAAAAAAAAGTACAATTTGAGTTACTACACCTCTTCGAACCATTGGCGGCTTAAATCGAAACCACTTTTAGAAGTTCCTCCGCAAATTCAAAAGTTACAGATCGTTAGGAAATTATGGTTTCATAAATTCAACCAACATTCAAAAATTGACGTGAAAAACTATTTTCGAAATGAAAAATTAATAATTCTTCGTTTTTGTGGTTCCAACTTCCGATTTTTGTAAAAAATATTTTTTTGCTCAAATTTTCCAATTTTTTTATTACAAAACTTTTTTACTATTGTAATGGCAACACTGAAATACAACATTTTCCATTTTTTATATCAAAATAGTTTTAGTACGTCAAATTGTACTTTTTTAGCGCCCTTCCCTATTTCCTACGTCATTTTAGTTAGAGTTTACGCTAGAAAAACTGTGATTTTCTCAAAAACGACCCTATTCTATGAACCCCTGGCTTTACCCCACTTTGAGCTAAGGCGCTGAAATTTTTTATGGTAGGTTCCCAACTCCAAACAAACCATCCCTGTGAACTTGATCAAAATTCAGGGTATTTTTTTTTGTTCCACTCTACTTAATTAGTCCTACCATCATTGTTATTTCCATTAAAAACAGCCTCTTTCATCCCTTACCATGTTCCTCGCACCACCCTTAACCGCTTGTAAAAACGGAAGGATGTCTTCTATTGATAATTCAATGTAAAATAATTTTGTTTCTCATGATTTTTCTCCAAAAATGTCGTATAACCTCGTAAAATGAAAGAAATCGTGAATTTTGAAAAATCATTATTTTCAACCCTTCAAAACTGGCCTAAAAATGAAAATTTTCAAAAAAAGTTCTAAAGTATTTCTATAGGAAATTTAACATAGAAAAAACTTTTACTCTTGACATTTTTTGATTTAAGCTACTATTTCGGCGTAAAACGCGAAAAACTGGTTTTGAGGGTGGTTTTTACCCTATTGCATGGGTAGCCGGACACTTGCGGGGTGCAAGTTTTAGGATGTTGTTTGGGAGGCCATTCTACACAAATAATGTGAAATTCAGAAGCGCAAGAATTTTTTGGAGGTTCGGACTTAAAATGACTGGGCTACTCGTATTTGTATTGTATTTTATGTAGAAGTTGAAAAATGAAAAATATCACGTCAAGTACCTACATTATAATAGAGCTAGGTTTGAACATTATTTTACTACGTGTTCAGAAAAATTTTGGGCACCACATGGGAAAATTTCAAGTTGCCGCGCTTGCTTTGGCCGCCAGGTTTACCAAAATTGTATTAACTTTTTGATGTTTTGTTTACATTTCGGAGTCTCGTAATCAAAACAGCTCAAAGGCATTTCAATATTATACCTATTGTCAAGTACAGCGATTAGTTTCAAGCATTAGATACCCACATATATCTGATACATAGTCCAGACAAATAAGAGAAAAAATGTACCAAACCCCCAAAAATTCAATCCTGATTTTTTTCGCGTTTTACGTTCGTAATGGTCCACTACACAACATACTTAAATGGACACTCCATAAACCTCCGCTATCTCCAGGGGAGGGGTAAATGTCTGCTGAAAACCGGGTTTTCGTGAATATCTCCTCAAATAGTTGAGCCTCAAAATTGAAAAATAGTTATGAACAATCTTGTTTTACGTGTAATTTTCTATCAGAAGGTTTTTTTGTTTTTTCAAAAACACTCACTTCCTTGATCAAAAATTTAGGGTAAAAAACACCTATTTTTCAACAATTTACAGCATTTTTTTGAAAAAATCGAAACTTTTGTGAATATCTTCTCAAATAAGCCTCAAAATGGAAAAGTGGTTATGAACAATAAAATTCTACGTGTACCTAATTTCCTATCAGACAGGTTCGTTTTTTTTCGAAAACACCCACTTCTTTGCCCATAAATTAAGGGTGGAAAATGCCTGTTTTTCCAATATTTACAGTATTTTTGTAAATGATGGAAATACGAAGCTGAAAATATCGTTTTTGAATCAATGTTTCGTATCACCAATAATAAGCAATACCATCGCGCTTAAAGTACCTACTTTATCTTCCACAACCTCGATTTGTTAAATGCAGTATTCAATAACCTCCCTTATAATTAACGGTAGGGGTTGAAATTCTTGCGGTGACATTTTTTGGAATACCCTACCAGCATGTATAAAAAAATTACTCTTCATTGGTATAATTTTGGGTACTTACACCTTCGTATTTCCATCATTTCAAAAAATACTGTAATTATTGGAAAAATAGGCGTTTTCCACCTTTAATTTTTGGGCAAAGTAGTGGGTGTTTTCGAAAAAAAAGACGACCCTGTCTGATAGGAAATTACACGAAGAACATGATTGTTCATAACCACTTTTCAATTTTGAGGCTTATTTGAGGAGATATTCACAAAAGTTTCGATTTTATCATAAAATGCTGTAAATTGTTGAAAAATAGGTGTATTTTACCCTTAATTTTTGGTCAAGAAAGTGAATATTTTTGAAAAAATAAAAAACCTTCTGATAGGAAATTACACGTAGAACAAGATTGTTCATAACTATTTTTCAATTTTGAGGCTTATTTGAGAAGATATTCACAAAAACCCGGTTTTCAGCAGACATTTACCCTTCTCCTGGGGATAACAGAGGGTTATGGGGGTGTCCATTTTAGTACATATGTTGTGTAGTGAACCATTATGAACGTAAAACGCAAAAAAAATCAGGATTGAATTTTTGGGGGGCTAAATTCTAAAATGACTGGACTAAAAATATTTAATCAGTAAGTAATCTCAGATCGAGTGAATATAAAATAAATTTCTTTCATGCAAAAATACGTTAAATTGATGAAAAAAATCATAACTAGGTATATTTGAAAATATGCAAACCTGATAACCTGCCTCAAGGTATGCCTTACTTGATTTCGAAATGTGAATTTGATTCTTTTGCAACGTAGGTACAACAAAACATTCGCGTTTACAGAAGTTTGCCATAAAACAATGAAATAAGTAGATATAAGAATTCGGAAATTGAAAAAATTCTCGTAAAACGAATGATATGTCGTCCCAGATAATCTCAAACAATAGATTGGTTTGTATGGTACTTTTTTCATATTTGTGTACTTATATTTATACCTATACCTAGTAATTTATTAACGACATGCGTCAAATTTGACATTTAAAACAAAAAATGTTGTTTTTTTTATTATTTACGATATTTGAAATATTTCCAATGGTATAATAAAATGGTGTTTTTATTTTATATTTATTGATCCGTAGTTATGATGTTTAGGTACAGGTATGTTTATTTTTATGCCGTTTTTTCAACATTATTGTATCAATAAGGATCGAATACTGGTTGGAAAGTTTGAAAAATTTTATAGTTTGGAATTTTATGTAACCACTGTTGAATGTCGAATAAGAAAAAATTCGCAAAAATGGTAACCAAGGAGTATTTACATAGGTATCTGTATCTACTGTTAAAATTATAAAAAATATTCGAATTGCTGAAAGAATAACCAAGATTCGTCATTCAAATTACCCAATGACGTGGCAGAATCGTTACAATGAAGAGACAAACGAACCGTTTTTGAAATTTTCAACCTTTTTAATTTAATTTATGCTAAAATGGTGTTTATCTAACAAATAGGTACCTAAGTAAGCAGGTATATTTATATGTAGCATGATTTTTGCTAACGACGCCAGGTATGTTTTTTTTTCAAATATCTAATGCAGTTTTCGAGAAAAAAAAATTGGAATCGGTAGATTAGCTCAATTTTTCTACATCGCGCATAAAAGGTATGAGTGAAAATCCTCCCTCCCCCTGATGTTACACGCGAACCTAGGTGACTATTCCATCTTCAGATGACCTTCCTGGTATAAAATCCATCTCCTAACGCCAAAAGAACGCGAGTTACATATTTTAATTTTTGTAATTTTTCGGTGTATTGGGCGATTTTTCGAAATTCAAACTCCCATAGCTCCCCCCTATATCAACTTTAGGGGCTGAAATTTTGGCTGTGAAAGTTTTTGGTGATGCTCTACAAGCCTGTGAAAAAAATTTTCATTCCGCGTGTCCGACCTCGGGTAGCTCCCTTGTGAGCAGCGATTTTACAACAGCATAGTAGATTTATAATATCGCAGATCCAGCGAAAGCAAAACCTGACCCGTTTCTTGACCTGAAAATTTTGAAATTTAATTTTTAACGCATCCCCCTTTCGTAATTTTCAAAACATCAATATGACCACTTTTATAAATTTAGAAAATTTTGTCGAAAATGTACCAAATATTGATTGGACTACTAAGAGCTGAAATGTCGAAAATTTTGCAAAACTTCCCCAACCAATTTTTTCTCAAAAAATTTTCACGGAAATTTCATCAACTTTTTAGAGAAATTTCTTGATTTTTTCAAAACTTTACCAACTTTATCATTAAAAAAAAAATTATTTTATTTTATTTTTTTTGCTGAGTTTATGATCTTCAAGCAGCGTATAGGTAGAGCACTTCTGAAATCACATTGATTTTTAAGGAACCTAAATATTCCCTTAGTTAGGCTTTTAAAAAATACGTTTTTGGTGCAAAATCGCCTTTTGTACTCCCTCTATTGTCCCTAACAAATCGCACAAAAATATCTCGAATCTGTAATACTTTTTTCAGTCATAAAATTGATGCGATGAAGAAGGCCAAATCCGAATATTATTTTATAAACGTGTTTTCCCAAGTTTAAATTTTTTCAACTCAAAACTTTTTCTCAACACATGAAATTCTTGTGATTTTTTTTCTCAAACTACTTGTGAAATTTTTTCTCAAATTACTTGTGAATTTTTTTCTCAAATTACTTGTGAATTTTTTTCTCAAATTTCCTGTGAATTTTTTTCTCAAATTTCTTGTGAATTTTTTTCTCAAATTTCCTGTGAATTTTTTTCTCAAATTTCTTGTGAAATCTTTTCTCAAATTTCTTGTGAATTTTTTTCTTAAATTTTCCTGTGAAAATTTTTCTCAAATTTCTCGTAAAATTTTTTCAACTCCAGAATTTTTTCTCAAATTTTTTTCCTGAAATTCGTTCTTGAAATTTTTCTAAACTTTAGAATTTTTTACAAAATAAAAAACCTATAAAAAAAACTCAAAACATGACATCTTACACAGTTTGATATGTGATTAGATTTTTTATATGACTCAGTAAAATAATGTCCAAAAATTATCCTATAGGTAAACATAAGTTTACACGGTAGTGCAGTGGAAAGTAAACTTTCGTTAGTTATTTATTTTTCATCGAGTATTTGAGAAAAACTCGTTGTTTGACATTCAAAACTTATCTATGTAATAGACCTAAAACGAAGTATTGTGTATCGATCATCTGCATGACTAGGTATATGATATTGAGTCTAGACACCTTTTTTTTTTCAATTCAGCAAATTCACTAAGATATTTTTTGTCTAGGTCCTTGATGGTTCGAGGTTTAAAAAAAGTCTGGCAACCGTAAGATTTGATATATTATCAAGTAGACATTATTTCACAGTACAAACAAACCTACCTATTTCAAAAGTTCGTTCACTCGGTTTGCAAACACGTTTCATGTATTCCACGTTCAAGTATCCGCGACACGAGCTGTATGTATCTGTGTCAGTATCTTCCAACAAGCTTATTTTAAATACAGCGAGATTGAGATAACAAGATTTCATTATGACCTTGAACGATTCAACCATTTTCCGGAAGTTCAGAATAAGCACGAAAACGCAAAATTAGATTATTCCCTGCATTAGAATTATTTTTATATGCACTGCATTTAATCCGTTTAACGTGAAAATCAAGTCACGTGGTAATAAATAAAATTTCAAAAGTAATTAAATTGCATAGGTACCTAATACCTATAGTAGCATTTATACTCGTACAACCATGCACGTTATTTTCGAGATTTTCCAAACGTCTGATTCGAAGAAAGAATTCACGGCTGTGACGCGAATATGGTGGGTAATTTTGATTTTTTTGCCATTCGATTTTCACATTATATTTCCTTATTTGTAACACGTAAATTTTTCTCGTTCTTTGATTCGTATTTTATATCGGCGTAAGTACCATACTAATTTCGATTACAAAACCGACGTGTATTGGCGAAAAAAGAAATGAATTATTCATTTTATTTCGCAATATTCTCCATTACAATGATTATAAAAATGTAATGTCATTTTTATACTTATTTATGTTACGAATAGAATTATGGAAGTAAACTTGCCGCAAAGTGTTGGCAATTTCGTTGCACTAAAATTTAAGTACTTTTTCAGCAAAATCAACTATAACTGTCGTTACGTACATAAATTTTTTTCTTCTGTGGGGCAATAAATAACTTGACGTAGGTACGAACCGGATAATTGGTATTTTTCAAATTAAAGAAGTTCCATATTGGAATTTCTTTTCGATACATGAATGCGGAATCGAATGCCAGATTGTCGAGTTGTACGCTTAAATGGTCGATTCGAACGAATAAGAAAAGATTATTATCCCAGCATCCAATGTCGATGAGTTCTGACTTGTTACAAAATTTGTTACGAGAATGTAACCAAGTGTTAATATGGGTATCTTCATCTTACGCAATTAAAGAGTGATCGTGTCATCCATTAGATTAATTCCTAATGAATCATTTCACACACGTCTGGTTGAGTTACGTCAATATTGAGAATATTTCTTTAAAGCTATACTATTCACGTGGCTTATCGACCGGATTTTCTTTAGAAAAATCCACCTATTGCCCAATATCAATCGTTTAGTGAGAAAAACGAAGGATGAGGTTACATTTGTTTCATGATGGCAGATAAGGAAATCTTTCATCATGAAAACAGCTCAAAGAAAATGCCATATTTTTTTGCTTCTCCAACTTTTTTTTTAATTTTCGCCTTTGATTTGCTTGAGCATTAATTATAATCCTATTTTGAAAATAATCACCTCATTTGAAAGATGATTTTAAAAATTAAGTATTTCTTTCATTTTCCTTTGCTGAAATCTATACCTACCTACACCTTTTACTTTCCTTTTGAAAATATCCTGAGTATTAGGGTGGTGCAAATAAGAACATAATTATCTTGGGTTTTGAGGTCATTTATTTTGAGTGGAGGTATCTCCCAAAAAATTTTGAATCCTCTCCGTATCGGAAAAGGAGACCGAGCAAGTGAATCTTAAAGTGAGGTCATTTTCGAAAAAAATGTTTTTGTCACTTTTGGGTCGGTGACCTCCCACTAAAAAATTACGATTTCAGTTTCTACTTCTGTGAACCATTTATTTTGAAAATAGATACCATTTTTCCCTCCATCATCAGCAATTTCAAATTGCTTTGAGGGATTTTTGATTCTTCCCAAATTCAAATCACTCACTCAAACACTTCGAAATCGGATAGAAAATTCTGACCTACAATAATTGATTTAATTTTTAAAAAAGTTTCACAGCAGTACCGTCAACTGAATATTGACTAAAATTTTTTTTGGCACTTCACTGAATAAACAACTTGAATTTTATGAAAATTGTATTAATTTTAATCTGGTTGGCAACACTGCCACAATTTTTTTAATTCGTCAAAAATGATTCTAAGTGGTCAAAAAATTTCTGGTTCGATTTTCAGGTGTTTGAGTGAATGATCTTAATTTTGGAAAAGAAAATTCGTCAAATGTTTTGCAACTTTTCATCTCCTTGGTAGAGAGCAAAAAGTGGTGTACAATTTCAAAGTAAATAGTTCAAAAATGTGTAGAAACTCAAATCACAACTTTTCAGGGGTGACCGAGATTCTCAGCTGGGGGGACTATCGATAAGTGGCAAAACCCTTTATCTAGAGAATCATCACTCATCTACGACTTCCATCAGCGCACCCCTTTGATTATATATATGTACATGGATTGCCAGTTCATATCAGGTGTTTTGAAGCGGAAAAATAAAAAGATAGAATTTCGAAGCGCATGCGTGAATTGTTGACATTGTGTTTGAATTTAATTTGAAGTTACGTAATTTATTAATTACTATTGAAAGAATCCCAAAAACATTGTAAATCGACTGATTTATAAATTTTTATAATCACTTCACTTTGGTTGAGCAAAATTTTCATCAAAAACTGTTGATAAATCTGAAATTTGGAAATTTCTTATCATTCAAGAATTCGAAACATTAATCCACAGTGTCAACAAAACATTATCTAGCCACTGATTTCTCCCGTTTCAATCCCAATCATCCAATCAAATGAAGAAAATTTTGTGTCAAAATAAACAAATTTTTAATGATTTTCAAGCATGCGCACTACGTTTCGATCTTTTCTTTTTTCCGCTTCAAAAAACACTTTTTTTAACTAATGGACTGGCAATCCATGTAATTTATATAATCAAAGGCGCACCCAAGGGGGGGGGGGACTCAGGGGCTCGAGCTCCCCTCCACCCCAGCTCGGACACAAGATTTCTTTATAACAAAAATGTGAAAAAAAGTAAATTTCTTTGCTCTCGAAACATGATTTTTCAAAAAAATTTCGGCCTCACTTCGCTCGGGCAGTGTTTTGGTCTAGTCCTTCTATTTTAAAAATTTATGATTTTTCACTGATCTTTCGGTCAAAATTCACTGATATCTCAATCAATTTCCAATTTATCAGAATAAATCAATAATTTTAACTAAAAAATCAGTGAAAATTAACAGAAAATTTCGTAATTTTTTAATTTTACTTGGCTCAAATCCGTTTATGAATTATCAACCTATACTGAAAATACCCTGACTACGCCAGCGCCACTAGAATATTAAGTTACTGAATTTTTTCATTGAAATTTCACCCCTCCATTTTTCCCGAATTTCCAGCCCCTCCCTTAAATAATTTCTGGGTGCGCTTACGATGACTTCGGATATAAATATTTTCAAAATACCATAATCTCTTGACTGATTGAATAGGTTAAAATTTCGCGAAAAAAATGTAGTTAAAAATTTTTTTAGACGTATTTTGAGAATTTTGAGGC
This sequence comes from Pseudococcus viburni, assembly GCA_033439095.1. Classification (NCBI taxonomy): domain Eukaryota; kingdom Metazoa; phylum Arthropoda; class Insecta; order Hemiptera; family Pseudococcidae; genus Pseudococcus; species Pseudococcus viburni. Next base: position 817,063 of record JAVBJF010000046.1, read on the forward strand.
TGAACTTATATTTTTCGTTTGAATATTTTCAGAATACCTACCATCTCGCGGCTCATAAAAATGCATCGAACTTTCTCGAGAAAACAAAAATTTTTCAACTTTTCAAAGTAGGTACTTATTAGTTGAAAATTTTTAAAAGAAATTTTGACCCTTAGATGACATTTTTTCATTGGATATTTGCGAAAAATCATCACTCTACATTTTCAAAAACCACAAATTCTATTTTACTCGCGAAATTTTAACCTATTTTGATAGGCTGCACGATAGTTTTTTAAAAATACTAAACAAATCTACGATTTTGGTTCGTATAAAAAAATGTCAACACATTTTGATAGGTCGTCGATCGAGTGACAGTTTTTCAAAAATTTCAAGCAAGAAACCCTAATTTGGAACGAAATATTCTCAACAAATGCTTGAAAAAAGTTCAAAATTTTTTTTTGCAAAATTTCAACTCATTCTAAGAGGACACGAGAAGGCATTTCGAAAATATTCAAATAAAAAATCATAATTTGGGCTCAAAATTCTCAAAAATGCTCAAAAAATTTTCAATCTCGATTTTTGTTTTTCTCGCGAAATATTAAATCGTTTTGATAGGTGACAAGGCCACTATTGAAAAATATTGCTAGATGTCATTCGAGTCTAGATATCTGGCTTGATTGATTCGAGATGTTGAGAATAGAATTTTTCATCGTACATTAGAAACATTGCAAGCGTTCTCCAATAATTTTCAAAAATAGATACCTATTCAAGGGTGAAATCGAATCAATATTATCACAGGGTTTGATTTTTAAAAAATAAACGACGTTTGCCTCCTTTAAAAATTTACGCCGAACGTGATCTAATTTCCAATTTCTTTTCAGGAAATCCGGCCCAAAAAGTGTTACAGCTCGCCACGATGTTTTCCTCATTATTCTAATATTGAATTTTATCAATAATTACGATCGATACTACTTCGATCAAACCCAAGGTTAAGGTTATTGTCGGCAATACTTACCCGATAATACAAGTATAGGTATGCAACAAAAAAAAAGGTTCAACTTATTACAGTATTTATAAATTTAATGATTTTTTTTTCTAAATTCAGCGACAGGTAACGAACCAACAACGATCAGGTATCAAACACAAATGGTAAACTTCACACACCTGCTACCGCGAGAAAATTTATACCATCAAATATTAATTTTTCGTAATTAAACGATGTTTTGCTAAATACGTGCATCGTACGAAGAACGCGGATGATTCAAACGACGACTGATTTAGCGGGCTAAAAACTCATTAACCGCGTGATAAATTACACCGCAATATGTCGAGAATTTCGGTATTAAAGATATTTTAGTGCTTAAAAATAAAACTTTGGCACCGTGATGTTTTCCCTGCGATATGAAACGCGTGAGATCATATTCTGAAATTGTGATAATTCATTGTACGATTCAAGTATTTGTAATTTTATCGAGCCAGCAACAGACGTACGTAGCTTTAATAACATCGGTTTTATGCCCTCTCGCCTTTGTCTAAAACTTGTACCTTAGCTTAGATATACAATTTTTAAACATAAATAAAAGATTTTTCGGCAGGACCGTTATCAAACAGACTATAAAATCTTTATTATGTGACATAAAAAAATAGCTACCTGCCTTTATATGATACTCCGTTGTTGGTAATCTTTTATACCTGGCGTCTACGCGAATACGATTTTATACGCAGGATTTTCGCCCAACTGAAAATTATATTTCAGTATTTTGACATTTTCCCGTCATGTCGCCCTTTTTTTGGTTGGAAATTGTACTGATAATCCATTTTACCACGGGGTATCATGGAGTCAAATGGTTCGGTATCACGCAGCTTTCTGCCTACTCGTGAAGTTGAAAAAGCTGCATTTAAATCACGTCTTCAAGGCATAAAAAGTATACAGCGAAATTTCTTGTCGAATTAGATGTTTGCGAAATTTTCAACCCCCTTATAGATGAGCGAATACAACATTTTTTGAAAAATGTCAAAATAAACATATGCGAATTTATAAGTTGACTTTTTAGACATCGATTAAGCATTAAAAATTGAAATCGACGCAGAATTCTCCTTCACAGTATTACTGTGGATCAGCGAACCACTCTCTTCTCCCCATTTCTCCATTGGTGGAGAAGTACCAGTGACAAAAGCGATCGATGATGAACCAGATGTAAAACTCTGTCTATTGGTTTCTAAAATTGGCAAAAAAAAAATGATAGCCAAGGGACGTCAAATTATCATGGCCTCCATTGGGCCCGGGGGAGACACCCCATCCCCAAATTTGAGGTTAACGAAAATCGATGATATTAGTGTCGTTATCACATAAATCGAACCTTCTGAACACGAGTGTGAAGTCAGATTTAGAGTAAAAGCGAACCCCTCTTAAGTACATCATTCGATGGAGGTTTCGAGCCCAAAATCAATTTTTTCTAAAAGGAAAAAAAACGTAATAATTCGAAAGTATTTTTCGAAAAAAGATGCCAAATTCATCGTAAACTTGATAAATACTCAGAAAAGGGAGTTGTTACTTTCCATAACCTGCAAGAGGAGGGTGTTTCAAGTAATTTTTGTTTCGTTCTTTCGATTTCCGCACTATTGGAAATTTTTTTCCAACCCCATTCTTTCAACTGTTGCAGTTCAAAATTTTCTATTTGTTTTCCAGCTCTTAATTATTTTTGCCGCAAAGGAATTTCGACGATCTAAGTCTAAATTTATTTTAATTTTCAAGTTCAAATTTTCTTTCTCTAAATTTCTCTAGTTTCTCCAGTTTCTTTAATTCCACATTTTTTTCAACCCATATATCCAATTTTAAAATTTTTCCAAAAGTAAAGTTTTCCTAAACTTATACATTTTCTCAAAATTTTTCCAACTTTTTTCATACTTTATTATTTTAAATTTCTTCAAATTATTTTGTTAGAAGAAATATTAAAAAACGAGGTAATAGGAGTCGACTCCGAAGTCGGAGTCAAACTGACTTCAAATTGGCTCCGACTCCGGGTTGACTCCGGAGTCAAGCTGGAGTCAGGGAATCAAGGTCAAAGATTGACTTCAGAGTCAAGCTGGAGTCAGGAGTCAGGGTCACAGATTGACTCCGGAGTCAAGCAGGAGTCAGGAGTCATGGTCTGAAATTGACTCCGGAGTCAAAGTGGAGTCAGGAGTCAGGGTGTGAGTTTGACTCCGGTGTCAAGGTGGAGTCAGGAGTCAACTTTTTGGCTGACTTCTATTCCCTGTAAAAAACATAAAGTTGAAATTTTTTGTTAAAATTCAAAGTTGAAAAAAATTTGAGGAAGCATTTTGAAATTATTGGAAAACATTTTCGAATTGGTAAAAATCGTAAAAGATATGAAGTTGGAAAAATTCTTGAAAATCAAAGTTGGAAAAATTTTGAAAAAATTTAATAGGAAACAATGTCAAAGTTGAAAAGAATTTTAAAATGGGAAAAACTTAAATAGTAGGTAAATAGGTATTAAACATTTTTTCAACTTGGATTTCTTCAAATTTTTTTCAACTTCATATTTTTTGAGATTTTTTTCAACTTGAAAATTGTTTCCAATCATTTTATGATTATGGTGATCTGCCAATTCGGGATTTTTGGAGCAAAAGCGAAGATTTGAGTGAAAGGATCAGTATCGTTCATTGTTCGAAAATTATTGTCCGCTCTTATTTGGTATTTCTTGAAAAAAAATATGAAGGAGAATTTTTTTTTAATTTTCTATCTGAATCAGCTGAATATTCAAAGTAATTTCATTTTAATATTACGCAGTCGAATGAATTTTCAAAAAAAAACAAGCTGCCAGAGAATCTGATGGATGAATGAGTACTTATTTGAAAATTGTAACTCGTCCAATTTACATCGCCAGGAATCCTTTTCGATTCTTTTCTTTTGTGAAAAATACGTACAAGTACACAATATCAATACCATAGTAAGGTAGCCTTAAATTATTGATTTGGTAAAGTCTAAAAAAAATTACAAGCTGTGGAGAAAAATCGTCAACGAAATACAAGCTTCGTTTGGGCGCTTTAAAACATATGAAAAAAGTATATGAAATTAAGGATTTTCAGAAAGTTGTCAAGGTGTCTCTCCACTAACAAGGGTCATCCATTACCATATTACCATTCCTTCGATGATAAGTTCTCATAGAATTTGTTTAATGTCGACTAAATTAATTTTTAAACGTTTAATTAACAATATTATTGCAAGAAACGAAACCTTTCAATTTTTTCTACGAAAAAATGAACATTTTACACCATTGACATTTGGCGAGAACGCACCTTTGGTTAAATAAATAAAAAAATTCTGAATTTTATATCTTTTTTTCGTATCTTTCGAAGCGCCCAAACGAACCTACAATATCAAAAAATAACAAATTAATTTTTTTTTAGTTACATAAGGTTACTCGTGTTGGGAATTTCGTTTTCGCTTCTAATTAATTCGTTTACTAATAAAACAATGATTTAATTATACGTGGTGGTAAAGTTGAATTTGGTAGGTAAGCATGGGGGGTGATCTTACTGTAAAATGTTCGTAACTTGTTTTTTGTTAGGCCTGGCACCACCACCCTTCTTTCACGATAATAAATTAGTTTTCACCCCAGCCGACATCAGCGCTAGTTTCAAGAAAATTGTGGCCACTTGCTGGCCACTTGTGAATTTTAGTTAAAGATTTGATTTCTATTTTAAAAACAAAATGAGTTATCAGTTATCACACGACATTTTTTTAAATACATTAATTTTATGTTAATGGGTTTACGAGAAAAATTTAGTATTAGAAATTAGCAGTATTTTAAAAATTGAATAAATTTAGTTTTGTTGATTTTTTTGAAATCAAAAATCAAAAATGAAGGTGCTATATAACAATTTAGGTATGAAATTTCTTGTGTTGAATATGTAAATTAGTGTTGTAATGTAATGGTTGTGTAAATAAATTATTATTTTTAAATCAAACTGTAACCTTTTGTCTATAGTGATGCAAAGTTATTAGTATGGCGCATATCATATTGTTTGTATTTTTACAATTTTTTCATTTGACAGTATTTTCAACACAAAATTATATGTAATTTTTCAGATTACATTGAGAATATCGAAAAATGTGAAAAAATTATAGAAATACACATGATATGATATGCACCGTATCAATAACTTTGCATCACAATTTGTTTGGGTAAATAAATTCAAAATTGAAAATTCAATGCAAAAAAAAAGGTCCTGACAGTAGCGCTGGTTTAATTTGGCGGCTGAGTGGCGAATTAACATCACACACAAATGGCCACCAAAGAGACTGAGACAGCTCTACAAAAACAAGTTTTCAAAAAACCATTGAAGTTGCCCATCTATTTAGTATATTATAAGTATATTATCTATGTAGGTAAGTACGTTGTCGACAACGACTCAGCATAAGTAGATATATATCTATGTAGGTAATTTGAATAATCAAAAAATTTTACGACAAAATTTCCAAATTTTTTTTAGACTTTATCAACGATCAAAGTAACTTAATAACGCTGAAAAAAAATCAACATACATAGTCAATTATTCCTACAAGACGTAATGGTTTATATTTACTTTTTGCTGCATAATTACATATACCTTTTGAAAACAAATATTTTTTGTTCGTATTCGCATGTTCGTTTCATGACCGTGAATAGGAAATACGTAATTACCTAGGAATATTTTCAATCATAGGTACCGAGGACCGACTATCTGAAGATTTATTTTAACACCAATGCTGTCAAAATGCAATTAGCAGCGCTAACATGATTTTTTGTAGAAAAAATTAAAATTAAATTTTGATTTCTTGACCAAAATTTTTTCTGATTCGATTTTGAAGCGATTGAAAGAGCAATTTAAATTTAGTAAAAAACCCAAGCAATGTTTACTTTCACCACCTACACCTTTTCAACCGACTTGAAGAGGGCGAAAAAAGTCGCCTCTAGATTTCAAAAATAATACCTACTCGGAAGCTTGTAGAAGCTCAAATTGCACTTTTCAGGGAATGATAGAGGCACCACTTAGGTGGCACTATCCAAAAGTGGTAAAATCCACCATAGGCGCACCCAGAAATTGTGTAGGGGAGGGGGGGGTCAAAATTCAATGAAAAAATGAGGTAACCTATTATTGCAGTGGGGCTGGAGTAGTTGGGGTATTTTCAGTAGAAAAATAATATATACCTACAGATTTGAGCGAAAAAAATTGAAAAATGACGAGATTTAATGATTTTTTTAGTCAAAATTACTGATTTTTATTGATAAATGGGACATAGGCTGAGAAATGAGTAATTTTTGACCGAAAAGTTGATGAAAAATCACTAATTTTCAATGAAACTTATTTTACTAATTAAAAAAGACAGAATTTTTGCAAATTCAACTAAATGTAAACAGTGGTATGTTTATTTAAGAAATAGTTACTAAAATACTATCCGAGCGAAGCGAGGGCGAATTTTAAAAAAAAAATCATACTTTTCGTTGACATTTTTATGATAAAAAATCTCCTTGTCGAGCTTAGGGGGGGAGGGGGGCTCGAGCCTCCCAAGCCCCCCCCCGGGTGCGCCCCTGAAATCTACGTGTTTTTTTTTTCAGAAAAGCCATAAATTTGAGAATTCCAAACTTGGCCTCTTTTTGAGCAAGGGAGGCTAAAATTTTTTCAGGGAGCTCTTCAACTCAGAATTAGGGCCAGTTGTACAATCAATAGTTAACCTTTGGCTATTACTTAACTGCTTGTTATGAGCAGTTATGAGTTGTACATCAGCCATTTAGCGTTAAACAAAGAGCTAACCTGTACTTTTTTTAACCCACCAAATTCGACAGGTTAACCAACGGGTAAGTGCTATGATTGGTTCAAAAATAATTACGCCAACACCACTATTTTATAATGTGTAAAATTTTCAACAATTGAAGGGAATAATTAGTTAAAAAATTTTTTAAAGAATATATTTTTTAAATTTGGAAAAATATCAATAAGAAATTTCATACCTAAATTGTTATAGCACCTTCATTTTTAATTTTGGATTTCAAAAAACTTAACAAAACGAAATTTATTTGATTTTAAAAATACTGCTAATTTAATACTAATTTTTTTTCGTAAACCCATCAACGTAAAAAAATGTATTTAAAATTTTTTTGTGTGATAACTGATAACTCAGTTTGTTTTTAAAATAGAAATCAACAAAATTTTCAGCTGAATTCACAAGTGGCCAGTAATTTTCTATCCATTTGTCATCAGCTAGCAATTTCATTGGTTGTTGTATAGATGCGTGAGGATACTCACGTTTGATCACGGCTGGTTAACTAACTAATCATGATTTGGTGAATGTACAAACCAATCATCAGTTAACTTACCACTGCTGGTTTTGTTTTTGATAACTAACCAGTGATTTAACTATTGATTGTACAACTGGCCCTTAGTCATCTTATCAATTTTCATCAAAATCCGAGACATTTTTTCTCGACTCGCCTTAATATTTATATACCTTTGCGTAGAAAACAGAGTAAAGAATGGCATATGCCAAAAATGACATCTTAGGGTACCTAATGTATCAGATAAAAGAATAATCAGGCATCCCTATAGATGTCGAAAATGGCATCTTACGACAAATTCCATTTTTTGGCATATGTTGTCAAAAAGTCGATTTTTAATGCAGCAATGTTATTTTTAACAATTTTTGTCTACGGAAAAATACCTATCTAATACATAAGTAGGTTGGTACCTACGTATATTAATAAAAAAAATTAATTTCACTAAAATCGATTCGTTTAAATGGCATATTCAAAGTATTCAAAATCATAAATCATCATACCACCATGCTGTAAGGTAAAGCCCAGCTATAACTTTTGGCACAAAACAGGATAAAAAATTACGTTCATTTCATTACCATTATTTTACATTTTTTACGCACATATTTTTACGTTTTTTTCTATCTTTCGTTCGATGCGAGGCGTTATAAATTACTATTTTGGATCTCAGGAAATACTCGTCCTTATCAAACCACGCCTACGAAGCTATACGTTTGTCGGTAAATAGTAATTAATCGCAAATAACGAAGTTAAAAATGAAGAAAATCTAGCCCTATATTCTCTTAAAGGTGAAAAATTGTCCAATAAAACCTACGAAGATAAATTTTAATAAAACTCTTCGCAAAGGAAAAATCTCGACACGGACACGGAGATTTTCCATCACAAATTATTCATCGTTAAACGCTTCCGAGCGTCAAGATAAAGTACATTTTTCAAAACAATATCAACTTTAAAAAGTTTTCCCAAGTTTACTTATATTTACATTAAATTTTATAGGTGTTTCTGATACTGACGTGGGCTTTTGATTTTAAAAATTTTTCAAAACTTAAAACTGAAGTGATTCTTATAAATGTTTATAGAATAACCTTGTTTTGGAAACTTTTCAGAAATAGCTAAGGGCAAGTCGAAAATATTGTCGATTTCAGGAAATAATTTCCAACTTGAAGAATTTATTTTGTTTCGTTGTAGCCTACAATGCGTAATCGAAATATTTTTGACAAAGCATGCGTTAAGATACTTCCATGTTCATTCCTTTCCTACGGTGAAATTTTTCCACGTCTTTTCACTAGTAATTGTTTTTGAAACCGTACGTTGGAGGTTTTGCTGTTTGACGCTATTGATATTTTCTTTCTTATAAGCCATTTTACCCCGCAGAAAAAAATGTGAAAATAAAACAGAAATGAAATTTTTCATAAGAAAGAGTAGGATGAATTTTCAAGGAGATTGTATTAAGATAATCGTATCACAGTAGCCTTACCTTTTTTATAATGGTTTTTACACGATATAAAAATAAAAAATTGCTTTCTTTCTTCGCAGTGATTTAATAGTGGAAGAAAAAGAAAAATACACGATGCGAATAAAATAAATCCAACTTTTCACATTTTTTGCATGATACCTTTACTTTTTTGTGGTGTATCTGTTCTGAAAAGTTGAATGAAAAATTTTTAATTTTCAAAATAAAAAGGAAAATAAATTTTTAGAATTCGACTTTTTACGAAGAATTTATTTCTTACCGCAAGTTTTTTTTATGAATACCTGTGTTTTTTCAAGCAAAAGGTATAATTGTGACAAAAAATGAATAAATTATATTTTCATGCTTGACGTGATAAAATAGAATTAAAATTTCTTACTTCAACATTGAGTTATGACTGTGAGTAGATAAATTATAAAAATAAATACGGTTTCTCCCTTTCATCACAAGTACATTCATTTTTTGCATCAGAATTCGACTACTTTATCTCTAAACTGAATCCAAAGAAAATGGAGAATAATAAATATGGGATAAATACCTACCTACCTACCTAAAATAATTGAAAATTTTGATTATGCATTAACTTGATATGATTTATCAAATTTTGCAAAAATTTTAGAAAATTTTCTCTCGTGATCTCATCTACAGAACTGTTTAAAAAAATCAGCAAATAAAATAATTCAGTAAATTTTGACTTCATTCTAAAGGGCCAAAGGTATTTCACAATTTTTAACATTTTTTTACATTTTGTCGATTCTTTTGTTGACTTCGGCAATAGTGACTGAAAATCCATTCATAGCACGTGTTCACATTGTACAAATACATATCGAAATGTAAAACCGGTAGGCATATAAAGTATCAATCAAGTATAATTAATTAATCCAAGTATTTGAATACACTGAATATCAACCAAACAGTACTTACTAAGCTTTTTCAGTCTTTTATGATACAAGATACTTTCTAAAGTATGTAATATGAATCTCTTTTAGTCTATCCGAATACAAATGAAGATTAAAATATGTACCTAGCTACCTACCTATCGTTTTACATTATTAAATTTAACTATAGCATCGTCACTAATCTTCTGATATGACAACGTGCACCTGCTCGCGTCAAATTTCAATTTAAAAATTTTACGTTTTTTACCTAGAAGTGAGTTAATAACTCCGGATGTACCGACGTACCCATTTGACCATGAAATTATTATTTAATTATTTAATTAAACACGTACTTCTACTTAATACTTATTGCACATTCTTAGTAGTTTCGATAGAAACAATAATGTAATTTTTCTTAGGAAGAATGTGGATTGCTGCGTCGTTGTATAGGTACAATTAAATCATTTTTCGTAGATATTATGAGCAGTGGCGAGGGAAGGGAAGTTTTCGCGAGAAAAAAAAATTCGTAAAATTTTGAAAAATAAAAACAATATCCATCATTTTGATAAAATGAGCTAATTCATCGAGTCGTAGCAACGAGCGGACGAATATTTTTGTGTACTAAAAAGACATTCGAAAAGTGAAATTTTATAATTTTTTCAACATTTCAATCACCACGAGATAGAGAAAATCGTGCCCTCTTCCTCATTCAATACGCTTCTTCGTATGAGTATTTTTCAAGCATTTCATTTCAAAAAAAAAACTAAATAAATTGAAGTATTCGTCCTAATTATTTTTCAAACAGTCCAATGTTCATTTCCTAACGGACTGATCTTGAAACTCCCTCTGAAGAGGAAGAGGATCTGCTTACTGACCAATCTGGGCATTAAAAGAAACACTTTGGGAAAAATGGTCAAAATGAGAGCTAGGAGATCTGAAAGTTTAAAAAATTCAAGACGAAGTCATTTAAAATAGCTCATGGCTATCATGGAAATCATAGTAGAAAATTTTTGGGATCATTGAGTTGAGTTCGATTTTTGCAATGCTACACAAAACGGAAAAATAGGACCAGATGAGAAAGAGTAAGATTTAAAATTTAAAAGTGGAGCAAAAAAATTGCAAAATAAGGAATGTGGAAATGGTGGAAAATCCAAGTTATTTTTAGACTAAAAATTTGAATACACTCTTAAAATCTCGTTTAGGGAGAAGGGAAAAGTGGTCAAAAATTTTAAGAGCTAAAAAATTCGTTCCAGCTCGCTTTTCTTCCTATCTGAGTCTTAAATGGAAATTTTTACTCCAAGTAATTTTATGAAAATCAAAATATTGTAAAATATCAAAAATATATGTAGTATGACTGGACACAGATTTTAATTTTAGCAAAAAATCGTATTCATCGACAAAAATTAATTTTTCCTACAAAGATATTCTTCCTCTGAATATTTTCAAAACCTAAGCCGAGGGTAAATTACATTGTTTTAATTAAAAATCTTTTTCCGAATTTCCCTGCTTGAAATACTTACATTTAAAAAATGTTTCGATCTAAACTGAAAATTTTTCAGAAAAAAATCGTAGGAATCTTTCCCGAATTTTACGATTTGAACGTATTTTTTTCTATCGAAAACGTCATTTATAATTTGAGACGCGGGAGGGGCAAACTGCCTATTTCTCCTTCTTTGGTCCAGAATTACGTTAAAGAATAAAATATCTCCTCAAAAAATACCTTACGGTAAAAGAAAGGGGGATTGTGAAAAAGAAGGTAAGTACACAAAAATTTCCATAACACAAAATTACTGATATCGACTTCACGGTGAGTTGAAAATTAATTGAGAGGTTCCTACAAACTGCAGGATAGACTGTTGAATACGCATAAGAAAATGAAACACTCACTTTGAAAGAATTATTTGAGTAACAAAATTTTCATCACTGATCAAAAAAAATTTCCCAACTTCTGATTAAAATTTGATTTGTCATCATTTGAAAGCGATCAGAAGTTGGGAAATTTTTTTTGATCAGTGATGAAAATTTTGTTACTCAAATAATTCTTTCAAAGTGAGTGTTTCATTTTCTTATGCGTATTCAACAGTCTATCCTGCAGTTTGTAGGAACCTCTCAATTAATTTTCAACTCACCGTGAAGTCGATATCAGTAATTTTGTGTTATGGAAATTTTTGTGTACTTACATTATTTTTCAAAATCCCCCTTTCTTTTACCGTAAGGTATTTTTTGAGGGGATATCAATCATTTTTCTGATTTATGCAACTAATAAAATAATTTTTGAAGTTGAAAGTAAATAAATAAATAGTGATGCAATATAACTAGAATTCTAATTGTACCAAAACATAGCCAAATATTCCTCACAAACGTTTTTTTTAATAGCCAATCAGAAACCAGGAAAATAATGACCAAACTTTCTTGCTAGAATTTTCAGAATAAATGGAAAATATTCGGCCGCTAGACAGTAACTTTTTGTTTTGTGTAAGATGCATTTTTCTACTCAATTTTTACGAAAAGTTGAGTTGAATTAAACAAGCTACAGCTTTTTCTATTCAACCAATTGGAATGAAATTTGGTATAGACATTCCTAAAAGATTGGAGATGTGCCTTTTGCATGTTTTAGCAAGTTTACAGTGAAAATTTCCGAGTAATGGGCGTTTAAAATTTTTAAATTGGGGAAAAGGGGGTTAAAAAACGTTTTTTCAAAAAATCGCCACGACATGCACTAATGGGTGTTAAAATGTACCAGCATGCGAAATTTTGTGGAATTTGGCCCAATAGATTTTCTGGAAATCGAGTTGAACACAATGAAGAAAAATGCAGCAAAAACGACATTTTTGAGAGTCTCGTACGCCTTCAATTTTTATCGTACGGCTTTAAAATTTTAACAGGTTGATCAGTTCGACGAGATCTATCAAATGACGTATCAATCTTTAAAATTGGTGCGATAGTTTTTGAGATCGAGAGATACGAATTTCCCAGTTTGTTGGTCTCAGAATAATAGGCGTTTGCGGTAGCGGCGTCGTTCTTTTTCCCAATCCCCTCGCCGTGCTACCGCCCGGCCTGATAAAAATTTCATGAGAACGAAATTTAAAAAAAAAATTGAACTAGACGCTGCAGATTCGACACCATCTGCAGCAAGTTCAGCAAAAAAAAATTCAAAAGGACACATAAGCAAATCAGTACTCAGTACTTATTGAAAAGTAGTAAATAGGAAATGAGAAGAAGAGCAATCTAAGCTCTGTAAGATCGGGCAAGAATTTTGCACCGTCGTACAATAAGAACCCATTTCAAGTAATTTGAACACAAATATCAATTTTTATTTCCATATTTTTCATAAAGCTGCCAACAATAATAAAGCAAGTGAGAAGAACAATAAGGAAGCCCGATAAAATTTTATGTTAAAACGTAAAAATAAATTGATTTTAACTAATTCGTTGACACCGCCAACACTCATAAAAAGCAAAAAAAGTAAAAAAGTTTACACTTTTCTCCTCGAGTTTAGAAAAGAAAACTAGCTGAGATAAAATTAAATTGAAAATGATATTATTTCGTGTCGTGAAATGAAACAGTGAAGTGACAAATAAAAAGGACGATAATCAAAGATGCTGTGACCCTAAACCATATGTTTTTTGCACAATTCAGCGTTTAAAATCAAAAGCACACTAAAACTAAATCCGCCAAATTATTTTAATTGTCAAAAAAATTTTTGTAACAACAAAAAATGAGCTTCAGTTGAAAAATTTTTGTATTGGTGGGAGGGAGGAGAGGGAAGGTCTACTCGTATTTCCATTTGACAGGTGCGTTACCCCTCCCCTAAGGCAAAATAAAAAAATACCAAATGAAACTCAAATAAAGCTGAATCTTATAATAATTCATAAAGTACAAAGTATAGGTACTAAAATCGATCCGAATTCCATAAAAAAAACAAATTGGGTATTATGACTTGAAAATGGGATATTACATTATTCCGTGGTTTTAGGCATACTACTGATGCAAATTTACCAATTTATTCTGCCAAATTTTTATCTTGAATTTTTTTAGGGGTAGGTCCTACATACAAAGGTGCCTTCTACAAAAAAGCTAAGAAGGGATAAAGTGAGAGATGAGCTAAATCTTACGTTTCGACCCAAATATCCCATTATTTTTCCAAAAATATTACATTGGGCAAAAACCACAAATTTATAACTTTTCAGGGGTACTCAAAATGTCTGATATTGAAAAAAATTAAAAATCAAAATTTTCGATACGTGCGGAAAATTCTATGGCACTGGCTATAATTTTGGCAGGATGAAGGTCTTATAAACACTATTAAACCATACAAAGCTTTATAGTATGGCTCCATGAGAAAGGCATACAATGACACATACAACATTTTTGAAGCATTAACACCCCCCCCCCCCCCCCCCATTCATTTCGCTCATAAATTGTCAATAAGTAACCAAAAAATTATCTATCACTACATTTATTGGGTTCTCATAAATCACTATACTCCAAAAAATTGAAAAAAGTTTTAAAACAAGGGTTCCAAAAATTTAAAAGAATTTTCAACTTTGGAGCCCCCCTAGAGGGGATTTCTAGGTTACTAATGCTCCATTCGTATTCGGGGGATCACATAACATACGACGAATTTAAGGCACTCGAGTTCATTTTGGCAAATAGGCCAAAATTGGCCTCATAGACGCTCCTTCTTTATTTATAGAATTTAATATTAAACATTAGCACTTACAAAAGTATTGTTTTTAATAAAAACGCGAATGAGGAACTGCCAGGTAAGTGTAGACAGCAGGGTGTCTACTGGATTGGACTTTTGAATTGTCATGAGTTTTTTTTCTGTTTGAGAAAGTAATGAGCCATTCTCTGCAGTGTTTAAATAAAAAAATTGCACAAGTTTTGCTTTGGAGCAAACCTTTTTAAATCACGAGTATGTTTTAAAAATAATTTTTGCAATGCCAAAATATTCAATTTTTTTCAGTTGAACACTTTTTTTAAAATGTCAGACATTTATACTCTTTTTTCTTCTTTGTTGATTTTTAAAATTTCTGAAACAAATGTATGACAAAATGTTGAAAAGTTACGAAAATGTTAAATTGTTTGCTATAATTTTTCATTGATTGAAATGACTTAGTAATTTTGTAAAGTAAAAAAAAAAAAAAGAAAGACTAAAATATCTGTCATTTTAATAAAAAGTCGTTAATAGGAAAAAACATTAATTATCTAGCATTCTAATAAATTCGGTGACATTCCCATTACTATTTGATATTTTATCAGACGTTCTTTTATCAATTCGCTAAAAAGTCCAACAAAAAGCCATAAGGTATTTATTGGTCAAATTTTTACTAAGTTTTTTCAAATAACAGATTGTCATTACATATGTCAACGCCGGTAAACCTCTATGAAGAAAATATTTCTAAATTCGAATACTGCAGCAAAAAAAAGATCAAATTGGACGCCTATATAAACGTAAATTTACTTCACACACTTTATAGAAAAATATCAACAGATAGAATGAACGAGAGGTAAAAAAATTAGAAATTCAAGTCCAAATTTTGAAATTAAAATAAATTTCGACTCGTATGAGGTTGGAGAATGATACCTAAGACATTCATCCTTGATGCTCTTCGACTTCACTCCGACCTTGTACGAGTCAAATTTGACCTTCAATTCACAATTTAAACTCGGGAGGTTTATCCCTGGTGCGCTTTAGTGTCCTGCTCCGCCCCAACCTCAAACGAATCAAAATTTATTATAATTTTGAAACTGATGGAGATTTCCCTCCAATTTTTCATCAGTTATCCATTCTATCAAATGGCGAATTCCCGCAAAAATATAACCCATTTTGAAAACAAATCAGAAAACAACCCTGTTACTGATTTGTATGTTTTATTAAGAATACGTATGCACCGTATGTTTTTTGGTTGAAATATGAAAAGCTCATTTTTCAACATTTCACAACAAACAGCCAATCGTATAGATTCATAAAATAAGCATTTTATACGAAATTCGAAAAATTAAATACTTTCGTAAAATCCAGTGATGTAGCAATTCAAAGTAGTGTGGTGCAAAATCGATTATTTGAAAATAATCGACAAAAAAATAATCATCGATTTTTCCTTTATTTTAGCGCCAGCGTTGCCACAAAAATTTCAAAAATTCCTTAAAATTGCTAAAATCCTCTTAGTCAAAAATCCTTGACCTTTTTTTTAAAAATTCTGAAAAAAATAAAATAAAAACGTAAAAATTGAACTATTTTTATTTTAAATTACACGTTTTTCAGAGATCCTTACAAATTTTGAGCACTATTTGGGATTTAAGAGAGGCATAACTTGAATTTAAAAAATTTTTAGAGAATTTTTCCGTTTTTTCGATTTTTTTGGCCAAAATTGGACAAAAATAAAATAATCGAATATGCGATTATTTTGATAACCAATTATTAATCGTCCAACACAAATTCAAAAATCATTGTTTAATATTAAAGGTCGAAAAGGAGCCAGTAAAAAAAATAATAATCCAGCTTTTGATGCAAAAAAACGCTCTGAAAATTCAAAAAAATTAAAGAAAATGTCAAATGTAGGTCCCAGTTGACCCAATTTACCCCTCTCCCCCTATAGTCAATCTAGGGTACGTCTGCTAAGGCATACTCTAAGTATAGGTCATTTACATAAAACTTCAAACTACTTTTGACTTTTTGGAAGCTTCGTCTCTTATCTTGTTTTTTTCCTTTTTCGCGCCGCTAGAGAATTTCAGCAAATTCGCAAACGCTACAAAAAACATTACGTGACAACGAAATCCACTGAAATATAGAGGAGAGCCATGAGCCAACATATTCAGCTCTGGTAACGAGATAACTCTATCATTGGCTGACAGCGACGAAGGTGATGGAAATTTATCTCGAATTGAAATTAATTCCCGTTGGCGCCAAAACGTAAAAAAAGAAACGATAAACATCTATTCGCAACTTTACTTGCAAAAGTGTTTTGCAAAAAGACTCGTCTTTAATGTAAGTAAAGTACGTACCTTCGTCTTCAGCTGTAATAACTCAGAAGGGTCAACGAATTTCAAATGTGAACCACACATTAGTCGAGTATACGTACAATACGTCTTTATTTCACATCGTGAAAATAAATCTGAACGATTTAGCGTAGGTACTAAAACCATTTAAAGGTTTTTTAACGCAAATATGGGAAAAATTACCATCGTAATGAAATGAGAAATCAGCTTAGAAACTGGTGACAAAAATACGACGAGTAGGTAAATAAAGAATCATATTGACCGGGACT
Organism: Pseudococcus viburni; assembly: GCA_033439095.1. Classification (NCBI taxonomy): domain Eukaryota; kingdom Metazoa; phylum Arthropoda; class Insecta; order Hemiptera; family Pseudococcidae; genus Pseudococcus; species Pseudococcus viburni. The sequence continues at coordinate 833,981 of JAVBJF010000046.1, forward strand.
TGTAACACTTGGCTTTGCAGACACACTCGAATATCGAGTTAGCAACATTTCAGAGGTGAAGGTTCTCGTGTAGGATGTAAATAGTTATTCTTCATTGACGGCGGCGCTGCGGCAGATTAACCCGGCGTAACAATAAAATTTAAACGAATGGCGATACGTTGAACGCGATTTTTATTTAGTCCGCAGCGACCGATTTTTCGGATTAATTTTACAATGAATTTATGTTAATTATCGAAAACAGCTTTAGTTTTTTTTAGTAGAACTCCTACATGAACTGTTGGCATAATTTTGAAATTTACCCAGCTATTGCTGTGGGTATTTTAAATAAGTCTCGATGTCCTTTGATTATATGCGTAGATAGGTAGGTAATGAGGTATGCCTATATGAATCAACATAGAACTGCAAGTGACCATCAGAAGAAAAATACTACCGATGCGGTACCCAACTGACCATGAAATGATTAAAATTGGCATAGCGAGGAATACATATCCAGCAACTGACGATATGCATTGAAAAAATGTAAAAGATTCGCGAAGAGTTTAATAAATAATAATACTTGTTTATACCATGGTAAATGTACAAAAGATTATATGACTATACGTAAATTTATTAGTAATTCATTGGGTACGGATCTCAGATTTAAAAATCCAGGTAGCAGGTACCTAACCAATCATCCATTATGATCCAAAATTTGACCTAATTCCGAATTCTAGAATGTATAGTCTTTCATGGTAAGTTTAAAAAAAAAGGTCTTTGGCCTAAATTGGCTAAAAGTAATCCTAAATAATTTAGAGAGTGTATGAAAAAAATTGAAATTTTCACTTATGCAGTACCTACATTTGTGGAAATTTTTTCAAAATTTTCGATTCATGTTTTCTTGTTCTTCTGCAGTTTAAAATTTCCAAGAAATTGCCCCTACATTTTTTTTCATCGTTTTTAAAATCCCATGGGGCTGAAAATTACAAATTGAAATATGTAAGTATATTAGAAAAAAAAAACTCAAAAAACTACACTCGCGAATTGACCTCGTGAAAAAATGTTTATCATCGAAAATGAATATTTTTGCAAATTTAAATCAGTTTTATTTCAAAACTACCAGTCCAAAAAGATTTCTAAAATAATTGAAAAAAAATGAAAAAAGTTTCTTTTTTAGGGCTTAATTTCTTTTTATTTGACAAGGTTCCACTCAATTTTGAGCTCCAAAAAATATTTATTTTATATTTTACTCGGGGTATTACCTTTACATATGCAGTGATATATGTAGAAATAATTAGCCACTTCATCCCCTTTCTCTCCCTCCACCAAAAAATTCATTAAACAATTATTTGAACATTTCTAAGAGCAAAAAAAATGAATCGAAAATTTTGAAAAAAATTTCCACGAATATTATTAAGTAGGTACGTAATACCAGCAATCTGTGAAAATTCTGAACTTTTTCATCCACCTTTTCGAAAACGCAAATCATTAAATTTTCAATATATAGGGGAGCGATATCTCCAGAAGTGGAGGGGATGAAAAATCAAAAATTTGTATGAAGAATTTTCATCTCAGCGGTATCATTTTAGAACCACTTTTAACCAAATTTGAGCCAAAGATCGTTATTTTGACCATCTTAATAAGAAACTCTTTTAAATCAGGAGAAAACTTCAAAAATACGATAGGTGCCTACTTATTTCTTATCTGTTCATTTACGTACCTATTTATTTTTAAAAACCATAATTTGAAATGAAACATCAGTGTATTTTTTCAAAAAGAATAAAAATTAATGGTAAAAATCGTTTGATTTCTCCTCAAGAAGTCACGGAAAATGTAGGTATATTTTTTCGTAATTCGAAATGTTTGGGTAAAGTTTGAAAGGAATGAGGGAAGGGTTAAAAACTTGTGAAATCATGAACACGTTCTCCAACTTGGTTGATATTCATTGAAATACGTGAATGAAAAACACACATATGACAAATTGATTAAAAAAGGTAATTTGTCCAAGTAAGTAATAAATATCATTACTTTTTCCAAAATTTAAATAGGTACCGGGTTAAGGTATTTTTCCATTGTCCTACAAAGTTAAAAAAGTACAATTTTTCTCACACTTGATTGGTAGTTTTGTTTTGTGCGAGTGAGTTTATTTTTAAATAATTCGGTACCAGGAAAAGAAACTACCTGTCAGATTATAAATTCGAACATTTCACCGGAAAACAATTTTGACATTAAAAAAAGAAGTGAAATGAATGCACCTTTTGTTATCAGAATACGAATAAAAAACAAAGAATTTTAAAAAATAGGTAGGTACTTAGGTAGCTAGGTACCTACCAAAAAATGATTGTCATAAGAAGTTGGGACCCATTTCTCACCATTACCCTATTTTTCAAAGGTTCGCACTAAAAACTGATTTTTTTTCAGGTTTAAAATTTTCAATAAAAAATAAGAAAATTTTTACAGAAATGATTTTCAAATGAATACCACAATTTCATCCAAAAAGTTTGTCGCAGATTATTTTCTACCGATACCCTCCTTTGCTCGCATTCTGATCATATTCCGAAACTGAAGAAAAACTTGATTATTTTGAATTTATTTCCAAAATTCAAGAACCTGTGATTTTTTGAAAGTAGGTACACATATACGAGTAAGTAGATACATATCTCTTTAAACATGGTTTACAATGGAAATTTCAGGTAAAAATGTGTACACAAAGAATGTTTTTGGTGAAAATTTTCGTTATATATTCAATTTTTAAAAAAATTTGTGCAGGCAAGGAATAGTAAAAGGATAAGCTGGAATTTTTAACAGGTTGTTTTGAGATCTAGATTCGTCTAGACACAACTTCCTAGCCGTTCCCTCTCCCACTCAACTTCAGAAAAAAGCGTAAAACGATTTACTACAAAAGTTGGGCGAAATTTCAACAAAAATTCAGGTAACGGTTTTGCTTCCCTAAAAATTATTGACCAAAATTAAAAACGTACATAATTTTTAGCCCAAAACTTAGGTATTTATATTAATTTTTACATGGGTATGTTTTTCGAGCGCTCTTGTTTATATGATGAAAAAAAAACATACGAATTTGGAAGAGACGCAACCAACGAGGGATGAATAAGAAGCAGTTTCTTCACTTATAATATTATGTTTTCAATTTTACTCGAAAATTTGGGTTCGAGTCGAATTTTTTTTGAAAAAATTATCTTTTTTGAATATTTCTTGTTTTTCATAAGCGCACTCAGGGGGGCTAAGGGGGCTCGACCCCTTCCCTCCCACTAAGTTGTACAAGGAGATATTCATTATAAAAACATCAAGAAGAACATTTTTTTGCCTTTCAAACATGATTTATCAAAAAAATTTCGTCCTCGCTTCGTTTGGGCAGTACCAGTATTTTTTAGTTATTCTATTTCTTGAATAAGTAAACATTAACTCTCTAAATCTGAATCAGTCAAATTTAATGAAATTCCACCTTTTTGAATCAGTGAAATAATTTTCATTGAAAATTAGTGATTTTTCGCTGATCTAGATTCAGAAAGTATATTGATCGTTTGTTCGAAAAATCCCGTCCGTTTTTCTATTTTTCTTCGCTCAAATCTCAATCTGTACATGCATTATTCACCTGTTGAAATTACCCTGGTGCTGACATATACGCTAGCGACACTGAAACAGCAGATTACTCAATTTTTTCCATTGAATTTACCCCCTCTCCTTATTTTTTTCTGAAATTCTTAGCTCCTCCGTTACTTAATTTATGGGTGCGCTTATGTTGTTTTTAGTCAAAAATGGAGGAAAATTTAATTTTTGGGAAAAATGAGAAAAACAAATCACATTCGAAAATTTTGGGCTACTTCGGTTCTTTCCTGAAGAATTGGAAAAAATAAACTTTGAATCTTATGACTTTTCCTCGGAATTTGTATCAGAAAAACATTCATTTTTCGTCGAGGGGCGAAAGATCTGGCTGTAGGTGAGGTTGGTTTCAAACGAAGCATTCATGTGAAAAGATAGGCGAATTTATTCCCATTTTTTTCGAGATAAGTACGAGATAATTCCCGTTTTTGTGTGTGGGGGGGGGGGTAATTTACGTGTTGATTCACACTTTACGTAATATGAAGTAGTTTCGTTCGATGAAGGAGGTATGAATGAAGGTGCGTTACTTTTGAGAAATTAATATTCTTAAACAATAAGCGTTTAATTTTTTATTTTGGGACGTTTGAAAGAAAGTACCGAAATTTTCTTTTTTTTTCGGGAGAAAAAAATCAGTATCTATCGATGACTAATGAAAATAATACAATTTTATGATGATAAAAATGTTTTACGAGCAGAAAAAATCATGATTGAAATTATCGCGTTGGAGGGACCCAAAAATTTTAAATTTTCGACTCAAGTAGGATTTTATCTAATTTTACGATCTCGACTTGACAAATCCTACTTTTTTAACTCAATTTTTTCGACAAAAAATTCCCGTTCGTATGATATTTTCAGTCATGCCATAACAAAAAAAAAAAAAAAAAAAAACAACGCCAGCCTCCTCATGGGTAACGCTAATAGGCTGAAAGAGGTTCCGAATCATCTCGTGCATACCCCCAAAAATGTAAATCAATTCGTAAATACCCCCCCCCCCCTCAAGTGGGAATTAAGTTACACATTTATGAATTAGAGGAATGAACTCGCCAACTCTCAAAAATTTGTACAAATTAGTATTATTCTAAATTTTCTCCTAGACTTTGAGATTTCCATCTGAAGGAGAATCAAAGTTGATATTATTTTAGGGGAGAAACACAGATAGAAAAAAAATGCCCTATTGAAAAAATTTCTCAATTTTTCGGATTTAAAATGCAAATTTTAAAATTACATTGAAAAGGGCCATTAATTTTATGAATTTTCAATTACCTAGTAGGTATATTTATTTTCTTCAATGCAATAAAACTATTTCTGCAGAGTTTATCCATAGGTACTCAAGAGTAAAAAAAAAAAAAATGTTAAAGGTACAAATCGTCTCAATTTTTCGAAACGAATGTTTAAAAAAAGTAAAATAGGTACTGAACAGGAGTTCGAATCTCAAGAAACGTGTCCAACTCAACAATTCCTCAAATGATTAATTGCATTTGTGAAACGACTCGTGAAATCAAAATTCGATCACATGCACATACCATAAATTTCCACAAAGATACATATTAAATTCGAAACACACATAAATTAGTATTAATGCGTTAAGATCAATGACTATGTAATGAACACGAGCCATAACATCGTAACAAGCAAATTAAACGATCGAGTTACGACAACTCGACACATCGTATATTCATTTTATGCCCGCTTTATAGCCTTTCGGTATTCTATTAGCTCTACTCAAATGTCAATAAAACCCATAGGGGATAAATTCCTTACCTGAACCAAAGCTCGTACACTTCTTTTGGTAACGCGGATAGCAACAGCACTAAATCCGATACTGCTAAACTAAATAAATAAAAATTGGTAGCAGTGTGCATATACTTATTGTAAAATATCACGATACACGTACTCACATTACCGATCAATCCGGAAATAAAAATAATACTATAAAACAGGGTCATTGGAATGATTATATACAAAGAATCGCGACTAGAAACGTTATCGGCGAAAATTGTGAAATTCGATTCGGTAAAATTTCCAACACCAACATCAGGATCGGTCGACACTTCCAAACTTATATTCGAATTCATTTTCCGACGAAAACTAAAACACGTGTATCGAAATTCAAGTCAACATGTTCACCTCGCACGCGAATCGGCGACTTCGCTGGCGAATTTTCGTATTCTCGAATAACTCCGAATCAGCAACGATGAGACCGATAAAAGTAGTAAAAATGGAACTCGCCGTCGACATTTTCCACTGATAAATCGTTATCCAACACAATACGGGTAACCAGCGTGACACACATGACGTATCCGAAAGGTGAAAAAAATCACACCGAACTTTTTGTCGATTTCGAGTAAGTATACGGAATAATTAACGCGACCACGTAGACTCGAAAAGCATAAAGCGTAATTTCGCACTAAAAATTTACCAAAAATCGAGCAATGTCATTGTCGAAACACTTCTGCATACAATCGCGTTTTTTTTTTGCTTCAATTTTAAACACACCGAATTAATAAATTCATAATGCCGAAAAAGTTAATAATTAATAAATTCAATTAAAGCGCGCGTAAAGGTATCGAAAACACTTAAAGCTGGTTAACTTGTTTTCGATACAGCCCATCAGACCAACACTGCTAAAATTTTCGTATCTGATAAAACAAATGTTAAAAAATCTGGCTTTCCTTCGGTTTATTAAACTGGTTTATCGAACGCCGCAGACTTCGCGCAATGCTCGCCATCGCAGCTAGGAATTTTAAAGTTAGTCGAATCAACCGGTTGTAACATCTTATGCGTACCTGAACGAGTGATGAATTCTATACCTGCAATTAAAATGCTACACGTTAGCGAATACGATATAAAAATAAAAAAAACGCCACGCTAATACTATTAAAAAGCCTTATACACATCACAGGATCATTAATATGGAGGAAATTATTCGAGTTATTTACCTATACCTACATGATATCTATACCTATATTAGGTAGATAGGTACAAATTTTTTTCAATCTATTATTCCGGCGACTAGATCAGACCAGTCAACTGGAGTTTCCCGCCTCACAGACGAACTGGTCAATTCGATAGTGGTCATATGGACATGGAGACAAATCCTTAAAAGTGTAAGGCAGGTACAGCTTAACTACTGGACACGACCAGTCAACATTCTGCCCAAGGCACAGAACTGGTGAGCTACTCAGGTTTTTTTAATAACAGTCATTACGAGTTTATTATCTAAATTATGTACGCACGTCTGCATATACTGATACGAGTATATCTCGTGTTTAATAAATTTGCAACTGCATGTCGAAGTATGTAGTTTTGTGTTGAAAATTATAATCATTGAAGAAAATTACAACGAAAACATCGCCGATGCTCGTTCATTGCTGTAGGTATATAGGCTCAGAATTTGGCAAATTTTCGCATCTTTCGCTTAATAAATTCATACCCTCGTATCAGTACATGAGATCTGAGTATATTTTTAGCTTTGGGGAAATTTTTTAATAAGCAGATGTTTAATACGAGGATTTTTTTGACTAAATTGAAATCGTCGAGAGATTAAAGTTGATTTGCCTGCGGAATTGAATTTTTAATAGATACTAAGAGAGGGATGTGGTGGTGGACTATGGAGCATGAGAAGAGTGAATTGTTTTGCTATTTTTTTTTTCTTTTTGTAACTTGTAATTTTCATTTGGACTGGGAATGGGATCGGAGTGATGATCGTTTTGCCATTTTTTGGGAAGTAGAAGAATGGTGTCTAGTGTCTACTCTCTCAATTAATCAGTGAAAATTATCGAAAATCACTGAGAAACAGTCAGAATTGCAGCACAGGAGAAAATCAATGAAAAGTTTTTTAGTGAGAAAACCACTGAAAAATCACTGAAAAGTCAGTAAAATTTATGAAATTTGTTGAGAAATCAGTGAAAATCTTTGAAAAATTAGCGAAAATTCGCTGAAAATCAGTGCATTTTGTTGATTTTTCCTGTGCCGCAATTCTGACTATTCATCAGTGACCTTTCACTGATTCAGAATGAGAGAGTAGGAGATTGGGTTTAAACTTGAAAACAACGTAGTGAAAACTTCATTACCCTGAGTTCAGAGTTACTTCTTATTTCCACTTGGCGTTAAAAATTAAAATTTAACTATCTTCAAAAATTTTTTCAGTTTTCAAAAATTTTTAAAAATTAAAATTAAATTTTTTTAACACGAGTAGAAATTGGAATTTTTTAAAAATTGAAAAATGAAAATGAAAACTTCCCGTTATATTGGAAAAAGAAACATGTTTCACGGTATCGACGTTCTGGAAGGTTCATTTCAGATGCTCCGCCCATTCAAGGGAGGGGCGTGAGAGTAAGATCAATCATTTGTGCGGGGTTTGTGGTCTTTTGTGCTGCCAATATTTTTGTTGGTGCTCAATCCTTACCCCTTCCCCTAAAAATGATGGGCAGGGCGTCAAAAATGGTGCCCGCCCATTGAAAGGAGAGGGGTGAGAGTGGATTCAATCGTTTGTGCTCGTCCCCTTCACATTTAACCGATGGGCGGAGCGTCAGAAATGCTTTCTGAAAAACGTGGAAAATACTTTTGATAAGTTGACTGTTTTCCAATTTTCCATAAGAAATTTAAAAATATTAAAAACGGAAAAAATTGAAAAATTGTGAAAAAATTAAAATTGAAAAATTGAAATTTTTTTCAAAAATTATTCAGAATAGATGTACGTAAATACTTACCCAAAAATGAAGTTGACAATCATTTTTTCATATTTACTTAGGTACCCGGGGAAAAAAATTGGATCCGAAAAATGGCGCGATCAAATCGGATCCAAGTGGATATAAAACAAATCCAAATTAATCCAATTAAAGACATTTTTCTCTTTAAATTTAAAAAATTTGGATCCAATTGGATCTTTTTGGATCTAATCGGATCTTTTTGGATCTAATTGGATAATATTTCTTTGCCCTGTAAAGGAGGAAAAAAATTTGTAGTGGAGTTATGAAAATTAGATCCAAAAAGATCCAGTTAGATCCAATTAGATCCAAAAAGACCCAATTGGATCAAATTTTATCTTAATTCAAGGAGAAAAATGTCTTTGATTGGATCTATTTGGATCCACTTGGATCCGAAAAATGGCGCTTTTTTAGATCCGATTGGATCCAATTTTTTTTCCTGGGTAGGTATCTTATTTTTCAAGATTCCTTTAAAAATTCAACTTTATCCGCGTTTTTTAAATATTCAGCAAAAAATTGAAAAAAAAATTGAGGTAGTGCTTGGGGAAATGGGAACGTTACCTATTCGTTGTTGAAAAGTGAAAACCTAAAAAAACAAAAAAGTGATTCTTTCAAAATATCCCTAAAAATCATTTTTTTAAAACATTTTAAAATTAAAAAAAAAATTATACAGATTTCAAGGTCGATTGAAGAGGGATAAATGAAGAGTCAGGAGAGAAAAGAACGTTTTCCAGGTTGTTTTGTGGTCTGAACAGAAATTCCGTGCTACTCACTTTTCAACGTTTACATTTTAAAAAAAAAAATGATTCACTTCAACATACAATGCATGCACACCTTGCATAATCGGTTGATATTTTGTCCAATTTTTGAAAAAAAAAATGTGCTAATCATTTAAATGCAGTCCAAATGGGCGCATCTTGCATTTTTCCCCTTTTCTTTTATTTCATGTTTACTTTTTTAGCAATTTTTGACCAACTTTAGAGCTCCCAATTTCGCCTTTTTTTTGAAATACCTAATTACCTGAGGCATTCTTCAGAAAACTAAATTTTTTAAACCCTAATTTCTAGCAAAAAAAAAATGAAAAGTAAATTTCAAAATTTTCAAAATTTCAAATCTTGATGTTTTTAAAATTTTTGGAAATTATAGTCAATTTAAAGCTCAACAACATATTTTTCGTTTGAGGAAGTTTGATTTCAAAACTACTTGCTACTGAAAAAAACAACAAAAGAGAAGAGGAGATAAAAAGGTAAAAAATTGAAACAATATAAATTTTTTATAGGTAATTTTTACGATTTAAAAAAATGTTGAGATCAAATAAGGGGAATGGGAATCAGGGGGGACCCAAGGAGGCTCAGAGCCCCCCTCCTCTCTTAAGCTCAGCAAGGAGATTTTTTATCATAAAAATGTCAAAGAAGAGTATGATTTTAAAAAAAAAAAAACGCATTTGTTTCGCTCGGGCAGTATTTTAGTAACTATTTCTTAAATAAATATACCACTCTTTACATTTGAATCAGTTGAATTTGTAAAAATTCTGTTTTTTTTAATCAGTAAAATAATACTGATTTTTCAGTCAAAAATTACTAATATCTCAGTCAATGTCCCATTTATCAGAAAAAATTTCCCCATTTTTCAATTTTTTTTCGCTCAAATCTGTAGGTATATGTTATTTGCCTACTGAAAATACCATACCCCAACTACTCCAGCCCCACTGAAATAACAGGCTACATAATTTTTTCATTAAATTTTGACCCCCTCCCTCACAATTTTTTCTCAAAATCTGAGCCCTCCCCCCCCCCCTACCATTACACAATTTCTGGGTGCGTTTATGATGGGAATTGACTGAATTGAGTTGAAATACGTTTAAGGGACGTATAGGTAACTGCATTTTTTTCAAAACGATGAAATAAAAAAACACTGAAAAATTCATTGCATACTTACCTACTGCAAATTACTAAAATAGGTACCTATTTGACTAATTTTCAATTCATTAAAAATCAGTCATATCCATCTTACAAAAATCTATACTCACTCGAGATATTTTTTTTGCAACTCCTTCATAATTATAACGATAAATTTAAAGCCATCAAAAAAATTAAATACCTATGTACTCATAAACCTTCTCAAATTCACGAAAGAAAAAATAACCTAGGTACTATTCCACTGAAACAAGCCACCCTAATTCAAAGCAAAATTCAAAACCAAAAGCACCATCTACATAACTTGTACAACTCATTAATAAAACGTACACCTCCAAAGCTGTACATTTTTTACAACAATATTAAAGGGGGAAAACCTGCAAATATTTGACAATCTCGTCAATGGATTCCGACATGAAGATTAATTTACAAACTTCGGAGGCTGCAACTACGCCAGATGTAAAATTCGGCTTGAAACTTTCTCTCGGACATGTTTGTGATTTAGTCACGTTATCGCGGCCATAACGCGAAACTTTCGTAAAAAGGTGCTCTCCTTATCGGAAAATTTTTTAAATTTCAACGTTATTAATCTTGGCGAAAAATTCTCATTTTTCTTCCATTCCAAGTTACTGAGAAGATACTTTTTCAAAAATGATAGAGTAAGTCATTTTTCTTTCGCATCCTACACGTACAAAAAGTGATTAACCTTAAATTTAGACCAAGATTATACTTTTTCTCGATAGGTAGATATTTTTTCCAGTATTCGGTGTGTGCTTTTGGGTATTTATTCGTAATAATAAAAAAATAATACCACAGACCTCATAGAAAAATAATCGATAAGTTTTATTTATTTATTAACCCCTTTTTTTTTAAAAAATCGAACTGCTTTTCACATAAAATTTTCCACAGCCGTAAATACCTATCTTAAGGCTAACCATACGAGTATAGGTACTTTAGGAATTGTAAACATGGCAGAAAATTTCGCCGATACAATCCATTTGCCTCATAATCGTAAATTATTTACTTAAATTCTTTTCTCGTATCAATAGCTGAAAGCAAGCAAATATAGCTGTAAATAAACTTCGTCCGCTGGTCATCCGTTTTGGAAATAAGTGATAACGACTGAAACGCCAGCAACGTACAAATAAACAACCGCCGAATTCCGTTTCAATAAAAATACTCGGCATTTAATACCGACTGCGAATAGGAAAAAAAAATATGGAGGGCTTACGATATGGGGAAAAACAACAACGAAACCGCAAAATCCTAATTCTCGCTGTCATGAAAGAGAATAAAGATGAAGTATATATCATACACGAGTACTCATGAAAGATACCTATACGTGTATCCAGTTGTGTATTTTACTGGGTTAAAAAATGAAAAAAATGTGATTTATGTAATTTTCAAATGCCAAGTGCACTTGATATCGAGATACTCGGGTACGAACTGATATTTTTGAATAAATAAGTCAACGTAGTCACACGAGGGTTGCATTTTTTTTCCTTATTACCTTATCACGACACAAATTCAAGGTTTGGTATGTTACATACCGTGAGTAAAAAAATTATAAAATGCGTATTTGTATCCATACACAGTCGCAATCAGGAAATTCCAAAACTCATTTCACAGCTTTCTTCGATTTCAAAATTTTTCTTCCTTACATCTACTAAGCGAATATTTATCAAAAATATTTTGAAAATGCAATTTTGGGTCTATTGCTGTTTCAAAACAAGCTCAGCTTTATTCGAACCCGATTGTAATAGGAATTTATTTTTCGAGGAAATTTTTCACACCCAAATTTCAAATATACGATCAGATAAACACGCGGAATTTTATTATTCTTTCATGTCACTATCGCTACATGTAACTTATGATAAATTGTTGCGAGAAGAGAACCGTAATACATACCAACGTCAAATGGTTTTTGTTTTTACCTAGTTTGAACGATTTATGTGAAATTGATCGTTACTTTGTGAATTATACATCAAACATTGGCGAGTATTCGCGTATGCTCAAAAAGTTCGAAAAAACCCCTGTGCGATACATTTACCTACCTACATATTACTTTTGAAATACTCTTCTTGATGATTGAATATTCGTTTTGCATTTTCCAAAGCGAATACCTCTCGTATGATGAATTCTCAAACGAATAACTCTTTTAAAATTTTCACATGTGATTTTCATTACTAAAAATTTCCAGACGTAGCTAAATTTTGGACCAACGCCAAAGCTAGTTTAGTCCCATTCTACATATGGTAACAATTACCAACGTATTATCACAAAAAATACGTTATTCTAAAAATGGAAACAAGTGTACCTGAACCTACTTATAATATGTATTTGTACCTACTACAAAGTACCGTTTCAATATTTCATACAAATAAAATCATTTGGACGAGTTGATTAGAACATAAAGTAGAATCGGTTTCTCATAAATTTATACCTACGAATAGAAACATTCTAAAATTAGGATTTAAGTGTGAGAAGTTTTGTATTTTTCTCTATTTTTTTTTTCAGCATAATCGTAAGTTTTTTCCGTTTTCCTGTTGTTTGGAATTCACCCAAATATACAGGTTCGCAAGTGGATGTCTGACTGTTATGAAGACGACTAAATCGTATTTTATTCGCGTCGCGTCGTCTTCATTACCTATCATGGTTAACCTTGTCGTGCCTAATCAAAAGTTTATACGGCTCAATATTTAGGTTAATCGAATTTACTATGATATATTTATAGATCTGTCGAACCATAATTGATGAAAATTAATCGATAACAACAGCAATTAAGTTTTAGAAATTTTCCGCAGAGAATTTTGAACCTTAGATCAAAAGTAGGCAAAGGGGAGGAGGAGGAATCAAAGTTGATAGGTAAAAATAAATGCAAAAAAGAATTGAAATGTGCGTTGTAATATTTAAAATTGTTTAAGTAGGAAAAATTGAAATTAAATTCATATAGGAAATTAAAATTATTAGCATAATTCAGTTTACTGTTCAAAGATTTGTCAAGGTGAAAAATTAACTCGAACAGCAGAAAATTAGGCTGTATTTTCGTTTTACACGTTTTTTCCAAAAATAGAAGTTTCGTTCGCCAAATTTTGGCTGCTTTTTAACTAATGAAGGAAAAAATAATTTTTTTGAGCAAAGTTTGCTTTTGGTGTCGAGGGGTAGAAAAATAAGGTTTTTCGAAAACAATAAACACGAGCTTGAGAAAAAAAATTGCAATTTTTTTGACCTAGTCTTATAGTACAGCAAATCGTAGGAACAATCCGCAAACCTCTATCTCATTTAGAAAAAAAGTTACAGCTTAAACTTTCCAAAATTCTGTGAAAAAAATCTGCCTAAAGTGACATTTCTGAGTAAACTAAGTGCCCTACGACAAAAATGATAAGAATCAAAGTTGTAGAGAATGAAATTTACAATCTAGTAGAAGCGGTTAGATTTTTCTGAGAGGCATGGTTTTCAAGATATTTTTGAGTAAAGTTGATCATAGTAATTTTTGGCAGGCAAAAAGTGATTTGTTTCATTTTTTTCCAATTTCCTTCACTAATGTTCAATTTTACTCGAAAATATCTTGAAAACTAAGCCTCCCACAAAAATCTAATCGCTTCTACCATATAGGGAATTTTATTCTCTATAACTTTTGGTTCTCATCAATTTTTGTCGTAGGACGCTTAGTTGGCTCAGAAATGTCACTTTTTGGTAAACAAGGCATAAAAAATGAGATTTTTTCACAGAATTTAGAAAAGTTTAAGCTGTACCTAACTTTTTTTCTAAATGAGATAGAGGTTTGTGGTTTTTTCCATTCGATTCGCAATGAAATTTTCTATGAGACTAGACCAAAAAATGATTGATTTTTTTTCTCAAGCTCGTGTTTACCTATTGTTTTCGAAAAACCTCATTTTTCGACCCCTCTTCCCTCCCAGCAAATTTTGGAAGCCACGAATCAGTATGTTGGTATATTTCGATTCCTAGAATCAGAATTCAGGCATTGGAAGTGAAACACAGAACACAAATTTTTTGTCGACTGTAGTGTTATGTATCAATGAATTAGCAGACATGAATTTTCAATTTTCTTTTGATTTTATTTAAAATTTTCCAATGTTGAAGCCAGAGCTGGCAAAGTAAATTTTTCTCACATGTAGCATACGAAAAAAATACAGAAATAGTGAAATTTGCATACTATTCCCTCCCCCGAAGCGTTATAACTGTCCCTTTTCAACATTAAAAAAAAAAATTATTTCAGTTGATAGATACGTAACATAGATGAAAAGAAGAGAAAAACAATATTCATCCACAAATCTAATTTAAAAGTGGACATTCTTTAATTATTTTTTGAAATTAATTCATCCATTAGTTTTGCAATATAGACTTCAATCTGATCTTGACGGATATACAAAACAGATACCTAGATGATTTAATTGGAGAAAATCTTCCTTGAAAAGAAAAAATCAGAAAAAAGGCTATTTTATTCGGAAATTTTCAATTTCTCCCCTCCATAAGCCAATTTTGGTTTGTCCCGGAAAGTGTTTCGCGGAAGAGGAGCAGAGGAGATAGCTTGCCTCCCACTAATGGTAAAAATAAATTTTTAGAAAAAAATAGATTTAAATCGGAAAATTTCTTAAAAATTGTGACCTTTTTTGAAAAATTTTCGGTTCGAATTGGAGAAAAATTTGGAAAAGCTTCAAGTCGAAACAATTCATTAATTTTTTCCCCTTGTTGCCCATTCAATAAGCCGATTTCAGTTGTCCTTAAGAGTATTATCTTTTTGTAGTACGAAAATGAGAAAAACTTTGGAAACTTTTGACAAAAATTGATTGATGATAAAAAATAATGTTTTTAAAATTTTTTCAATTTTTTAGCGCACTGATAGAAAATTAGAGTAAAATCAAGCCGGGGGCGGAAGAGGCAACTAGGCTTCCTTCAATTATGCTAAAATTGTATTTCAAGTCGAGTTAAAAGAATAAGGCAAGTTTGAAATTTTTCGAAAATAATGACCTTAATTTTCGTAATAAGGTAAAAAACTTGGAAAAATTGTGCTTCAGGTCGATAAAATCAGGAAAAATTCCATTTAAGACGAGAATTTCCTATGAATTCGTAGAAATGATTTTTTTTTTTTTAAATAAACGATTGAAAATTGACATTCTCCTCTACTTTCACATGCGTAGCGTTGCTACCCATAAACTCTCTCAAGTGTAGCGTTTCAGTGCATACCTATGGTACAGTGGAAACACCAGCTATCCTCATGCGGGTGATGAAGATTGAAATTGAAAACTTAATTACTTCGTTCTACGATGAATTTTCATTCTAACATTCCCTTCCGAGACTTTCCGGAAAAAGAAATAAGAAACCATCGGACTGTCACCCATTCTTATTCGTCCCTTTACCTGTATTTCTTGCTCTAATTTTTCAAAGCGATTTTTACTGTTACCCCTTCAACGCTCGAAGAGTGATTCGTGTAATTTATTTCGTCCAAGCTTCAGGCCTCAGAGGCTAGTTCCCCAGTAAAACAACTCAGAATTTTTATACTTTACGTCGTTTTCTATTGAAAAGGATCGCGAATATTTCCTCTTTTTCCTGCAAGGTATTTACGTAGGTACTTCTGAAATAAAAATAGGTATTTATATTTTTGTACGTACGTTTTGTTTTTTTGCAGGAACTCGTATACCTATTACAAGTTGATATAAATAAATATTGTTTTATGGTTCTACTATGGAATTTTTTACTGTAATTTTCAACCACAAAAATCGAATATTTTCAAGTTTACATATTTTCAAAAGTTTTCCTTTCGAAAGGCTTTAAAATCACGGATCAAAGTAAGTGTAAGAAGGAATTTATGTAGTAGTATCACACTTCAACATTTCGATAACGAATCGCTTAATAAATTTCAATAAAATACTGCGAATACCTGAAAATATCTCCAGATCTGATTTTTTAACTACAAAAAAATAAATTTTCAAAGAACAGGAACATTCTTTTTCATCATTTTATCCCCAAAATAACAAACAGACTTTCACTCAAAAATATACGTATTTACGTTGAGGTATTAAAAATCTAAAATTTCAAACGTCACGTCAGTTCCACTCTACAAAGAATTTCAGAAGTTTATAATAACTTTATTTTATCAGATTCGTTTAACTTGACCAATTTTAAGCCCCTATAGAAAATAGCTTCGAATACGAAAATATATCGAAACGAACAGATCCACGCAGGAGTATAAATTCGCGTCACATTCAGAATTTTATTAATATACCCAACGATTAGTGGAACCATCGTGGGACAAATTATTCGACGCGATTCGAATTAAATTTTCCATAAACTCCAAGCCAGGATTAATCTACAACCGTATAAACAATTTGAGTAATGGATACAAAATATTTGTTCGTTGTTTTTAAGGACATCGAATGAGCGTTGTAATCAATAGAGCAATGCACAAGAATAAGAAAAACTAACATCGAGTATACCCGAGGGAATAAAAATTTTCTATTACACAGACATTGGCCTATACTCGAGTACCAATCCCAAAAGACTACTTTGGAAAAACTTTCAAATTATCTTGTGCCATGTAATCCGAACAGATGTTAGGGGGTCTATTTTATACCAAAGAATACGTGTCCATGTTTCTTTAATAAAGAAACTTAGTCGTTTACATTCGGTCGAATTCTTCATTGAGCGAATAATTTTCGCACATTTTTCAACATCTCGTATACCTTATTCGTAGGTAATAAATTATGAAAAAAATCCACCTCTATGGGATAATCGATTCTGTAAAAAATTCCAGTACGATTCGACTCGGTGAATAATTTAACGATAAAATTTCGGTTCGAAAATTTTTCAACGGATGAAAATTTCAACAATTTTTATAATTTTTTTCAATATAAAATTATAAGTATTTTAAACTCAAAACTATAGGTACAAAAAATAAAATATAATAAAAAATGAAAATATTCAAGGTAAAAAATATACCTACATGAAATTCTTTTCAAATACAACGCCAATAAAGTCGTCCGAGTAAAAAAAATCATTCCAATAAGCCCATCATAAGACTTTATTTTTACGACTTTGCATAGGTTCCTACGATTTATTGATTATTTTTAGTCCATAATAAATAGTTTAAATAAGGTATTATGTGGTTTGATACATTTAGCGCAGAAAATAAATGAAAAAATTCAATTTTTACATTTATAATTTCAAAACAAAAATTACTACAATTTTTGAACCTCATTCAAATGTAGGTATATCTACTTACACACCTATATCTAATTCAAAGTTACCAAAATGAAAATAAGAAAAATGATGTATATCTTCTTAGGTAACAATTATTAAAATACATTCATCATGATACCTATATATCATTTTCACTACAAATTGAATATCCTAAATAGAATGTTATTAGATAACAGATTTTACAAGTATAAGAAGATGGCAAGGAAACTGATCCAGATTAATTATCCTTAATTCAATATCGTTCGCTCTTCTTATTTTCAATGTATAAATATACTGATGGTATGTAACATTCACCTTCTGTATTCATCCCTCGCATCTATGACAATCTTCAATCTAATTCGTTATTATTTCCATGAAGTGTAAAATTTCAAATTAAGTATGTAGGTAATCTTCTTTAAGAAATAATCATTTTTTTTTAAATATTCCATTAATATCTACTAGTTTCCTTTCAAGTTCGAATTTCCAACATTGTCGGTACAAAAAAAACGGAAGAGACGAGAAATAGATAAGTAGGCACTATAAAAAAAAACATCAAATCGTTTTAGTTGATAAAATACTCTCGTTTTAGTGTCCGAAAATAAACTGGTAGGTAAGTACCTATTCTAAGGAATTATACCGGTTTTCAATATCATTCGATTCGAAGGGATTTTTGCATGAAATACAAAATTTTATCGTGTTATGATATTGGTAGCTTAATATACGTGATCCGAAGCTGTGCACTCGTTTTGTTAACTTTAATTATGGCTTTGATCTACTTGTTCAATACGATTTTTTCCACCAGACCCAAGAAATTATATTTTTATCGGTTACATGGAAAAATCGCGTAATAAGCGGAAATACTCGCATATTTTTATATAAAATGTAAAGAACGTCGTGCAAAACGACCTTCATATCGAAGAACGCGATTATAAAATAACATCGTAGAACTATGCACAGGTATGTTATAGATATACGAATAATACATAGATGAAAATTGATATCCATCGAGTGTTTTTAAAGATTTCATTCGAAATAAGATTTAATCGAGATTCGAGGCATTTCTGTTTTTCATGCTCTGGAATTAAATTGCGAGTCGTTATTTTCCATGACCTGGAAGAGGAGTAGACGATAATGTTCGAATATTGAAGGATACCCATCCTTCACTCAAATTTTTGGTTTCGCTTCAAAAAAAAACCAATAGGCCGCATTTTCATTTCTCAAATCATTTTCCCATCAGTTAATTTTGTTTGAATTTTGAATTTTCTCGAAATTTCCCCAACTTTTATTTGATTTAATTTCTTATTTTTATTTATTTTTAAAATCTCTTCTAATCACGTAATGAGTTGGAAAGAAATTTTGGAAAAACATGAAGATTAAATTTAAAAAAAATTTAGTCTTTTCTTTTTCGCGTTGGAAAATGTTTTAATAGATACTTGCTAAAAATTTCCCAATTTTTAATTTTTTGAATATAAATTATTTCAAGATTTTTTCAACTTGATATTTCTTAAAATTTCTTCCCATCTGAAATTTTTTTCCAATAATTTTAAAATTTTTCCTCAAATTTTTTTCAACTTCGAATATAAAAAAAATTTCAACTCCATGTTTTCGAAATTTCTTCCAACTAAGTACTTAATTGAAACAAATTTTTTAAAAAATATATCAAATCAAAAAATGTAAAAAAATAAAAATTGGAAAAATTTAGAGAAACTTTTAGTGTAAAAAAATTTTGAAATTGGATACAATTTAAAAAAAAAAATAGAATTAAGAAATTGAAAAAATTAGAATTAAGAAATTGGAATAAATTTGGACAAAGATCGTCAAAATCTCATCGGTGGAAAAAATAATTATAAGATAGTAAAAAAAAATGAAAGATTTTGAAATTCAAAAGTGAAAAGAATGGTGCTGGAAAAAAAATTCCAAGTTCAGAAATCGAAAGAATAAAACAAGAATTGCTACCTGTAACGATCTCCTCTTCCAAGTAATGGAAAGAACAACCCCTTGGAATTGAAACAAGTTTCAGTGACGTACCGATAGGGGGAGGGAGGGGGGAGCTACCCCCTGAGGAAATTTTTTACTTGTGAGTTGGGAAAATTGATCATTTCAACACATCAGTTGGGAAAATTGGACAGTTGGGATTAATTTTTTTGATGAAAAATAATAAATAAAATAGTTATTTCAAAAGTTGGAAATCAACAAAATTTTCATTTGTTCCAACTCAAAATTGGTAATTTTCCCAACTTGAAAATGGTAAATTTCCCAACTCAAAATTGGTAATTTTCCCAATTCAAAATTGGTTATTTTTCCAACTCAAAATTGGTCGTTCTCCCAAGTGATGAGTAAAAATGTCAGTTGGGACGATTAGCATTTATTTTTTTAATGAAAAATGAATAAATAAAATGGTTACCTATTTTAACAGTCGGAAATCAACAAAATTTTCACTTTTTAGTTGGGAAAATTAGTCATTTTTCCAACCTTTTCCAACTGAAAATTGATCATTTTCCCAGCGAAGAATTATTAAACCGTTGTAATAAATGCTTTTTTAGAAAAAAATTATTAATTACCTTGCAATTTAAAAATTTTCACTCGTCAACCAAAAAAATTTTATAGTTGTACTTGTAATTTAAAAGAGATTTTTTCGCACTTTTCTTTAAAATTATTCCAATTATTTTCATTGTTCTTATTTTCTCCTTAAAACTAATTTTTGATATTTGAAAATCCAATTTTTCAAAAGCTTCGGCCTCGCTACGCTCGGCCATGATATATTTCTACTTTAATCATTTCAAAGTAGAAACAGCCGATTTTTCATTAAAGTTTATTTTTCCAAAACATTATTTTATTGCACCTTCAATCTGAGGTTTTCTAAAATTTTGGCCCGAGCGAAGCGAGGGACCAAATCCATCTCCCTATTCTTTACATTGAAATTAAAAAATTTTATTGATGTAAAATTATAATTTTTCTTCGAAACTTCACCCCTTCTTCGCTCAAGACAAATAAACTATTTCGTATGTTTTTTCAACTACAATGACATTGCTTGTAGGTTTAAAAAAAAAAATTGGAGCACCTAACCAATGAAAAATTTATTCAGATTTCTTATCTCAAAAAGGGTCTTATAGTAATGGGTTGTAAAAACTTCAAAAGTTCGCAAAAATGATGAAAACGAGTAAAAAAATCAAAAAACCTCGCGACTTGGGGAAAAATCAGTACCTACATGTAAATTTTAAGAAATCAGCCGGAAAAGTTTGAAAAAAATTGGATTGGTTCGCAAATTTGAATCTTATCCCCCCCCCCCTCCACCTCCGGAATTCTGATATCGGCTATATGTAGTTGGGAATTTTGAGAATTTGAGTTGGGATTTTCACCTCTTCTCTCCCCCCTCCCCCGGAAAATGCCTTCGGTACGTCACTGACAAGTTTACCTACCTATCTGATAAGTTTTTCAACTTTTCGTAGAGAAGTTACCAAATGACATGAAAATAACTTGATAATAAAAACTTTAGGTTTCGGATTTGACACAAGAGTGGATCCTTTTGTTTTTTTTTCTCGAAATATGAAGGAGGAAGTTACGTCTTGGCTTCCAAAAGACCTAAGAAAAATCCTTAAAATTTTACCATTTCAAATTTTTTTTAAAAATTAAAAACAATGATAACGATTTTTTTTTCAAATTTGAGGTAATGATGAGAAATCACTCTTTATGATTTTATTGGGTAAATATATTCGTTACACTGAATGCGAGCGAGCATTAGGCAACGCGGTCGCCTTTTTCACGCTAATTTTCCATTAAAACTTTTTTTTTTGGATAGTTGAGAAAAAATTTATTATTACCATTTTACAATTGGAAATTTTTTTTCAAATTTTCAAAAACATGTGGTCTTATAGCTAAAAGATTTTAAGGGAAATTAAGTGGGATGTAAATTGACTCGAGAAAGGGATTGGAATATATATATTTTTAGTCATCTCAGATAAAAATCTTTGCCAATTCGTGAATCTCAGAGAGTCAAACATCACTAAATGGGTTCATTGATCTTAAAAATAAAGGAACTTTTCGAAAAAAATGATAACTTATTGAAAATT
This sequence comes from Pseudococcus viburni, assembly GCA_033439095.1. Lineage (NCBI taxonomy): Eukaryota > Metazoa > Arthropoda > Insecta > Hemiptera > Pseudococcidae > Pseudococcus > Pseudococcus viburni. Next base: position 855,473 of record JAVBJF010000046.1, read on the forward strand.
TTAATAAACATTGAATGTTACTTTCACATTTTGTGGAATTATGGAGTGCAAACTTCAGCTTTTTCAAGATATCAGGTTTTCGTTTCATTAATCTTACTAATTACTATAAAAATAATACAACAGTCGCACGAACCTTTTCGAAGATATGCACTCGAGAATGCATGCAAAAAAAACCAAACTAATATAAACATGATCTTGATATAGAAAGGCACGTGTTTTGGAGCCTTCGGCAGAAAATAGCGTAGTCTTGAAGAAAATCTCGAATTTCACGTAAAAGAAATTACTTACCTACCTAATTAAAATAAATCGTTTATCAAGTAGGTACCTAAGTATACTTAACTAAATTGTTCAACATTCTGTGAAAGAGATAGCCAAGAATTTGAAACCGCGGTCCTTTCAACGCCGAAATCGAGAAAAGCACTATCGCCAAATCCATTATTCACATTACTCAAGGAACAAAATTGAACCAATGTAACGTACTCGAATAGGAAACATTGGCTTTGAAATAAAAATAAACATATATTTTCTCGTTTTCGAAAACCGTTAAAAAACATACGAGTAGGTCGAACAAGTCTAAAAAATAATTTCGTTTAGGAGAAAACAAGTTCGTAAATTTACAAAAAATTGTACTCTCAATTTCCTTCAGTGTAAGAAATACCTATGTATATCGTTGTTAACATCATTTGATTTTAAATTCTGCTAAAATCCGAAAATTTATCGCAATATTATGCACGAAAGGCGAAAAGGATCCGACTTTGTATTCTGATGTTCTTTGGCGAATTTTTAAAACGCAGCAGTTTTTTTAAAGCTTGTTCAACATAGCCTAGAAAACCTCCTTCAAAACAAACCTTACTAAACAAAACCGTCGGTTTTATTTGTAACGCTTATGTCTGGAACAGATTCGCAATGAGAACAAAGCATGGTACCCTTACGTGAATGGCGAATAAAACCTTTGCACGTTTTCGTTTTAAAATGCAACCATTTATATGGATAACAATCGATAAAAATTTCGTCACGTACCTAACACTGCATGGCCTGTAAAAATCTCTTTTCCTAAACAGATAAAGGGGAAATTTTAATTTTTCTTATTGATACAAACGGCGCATGGGTAAGTGAATGCAAATTGGAATGCATTTTTTTTTACTCTAGCAATTTTCATCTCATTGTCAGATTGTAAAAATTTCCAACAACGAGTTTACTTAGGGTATTACCTAACTCACATATAAGCTCTCGAATTCAGTAAAAATTCACACCAACAAATTAAAGTGGGGGTAAAGCATGGATGTTCAGAAGGAATGAAAAAAATACCTCGAATTTCGACGAAAATCGTTGAAATAGGTTACTTTAAATGAAAAACTTCCAAGAAAAATTTGAGTTATCTACGTAAAGATAAGGGTCCTTAAAGTGATATAATTTTCGAAAAAAACACGCATTTCGTCATTTTTGATTAGTTTCTCGATCACCATTGAACAAGAGCAATTTGAGTAGACTCTTTATATCCCTGACTTATTGACTTTGAAATTGAATATCACTAATTAGTAATTATCCACCACAAAGCGGTTACCATATCCTAATGTAATTTTAATAAAATTTGAATTGTTTATTCCTCTCAAACATACCTTTAGCCAAATTTTTTTCTTCGGAAAATTAAGCTCTAAGTAATTGATTTTTTTTTTAATTTTTACTGCAGTGCTACGAACTGAAATTTTATGAAAATTATGCAAGTGAACTTATAATGAAATTGGTAGCACTGAATTTCATCAACATCTATTCTTGATGATCAGAAACAAATTAGATCGATTTCAAGGTAATTTTTAGTGAATAATTCGAATTTAGTAGGTACCTAGATAATATGCATTTGTATTTAAAAGTCAAGTAAGTCTACGATCTTCAAATTGGGTCTCTCCTGGTAAGGTGGGCTTATGTTATGAATCAATTTGGTCGAAAGGGGTCTTTTATGTACATAAAAATTCTCCATTCAAATTTTTGAACCCTTCCCCCTCTCCTACCTCTTCTAGAATTATTTATCCTTATATCGAACATTCAATAATTTGTGTCTTTCCAAGAAACGAATGAAAAAATTTTGAAATTTTCATAAATCGCGGTATTGTGCACGGTAGTCACACCAGGTACATTCGTGGAAAATTATCAATTCATATAAATTATTTTTTGTTTTTTTGCACCAAGGAGGGTGTCTAAAAAATTTGTTGAGCAAAAAGCTTGACTTTTTTGCATGATTTTTCCAAATTTTTTATACCCCCCAACGAATTTTTACAAAAAAAAACTTCAAACAAATATAAGTCAAAAAAATCGCAATGAGATCCTAAATTTAAATTTTCATAAATAAATATGATTTTAAAAAATCACTTTTTTCAAATTTTTGAAAAAAAAACTTGATCTTTGAGTCAAAAAGTTCAACTTTTCTTGCCTAGCTTGACTTAGCTTAATTCTTAGACAATTTGTACACTTTAAAAAGAAATTTTTAATCAAAAAATAGGGGAAAACCCATGGTTTATTACTCGTGTTTGCGTTCAAATTAAAAATAGTGAATCAGGTTTTGGATGTTTTTTTTAAATTTTCAATCTCAAAGAATTTCCAAAATAATGAGAAATCAAGGTTTTTTATTCCAATTTTTTCAAATAAAGGCTTCACTCTTTTCTGATAGGATAATGGCAAGATATTGAAAAAATTCATGTATGCCCCCCAAATTGACTATTTTTTTAAATTCAAAACGTAAAACCCCAAGAAAGTAAAACTTTTAAGTTTTGAAAAAATTTCCATAAATGTGCCTATATGTATATGTGTGGAACTGTGGATATACCGATAATTTCTGAAGATTTCAAATTTTTTCTTCCGCCCTTTTAAGGATATAAATTATTAAATTTTCGATGTAAGTACAGGGAGTAATATCCCTAGAATGGGGGGGGAGGGGTCGTCAAAAATTAGAAAGGAAAGTTTATACATCAAGGGTAACATTTAAGACCTCTTTCCACCAATTTTAGCTCAAAGCAGGAAAGATCTTTTTAAAATCCTTGTAAAGGGCTATTGGTATCTAATTTTCGAGGTCAACGAGTTAAAGAGGTGTATAATTTTAAATTACATTTTTTCGGGGACGTTGAAGTACCACGCAGATAGACTACTCAGAAATGGTAAAAAATTTGCGTTTTTTCAACTGAGACATTACTCTTTGAAGTCCTTCTCGCAGCTCTTTCTCCTTTATGGCTAGGAAGCACAAATTTTTTTCCAGGATATCCTCCACTCGAAGTAAAAGACCTCAAACTAATTTTCATTAAAATTCGAGGGTTGTTTTTAAATGAATTATGATTTTGCAAATTATTCTAAAAGGAATAAATAAGATTAGGTACTCGTAGTTTTTTTGTTTAAAAATCTCATCATATTACATCTAAACATTTTTCTTCAAGCTACGTACTTCCTTTTGTGTTAAAATAAGCTTTGTTGGAAAAATTATTCTTTTCGACGTCTCCTATATTTTAAAAAATCTTCAAATGTTGCGAAAAAAATTTATTACAGAACATTTGCCCATAAATCTTATACTATCTCTTTATTGTCACGTAATTTTGAACCCTTTTTTCTGGTAAAAGTGAACCTGCCTTGTACAGTACTGAATTGAAAATTAAAAAAATATCAACTAGGTACATCTAGCCATCTATCACCTAAACCATTTTCCTAAACTTATATAGGACAATAAACACCGTTTCCCTACAACTTTGCAGTTTTGTGAGAATATTTTCATATGATGGTAGCCTGCATAAAGTTCATTTTTTATACAGGTAACATAAGGGCTGTTGGCATAAAAGTTTTAAATCAAAATCATCTTGTACGTGATGCATACCTATACCTACGTAGATAATTTTCAATGGCAAGTTTTTTAATTGATCTGAATTTATTTTTTCACCGCATGGAAAATAGATAACAAGCTGAATCGCATAAATTGACACCGGAGAACAGTGTTGCAAGAACAGAACCGAAAACGAAAACCGAGAACCAAAAAGAACCGAATTTTTTGAAATTCGGTTCTCAAACGGTTCTAAAAACCTAAATTTTAAAGAACCGTTTTCAGCGAAAATCGAAAAACAAAAAAATTCTAAAAAAAAAACGAAATCCGAACAAAAACCGAAAACGAAATGTTCGAAGAACCAAATCGAGAACGAAAACTGAATTTTTTTGGTTCTTTGGGTTTCAGCTCGGCGATTAAAGTAATTGTTTTATTCGTTTCATTCGAGTTTTATCATTTTTGATTTTTTTTAAAACCTTGGGTTAAGGTGATAGTTTTATTCGAGTTTTATCATTTTTGATTTTTTTTTTTTAAATCTTGAGTTAAGGTGATTGTTATATTTGTTTTATTCTAGTTTTATCATACGTGATGCGCTCTGTGAAATAGGGCCACAAGTCGGAAATGTAATTTTCTCTGTGCAGCGAAAAAATCGAATTGAAGTCGCGAAAATTGATTTTTTTAAAAATATTTTGAGAGAACATACGTTGAAAAACTTTTCGCATAAAATTTCGGCTTGGAATAATTTTTTGAAATGAAAACTTTACAAGTGTCGTATCTCCGTTATGTTTAAACCAGTTTTTGATTTTTTTTTCCTTAAAATGTTCAGAATACCTTCCTCTATCATTTGGGCCAAAAAATTGATTTCGTTTTTCTCCGACTTGTGACCCTACTTCACAGAGCGCATCACAATATTCAATTTTTGTTTAAACGACTTAATTTTTTGTTTCAAAAAAATTAACCGCAGATATGCTGAATATTTTATTCGAGTTTTATTGTTTTTGATTTTTTTTAAATCTTTGGTAAAGGTGATTCTTTTATTTGAGTTTATATTGTTTTTATAAATTAGTCTGTCTCAAACTTATTAAAACTTTGATTTTTGAACACTTATTTTTCCCTTTTTTTTAGCGTTAATTACTCGACCCATCTACTAACACTTTTTCTCGAAAAGAACCGAAAATTTTGATGAAGAACCAAAAACCAAAAAAGAACCGAAAACCGAACGAAAACCGAATTTTTTGAGAACCGAAACCAAAAAAAACGAAAACCGAAAACTAAAAAGAACAAAAACAAGAACTGAAAACAAAATTTTAAATTTGAGAACCCAAAAACGAAAACCAAAACCCGAACTGAAATTCATGGGAACGAAAACCGAAAACCAAATCCGTAATTTTCGGTTCTTGCAACACTGCCGGAGAATCTCTCCACAAAACGATGCAGTAGAGTAAAAATTTAAAACCAGTTCAAACAGTCAATAAAAAAGAATTTCCTCTAGTGATGAACAAATAAAAATATAAATCAAATTAGATTCATAGAGACGGAGCTTTTCGAAAAAATGTAATACAATTTGGTGCATTGTGAGCTTCGCAAAAAATTTCCAATATTGTGGAATTCATCGTAAAAACCACAACTCGTCAATTTCATCGATTATTGACAATAAATTTCAAGTTATCAGAATGAAAATTGTGACCTTGGAAAGTAATCTCCATGTGGAGATAAAACTTGTTAATTTTTATTACGGTCATTTGACTCTATGTAACCAGTTCAGTAAATTTTGCATTACAAGCAATACCTACACTTATTAAACTCCAAATAATAATGATACATCCAAATTGAGGAAATTTTATAATATTTTAATAGGAAATTCTTCAAATATATTGAAATATTTCAGTTTAGAATTGTACGTTATTTTTATTGAGTGGCGATTACACTTTCAACATTATTTCTACCCATGGTGAATTTGTTTCCTCCAAAAATTATTCTACGCTGTTTTCATTACCTAGTAAAAAATGTGTAATCGCTATTTAAAGTTAGAAATAAAGTTCGAGCAATTAATTATGAATTTTTCAAAACAATACCGACAAGTTTTTTTGCAAAGCAAGAAAATAAAAATTGGTTCGTTTAGGGTACGTAATTAATTCGCCATGAAGTACGTGATTATATACTCGTAGACTACCATATACGAGCACATGACCAACTTTGAAATTTAAAAAAAAACTCTGTGATTTTATTCGATACTCTTCTTAAATAATTTCCACTTATACATAGGCAAAAAAATATCTGGCAATATAATTTACTTACACCGTAAATAAAATTATCATTTCTATTTTTAAAAACTCGAAAGAAAAATTACCAATGATTTAAAAATTGCCAATTTGAAACGAACAACCAAAAATCCCCACACTTAAGATTTCTACTCAATTTCAAACAGGTAATTAAAACACCCTGCCCTTCCTTAGAATCGGGATTTTTTTTGAGAAATTATTTTTACACACCAGATGAGAGGATTATTACAATTTTTTTATTTATAATTTAAGCGCCAGAAACAAATATTTTTTTCAACTCATCTTCTGCTTTTTCATGAAGTAAAATTACATGTGCCATGGTCGTCTACATTTTTAATTCTTCAACCATCATTAAAACAAACTTCCCACTGAAGTGTTTCATTCAATGATAGAATTCGAGATGCTTCTATTATAAGTACAAAGTAATAAAGTTATTTTATAAAATGTATAAGTTTTTTCATAAGTCTTTTTTTTTAGTATCTATACATATTTAAAGCTCTTTTATTCATACAAATTCAAGAAAAAAAAATCACGAAAAGTTCTTTTGAAAATAAGCAATTAATTTACGTTACACAAAGACGTTCAAAATTATGCGAAGCAACGTTTATTTCAGTGGAATGTACACAAATGCTTACCGGTATACGTTAGTATCATACTGCTTTTCAGAAAATATTTACAATAACTTCTGTAGCATAATTACTTAGAATTATTCAAGTTCCAGGTACTCCAATTATTAGCGTATTCAGAAATTTCTCATAGGGGAGGTCAGAACTTTCATAATTTTTTGAGAAATTTTGAGTTCAGCCCCCGCTCCTTTCCCACATTTTTTTACCATAAAAGCAACAAGTTCGAAATTTAAATCATTTTTATAAATATTTCAGAGTTTAACAGGTGTTATAAAGTTCTTATGCGATTTGCATTGAATATTTAGGAAAAATACTTGATGAAGATGCAGTTTTGGAACAAACAATATCCATGCCAATTATTTCAACCTTAAAAACCAAAAATAATAACAAATTCAAGTATTTTCTGTCAGTTTTGGGCATAGAGAAGTCAGGTGGTGTAGAAGCCATAGCCCTCCAAATATCAAAATTATCTTAAAATTCGGGGCTGTGGATCTCTGAAAACTTATTCTTTTGGGTCCGAAATTCATCGAATCTACTCATAAACATTTTGCATTTTGATGTCAAAATTATTGACACGATAATGGTTTGTCCAATGTCCATACTTATCTTACTGCATTTTGTAAAAAAAAAAAATTCATTAAAAGGGACAAATTTAGAGAGTGACACTTTGTCCCGCTCAAACTTTGAAACCTTAACGCACCCTAGAGGAGGGGGCTGAGCCTCCTCTTCATTACAATGCTCTTTTGCTAATTCAAAAACTTACTTAAATGTTTTGGTGATTTACTAGACAATATAAGGAGAAATTAAATCACAGTTTTAGTAGGGGTTCCGGACCCCCAAACCCCCTCCCCGGCTACGCCTATGACTCTAGTTTACTAAATACCTATTTACTAAAAATCTCGCCTGAATATAACATATTCAACAACCTTGTTGATTCCATGTGACAAGGGTAGCATACCCTAAGAGTAGAAAAATACAAGGCACTGAAGTAACCAGAAAAATATTTATGTCGTTTTAACTAAACTCAAAGCTGAAATAAAAACTAATAAATAGCTGTTCAAAACAAACGTCGCAAGAAAGTGAAATTCAAAAGTTTTTTTTTCTTTTTCCATGGAATAGACACGCCACATATTTTTTGTATCGTTGCGTTTTAAAGTTAAAGTTAAAATTCGGTTTCATTGTTGTAAATGTAGAAAATCAAAAGCCTCTAACCAAGAAATGAAAAAAACGTGACGTCACAACAATTTTGAATTTTACCAGTCGAATAGAAAATTACAGAGAGGTCGGAAGAGAAGTGTCAAAGTTTTAAAATGTATCAGTTCGTAATCAATTTCTTCTTTAACCGTATTAAGTGAGTGACGATTTCACAAAAGTTATCTTTATCTCTGCATTGGTTTTCTCCGCGTGAAATAGCGAAAAGCTGCATGACCGTCTGAATAGCCAAAAAAATGAATTAGCTGGTGACTGATCAGGGTGGCATTTTTTTTACAACGTTATTTACTCACAATTTTTTTTTTAAATGCATCATTGTTACGTATAACAGAAGTACAAATGTATATTTCAAAATATAATCGAAAGTAAAATTGATGAAAATGTCATTGTCTTAGAGGCGAGTCGAACTTAACATTGGAAAAGAAAAAAACAAAGATTTCCGACTCAAATATAATTTTTCACTTTTCTTTGTCTACAAAAGAAAATTCTGAAAAATGAAGATTCTTGCTATTTTCTGGATTTCTCTCACTTCTTTGGCAATTTCATTCCGATGAGATATTAGGTATTTATTAGGTGAAAAATAATACAAATTGACGAGCAAAATAAAAACATTCAAGGTATCAAATAAATTCTTGAATTTATTAGGCAGAATTTTAGTGAGACCTTTCAAACGAATTCCGCAGAACTTTTTCCTTCAGCTTTGGAAAACAATATCCTCTTCTCTAATTGGTCCCCAATTTCCAATATGTTTTCATCTCATAAATTTTATTCGTTTTTTAATTGCCTCCTCCTCCTTCATCTCTCCTCCTCAAAAGATTGTATTCCAATTCGTCTATGAATTTGCCCCCAACGAAACCAGGACAAAAATGTTGGAAAATAAAAATTTCAAATATCACAAAAATATTCTTGAAACAAATTTCATGGATTTTTTAAACCAATATTTAAGGCAAAAAAAAGAAATATAAAAATAATTATTAAATAGGGGGAAGATTATTCAACACGAATGAAAAAAGGGCAAAATTTTCAATGAATAGAAGTTTTAAACACAAAATATTGACATTTTGAATAAATTTCATGCCATTTTTATCTATATTATAAATTCATCAAAACTCCAAACGTCGGATGGAAAAATAATTAGTTTGACTGGCAAATGCGCAATCAGGATTTTTTAAGGAAGGGAGCTTAACGTAAAGCCAACTTCAGGGGTGATTCATGAAAGCGAAATCAAAATTTTGAGATTTTGACTGAAAAAGTTGAAAAATGATATTTAAAGGAACAAAAGATGAAAGCGCTTCCTGAGCGAAATTTGGGAGTGAGTTGGGTGAAAAGTTTAGAACCCTTGGGTAGACTCGATGATTTCGTCGAAGATAGGTGGACGGGTCTCCGACTCAATACCTCGAAGTCTGACTATCACTCAACGCATGTCCGTGTACCTGACACTCTGCTTGAACTTTCTTCGTAGAAATAAGAACACCAATTCGCGATCATATACGTGTAATTGAACTTTTATTACACACACGAAAAGAATAAATACAAAAGCTCAAAGAGCACACGAAAAAAGCACAAAGTGCAAAACGAATCAACTCGTACACGTGAGTAACATAAAACGATGCGATAAACTTTCGCTCGCGATAAACGTATAGGCTAGTAAAAGTTCCGAAGAATACTAGACCGAGCTTACGAAGTTCGAGTGCCTCGTACTCCGTAAGCACCGGTTGCAAGACAGGAAGGGATGAACTTTGGTAGGTCTGTCATTGGTTAAAGTCGATGGAGATAGGAGAAAGTTGAATCGTATTCGTCAGAAATGACGGCATACGAGATGAAGCTTTCCCCTCGATCGAAAGTTCGAAAGTTGTAAACAACTCGCCGACAAAGCAAGTTGTTCAGGATAAATGATTTAGATAGGCATCTCAACGTAGCCGAAGCTACGTTGGGCCTATTGTACCGTACGTCGCCAACGCGATAACCGGTACTTTAATTTGAAAATATCCATCGACTAGTACAATGGACACAGAAATAATTCTCGTATACGTATACGAATAGGTACCTATCTGTCGTTGCCGACAAACGGGTACGTATTCGTCTACGCAAATACGATGTCCAATGGCGCAATTTAGGTAGGTATTAAAGCTACCGCTTCAGGAGGAAATTTTTATAAACAATTAAAGCTGGAAAAACATTTTAAAGACAATCTTTCGATTAAAAAATTAAAGAAGAAATTGTTTAAAATTTTTGATTTTCATGGTAAAATTATTAAAGATCTTGCTATTTTCTGGTTTTCTTGCTACCAGAATAAAATTCTTTCTATTTTTTTTTTTTTTTTTTTTGCTATTAGGGTGAAATTCTATTTTCTGGTTTTTCTTGTTTTTCTTATCAGTAGATATAGATACCATAGTCTTGTCGGATTTTTGAAATCTCTATTGAAAGTAGCCCATTTCTAGAGAATCATTTGGATCGTAAATTTTTTTGCCTTCCCGCCACTCTTGTTAACAATGGTAGAAAAAAAGGTCGTTTATTGGAGAAAAATATTCTATTTCGACGCTTATCGAAGTTAAAATTTTTATTGCAACAAAAAGGCATAGGGAAATTGTATGTAGATCCATTTAAAAATGATGTTTCCTTTAAAATTCCTTTCCTTATATGAGAGAAGAAATTTAAAAAAACTCTAAACGCGGTTTATCTCTGGACCTCATTATAAAAATTTCTGAAAAATATTTTTATTTTTGTTTATTCCTGCCGGCAAAATCACTAATCACGACTCCTCCAAAAAAGGTGTGATTTGCGTTTCTACATACTCTCTAAATTTGAATTAGTCAAATTGACTGATTTAAATCGACGCAATCATGTCACTGTAAAATCAGTAAAAAAAATTACTGATTCAATCAGTGGATTTTCATTGTTGAATCGGTAAAAATAAAAATTCACTGTTTGAATCAGTAATTAATTACTGATTGAATCAGTGAATTTTTATTTTTACTGATTCAACAATGAAAATTCACAACATTCTAGTTAATAGCAACGCTACAAAAATTTCCAAAATTTAAATTTAAATTTGCTTTAATTATAAAAACATTTTTTGGTTCACTTTCCAAGCTACTGAATGAACAACTTACATAGTATGAATTTTAAAAAGCAGTAGCAAGCACTATCAAGACTTTTTTTTTTGAAAAATTTCATCAAAAATTGTTGACTTGATTTTGAAGTGTTCGAGTGAGCGATTTCAGTTAGATGAAAATAAAAAATTCGTCAAATCGCAATCTGCAACTTTTCAATCGTGGTATCCAAATTTGAGGCTTATTCAAATCGCACCCTTTTAGTGGCTAACTGAGATTCCCAGCAAGTGAGGCTACCCAAAAAAAGGTAAAAAAATACGTTTTTTTTTGAAAATAACCTCACTTAAAGATTTTCTAGTGCCATTCCATCTGAGTTGGGGACTCAAATTTTTTTGAGAGGTCTCTTTTTAAAATTAAACTTTTCGCCAATTTTTTTCAAAATCCAGGTCATTTTTTTGAAGTTATCCATTTTCTCATTCAAATCCATACCTAAAAAAAACTTGAATTCGCATAGTAGGTGTAGGTCTATTATCTCGACGTCGCGTAGCAGCACACATATGTAATCAAAATCTAAACACTTGACGCAATTTCCTACATTAGTCTGCGTTTTCTACCTTGAAAGAAGTTTAATTCTTCATTCAGATAAATAGTCATCGATACATCGCGAATTCTATTTATAATTTACGCCGCACAATTTCAAACTTTTATATTTTCTTTGATTAACTATTAAAATCCAACATTGAACGTATCTACCTACATCCTGTGTGATTGAAACTAAAAATAATAAATGAAGTTTTTTTTGTTAATTTATTATGACGCGCTTTCCGTAACATTGAACTCAACTTATTACGTAAAAAAGAATAAACACAGCAGGATTATTCGTTAAAACAATTGCCAACTTTTTTTCTTTTTCAATGTGAAAAAAGTTAAACCACCCATATCGAGATATTTCATCTAAAACATCACTTCATTTGTGAAATATAACAAAAATAAGATCGTACAAATAGGACTATTACCTACACACATCGCCTTTCCGCAACTTTATTTATTTATATAAATAAGTATTATAAATATTTAAACGTAGCGTTCCAAGTTTTACCAAGTTTTCATTTTAATTGTAAAATAAAACAAATGAGATGCAATAATCGTTCTACGGAGGTTCATCAAAACACGTGATGTAGGTAGCTATTTACATTTGCTTATTCATCCATTTTTTTACAACTCCATCAGAATAGTTTTGACATTACCTACTAAAAAAAATGTAATATTTTGTGAATAAAGCAAACACATAAGTAGGTAAGGTACATAAGATTTGATCACTGATCAACAAAATGAAGTCTTTCAGGAAAAAAGAAGTTTTAAACCTCATCAAATAAATTAAATTTTTACAAAAATAAAAAACAGATTTTTAAATAAATAGGTACCTACCCAGAAAACCAACGTTCAACATGCAAGAGGGCATTTTAATGAAGTGTTATAAATTCCAAAAAATCCTTCGAAAGTATATTTTTTTTAGCAAAAGTTCGAGCTGATGATTTATGAATAGAACATAATAATAAGGCATGAATTCCACATTTTAACGAACTATACGCTATACCCTAAAACTATAAATTTCAAACGAAACGTTGACGGGTTTCGTATTTACTCAATTAATGGTAACTCTGTGGGAAACATTTTCTTGCAAAAGGGAAATTCAATAAACCGACGACAAAAACGGTGGAAAATAACAGCTATAGATCTTAACCGCCTAAATTTGTCAAAACTTTCGTGCAAAAAAAAATCCAAAGGGTAGAACAACAAACGCTAGGCCTATTACGTGAAACCTCAAAAACGCACGATGAAAATATTTGGTCAATTCGTTGAATTATTAATCCATTTTAAGAATAGATAAAATCGAATCAATTACTTCTAAAAGGAGCATTTGCGAGCTCATTGGGAATTTTTTCAAATTCGAGTCGAATGCCATACTCCAATTGATATCGATTGGGTCTAGAAGTCTAAATCCAACGAAAATCGTTTTTGAGAAAGAAAAATGGACATCAGGTCTCTTTTAAAGTGTAGGTACATCAGGTATTCGAGGTTTAATTATTAGTAGTCTGGTGAAGTTGCCAAATATGTACTTTGCCATTTTCATGGAATAGTTATAAGCCCACAAAATTAATCTTAAACTATTTATAGACCTGCGAACAGGTATGAGTATAATTTACAAATTTTCACTCAACAAATATAAGTACCTACTTTAGTTAATTTGCGAATAATTTATAATTAAGTATGAGCCTTATGCTAAAATTAGTTTGTTCGTGAAATTCTCCACATTCCACAATTTCAGTTTCAAAGGCTAAATTTTACAAACAAAAAAAGACAATCTAAAAACGTAGGTAGCATTTCAAAAATTCAATTAAATTTTACCAAAAAAAACCACGCCGAGTTTAGTTAATAAAGCTGAAAAAAAGTTAACATTCAAAGTCGGTCTATGCGTAATTGGTAATTTAAAGGTAGCAAAATAAACACAGCACGCTTTGTATTTTCTACACTAATCGCGCAAAATCCATTAAATCTTTAATCAAATAAATCCAAAAGGGTATAACTTTAAATAACCTAAATATCTTTCCCTAATTGTAGTTTATTTAGGTAACAAAAAATTGATTGTCGATTTAAATGAATACCGAATTAATGAAATGAAACAGACGTGATAAAAATTTTTTCCATTATAACAGTGGGAAAGAAGTGTTTTATCGACGTTCAACAGAAGGAACGACGCGACGTTTGGATAATTTTTCATGTAATTTATTCTCTTTGTTAAACTTACGAAAATTTCGAAGGTGAAATATAAACCTGAATTCTTTCCATGCAAATAAGCAATAGATTATAAAATTTAGGAAAGAAAGGGGTCAAAATTTTCCATTCAAATCGAATTGAATATTTTACTTTCTCTGAAAAAATAAGTACAAGTTGGCATTTATATTTTACACATGAGTACATCGAAAAAAATATATCCTGGATTTTGACGAAAATTGGCAAAGTAGTTTACCTTGAGTGAGACACCTGAAAAATTTTAAAGCTCCTGCAATCTAAAGGGAGAGGGGTCGAGGAGACCTCAAAGTGTGTCATTTAAAAATAATGATTTTCTATCATTTCCGATTAGTGCAGCCGACTGAGGATCCCGGCCGCGGCCGCTCACTTGAAAGGTGCGATTTGAGTTTCTGTATCTCTTTGAACCATTGACCTCAAAATAGGTCAAGTATTACTTTTTGCCCTTCACAAAGAGGCTAAAAAGTTGTAGATTGCGAATTTGAAGATTTCATATTGTTTTTACCACATTCATATTCAAATTGCTCACTCAAACACTTCAAAATCGAGCCAAAAATTTATTTGTTCACAAAGAATTATTTTTTATGACATTTTTCAAAAAAAAAGTCACGACAATGCTGCCGTCCGCGTTCCGATTAACGCAATGTTCATAAAATTTCACTTGGCAGTATTTACTGCTGCAAAAAATTCCTTCGAAAATTAATTAAAATTTATTGAATAGACTTTTTTATTTCTATGGAGGCATGAACGGGATTTTTATTTTGTTTTCCAGATGCAGAAAAAAATCAAGTACTTGATCTGCTAAGAATCTCAAGATGTTTAATCAGCTATCAGATATTTTACTGATTATTGTACAAGGAAAACTTCACGTCTTCTAGAGACCATCTTCGAAAACTCTGGAGAAAATCAAAATCTCGCCGGAGACACGAGAATGGCTGATGATAATAAAATTAGGTTTCGGAAGAGACCTAATTTTCATCAAATTCACCATAAAGATACTTTATTTCAAAAATATAACATTTTCGCTGAAAAATAATTGTTTTTAAATTCCTCAAAAATTCGCCAAAAATTAGAAAATTATTCAGGCAGTTGAAATTTTGATAACGGAGAATTTAGAACATCATCTTTTTAAATATCCCACTCTCATTCGGATCCGAACTAGTTCATTGGAATGTGATCCTACTCAAAAAAATAAAAAATAAATTTTATTAAACGTAATAATAAAAAGGCACCATTCACAAAACTAGTAAAATTTATTCAAAAAATAATAATATTTATCGCAAAATAATAATATTTATCGCAAAATTGACAAACTTTATTTTCTATGCAATAAACTTTACCAAATTTCGTGATAAATTTTATTATTTTTTTTGATAAAAATTGCTAATTTTGCGAATGGTGCTCCGTTATTATTTTTTTTGGATAAACTTTTTTTTTTTTTGATAAAATTTATTATTTTTGGATAAAATTTATTTATTTTTGGATAAAATTTATTTTTTTTGAATAAAATTTATTTTTTTTGAATAAAATTTATAATTTTTTGCAACACTTTCTATTCATTTTTCATTCTCCATTTTTCTCAGTGTACTGGTTTCACTTGAAACAAGTATCGAAGTTAGAAGTAGTACTCAAGTCATGGTCAAACCAACACTTGAGTAACTGTTTTGTGTATTATCACACAAGTTGAACAAATTTTTTTTACCCCAAGTCAGGTTCAAGTATCAAATACTACTCAAGTTTTGTTCTCACATTCGGCCCTTAGACCTGGCGGATTGTTTGTCTATAAGTTATTATCAATAATGCGATTTTGTGTTGTTTGCGTAAAATTTTTAAAATATCGTTTTCGCAAATTATTATGTTTTCGAATTTCGAAAAAAAATGAAGATAAACTTTTTTGTAAACTACATTTAATTACCTATCGAATGTTGTATTTGGTTGGTACTCTTCCTCATATTTTATAGTGCAGTGCGTCAAAACAGGGTGTCCACTTTATCTCAAAAATAATTTTCCCTGACTTTTCCAGGTTTTCCAGACCAATTTTTCGAAATTTTCCAGACCTTTTAAATATGTTATTCCTGAAGGGTGGAGAAGGGATGATTTTTTTGCGTGATGAAATTGTACAGAAGAATGATTTAAAATGAATAATGTCCAACAATTTTTTTTTCAAAAATCATTACTTCTTATGAGATTTTTAGATGCTCCTTTTTCCGGCCATAAAAACGACTTAAATTCAATTCTGAAAATTTTTGACGTCACCTCCCTCTCAACTCGGGACAAAAACTTGAGACCTCGATTTTGTAATAGAAAAAATTTCAAATAAAAAAGAAAAACTTTGGTGTCAACCAAATCGTGAGACTGAAAGTTCTGATATTTCCAGTCTGAAAATTCAAAAATTTCTTTACAATTCAATACCCCCCCCCAAAAAAAAAAACACGTACTTCAAATTCATAAATTTTACGAAAGTCCCTAATACAATCTTTTTGGCTTGGCCCAGTAAATAATAGATCGATGAGGAGTAAAATACCAATATTATTTTGATGAGATATATAAATGTGATGAACCCGAGCGAAGCGAGGGCGAAAATTTTTGCAAATAAACCCCTTCAAAACTTGAAAATTCATCACTTCACACTCCCAGTGTAGTTTCCCAAAATGTGACCAAAAAAATACAAATTCTCTTCCATTCCCTTCCCTTTTTTTTCAAAATCGTGATCAGGGGCATCACGGCACTCCTTTCTCATTACATTTTATCAAAAAGTACGTGTTCAAAAAAAAAACTACAATTTTTTTTTGTTGAAAACTCGATGATTCAATACACAAAAACGTGTGTTTAAATATCAATTTTGTTGCACATTATTGTCAACAAAAAATGATGCATACAAAAATCAGTTGAGTCCAGAAACTTCAGATAATTTAATTCTTCTTCTAAATTTTTACAAAATTCCAGCGGAAATGTCGGAAATTTCAAAATTCCCTGACTTTACCCGGTTTTCCAGAAAATGGTCACCCTGGTTAAAAAAACGCGGTCCCTGTGGGGGCAAGATGCAAATTAAAAATGAGGCAGGATGCAAACATGGTTTTTAAATACAAATTTCTTGAAAAAGTCAGAAATGGTAATAAACATGCTACGTATTAATATTCTCGTGATATTTTTTCCAGAATATCACTTTTTTGCTTTAATTTTCAGATAAAATATCAAAAATTTACCAAAAAAATCGGAAAATAAACTAAGGCAGCAGAAATTATGAATACGAAGGTTTTAGAACTCCTCTTTCCAAAAATTACACCTTTTTTTAAAATCTGTGGTATCCACTCCGAATATATTTGAGTAAATTTGACAAAAAAAAATCATGATTTTTCATCATATCTTTACCATTTGCATCTTGCCTCATGGCATTTTGCATCCTGTCTCACCCATGGGACAGGATGCAAAAAAAAAGGGAAAACTTGTCAAAAAATTCTGTAGGGTAGAGGTTATGCACCAAAATTGAATTTTTCAACGAGATTAAAGGTAAATGTTGAAACTTAAATTTGTTTCAAAAATCAGACGATTTGGCCAATTTGAATACCTAGATTTGGCAGACGATTTGGTCTAGGTTGGTGCATCCTGCCCCAGGTTTCCTTATTTATCTAGTAGGTAGTCTGACTCTAAAAAAATACCTTAAAAGAAATAAATATATAAAATTTACCCCTGTAATGCAAAGGGCAAACAAACATACATAATTGGACTGATGATGGGTTGCTCACACGCTGGATTGAAGGGGGGACACCACGATGAAAAAACACCCAGTATAATAACAGAGCATCAGTATATTTCAACGAAGATATAAAATACCTACCTATGCAATTTCAGTCGATTCATTTAATGTAATCTTTCCGAACCTTATCATCGTGTTCGAGAAAATGATTTCTCAATTAGTAATGTCTAGGCATACATACGAAAAATAATGTATGGCTTGAAAGAAGCAAATTTTATGCTTCGAGAAATCTGAAGTTCGCAAATCACAGAGATACGTACCTATTGAATTTTACGTAAAGTAGTTGCAATTTTGAACCCTTTCTGTATAATTTTTCGAATTTTCGACCAAGGACACAATTTCTATCCAATTTACAAAATCACCATTGCAGAAATACGAAACACAGCATACTTTAATATAGGTACCTACTCGTGTCAACATTAATTTCATGGTAACGATCAAAACGAGAGAAAATTCTCACATTTTTCAATAAAATTGGTTTTTCAGCGGAAAATTTTGAAAATTTCTTTACACGCCTTGTAGCTGAGAGAAATCGCGAATTTGTTATTAAAATTTAAACTGATTCAATCAAGCACACAAACGAAAACAAAACGAAAAAAAAATTCTAATTACTTTCAAAAGATGGCATAGACTATGTCAAAGAAAACCAAGTCGATCGACAATATTGCTCAATAGATTACTTAAGTAACAATTTGAACAACTTTTTTTAATTAAGTTCATACATCAAAGCATCACCAAACGATTTAAAACCTACAACCACCTGTTAGATTTTCAAGATAGGGTTTCACGTTAAATTAGAAAGCTGCTCGATGTAAAACGAAAATACAAGCGTTTCTTAGGTCATAAAACACTTACCGACGTTTTTGGAAACAAATTTACAATTTAGTTGGATAAATATTTGTGCATGAGTTGCACGCTACGTAATAATTCGAATCCGTCGTGGATAAGGTTTAAAACTACCCCCGGTAGAGCAGTACGCGCCACTGCGATAACTAGACACTAACGAAAGCTTAACGCTTGGGGTACGCGATAGAATTTGGCGACTTATTCTCTCGTTAATGTCCCGGCATCGTTATGAGAATCTCAGTGTTACCATACCACCATACCAACTGGTCAAAAAAATTACTTCGCGATACTACATACATACGCAGAAATGTTCCGGAAGATGATAATAATCGTGCGGAAAAGCTTCTAATTTCCATGTTATTCTACGTTTTTCTTTTCGTACGTTATTTTATTGCGCGTTTTTTCCGCGTTAGCAACTTAAAAAAGCGCGACTCCTTGAGTAATGTAATACGTATTCTCAATGGAAGCTATGAAAGTTGCTTTCGACGTTTCGCGATAGCGAAGAGATTTTATTATTGAATTATACGTTTTTGATAATTTCACATTTGGGGCTTTATTTTTTTTACTATTCGTCGCTATTATGTTGTTTGATAAATAAAAATACAAGTTCGAGAGCGGATTTTGTAAATAATTTTATTTCCTTTTACTCATGTATGACACAATAATCATTGAATTCACGTGAATAGGATACGAAGTACGAACGTCTTACAAAAAACAAATTCGTCGTGGAAATGAAAAGAGCTTTGAAAATTGTAAGAAAAAAATTGTCTGTTTTTTTTGTCCATCATAAAAAGTTAAGAAGTTGAATGAAATTTAAATAATTACTTTGGTCAACTTCGAAAATTCTGAATTTTTCAGATATTTTGCTTCATGGTAAATATAAAGCCTTTTTGTTCTGTTTTCAAACGGCGAACTTATAAACCCACGATTTAATTTTTCAATCGAGTTTTCTTGTTCAAAGGTAATTTCATATAAACGTCTAAACCCACGGAAGGGAGAAAAATAAAAAAAAATTATAAATCCTAACGATATTTTTGAAAAAAAGAGGTACTATCTTTACTTTAGGCAGCCCATTCTACCAGAAAAAAGGATCCATTTTTGATTTTTTCAGTACACTCGAGTACAATTAAATTTATGTTTAAAAAAACATATTCAAGTTTTCAATTTTTATCAGAACTAGAAAAAAAAGAATTGTGTGACAAATTGATTCAATAAACATGTTGGAAATCACATTCCAAAAACCTTTTCCCATCCCAATAAATGGATGGAATGATTTCAAATATTGAAATTTTTTATGAATTACTGTTATCGTATAATGTTATTTTTATGATTTTATGACAGTACCCCCCCCCCCTTTCCATCACTCAAACACGTCCATATTAATTCTTCAAAATTGAGAAAAGAAATGAAGCCGGTTGTTTAAAGTATTTTAACAGCAATAAATTTAGCAATTTTTGACAAAATTGTGAATAACTGAAAAATATTGAATCATATTTGGATTTTTCTATTTCATTCACCCTCCACTCACCACGCCATTGTTTTAAAATCAAATCTGGTTCCCTTAGTTCTAGGTTGAAACAGAAACAAAAAGTAGAAAATTCTACAGAACACCAAGTTCAAATTCAAATACCAGTTTATTTTTGATATGAATAGATGAATACCTTTACCTTTACCTTTTAGGTACCTACCGAACTTCAATAATTCTCAAAGACTTCGAATTGAAAAATTGAGATCTTGAAAAGCTCATTTATAGCATTCTTAGACAATTTTAGACAATTTTTATAAACGTTTAGGCATTTTAGGTTACAGCTCAACACCCTCACCAGTTTCCTTGCGCCCCCTCCCCACCTATTGGAAGTCCTTTAGTAAGTATTTTGTATACAATTTAAATTAAAACTAGAAAAGTTGTATAGCATACGTGTGTAATACTTGTGATTGTGTTTGAGTTAAAAATTCAGTTCTTTTTCTTTTGAAACGGCTCTTCTATTCTTTTTTCCAATTACAATCAGCCCAAATCTTTTTCAAGGAAAAGTTCAAATGAATGGAAAATTTTGAAAATTCGATTCAACAAAAGTAAACAGTTGAAATTCTAAATTAACTTTATTTTCTACCTCCCGAATAGATTGGAAACGGTTTAGAGACGTACTGGTGCCTCCAGAAAATTTTAACATTCTCCACATTTGAAAAAATCCCATAAAAGTAGCCTGAATATACTTCAGCATCCCACCTCCAAACACCTATGTTCGTAATTTTGATTGATTAAAGCACACTTTCCAAAATTCGTGACTTTTGGGTCAAATCAATATTTTTTTCTCCGGCAAAAATTTTTCGCAAATGCGTTAACAGGGAGAAAATACGAAATATGGTACATGCGTTATTTTTGACTTGTCGAATTGACTGGAACATTTTTCGAACTAATCTGGATTTTCCTATAAGTTCTTCGATTTTCGCGAAAAATTTTCGCTGGTAAAAAATATGGAGTTTACCAATATTTAATGCGAATTTTGAAAAATAGTGCATTAATGAATTAAAAAGTTCACCAATATGGGTGATCTGCGTTTGTAAGTGCTAAAGTTCTTTCGGGCTCTTTTTATGTGATTTTTTCGAAGCTGGAGAATGTTAAAATTCTTGGATACCTACCTACTTCATAATGGTTCGAAGAAAAAGATGAAATTGTAAATTCCAACGTTTTGGTTCGTTTACATCGAATTTTCATAGGTACTTTGAATTTGTGATGATTTCGAATTTTCAAAAATCCACCAAAATACGAAAAAAGAACTTTAGCACCTGAAATTTTGAACGAGGTGTTCTTTCTAGGCGTACTTTTGATTTACATATTTTTATTCCTGCCCGAAATGTTATTATCCTGGCAGTTAAGATTCTAACTTCCCTCGTGAGCAAACGAACTATTTTCTCAAGAAACCAAAAATATTGAAAAATCACCTACACTTACGTACGTATACATTTTTCATGCAAAATGAAATCAATTTTCAGCGCAGTGAAAAAAGAAAATAAGGTAACCTTCAACTTCCATCAAATATCTATAATTACATTATCAATTACGTACGCGTCGCATCCATACAAATAAATGGAAGCATAACTTATCCGTTGAACAAAAAATTTAGATGGTTAAAAAAAATGGATAAAAAAGAGAAATGAGCTGTTTCTGCTTCAAATCCCATCGTAAATTCCCAACGAAAGAGATGAAAAATACGGATAATTAATGTTGACTCCTCATTGATGGAAATCTCCGTTCGAAGGTTAATAGAATAATTAAGAAAATTGAAAACCAATTTCGATGATAAAAAAAATAAGCAAAGCTAGTAACGCTCCGCATAGAAATACACCTCATTACATTGTTATCCCTCGTATTAAATCGGTTACCAGATTTATACGATTTATATTAAAGGTGCCGTGTCACCTTTTGGGCTAGAAATGAAAATACGTAGGTTTTCAAGTAACCTTATTAAATAAGACACGAGTGAAACGCCACCGGGTGTGGTTTATTGGGAAACTTTCCTATATGTATGCATATATCTCCAATCAATTAAACACGAATTCTCATTTAGAAGTAGGTATCTAAGGCATCAACTAAACACGTAGGTACCTATGTCTATGAGCATTGAGCACATCTAATCTTCAAATGTACATACAGGGACGTTCCGAGGGTATATCGCCGGGGGGGGGGGGGGGGGGGGTAAATTTTGTGAAAATCCCAACTCAGGTTTCAAATTTTCCCAACAGTATGATACCCACATCAATAAGATTTTTCTCCCTAATACCATATATACCTACTCAGCTCAAATAAATTTTGTGTAAAAGGTAGCTGCAACGAATATAATTAGAAATTTTTGAATTAAATTTATCAGGGATGAAATAGAGCCTGATTTTGGGGAGAAGAGCTTAGGTGAATGACACTAATTTACCGGCCAAACAAAATTTTAAAAGAATTTAATTCCTCTCTTCCAAGTTTAGAAATCAAGGATCACGCTAGTGATCCTCCCCCGCCCCCTCCATGTCAGAATCGTAAACGTCATGTCAACGTACTAGCGTGAACCTTATATTCTCTAATCATTAAATAGCCCTTTTTCACGTTTTCAATTTCTTTTTTTTCAGAAATGAAACGTTGAATTAAAAAACTTTTTAGACAAAAGTTTCTTAATTTTTCGAGTTCTTTTCAAAAAAACAAAAACGGAAATTGCAGGAAAAGAACTCGCCGAGTTCCAGACCCCCCAAATTCACTGTTTTTACTAAACTTGGACAAAACTTACAACAAGGCTGGAGAATAGACGTTTTGTTTGAATTTGGTGAAAATTTGTACTTGGGATCTACTCGTCAATTCGGACAATGTGATCGGAGCAAAAATTTGAAATTTTGAAAATTGCCCCTAACCTCCCCTTTTTTATGGGTCAAAAATTTTCAAAAATAAAAATTGAAGTTTTCAGCGGATTTTACGAGTGAAAATCATCAATTTCTTTGAAATTCCAGTCTGATTGGTTTTTTTTGCCATTTTTAGAGCTTTTGAAAGTTTTTGAAATTGTTGAAAAATGGCCATTTTGAATGAGATGTAGAAAAAAAAAAAGCAACGAGTTGAATGTCGAGAATAGCAAAAGCGATTGAAGACATGTGTGAACTAAATATCGATGGTGTTGAGGAAGAAGGGCCAAACTGCTAATTTTGAGGTGAAGGGCCAAACTATTTTCTCGAAAATCACGAAATTACAAAAGGGCCAAAGTGAGAAATTTTTAGGGCCAAACTGCAATCGAATAGCGAAAAAAGGGCCAAACTGCACAATTTTTAGGGCCAAACTGCAATCAAATAGCGAAAAAGGGCCAAACTACCGTTGAATTACGCTGAATTGAAGGGGTTTCTCTGTGTATTTGAAAGAAATGTTCCCAGAAAAAAAATAATATGATTTAGGTTTTGTTACAGTTCCTACACAAATACAAAGGTAATACTGAGGATTGAAAGAGAGAAAAAAGTATCATTTCACTTGCTGGAAGTCGGAAACATAACCAGAAGCGAGAGCGATGTTTCCGAAATTTGACTATAGGAATTATCGAAGTTATGGAGTTATTTAGCGTCCATAACCTTTTTTCCTCATGCTAATTAACATTCATAACTCTAATAAAATATATAGACATAATTATTCAAATTTGGTTGGTTGCAACTTTAAGCGACTTTAAGTTCACGAAATTAAAAACAATTATACATAGATACCTAACATATGTACTTATAATCACAAAAAAGATTACGCTAATAAGAACAACCCAAATTCAAAAATAGGTAGGTAGCCAATTATAATTTTAAAAAAAGAGACAATAATCAATGGCTATTCAGCTCTCGTAACTCCGTAACTTAGATAATTCTCATAGCCAAATTTCTTTTTGATAATGAAATTTTCAATAACTATCTTTATTGTGAATTAATTATGTGAGGGAATTAATTAATATTACACAAATTAATTCAAAGAAAAATGCCGAAAATAAGGGGTGGAAAAATGAAAAGTTATACGAGAGCTGGCTTGCTTGTAAGAGCAGCTTTGGCAGGTAATTTTTACTTCATAATAATCATGATCGAGTGCAACGTAATTGTCTGGTGCTTATAGAAAGTTCAATTTTTCCTATTGTATAGGTAGTGTTGAAAAGTCTTTAATTAATTCGTCGACAGATGGTGAAAACTGTGAAAAGACAAGAGCTACATGTTGTTCTGGTAATGAAACCTCTGATTCATCATGGAATAATATAACTATACATTCGTCTTCGAGTAATGTCAATAGTGCAAATTGTACTGTGAATTCGTCCAACACTACTGTAAATTCACCTTCTTGTAATTATAACAATTTAGATTCTGTGAATTCGTCCAACACAGCTGTAAATTTGTCTTCGAGCAGTGATGATGATGTACCTACCTTACCTTGTGTGAATTCGTCACTTGTGGATGGAGAATGTGCAAACAATATAATATCCAGTGGTCAATAATTTCATCAATTCTACGTATTCATTTTGTAGAAAATCCTGTCAACTTTTCAGCACTTTTGTCCCTTTTTAGATGTTGAATTTTATGATAATAATACTGTAATAATGGAAGACGAAGAAGACAACGTATTATATCAACTGCTTCAAGATTACGATCAAATAGAATTTTCCATGGAAGTTGATTTTTTCAACGAAATGTATTTTCCCCTTGAGAATGATGAAAATTCAAATAAAGAAAATACTGTCCCCGATTCTATCGCTTTTGCTGCGAATGATGCGAGTTCAAATGAAGAAAATACTGTCGCCGAATCTATCTCTACCCCAAAGTGCTGAAAAGTTGACAGGATTTTCTACAAAATGAATACGTAGAATTTATGAAATTATTGACCATTGGATATTATATTGTTTGCACATTCTCCATCCACAAGTGACGAATTCACACAAGGTAAGGTACATCATCATCACTGCGCGAAGACAAATTTACAGCTGTGTTGGACGAATTCACAGAATCTAAATTGTTATAATTACACGAAGGTGAATTTACAGTAGTGTTGGACGAATTCACAGTACAATTTGCACTATTGTCACTACTCGAAGACGAATGTACAGATGGGGTTGTTGATAGGTTACCTCAACCGGATGAGGAAGAGGAGGATAATCCTCCCCCCCCCCTTACAACAAGTCGTCGTCGTGTATTACCTCAACCCAATGTAGAAGTGGTGGAGAATCCTCTCCCCTCTAGAAGAGGACGTCATCGATTATAATTTTTCATTTCCTTAAAATTATAATTCTTTTTTGTATTTGATTGAAAATTGAACGTGCTTTCTAATTAACTTTTTTTTTTTATAAATACATCGTGTACTTAAGGTCTATAGAAAATGATTGAACATTATTGAAAAAAATCAGAAAAAAATGAATTAGGTATTTTAAAAAAAATCTTCAGAATCTAATAAATAAGCAGTTTGGCCCTTTCAAAATGTTCAAATTATATTTTCAGGAAGGGCCAAACTAGTTTGGCCCTTCGTGAAAATGAAATCGAAACTAGGTAAAAGGGCCAAACTTTTTCCAACGTTATTGTTTTATTTTTCATTTGGTTGGAAATTATTTTATTCAAATAGATTTTTTTTGAAACTGTAACTAATGAAGTACAGATGACTATAAAACTTCATCCTCATTCCAAACACTTTCCGGAACTGCATAACAACAGTTCGCGTTTTACTTTCTGTTTTGAAAAATCAGTTTGGCCCTTCTTCCTCAACACCATCGATATGTACAAAGTTTGGTTTTGATTGATGCTTTCAAAAACTTTGTAGCTTTGCGGAAAGATTGCACAAAAGTGAGAAAATTTTTTTTTCCTATTTTATTTAATTATATTATTTTTATAATTTTTTTAAAAATTTAATTAATAAAAATAAATTTAATTTATATAATTTACTTTATCGAAGTAAAGCGTAAAAGTGAAGCTTTGACGAATTGTTTATACTGAGCACCCCATATTCATGGTACCAGCCTGGTTGTAAAAGTTAGCCAGAATCGAAATAAAAATTGCTGGTTTTCAAATTCTATGGAAAAGTGAAAAAAGCTCAACCATTAGGTAGGTAATGTAGTAGGTAAAAATATGTAGTCAATTCTTTTTTTTTAGGGTTTCAATTGATATTTATAATGCAATTTTCGAAAGATTTTTGAGCAAAAAATAAGCAATAACGAAAGTTATATAATAAAAATAAAAAGATGATTAAGAAAAACAGGAAAAACTAAAATTTAAATTTCTGTCACAAAGCTGGTAATTAATTGACAAATAGTTGGTTAGCAATAGTCAAAGGCAATAACAATGAACAATGTTTAAATTAATTATCATTTTTTAATTAAATTTTACGCACGTCAAAAATGATGAATTTTCTTGTTGCAAGCAGGTTGAAAATTTTTATATCAGTGCCCTATTTCTTATTCATAATGGCCTGTGAAAATCTTGAATTAAAAAAAAACGATTTTTTCGTGCCTACAAATCAAAGGTACCATTTTTTTCATTTTGCATCAACCTATGTGAAAAAGTCTTATCAGCGTGACAAAAAATTGATAATTAATCTTCCGAAAAATGGAAACTTTCAAAAAAAAATCAACAATAATATGGAAAAAAAAGTAACGAATTCTGCAATCATAATTTTTTTGAAAATAATTTCTGTAAAAATCCACGAATTGAAAAAGGTAAGCGAATTGTACGAAAGAAATGACTAGAGTTTTTTGAAAAATTGTAAGTAAATAAAACTAGAATTTTTGGAAAATTTAAATGGTTTTTTACACTTTGATGAAAGTTTAGAAAAATAGTTGTTGAAATAGAAATTTAAAAAAAATCAAGAAGTAGAATTATCTGGATCAATCGAACATTATATCGAAATTTCAGCCAGATTGGTTAACTACGTAAAAAAAACAACTGATATCCGCCAAAAAAATTCTCCAAAAAAGAATTAGTCCCCGCCCTCTGGACCACACAGCTCCAGTGTGAGTCATCATTGCTTATCTACGAATAATACGTGCCAAACTTTAATGCCTCCTAATCAGTTTTTCGATAGGAAAATGTTATGATATAAAAGTGAAATCCGCCCAAAGGCCCAGAAGCCCAGAAAAACATCCTTCCACTTCACCAATTATTTAACCAATTATTTAACCAATTATTTTGGTAAAGACTAAAAAATTGAAAAAAAAATTGAAAAAAATTGTGGGGCGGACAGATGCTTAATTAATTATGCTTAAAAGAATTGGTACTTTTCTCAACACTTTCAACTTTAAATTATTCTAGCGTATTGAAAAACATGTGAGGCATCTGAATGCCCCACAATTTTTTTCAATTTTTTAGTCTTTACCAAAATAATTGGTTAAATAATTGGTGAAGTGGAAGGATGTTTTTCTGGGCTTCTGGGCCTTTGGGCGGATTTCACTTTTATATCATAACATTTTCCTATCGAAAAACTGATTAGGAGGCATTAAAGTTTGGCACGTATTATTCGTAGATAAGCAATGATGACTCACACTGGAGCTGTGTGGTCCAGAGGGCGGGGACTAATTCTTTTTTGGAGAATTTTTTTGGCGGATTACTAATTTCATCGTATTTAATTGAAAATATTTATGAAATTGTTCTATTGTCCCGAGCGAAGCGAGGGCGAAAAATTTCAGTAAAAATTATAATTTTTATGAACAAAATTTTTTATCCATTGTAAATACATATATATGAGAAAGATGAATTTGACCCGAGCGAAGCGAGGGCGAAAAGTTTAGAAAACCTCAAATTAAAAGTGCCAAAAACAATGTTTCAGAGCTAATAAAATTGAATAAAAAATCGGTGATTTCTACTTTGAAACTATTATTTTAAGGGAAAATATTATGAGGCCGAGCGAAGCGAGGCCGAAGCTTTTAAAAAAATTGATTTTTAAACATCGAAAATGAGTTTTAAGAAGATATAGGTAATAAAATTAGTTGAGATAGTTTGAGAAACTTTTTCTGCTCTGTCAATCATGAATAATACTAGTAAAAATATCTACTCTGCATTAAGTTCCTTTATACAGGTGACAGCGTTCACCAATGGTGTTATACGTTTCTAATGAATTCTAATTATTGCTGGCATGGGCTGATAGACCTAGTAGTCTGAACCCACAAAAAGAAAAAAAAAAAAAAAAATCTGAAGAAAATTACTTTCGTAGGTTTGGATTATTTTTCAATTACAGAAAGAGAGATACAATAAAGCCGAGTGCAGTGAGGCCAACATTTTTGAAATTTTATTGCTTTTTTGCATTAGAAAAAAAAACATGAAACTGCACAACTGTTTAATTTTTTGAACTTGAAAAAATAAATTTTTCTTCTGGGAAATGGATCATCAAATTTTGCTTTCTCCTTAAAAAACTGTGATAGTACAAAAAAATGTTCAACTTTCCCAATTTGGAAAAATATTTCTCCAAATGGTAAATTTTCCCAACTAGTAAAAATAAGTAGAAAAAATCCAAACTTTGAAAAACATGAAAAATTTTCCAAGTTGGGACAACTTGCTAATTTTATTCACATTTTGTCAAGTTGGGAAAATTCACTATTTTGTACGTAATTTCTCAAATTAGGAAAATATGAGTTGGTACAAAAAGTAAATTTTCCCAACTTTAAGGTCGAAATGGCAAATTTTCCCAACAAAATGCTCAAAAATCCCAAGGGGTAAGCTACCCCCAATCCCCCTATCGGTACGTTCCTGTGTACATATTAAATACCCATGCGAATTCCACTTGCATTATTAAAAAATAGGTACACATTATATATCTTCACAATAAAAATTTGAAATAAAAAAGCAACCGTTTTTGTAAATATTATCTAGCGATATTCAATTAAGCACATGCAAGTTTGCAAAATCATCAGCATCAAAAATAACGAGATGTAATAAAAGTTGTATCGTGTTTTCGTCTCGATTGTACGTTACCCACTAGTCAATTATGGACTCATATTTGATATTTTGTGCGATTCGCAGTCATCATAACCATCAAATTGCGGATTTTTTATACGCTCTAATTAAACGATGGTGACGAAGAATCGACAAATCCCTTTCTAAATGCAGCAAAGACATCATTCGCGAGTCGATTTCTTATTTCAAATATTTATTTTAATGATACTTCAGTCGTAACATCTGTGATGTTTTTTCTTCTCTAAGCTAATGGGATCAAACAGATGGAAATTAATTTCGTAGAACCAGGGAACAATAAAACATTCAATAATAGAATTAAATAATTGATAAAAACTGATCACCTCAATCCTTAAAAATTTGTCTACACGTGTCGACCACTACATTCATAAGATTTCTGTGATGTAGGTTTGTTGAAACAGGTACGTAAATTATTCTTGAGAAACAATAAATTACAAATTCGATCAACTGTATAAAATAATCAGTTACATTACATTTCTCAATACGATTAAAAAAATTTTAAATGTTGAAAATATGATGGATTATAAAGGACTGTACGTAAACAGTAGCTAAATAATTTAATTTTCAAAAAAAAAGTCGTAAAGAATTAATCAAGTTCATATTTACAAAACCACCAACGCGGAATATTCAGCACCCATCGATTTTACTGACGTAAGTAACAGATTACGTATCAAATAAGAATAGGTTCCGATACTTTACTATAGGTAAATTATTAAATTTTGTTTTTTTGCCAGAGCGACGAATTCAAATGCAAAAAGCTACTTGGCGTGGTTTCTTTTGACTTTACAGCGGTGATAAATGTGGTTCTTTTCATTTTTTAAATTTGAGATCCAGAATATGTAATCCACTATTTCTTCAACTTTCAAATCGACCTCACATTATATACCTACTCAAGATTTTTTAATTTTATCAACTTCAATAGAACTGAATTTTTTTTGGTCTTTGGGAATACATTTGAAGACTTCACGGGAAGAACGGGTTAACTGAAATTTTATAAATTTTGCAGGAGAACGTTTTAAAGAAAATGTTGAAGTGGAACTGAAAAAAATGGGTTTTCAAGTTTCGTTTTGATTTTATTACTTTTAAAATGTCAATTAGAATCATTTTATATCGGCAAATATTGCTCAAAAGTTTTTTAAAAGCTTCAAAGTCACTCAACACACGATGTGTTTGAACAACATTCTGAGAAGTTAACCCGTTCTTTCCATAAAGTGACACAGTTAACCCGTTCTTTCCGTGTTTTCTTGAAATTGAAATTTTTTTTCTCTGAAATTAATCAGTTTTTTCCACCTATGAGTTATCTTTTCTTGAATTATGATTTTTTTTTTCATGTTCACATCAATAAATCAACTACTTATTTAAAAAACAAAAATCAGCTTTTTGCACATTTTTTTCTTTGTTTGGAGTACCTAGTTAACCCGTTCTTTCCGTGTTTTTAATTTCTTGAAAATGCTTTTTTGCTTTTATTGACAAAATTTGAAAAGTTCGACATTTTTCATATAAACCACATGAAAGTACATGGTTTATTGTACACAATGGCAAAAAACAGTCATTTTTGAAAAAACCCTCAGTTAACCCGTTCTTCCCGTGAGGTCTTCATTTTAATAAACATTGTCAAATAGTGTCAAAGCAGCTTTGCCACTGAATCACAATATTTAAACAATATTTTAATTTCGGCTGGTAGCCCAAGGAAAAAAATTCCAAGAAATTATTTCGAAAATTTTAATGTAATAAAAACAATTTTTTCTGATTAAACTTCAAGCGTAAATTCGCAGGAATGAAGAGGAAGAGGGATTCCTACCCCTTCAGAGAAAATTTTCATCTTCATTCGTGTAAAGTTTTTTTGTACTCAAGTATACGATAATACGAAAATCACTATTCATTCATTCTCGGGTTTTTATCGTGCAAAATCTCATTCCTTAATACCTCTGTCAAATTGAAAAAATTTAATTTTTCGTCCTTTTCTCGACCTTTTTCTGTCTCTTTTTTCGGCTATTTAAAAATTTATGTTCCTTACTCTTCGTATCCCACCGTTCTTAGAAAATTTTGATGAACGACGCTGCTGTTTTTTATTCTAAAATTATTTTTCTATTTTACAGATTTTCCACGCAGTTTGTTCAAGTTTCCCACATAAAGGGCTTGACGTTGATTTGAAACCGATAAAATAAGTAGGCAGAGGTCGGAGGAGGAAATTTTTTCTGCTTCAAGACATTTAAATTTTCTAGAAAGAAATATTCATCGAGAATTTTCCATTTCCATAATTTTTTAATGAATCATCCCACGATTTTTCCAAGTATTTGTGGCTGTGATGAATTTTCATCGCAGAATTCATCGCGCGTTTTTTCCCGATTTTTGAGGCTAGGATGATCATTGCAATGAATTTTCATCCCAAAAAAATCATTTCCCGATTTTATCGAGGATTTGTGGTTGCGATGATTTTACGATGAATTTTCATCGCAGAATTCATCGCGCGTTTTTCCAAGATTTTGAAGCTAGATCATTGGGATGAATTTTCATCCCAGAAAAATCATTCCACGATTTTTCCGAGGATTTGTGGTTGCGATGAATCGCAGAATTCATGGCACGTTTTTCCTAGTTTTTGGGGCTGGGATGATCATTTGAATGAATTTCATCGTTACATCGATGATGAAACCTCATTTCAAAAAAAATTATCAAAAGTATAGACGAAAATCTCAATTAATTGTTTTTAATAGAGACTTTTTAGGTAGGTGTCTACTTAATTTTTATGATAACAACATATCATTTCCATTCGAAAAATTGCAATTTTCAGAAATGAAATAGGTAATTCAATTTATTTTCCAACATTTTGAACATTTTCATTTTAAATGAACACGTTGAGTTATTTTTAATACCTTATTTTGAAATAATTCAGTAGGTAAAATTATTAATCCTCAGCAAAACGAAGACGATACTTTTTAAACAAATGTGCTTCTGTTTCAAATTTACCTAGGAAGTAACGCCAGGTTCAATCTTTTTCTTTGTTCTTACAATTTCTTGACTTCCCCCCCCCCCAATTTTTAGACAAACTTCTTGTCTTATTGACCAATTAAATCTGAAAAAATCGACATGAGAAAACAAAAATTTATACAGAGTGACCAAAAAAATGTTTAATCAAATTTGAGTAAGAATATAGAATGAGGGATTCGGATTATTAATTGGTACACATAAAAAAGTCTTTAAATTTTTGTATATGTACTTGCAATTTTCAACCCCATTGTAAAGTAGGTACAATAAGTCAATTGAATTTTTTTTCAAAAAAGGGATCAAGTTTAGAAAATGAGAATCTTTAGTCCCATCTTTTCTATGGTTACGGGATTAAAATCTTCATTTAGCAGGTCTCTCTCTCAACCGCGCCAAACTTATCAAAATGTCAGGTAAGTAAGCATGATTTGTTCCAAATCTTCCTGAGTATATCATTTGTACGAAAAAATGGAAAAATTTTCCAGAATTTTTACAAATTCAAAATATCAGAAAATTATAATTAATTTGGAATTCTCTGAGACATCATGCCTAGATCTGAAAAATTCCGAAATTTCGTTGAATTTAAAATTTATTCTAAAAATCTTGATAAATACTTTAAAATTTTAACCAAATTTCCCAAAATTTTGTCAAATTTCTAAACAAAAAATGACAAGGAAGTTGACGACTCCACACATCTCTCGTAATCAGTCATTTTACATGTTCAACCCTTTTCCCTATGCTTCCCAAATATTATAAAGAGAAAGGCTCTTTTAACAACTTCGCATGATTTTCAGTTAAAAAATTAATTTCAAACTTGACTGATTTCTGAACCTATGAATAATACATATTCCTTTTTGCAAAAACTCTACGACTCTTCAAAATTAAACCATACCTTCCTACACCGCACCGGTCCAAATTTCATCCCAGCTAAGCTACCGCTCAAACACCAAAAACACTGCGAATGTGATAAAAACTCATCCCATTTCTGAACTTGGAAAATCGTCGAATAAAATTTTTTAAATAAGTACATATTTATACTAAGGAAAAAATAGTGCACTCGTCCGAGCACATGTTACCTTCAAAAAATAAGCATAAAAGTATCCCGTAATTACGAAATTCGAACCTTTACTCGAGTGAAACGAATGAGATCGACATTACAGTTCAACGCTCATATCATTCTCTTCCATCAACCGCCACGAACGGCGACTGCTTTGAATTTTGGTATCACGAAACACTTTTGCGCTGATAAAACTTTCTCAAATGCGCAAGGTCTCCTTCACAGGTGAAATTTCAAAACAGATACGATGAAATGGTATTTCATTTTAGCACGTGCCTTTTTTCGTCGCTACCATTCTTTTAGTAGCGAAATCGTAAAATTTTACGACATTTGTTTTCATTTATTTTATTACCGTCGTGTTAAATAATTTAATTGATAGCATGTCGGTTTCGTTAGGCGGTTTTGTAATTTTTTTTCACTTTGGACGGTCGAGATTTTTCGCGAGTTCAGATCAATAATGCAAGGGTTCGTAATTTTATTTTTTTGAATTTTAAAATGCTTTAAATTAATCTTCTAATTCATAAGGTGTTGATTAATTATTCCAATGGCGAGAATTTCAGTAAGTGAGTAGAAATGTTTTCTTTTTATTTGCAATGATATCAGGTACCTGTAATACTTATCAATATTGTTATAGATTCAGATTTAAAAAAAAAAAAAAAAAACTGTTTTATTCAAACAAAAATAATTTTATTAGGTATTCTGAATAATATTCATTATGTCAGCAAAATTAAGGACATATTTTCGAAATGTACAATTGAATTTACAAAATCTTATCAAGTTACTCAAGTGGGTAACTTATTTTTCAAAATTCAGGACTTTTTTTCATCAAAAATGAAATTGTATCATAAAATACACAATTCAGAATCAGAGACGGTTTGAACCAAAATTGTTGGGGGGAGGATCAGGTTCGAGAATGCCAAATAAAAATTCAAAAATAGTACATTGAAATGACTCAAACTTGCTCATGCCTGAAAAATTTTCTCTAGGTGAGTAATAGTTGAAAACCCCAGTGAAATTGTCTATCAGTATCGAGTGAAGCGAAAATGGAAAATTACAATGAAAATTATAATGTACCTCATTAAAAAAATTATGGTATCAATGTGAATTTGAGAAAAATGAATTAGGTTCCCGAGCGAAGCGAGGGTGAAACTTGAAAAAACTCTTTAAAATTCAAGATGCAATAAAACAATGTTTTAGATTAATAAACTTGAATAAAAAATTGACCACTTCTACTTTAAAACTAATGACAAAGGAATACGATAAGACCGAGCGAAACAATACCAAAACTTTTAAAAAATTTGATTTTCAAACATCGAAATTGAGTTTTCAGGAGAACAAATTTAATCAAATTAGTTGAAATAATTTTGAGGAAAAATACGAAAAAAACACTTTTGTAGGATTTGGATTATTTTAAAATTTGTGGTAGGAAAAATTCAATTGGAAAATTCGGCAAAATTTTTCCGAATCTGCCGAAATTTCCCGAATGAATGGTTTGGGGGAAGGAGGAATTACACCCCCCACCCCCCACATAGCACCGTCCCTATTCAGAATTACCATCTATCAACGAAAAGCAAAATTTTTATCATCTAATGCAATAAAAGAGATAGATGGATAGGTACCTAGACCTACCTAATACCTATTAAGTGCAACATTTCGCAATTTAGAAAAATCTATCAAAGTTATTTTCGAAAAAAGTTTTCGGCGAGATTTTTTCAAAAAATTAAATAAATAGGTAGGTATGTTTTGATGAACGATAATTCTAGAGTAAAAAATCTTGGTTCACTGAGACAATTACTCAAGCTAAAATAAAATGATCACTCAATATCATCAAGATGGCAATAAAATATTTTGAAAATGTACTTCAAAATTTTTTCTCTGTTAGACACAAAATACCTAATCTGTTTTATGTTCTAATAGTGTAAAAAATCAATCAGTATTCTACATAGTACATATTTTGCTTAATTCTAATTAGATACCTACGTTAGTTTGACTCAAAGTCGATTACTTTACACCAGATTAAACCGAATTCACCATGTAACGCTCATTTCACGACAAATTTAACAATCTATGGTATAATTTGAAGGTAGGAAGGTATGGATCGATAAATGGAGACAATGATATATTAATATCGGAACAGTTGTTCCCTATACAAATTCTAGAAACAGATAATTAGCAGGCTTTGCAGTTTACTATCTCATTGAAATCATAACTTTCGGAGGAAAAAAAATTGATTCTCAGCATTTCACATCTGCTTCAAAGTGAAAATGTGCCACTTTCCAAACAACATTCGTAAAACTGAAATAAAAATCAGAGCTAGAAAGTTGAAAATTTATCACGTAATAAGATTTTACAGCAACATTTCGGCGCAACAGCTTTGATTTATGCGTACAAAGGTATTGAATTTGAGAACAATGTTCAAGGGTGAAATACTAAAATATGCCTTTTCACTAATTCGCTTTGATAGTTTAATACGAGTGGTTCTCATTTGCTTCAGTATATCCAACACCTCTGCAGGGTTCAAACAATCCAATCAATACGTATTATCAATTCGAATAACAGTACCTATATTGTCTTTCTTGATTTTTATTTCTACGACCAAACAGATCTTTTCGATTATGAATTAGGCTCTACCTATATTTTTTACAAGCATCTTGGCAGATTTGATGGGACTTTTAAAATAAAAACGAAATCTGTTCCTGGTAATTTAATTTTTTATTACCTTTACTTTTCATTATAGATTTACGTTCTATAATTCCGATTTTATTCCAACTCTTTGATGCCCATAAGAAAACTGACGGATGAAATCCAAATATTTTCGAGCCTTTGAAAAATGTTCATACAGAGTGCAGTGCCCCATTTGAAAACTACCTTTTAAAAAAATCGGTATTGCCAAAAAATTAATTTAGGAATTGATAACTTTTGAAATTCAGTTTTTTCAATTTCCAAAATAGGAAAAGTTGTTATGAAGAAGGAAAAAAATCCAACATGTAGAAAATACGATATAAAACCATAAACCAGACAACATTGCTCCAAAATACCACGATTGATTTTCTAGAAAAAATTGTTAAAAAATTTATTGCGAGGTTTTGGAAAAAATGAGAGAATTTAGCTATTCCAGAATAAATGTTTTTGCAAGAAATTGTGATAAAGATGTAACGTATTTCGGAATTTTAGAAAGTAAGTAATGAATTATTAAAAATTTGAAAATAATTTCATCTTTTAAAAATGTCAGTTTGTTTACTTTGATGGGAAGTACACACGAAAAGCGAACATTTTTATTGAAGTGAAAACTTCTATGGTGGGGGTCTATTTTTTTCGACGCGTTACGCTTATACACGGTTGCCAACCACCAATTATTCAGGAATATCATTTATCTAGGGAAATTTCCCACATTATATTACAAAAATATCATTTATCCAGGGAAATTTCTCACATTATATTACAAAAATATCATTTATCCAGAAGTGAAAAAGGAAAATGTTGGCAGCACTGCTTTACCTTTTAAAAGTCATTAAAAAAATGTCACTCATTAAGTGTGACAAAAAGTCGAAATGTAATCTAAAAGAAAATTATTAAAAGTCAAAAAGAAAATTGTTGACAGCACTGCTTTACCTTTTAAAAGTCATTAAAAAAATGTCACTCGTTAAGTGTGACAAAAAGTCAAACTGTAATCTAAAAGAAAATTATTAAAAGTCAAAAAGAAAATTGTTGACAGCACTGCTTTACCGTTTAAAAGTCATTAAAAAATGTCACTCGTTAAGTGTGACAAAAAGTCACAGCACTGCTTTACCTTTTAAAAGTCATTAAAAAAATGTCACTCGTTAAGTGTGACAAAAAGTCACAGCACTGCTTTACCTTTTAAAAGTCATTAAAAAAATGTCACTCGTTAAGTGTGACAAAAAGTCAAAATGTAATCTAAAAGAAAATTATTAAAAGTCAAAAAGAAAATTGTTGACAGCACTGCTTTACCTTTTAAAAGTCATTAAAAAAATGTCACTCGTTATGTGTGACAAAAAGTCACAGCACTGCTTTACCTTTTAAAAGTCATTAAAAAAATGTCACTCGTTAAGTGTGACAAAAAGTCAAAATGTAATCTAAAAGAAAATTATTAAAAGTAGAAAAGAAAATTGTTGACAGCACTGCTTTACCTTTTAAAAGTCATTAAAAAAATGTCACTCGTTAAGTGTGACAAAAAGTCAAACTGTAATCTAAAAGAAAATTATTAAAAGTCAAAAAGAAAATTGTTGACAGCACTGCTTTACCGTTTAAAAGTCATTAAAAAATGTCACTCGTTAAGTGTGACAAAAAGTCACAGCACTGCTTTACCTTTTAAAAGTCATTAAAAAAATGTCACTCGTTGAGTGTGACAAAAAGTCAAAATGTAATCTAAAAGAAAATTATTAAAAGTCAAAAAGAAATTTGTTGACAGCACTGCTTTACCTTTTGTGTGTCATTTGGAATTTTTAATTGACGTGCGAATTTTAATTTTCTTTCAATATATTGTTTTTGAGTGGAAAATATATTTCAGTCGTTTATAGCACATTTTTTTCGCGTTTTTCTCACTTATATGTCCTAGATTACTAATCCTGAAATTTTCATTTGTTATAAATGACATTTATATGTTCTAGATTACTATTCCTGAAATTTTGTTAAGACCATATCCTGTTACTTATTTATTGTACAAACAACTAGACACGTCTTTCCGTTCTCACTTTTTCAATTATTCATTCTTCATTCCTTTGTTTTCAAAACCTTAATATATTGTTCTCTTATTCTAAAATTCTTCATTCGTTTGCACCATATTGCATATGTTTTGTTACCTATCTATTACATAAAAACTTTCACTAAGTTTCTCATAATCTATACAGGTAATGCGATTTGTTTAACTTTTATCATTTGTTCCAAATAACATTTCCTTTTTTACAAAAAAATATTATCTATTCACCCACCTCTTATTATAGATTTCAAAATAAAAGAGCGAAACCTCTAATATACAAATCAAAAATTCAGAAACAAGTTTTCACTTCTGAGGTATTTATTTTAAACTTCGGTTAAATGGAGCCGATTTTCTTACAAAGTATATTATTTTCGTAAGAAGCATATCAAACATTGAAAAATCCCAAAATAGTAATTTTAAAAATTGAAATTTTTTTCACATTGAACAAAAGTAATGCTTTCAAATATAATAAAAGCTCAAAAAATTAACTTTTTTGCGTTTATTATTTCGGAGTTGAAAATCAGCTAATGGTAGTCCGGCAAAATGCCTCGTTTCTATGTTTTGGAATGTAAAATATTTTCTCTTCATTTTTTACAGCCAATATAAGTAACATTTAACTCGCAATTTTCGAAATGAAAAACGGGGAAGATAAAAAATCGTTATTTATTTGCTGTTTCTGGGAGTTTAGTTTTTTTAATAATAATGCACGTATGAACAATTTTCAATTTTTTATTAATTTATTACGAAATTTAATTTGACCTTGAAGCATGGGAACTCTAATTCCGAAATGTGTTATATTTTTATCACAATTTCTTCAGCAGGCTCTCCGTCCTCATTCTTCTTGGGTGTGTTTCAATAGTGACCCTGCACAAAGAAACCCACCTAATGTGTCAAATTTGGGTATTTCACTTTTTCGCAGATTCTTTTGTAAAAATCCCTAAAAATTTACGTAACCTGGTTGTTGGGTCTCGAAAACGTTTCAAAATCCCTCAAAATCCCATAATAGTCCATTATTTTACAAAAATGCTTTAAACGTTTTCTGGACAAAGAAAAGCTATTAGGGTGTCAAAACCCACTTACTTTAGTTCAACAATAAAATGAGACGAATCAAACAAACGACAGGAAACCTACAACGAGCACGAATCTCGCGCATTGTGAGTTGGGGTTTCAACAATTTTGAAAGCTAAACTTTAAACGCGTTTATCTCGAAAAGTTGTTTTCGCACACTAGTCGGGTTCCTTTGTGCCGGGTCACAGGTACGTGAAAACATTTATTTTAGAATAACTAATTTCTCTAATTTTTCCGATGACCTTACAAGGTCATTTTACATCAAGTCGGATTAAAGATGACCTTTGGGATATTCGATTTTCCCGTAATTTTTCCTCGACGATTTATTTGGCCGAAATTATGGCACTTTGAGGTTTTCCAAAATGGCGGCAAATCGAAAATTTCAATTGCAAATAAATCCTATTCAAAGTGGTCTGGTGATAATTTTTTTTTTTGAAAATGTTCTATCCCCGAAAAGTAATTTTCCTCAAGTGTCAAAATCAGTGTTTCTGCTTTTAAAACCTCTAAAAAATCTACTTGAAAGCTGTAATCTGCGAAAGCCACTGTTTGTTTCAACTTTTAAAAAAAATCAAACTGGCGACTTTTGACAAAAATTAATGTCTTGAGATTTTTTTACATGATTTATTAAATACAAAAACACATCGACTGCAAAACACAAAGCAACAGTAATGTTTTCAAAATGAAAAAATACACAGATTTTCTGCTGGCATGCTTTATTACGTGAATAGGTATCACTGGCTAGCGGCCTAGTATCACGTATGAAAAATTTTTCGCATTTATTCGTAGGTACAATTTATCCGTAGGATATAAAATGACATAAGTAGGTACTACAACACAGACTTTTGATCTCGTTTTCATTATGCCACAAGGTATTAAATAAGTAATATAACGAGAAATGCTTGAAATAATTTGGACGGATGATATTGAAAAAAATGAGATATCAAGTAGATATCAACCAAAGCTGAATACATCTCGATAAAATTTAATATAGGTATTTTCCTCTGATTTGGAAAAATCTAATATAGATTGAGCCTGGCCAGCAATAGGGGTAAAATGAGAGTTGATGAATGAATTCTATATGTAATTGTTCCCAAAGTAAGAATTCAAAAAAAAAAAAAAATTACATCGAGTTTCATTCAACGAAAAAATTTAATTTTTATATTAAATTATATCGAATCAAACTAACACCTATTTTTATAGGTACTAAAACCCATCGCTTTAAACGTAAATGTAAAAGAAATTATAAATGTCCAAAATTTAATGCAATTTCAGGGTGTCCACAATATTTTAGAGATGATTTTCCCTGACTTTTCCAGGTTTTCCAGACCAATTCTTCGAAATTTTCCAGTTGTTTTACATATGTAACCATGGAGGGGGTAATATTTTCGCGTGATATACTTACACCCCAAAATTTCGCAGAAGAGTGATATCAAGTCATTGGGTCCTACTATTTTTTTTTTTTTTTTTTCAAAATCACTACTTCTTACGAGATTTTTAGTAGCTCCGCTTCGTGCTAAAAAGAGATGCAAATTCAATTCTGAACATTTTTGAAGCCATCCACCTTCTCCCCTCCACAAAATCTTGAAATTTTGAAACTTATTACACAAAAATTTCATATAAAAAGAAAAACTATTCTAAACCAAAAATTAAATCATGCGAATGAAAATTCCGATTTTTTCGTGTTGAAAATAGAAAAAATTATCACAATTTACCTCCCCCCCCACTCCCCCTCAAAAAAACCATGCCTCAAATTTATAAATCCGCGCAAGTCTCGGCCATATTTTCAGCTTGTCCCAGTAAATAAAAAATTGATAAGGGGTAAATATATAAAATTATTTTTGTTGAGAGATATAAAAATTTGTTTCATAACTTTTCAACATTTTGTCATACTTGTTTTTCAGTCATTTTGAAAAAAAAACATAATTATCTTATATTTTATTTAATTTTTTCATTCATTTTCAACATTTAAAAATAATTTATCCAACACAATTTTTTCCCGTCTTTAGAAACATTTACCTTTGTTTCAAATCTTATCCTAGGGTTTTTCCATTTTTTTGTGTGTAACTATTTTGCGCGCAACTTCTTCAATTTTCGAGTAGTTTTTGTCGTTCTTTGAAAAAATGACAGGAAACGATGGATCTAGAATATTTGAAAATAGTTGCTATTCATTATTTTTTGAGAAACGACAAAAAATGGTGAAATTACAAAATGGATAATTGGTCGCTTTTCCTAATTTTTGAAGAACCAACCACAAACAAGTATTTCCGAGTAATTACTAAGTGCTATCATTAATCGTTATTTTTTGAAAAACTACAAGAAACGACGGTTTCAGAATATACGAAAGTGGTCGTTTTCGTCATTTTTGTAAGAAACGACGGATTTAGAATATTTGAAAATAATCGTTTCTCGTCGTTTTTTGAGAAACGACAAGAAACAGCCAGAAAAAACTTTTTTCGAGTAATTAAATACTGTCGTTTTTCGTCGTTTATTGAAAAACGACAGGAAACGATAGTTTCAGTCAAGAATATTTGAAATTAGTCGTTTTCCGTCGTTTTTTGGGACCAACAAGAAACGACGAATTTACAAGATTGAAAAAATTGCAACCAGAAATAACTATTATCCAATTTAGAACATTTCAAGTTGTTCCCTTCTTCATTGTTTTTAAAGAGACTACTATTTTTGAGTAACTACCCAGAGAAAAATTATCAGACATGACCAGGCCTGAAAGATGACCGCGTTTGAGCAGGTACGAATGTACGATCATACCTGATCACTCATGATCAGACATGAGCAAAATAATAAAAATGAGGGTTTCGAATAAATTTCCATTGTTAGAAACCACGCTTGCTCTGGCCTGCTCAATCGCGGTCATTTTTCATTACCGATCAGGCCTGAGTAGGGTGAACCAGTCATGCTCATACCTGATCATACCTGAAGATTTTTCCCTGGGTAGGTACTGTTGTTTTTCGTCGTTTTTTGAAAAACGACAGGAAATGACGGATTTAAAAGACTTAAAAATAATAGTTTTTGTCGTTTTTTTGGAAACGACAAAAAAACGACAGATTTACAAAATTGAAAAATGGCTGTTTTCTATAGTTTTCCGAATAAATGGCCAGAAATGACTATTTTTTAATTTATAATATTTCAAACTGATCCCTTCCACAACATTTTTGAAGAAACAACTATTTCTGGGTGTCTAAAAAAATTTGTTGAGCAAAAAGCTTGACTTGGGTTGAGCTTATTGCAGGACATTTTTACTTTTTTATGCCCCCCCCCCCATCCCAAATAACTTTTGCGAAAAATTAATCAGCTCTTAAATTTTAATTTTTACAAATTAATTCAAAGACGTAATATGATTCAAAAAAAAAAAATCGGAATGAGCTATTTTTTTATTTAAATAATTATATATTAAGGGCGAATAGATTTTTTTCGATTTTTGAAAAAAAGCTTGACCTTTGAGTCAAAAAGCTCGACTTTGCATGACTAGCTTGACGTCTTGGTCAAAATCTTGACTTATCTTGACCAGCTTGACTTAGCTTGATAGTTGGACACTTTGTTTTCTCAATGTTACCAAATATGATTTCAAGAAAGTTATGAATTTGGTGTTCAAATTTGTATTGTTAGGAACACTGCTTGCTCAAATTAGAAATTAGAATTATGATGTAAAAATGTTAAAGTTATGATTATTTAAAAGTACAAGTTCTAAAATCTAATGTTTGAATTTCGAATTACTATTGGCAACACTGTTTTTCCAAATGTAAAAATTTCTGAAATAGATATTATTTTATTCAAAAAAAGTTGAGGAAAGTTTTGAAAAAATAAAACATTTTTTAAAATGAGAAAAAAAAATGAAAAAAAAATGTGTATTAAGTGCATTGACATTTTAATAAAAAGTTACGAAATTTTGTCTCTTTACCACAAATAAGAAACATTATCTCATCTCTAAAGTAAGTATACCTATTTAAACATATCCATGATCCAAAATTTTTTCATTAAAGGAAAAAGTACGTTAATTTTTTTTTCAACGACTTATAGAAATGAAAAATTCGAATAGATGAATTTGTTGAAAAGAGCAAACTTTTTTCAATAAGTACGAAGTAATATGAACATTCACATGAGGAGCTGAGAATCAAAACTCACTTTTAGCACCAAAAACGCAAAAAACTGTTTTAGTAAAGTTATCGACCATCGAGTGTGCTAAAATCGTCGTATATTGTCAAGTAGGACCTGAAAATGGGATTCCCTGAAGGAAAAAAAAATCGATCACATATTCTTCTTATAATGAAGTGAGAAGAATGGCAAAAGTGAGTTTTGACTCCAACATGCATTTTTTTTACAGTTACCAAAAATTTCGTACAACCAAATTAGTAGAGATTGATGAAAGAAATATTTTTTTTCTCTTGACATTTTTTGCTCTAAATCAATTGTCTTCGAGTTATGAACCAATCTTGAAATGCATTTCAAAATTAATGCACTTCGAAACTGGTTCATAACTCGAAGACGATTGATTTTGGGCAAAAATGCCAAGAGACAAAAATGTTTCTTTTTTCAATCTCTACCTATCGGTTATACGAAATTTGTTTGTAGATGCCAAATGTGAGTTTTGATTCCAAACCATGATTTCAACTGCGATTTTCTACCCGAAGAGAGCGGTTTAGGAAAAAAGTAAAAATACCAGGTTGTAGAGCGTACAAAACTTCTTTAGAATTCGTCATAAAAACGAAAAAAAAATTGTGGAAAAAGTGAGTTTTGATTCTCAGCTCCTCACATAATGCTTATATTAAAAAAATATATCTACCTACAGTAGCAAATTCAGACCAGTGAGAGGTTCTTTATAAGTGTACTTTGGATAAAATCTCATTTAAAATCTACCACAATTCATCTTCTATTGTAACAAACTTTAAAATGAAACATCTGATTGGAATATTCAACAAGTAGTCCTGGAGAAATTCTCACAATGTTAGTAAAGATCCAAGAATAAGTAAACGTTGGCAATAACGCCACAAAATAAACAGAAATTATGTACACAGAA
This sequence comes from Pseudococcus viburni, assembly GCA_033439095.1. Taxonomy (NCBI): domain Eukaryota; kingdom Metazoa; phylum Arthropoda; class Insecta; order Hemiptera; family Pseudococcidae; genus Pseudococcus; species Pseudococcus viburni. The sequence goes on from JAVBJF010000046.1 coordinate 899,143, forward strand.
CGAAATTGCAGATACGAGTACTTTATATAATTCACGAAAATTCGTATTAAAAACAACGAAAACACTCGTGAAAAATAATCCTCCCAAAAATGACTTTTACGAGAGACAAACGAGTCAACAAAGTGAGTTCGCGGGTAGAATTTAAATGTTTCATTTAAGTATACGAAAGAGCTCGTTAGTAATATCTGACACAGAGTCCGACCAACCCTCTGTTTCACAATTTGATCTTTCACGCCTATGAACCTTGGGTCTGGTAAGAACACTTCGTTAAGAAGTGAATTGTCAACAAAAAGCTCAATATGTGCGCAGAACTGGCGGAAAAAAGACGTATATTAGCATACTTAAACAGCTTAAATAACCATTTCCATACGAAATGAAATTGTCAATGTTATAGCGACAAAAACGTAAAATAAATGTTGCTTCCTAAACATGTATAAGAGAGCAAATTTCGCTTCTTGCCCTTCATTAACTTCAAACATTCTCGCATGACACAATGAATGATTGTGAAAAACCGCCTCACTCGAGTAATTGAATGTGAATTGAAAAACAGCCTACTTGAGATACGGGGTCTCTTGGTTCTCGAAAGATTATCGATTTTGCATTATTTTTGTTCATTTTCTTCAATGAGTTTTTTAATAGATTAACCCTCGGTATTAACTAGTTTAAGGTATTAATCTCATTCCCTTAATTACTAATTATGATTTTATTATTCTTCATACCGTGTACTTAAAAATGAGAATTAATCAAACGAGAAACCACCGCCATGATTTCAATGGAACTCTACAAATCAACAATAATTAATATTTTTTTATCAACCAAAGTATAAAACTGACCATTTTTTTCGATTATTTCGCAGACAAAATGTTGAAAAAAAGAAAATTCTACACGCGCTTAAAAGTTAGCGCGTATTTTATACCCACGTCAAAATAAATTACAAATCAAGTCGAGGTGTAATTATCGACAATCCGATGAAAATGAAACCGATAATCAAAGCTTGATGTTTTTAGCCATTCCTTTTTCAACGAATCAGATTCTTCATTATTCATCTGGAGCGTAATAAGAATCCATAAATTTTCCATTAAAAACCATAAATGGAAATTTTTACCCAATTTGGTTTTTTCAATCTCTATACAAAAATTCCTACGTTTTACAACTTTCGAGTTTTGTATATGAACTGGATTTGATATTATAGGCTTTTATACCCTATCAAATGCCTTTATTAAGTTACATTTCAACATCTCGAGCTGAACTCTACTTCCGTAGTACACTTCCTAAATGCCATTGATTTAGCATCCGAATGGAATATTTTTAGACTGTACAGTCCCATTCCATCACGACAATAATTTCAAGTCGATGGAAAAAATTATTAAACTTCAAGAAATAAGTTTCGTAAAAATTTCCCGCGATGTGGGTAAGCTGGGTACCTACTACCTAGCTATACGAGCCCTGAAATATTAAAGTTTCAGCCATTACGTGATTACGACAACTTCGTATTTCGTATTCATTATAATGATCAACGCAATTTTTCCATTCAAAACTTAAGTAAATTCCAAAATGTAAAGGTCTAGCTAGAAATACTTTATTTTTCATCAATTTATTATTATTAAATACTTGCAATAGATGTTTTGAAGAAATTACAGCGAGTTTGAAAATATCTTTCGAATCTTATGAAAAAATGTTTAAAAGTTGATAAAAAACATCAGGTACCCTACCTAGATAATTAAGTAAAACATAAATCCTGTGTTCAACTACCTATCTATACACAAATAGGTACCCACAAATCAATGTAAGTTATACAGAATTTTCTAAAAACATTATAGGTTAAATTTAAAAAAAATGAATGATCTAACTTACCTATACTTTTAAAAGTATAATTTTGCTTTGAATGATTTTTAAAATTTCTTCGTTTTCTTAAAATTTCCTACTTATTTTGATCTTGTTTCAAAGTATAAAATTTTACATCTAAAAAAAGGAAAAAAGGAATATTTATAAATATCTTTTTTAAATATTCGATGAATGAATTTTGATTTATTTTAATTGTAAATACAGTTTAATGGAACGGAAAATGTTTACCAATCAAAAATCAAAAATAATTTTCATCTCTCATTTTGGGATAATTTTTGAAGAAATTCTGGCCAGCTCCTTCGTATAGATAGGCATTAAGATCGGTTCGTTTAGAAATACGAATTACCAAATTATTTTGGAAATAATTTTCATGAAAATAAAGAGATTATTCGACGTCAGTTCAACGTTCAACTGATCTTTGACCCAAGATCCTTCTATTAGTTCTATTTTGCTCATAGTCATAATTTATTCATGCGGTCTTGCTATCTCACTAATTAGAAAGCCACCCGCAGTTTCTCGCCGAATCCTTCAGGGTATGTGGGGGCGGGAAGGGGGTGATTTTTTCACATGGCTAATTTCAAGTAAAAAATAATACATATTCAATTTTGAGAACTTGCAGTTCACAAATGGTAATATCTAGCGTAAATTTTTTTACGTCATCAGAAATAAAATAAAATTTGAAAGGAGATTCTGAAAATTTTTCAAATTTCAAAGTTGAGATTTTTTTGCAATCGGCTCATCAACTTTCAACATTTTAAAAATCCTCAGTGCTCCATTTAAAAAATTGTAAAAATTACAGTACCTAAACACATCTTATTATGAATATGAATACCTAATTATCGAGTTCCCTTTCTAGGATCTTGGAATCCGAAGGTGCAACGAGCAACGGCTCGAAAACTGAGTGAAAATTAAAAAAAAAAATGAAAATAATGGGTAACTAGCATATCGTTTACTGTGTTTTTTAAGACCGTGATCCAAATATCAACTTGATTTTTGAATTCGACCCCGTTAATCTTCTTTGAGATCTAAATTTGATCCAAAATGAAGAAAATCATAAAACTGGAGTATAGGTATATTTTTTTATCATGTTTTCGATGATGTTGAGGTCAAAAATCGAGTCATTTTTTGGTTTTGCCCCTCTACTTCCCTCTCGTCCTTCCTTCCTATTACATTTTTTTTCATTGCGTACGGTATTATTATTTATTGTGTGGTACATCGCTTCTCATATTTTTTGGGACGCTGAATTCGACCCAGCATGGATTATTATTTTGGTACGATTCCACCAGGGTCTTTTCCTCCTTACTGCTTGTGTTTAAAAAAAAAATGCAACACAGTTATGAGAAGAATTGACTTGAAAATTTCGAAATACATAGGAAAAATCGATCTTGCTCGTGAGAATTGGCTCAAACTTTACAACTACCAACTTCTGTTTTACATTTATCAAATTGACGCGAATAATAACTTTACTAGAATTTTCAAAATTCATTTCTTCAGCTTAAATTTTTCAAGTTCTGATATTTTATATAGGAAGAATCAAATGAAAAAATTAACGCCGAATTACTATTTAGTGGGCCAAAATATCTCGATAAAAACTTTTTTCGCGATTATTTAGATTAAATTCTGAATATAATTAATTTTTTTCCTTGGATTTTTTCAATTAGTTATGTGATCATGGAAAATCGATGAAAAAAAGTTTGATGGTTTAAAAACGAAAAATCTTCAGGAGAACGAAAATGGGGCGGATGCTTGAAAAAGTTATCTATTTTTGGCTGATATTTCATACATTTTTTTATAAATACGAGTCGTAAGACGTTGGGTAGACAGAACCCGACACATGCTTGATTCATACTCAAAATTAAGATTATGGGTATTTCATTTTTTTTTTTTCAGAAATTACTTACATTATGAATTATTTCCTTGAAGAGGACAACCAGCCACTGATCACAACACAGCAGTAATAACTTGAAATGCTAAATTCTGGAATAACTGAAAGCAATGATACAACGACCACCAGGTATTGTACTGAATTTATTTCTGGTTGAAGTGCAATACCCAGACCTACTAAGTTTCAAATTAACACGCCAATTAGATACTTATCTATTGATAAACTTTTTTTGGAGAATTTTTTTTGTGATGATAGTAGGATTTTAAAAACTGAAATCTCAATACAAGATTTTGTAAATTTGATATACTTGCACAAAAATTGTTTTAAATAAAAGCTAGGTACAAGGTCGCTCAAGATTTTTACAGCGTAAAAGTGAAACAATATTATTCATGGCTGATGAAACTTTCCTTAACGCTTCATAAAAACAACCCCTTAAAAGGAAAAAATAAGCTTCTTCGATAATTTTCTTAATAATCGTCTACAAAACATTCAAAACAAGTTTTAAAAATTTCAGCTATCTACTCAAAACTGTTCCGACTATTTACGATCCTTACAATAAAGAATAAATTAACAACCGCCTTATAGGAAAATAATATTTTTAAAACCTTCATCTACCCACTTCAAAATGACTTCAAACACCGGGCACATAAAATTTTAAAAAAAATTTATGCTATTTACTTTTAAATCGATATTTAACATTGGGTGCCATTTAACTGCACGACAGAAATAATGGTTTGCACGACAGAAAAAATGGAAATAACGACGACATTATATATCAAGCGACGAAACAAATTAATCCACGTAAAAAAAAAAAGAATAAACGACAGTAAATAAAACGCACGTCAAAAAAATGTATTTGGGCGACGAAACAAAATAATCAACGGGAAAATAAATGAAAACACAGAAAAAAAATTATCAAACGACAACTTGTGAACGACAATTAAAATCAAAGGAACGACAAAGTACAATTAAAAAAATTAAAAGTTTGAGCGACAAATAAAAAAAAATTAAAATTTTAAGCGAAAATTACTATATCCTACTGCACCAACAACGCCTTCTTGATGGGCGTCCGCGCTTCCTTTTATATAAAAAAATCTCTCCTGAACACATTAAAAAAAAAAACAGATAGAAAATTGGTCGAATAGTTTTGAAGAAAATGGGACAAAAACATGAAAAACCAACTTAACGAGGAAGAGTTTTTAAAAGATAAAATTTCAATTTCCAAAAAAAGTTGAACTTTTTAAATTTGAAAAACACCTTTTCATAATTTTTTCCAAATCTTTCATAAGTTCATAGATTTAGAAAACATGGAAACTTCATTTTTGGGCAATCTCCAATTTTTCTGTACTGAATAGTGAGTGAAAATTTGAAATTTAAATATCGTTACAAAAAATTAAAAAATGAATGCTCAGAGTTGTATAGAATTGGGGGCCAAAATTAAGGCAGTATTTAATAAAATTCAATTTCATACTGTCGTGCAATGATTTATTTCTTATCTCAAAAATTGTCGTTCATTCATATTATTTTGTCGTTCATACTTTGTCGTGCAAATCTTACTTTCTGTGTCGTGCATTCCCATTACTCTGTCGTGATTCGATTTTCCCATTTTCGTCGTGCAAACCCTTTCTTTTGTCGTGCAGTTTTATATTCCCCTTTAACATTACCTGTGAAAGGATAGAAGGCTTTATTACGCTGAAAAATTGGAAACCTCAGAAAAAATATCAAGGATACTTATTCCTATTGAAACTCAAATTTCTGTACGAAATTAATTCGCTTTTTCGAAAAAAAAAACTTTCTCATAACAGCCGAGTTGTTTCCTCTACAAAAAATTTTCCAGCTGAATATTTCAAATTTTTCAAAATTAATCAAAAGAATTCATCAGTGTTCAAAAACTCATTTTTTTTCTTGAAAACGAAGCGATAAAGTATTTCGAAACAGTTTTAGTTAAGAATTAATACAACCGTATTTTGGTAGTTCTAATTTAGAAAAAAAAAACATCAGATTTCTGGTCTTTCTGAAATGAACAAAAAGATTTTCACGGAGGAGGGCAGGTATTTTTTCAACCAAATATTTTCTTACCTACTGGGGAAAATATTTAAAATAAGATGAAATTTGCATGGTTGAATTCATTATAAAATACAATCCATGTAGATAAATTTCATCGAAATTCGTGACTTACGGAGTAGGTATTCGATATTTTTCATTTTAAAAATTAAAAAATATTGTTGGTTCGCCTATTTTAAAAATTTTAGCGTGGATCTAATGAGTTCTTTCGCTCAAATCACATTTTAAGACAATTTTTTTTTAATAAATAAGTATTTAAAAAAAAGTTCTTCACTTGTATTTTATAATTTATTTATGCATTATCAATTTTTGTTTCCAGTTTATCCGAAAATATATGGGGACCGAAGAGAAGTTCGCTAGTGGTTGTTTTACCAATAACCGTAACTTATTTGGTAATATTTGCGTTGGGATTCTTTGGAAACGTCGTCACTTGCATTGTAGTTATACGTAACAAATACATGCACACGGTTACCAATTATTACCTTTTAAGTTTGGCTGTTTCCGATTTATTACTACTGATCACTGGATTACCATCAGAGATGTATCAAATATGGTACAGGTAATTGAATAATCTTCTATTGAAACTTGATAAGGGTACAGATCAAATCAAGAGTTTTTTAAATGTTCTTTGCTTTTACCGAATTCACATCAATGGAGACTAAGATGGGTTAAAACAAATACCTTGAACCTTGATACCTTGAATTTTGACGAATAGGTATTGGTAAAAATGATTACTTTGAGTCACAAAGGAGACGAAGCTAGAAGTTCTCAGTACCTACTTAGGGCCAAGTTTGAAAAAAAAAAAAACAATTTTCGCCCATTTTTGGAAAGTGTCGTCTACATGGTATACCTCTATCAACCATACAAGGAAGTGCAATATTCAAGCTCATATCTGCACCTCCCAATGGTTATACTGTCCAACTTGACTACTTGGAATTTTTGCATTTTCCATCACAATTTTAAAAAAACTGATTATTTTTTACAATTTTTTATCAACTTGGAGTGGTCCGAGTGCTAAATTTTAGGTATCACGCATTCACTGAAAAAACACTCAAAGAAATAAAAAATAGAACCTGTTACAAAAAAATGATAAATAAATTTTATCCAAAAAAACATAAATTTTATCCAAAAAAATAATAACGGAACACCATTAACAAAATTGGTAAAATTTATTCTAAAAAAATAATATTTACTTATCGCGAAATTTGGTAAAATTTATTGCATAAAAATAAATTTTACCCAATTTCGCGATAAATATTATTTTTTCAGAATAAATTTTACCAATTTTGTAAATGGCGTCCCGTTATTATTATTTTTTTGAGTGTTGCCCTTTACAAGTAAGTTGAAATGTTGCAGATTGTGAAATTGAAGATACGTACTATGATTTTATTCATTCTAATATTATTTTTCAAATCAATCCATTTATTTTTCAGTAACTATAATCATACTTAATTTTAATACGATTTTTCTAAAAAAAAAATTGTATTTTTTTGGTGAAATAGCCAAAATAGTGCTAGACTCAAAGGTTGAAAGTAATTTTACATGCTGCCATTGATGTAAAATTTTCTCATCCAAAATAAAAATATCTTTTTGAACTTCTTCAGCCTTTTTTCTTGATATTTATCCTAATTATGTCTAAAATTCAGTAATCCATTTATTTAGAATAGAAAAAAATTGAAACTTTTCACGTATTTTTCGTAGGTAGTATAGTCAAGGGAATGGATTATTTTTTAGTAAAAAAATCGAACTTAAAAAACATCTCTATCTTTTTTACCTCATTTTAGGATCTCCTGAGAATTAAATTCATAATATAGCACTTGAAACTTGTCCTTAAGAAAACATTTTTGAGTCTCCTAATAGTCTCCTATTTCAATTATTTTCACAAATTCGTCTGAGGTGCCGACCAAATTGATTCAGTAATCACTTTTTTTTATTTTCGAGTTCTTAACTCTCTAAAAATACCTAAGGTATTCGTTTTACATTAAAACGCTATAAGAAAAATTTTAAACTAAGAAAATTTAATATTACGTCGCGAGGGCACCGTGAAACGGCCTTCGTGCAGACTAATCACATCAGGGTGTCTACCGATTTTTCAAAATCAAATTTCATGACTTTTTCGCGACCTTTTTCCAAGGTATCTAGTATCTACCTCTCAATTCGACCCCCCCCCAAAAAAAAAAAAAATCGAAGAGATTAAATTTATTGCAGAAAAAATTTCATACACGGAAGAAAATACGTCTTCAATTTTAAAAAAATACAATTTTTCACCAAAATTTTCAAAAATTTAGCTATTTTATGGTGAAAAAGAGAAATAGCTACTGCCCGAGCGAAGCGAGGGTGAAAATTTTTACGAAAAATCATGTTAGAACGGATAAAATTGTTAGATGTTGACTCTAAAACTGAGAAATAAATTCATGGCAAGTCTGAAATATTAGCAGATTACCAATATAATGATGCGAAATTTTTTTGAAAAATCAATTTAAAAAACAGCAAAAAAGAGACACATATTTCCAAATGATTTCTCTTTCTGAATTTTTAAAACATTTCTTAGAAAATTCCAAAATTCTTCATTTTTTTAGATTTCTTGAGAATACACACAATATTCCACTTGAAATTCCCAATCGTAATCGATACTCAGTCTCCCACATGAACATATTTTTCCGCTTCAAAATATTCAATTGTTTGAAATAGAAGGGAAGAAAGTTTTTAATTTGAAGGATTTTAAAATTTATGAGTCCGAGCGAAGCGAGGGCGAAAATTTTTAGAAAAAATGTTCAAAAAGGTGGAAAATCTTCACTTTTTCTGTATTGTAAAAGACGAAAAAAAAAACTGAAGTAATTTCGGAAAAATTCGCGACTTTTGATGAATTTTAGGTCAATTTTGCAACTTTTTCGCGACTTCAGCGACCTAAATCAAATTTCGCGACTTTTTCGCGACACCCTGCACATTCTACTCTATAATTACGAAATTTCAGTCTCAAGAGGATGCTAAAAAAAATAAATCCAAAATTTTGGAAAAAAATTCACTCGCGTCAACTTTATTTTTTTACTTTTAAAAACTTCGCAGAACAGAAAAACAGAGAAATATAAATTGAAAAGTTTGAAATCACGAATGTACTCCTTACAGGAGAACGCACAATTTATGAAAATTTCAATTTTTTTTTGAGAATTGAATTTCCCATACTATAAGGAGCAATATCCCGGGAAATTATGAGAGGGGGGGGGTAAAAAATTTCAACAGCAGTAAGATTCAGAACCACTTTTTAGTAGATCAAGCCATTTTGATCATCTTGCGAAACATTTTCAAAAAAATCCATCAAGATGTATTTTTTGAGAAAAATTGTTAGCTTTCATTTCTCAGACTATCAGATGAACAACTCGAATCGCATACAAATTGTACAAGTCTTAATGAAATGTAATTTTTTTAAATTTTCATCATAATTTATTTTTAGCTACTGCCAAAATTTTGGTTCGAATTTGAGATGATAGAATTATCGATTTGAATTTTGTAAAAACAAGAAAACTACAATTTCGCAACAGCAACTTTTTTTAACCTTCTTATACAGAGTCATAAGTGGTATCCAATTTCGGGGTCAGTAGGTTAGTTTGCACTTTTTCAGGGGTGACCAAAGTACCATACAGGTAACACAACTCAAAAGTAACAAAAAATAAAAATTTTCAAAAGCTTCACTGCTTTGACGAATCATAATTCCGCCTCATTGTCATTAGAGTTGACGAGCTCAAATATTTTCTAGGAAGTCCTCCAGTCAAAATAAACTGCCTCGTTAATTTTTCAATGCATATTTTTTTCGATTCACCCAAATGGACATTAATATAGGTATTAGGTACATGATCACTGAGTTGAATATAAATTAAAAATATTTCTATTTAATACGTTTTAACAGGAAGATTGAACTCGATTATTATTGGAAAATGCTGTTTTAAATTGAGAATTATGGCTATTAAATTTGGCGATGCGTCGGTCATCCCATTCATAATGTTTTAATCGATGAGGTCATTCTAAAATAAACCCACAAATCTACATTCGTATAAAAAATAGTAATCTAATAGATAATTTTTTTTTCACGATGATTATACTTCGTAAAATTCAATCAAGCATACAGTATACTTAGGTAATTCGATAGGTACCTAGGTAGCTATTTCAAAATACCATCTATGAATTATCCACAAAAAATTTGCAAAAGATTTAATGACGACGACGTTTAATCTTATTTCGGTTAAAAATAATATTAATTAGATTAACGAAAAATTCCCTAAAAATAAATTTAATATACAATACGAAACTATATTAAATATTGTAACATATTTAACCCCACCTCAAGACATACCAGACTTTCAAATTGATACTATACTTGAATGTAAAATCTCCATCAAACAATTAAAAAACATTTTATACTCTTGGGCCCTTGAAAAATGGCAAGTACGTTGGAACTTGACTGAAAATGCTGAAATAACCCATATCCTTATTCCTAAACTTGAACCCTTTTACTCCTCCTCTTTTGAAACTACATATCACACAGCACAAATTTTCACGGGTCATGGTAATTTTCAATATTATTTAAATTTTATTAAAAAAGCACCATCTCCATTATGTCGTTGCAAACAAGAAAATGAAACACCATACCACCTCCTTTTTGAATGTTCCCTCCCCCTAATATCCACCATAAGAAATGAATTTTCAACTCAGTTTGATTCCACTTCCCCTTACCCAGAAGAATTTTATTATTCCCCTCAATTTGAAAAACTTTGCACAGAAATAATGCAGTACCAATACAACAATTACAAGTTTCCATAACCAATTATCTCCCTCCATATCTACCATCAACCTTCCACTTTTAAACACACCACCCAACCCATATCTTTAAACATATTAATAATTTAAGTTGTAATTTACATAAATCTAATAATCTGTATTGTTTCCCCTTGCTTTGTTGCTGTGGATAAGCCATAGGCAAACCATCAACAATTCAAGGTTTCTGTAAATAAAATAATAAATTTCCCCCACCATGTGGAATGGGGACACCAAAAAAAAAAAAAAAAAAAAAAAAAAAAAAAAAAAAAAAAAAAAAAAAAAAACCCTGGCGTCGTGTCACAAAACTATCCAATCAATTCTTCGATATAAAAGTAAGGTATAATGGCGAGCACTGAAAATCGTCAACCATGAAATTAAATATAGTGTAGTCGTGGGCTGTATCTCTTTATAAATTTCAGCTCTTATAAACCGTTCACGATTCACAGACGTGATCTGAGTTAAATACTTGAAACACGAAAATTTATATCTATAAATATCAAAAAAATAAGAAAAATTCAATAGCAGGAAAAAGTTTTAAAAGATCTGTTTATCTAAAGGAACGGTTTCGTTTGAATACTTCCAGGAAATGATTATAAACAACGTATTATTAAAGGGATCAGCTTCGCCAACGAAAACAAAAGTCTAAATTGAAGTATAAAAAATTGATAAACTTTTTCTGATGCTTCAGTTAGTTTACAGTATTTCATCATTAATTACCGAATATTCGGCGTTAATTTAGCCTCAAAGGCATTAAGGCAGGTACTTAGACTTACTAGGTAGTCTACTTGACTATACGTAAATGAGAACTAAAGTAGGTCTGGGCACAGATTAAAACTTTTATCCAAATACAACAAAATATCTACGTAATTAGATCCGGGATATTTTAAGCTAAAGTTTAAATTCTCATTTATTTTTCTTAACCACAACTACATATATGCCTGCATGAATACCCTTATGCAACAGCAAAACTATAATCGTCCCTTAGCTCTGATACTACTTTTCGTTTTATTATTCCAGATACCCATATATTTTCGGAGAGACGTTTTGCATTTTACAAGGCTTAGCAGCTGAAACGTCAGCAAATGCTACAGTTTTAACGATAACTGCGTTTACTATAGAAAGATACATAGCTATTTGTTATCCTTTTTTCTCGCACACCGCCACAAAGTTGAGACGTGCCATACGATATATCGTGATGATATGGATGTTGTCAGTTTTTTTCGCAGTAATACAGGTAGATAAATTAATTTTCTATTTACGATTTACATTACAAAATCCTATTAATATAATTTTTCTGAAAACTTTTTTGAAATTTCATTAAAACTTTCGTTGGTTTTGTTTCACAACAATGAATGAATTATACCAATGTAAATGCAAACATATGCACAAAAGAATTACTTGTCTAAATATAGGTATTTATATTTTCAAAATGCTACATATTAAAATCCAAACCAGAAGTAATATCCGACGAACAAACCTCTCGACAATAGAGCGATATAAAACAACGTACCTAACCAACGATTAAAACAACTTTTTTCAAAACGACGTACCTAATAGGATATCTTTCATTAAAAGTTCTGAATTTTATAAATAAACTCTCTGTTTGCTGATAACAAAACATTCAAGCTAGGTACTGTGAAAACTGAAAAGTTTTCGAACACAAAACGCGAGTAGGTGAATCGATGTCTTTGGCTCGAAAGGGTAAACCGAAACCACTTCGTACAAATTCAAAGTATTTTTAAAAATAGATGCCTACATGTCATTTTTTAATTCATGACAACTTCATGATACGAGCAGAGCCATAGTTCATTCGTCCAGGATTAAAAAAACGCCCATCGCAAATTGTATAAAACCCCAGTTTGTTTTTCTATAACGAATTTGAATTTTTGACTAGTTCCGATCGTGTTGAGACTAATTATTGAAGACGGCACTTCATTATAATATTAATTTAGAGGAGTTACCATGATAATTAATCATTCATTATTATTTTTATTGAAATTGAACTGGGTTTTCTAAGACACACAAAGACAGAAAAGCCCGCCGTTTATTGTGCATACCAAAACTTAAGGGGGATCAAGAGGGGAATATGTAGAAAACTCATTTCAGGGTCTCAAGAAACTCTTTGGAGACCATAATGGGTCTGGTTTGTATATTTTGTTTAGAGGCGATGTTGAGTTTCGCAGTGCATTTTAAGACTTTCGAAAGCCAGATACCAACTAAATGAGTTTAATTTTGAAAAAAAAAGTTTAGTTTCACGTGACAATTAAAAAGTAGAAGTGAGGAAAACACTCGACCAAATATAAAACATGTTCCTTTATCTATGAGGGGAGGAGGGGGAGGGGAGTAGGGGAAGGAAAAAAAATCACAAAAATTGTCAACTGAAAATTAAACAATAGAAAATCAAAAGTTGTGCAACATATCTAAAAAAATCAGCATCCAACCGAAATTAAAAGGAAAGAAAATCAGTTTTCATATTTTTTGGACTATCCAGGCTCCTCAAATTGATCTAGAGAGCTAAAATTTGGGATGCTGATCAAATAGATGTCCTACAAATGTTTTTTGTGAATTTAGAACCTTTAAACCCCTCTCTACTCCTTTACAGCTAGAAAAAATTATTTTTTAAATTTTTTTGTACATTACAATTGTATGTCAAGTTTACATTCTACAGCCTCTCCAGTCTCCACGTTGACTACCGACCTAAGTGGACTGAAATTTGACATTATACAATTATGTTAAGTGGGCGTCCCTGTTCACGTATCCTGGACGAGCCTTGCCTTTTAAACACTTGGGAATTTTCACGCCCCTTCCTTACTCTCATGGTCTCATTTTCAATTCGGGATAGAGGAAAGAAAAAACACAAAAATTGTAATCACGATCTATACACTTTCAAACGGGCCGTGATGGGGAGGGGGTGTAAACAATTCGAATGAAAAATTTGATGGGCTAGTCGGATTCGTCACCTCAAAATGTGCACAGAAAATACCAAGTTTTTCAAAATTAGAATTTTGAGGCGGTTTTATAGTCGAAAACACGTTTTTATGTCCAACTTTGGGAAGCGATGGCTCAGCCCCCTGAGGTCGAGGGGGGCTAAAATTTTTGGAGGAGTTCTTCTACACCTACAAAACCATTTACGTGAATTTGAGCGAAATCGGTGCAAAACAATTTTTTCTTTCATAAGGGGTCCACCCCCCTCAAAAATCAATAGGGGCTGGGGCGATGCGAATTCATCAAAGACTCTGGACATCATATAGAAGCTTTTCCAGCTATAGAATTGCGATTAATATGTTTGTCTTTTTTCAAAGTGTATGCATAGGCCACCACTCGAAAAAATCTGAAAAAAATCCCAAGTAGTGTAAAATAGAGTGAGAAACATGAAAATAATTTTTTTTTATACCACCCGTCAAAACGGTGCCCCGAGGGCGATTTTAAACTTTCAAGGTCAAATTTAAGGTCATTGTAGTGGTCGAAAAAATCTGAAAAAATTTCAGGGTACTCCCCTCGAGTACCTCTGCCTACGTGCCAAGTTTGAAAAAAATCGGTTGAAAACTCGCGGAGATAGAATTTTTACTTTTTTAGCGTGAAAATCACGTATTTTGAGGCCCCGTTCCCGGGGGTGTGGTAAAAATTCGTCTTTGCGCTCTAAAATCATCTTCTACGTAGGCCAGTCGAATGGCATAAAAATTTTGTCAAAGTTCCACCAAGGGCCAAATGACCCCCAAATCACACCAGAGCCTTTGGCATGACAATTAAATGAGTGCCCTAGAATAAGTATCGCATTTTCTCGTCCCTTTCAGACTCGAAAAAATGTTCAGTTTTTTGCAGATTTTTTGTCATGCTCACAGCCTTTCCAAATTAACCCTGGGATTAGAAGCTTTGTATAAATGTACTTTTCAAGGGTTTGATCTTCACGTACTTTAGTAAGTAGCCTGAAAATAAGGTGAAAAAGAAGAGTGGGATGGGTGAAGTCCTCTAGAAACATAGAGCTACGTTCTTGAAGGATGTTTGAGGAAGACTCATCAATTTAAAATTATGCTGGTTGAATTTTGGCTTCTTGGCTGATAACAAAACGTACTGGTGAAGGTATAATTATAAAGAAAGTATGATAGTAGAGCCTCAAAGTGGCGGCACTGGTAATGCTGATTTCAGTATCGCCAATAGAAAATCTGACTCATATACGAAAAATTAGAAAGCTCGGAGTAAGCAATTCTAGGCTGTCTAATACCCTGTAAGTACTCCAGCAGGGGAAACACTAGACATGATTTTTGTTCTAGTCCACTGAACAGGTGTTGACTAAACACCATTTAGAGCTATATGACTTTGGTTTTGATTGGTTTTGATTGGTTCTGCCCCGCTGGAGTAAGGCGAAGAATTGAAGCAAAAAAACAACCATAGTCCAAAAATGGAATTTTGCAGAAGAGTAAAATAATACTCTCGGAGCGTTATCAAGACGAAAAATTAGGTTCGGCGTATGTTAGTTAATCTCGAAATGTGGACTGAGAGCCAACAGAGCAAATTTCACCTTTAAATGCTCCTCTCAATTCTTAAAAATTGAAATAGGAAATTTTCGATTCTAGACTATGGCTGTTGTTAAAAAAATTCAGCAAGAACGTTGGACTATTGATTCAGGAACACACGGGAAAATTTTTCATTTCAACTTTTGATAATTATTAAAGGGTTAAATCTGTTCTCTAGGCCCTTAGTCTACATTTTGAAATTAAATCGAAATTTTAGTTTTAGAAACATTAACAAAAAACTTCAAAGTTTTCAAGCTTTTTGTTTAAAAAACAACCATAGTCCAACAGGTTGATTCTGATTGGTTATGAATGACCAATCAGAGTTCACCTGGTGGACTATGGTTGTTTTTTAAACAAAAAGCTCGAAAACCTTTGATTTAGAAACACAAAAAAAGTGTTAGAATCTTTTTTTAAATCCAAAATAAATAACATCATTATTTTTTTCATAAAATTTCATTTATGAAACTGCAATGAAAAAAATTTCCTCAATTTGGATTATGGTTTTTTTTTTTTAAACGGATGCTTCAATTTCATACAACCTAATCTTAAAATCTGAAGCAGTCATATTTGGTGAAATTATGCTTTTTCAAATCGATGAAATAAATTTCAATGAAAATAAGTGATTTTTCACTGATCTTTCAGTTGAAAAATCGCTAATTTTATTTGTCAATTCCTATTTTTTTTTTTTTTTTTTTTTTTTAAATAAAATTAGTAATTTTGAACTGAAAGATCAGTGAGAAATCACTGATTTGCAGTAAAATTTATTTCACTGATCCAAAAAGACAGAATTTCACCAAAATTGGCTGAATCATTTAGAAGTAGCAAACTTACATAGCTTTTTCATACTCTCACATTGCTGTCCAATTTAATTTATGTAGAATAAACGAATAAAGGATAATTTTGACATGGAACATTCGCATTATTCCTTTTCCTATAGCTAGGCAAATTATATGTTAACAAACAGAAACCCGAATTTTATTTCATCGTATTCGTAATTTCGTATGAGTAAAATAAGTGGACAGGTACACAGTTGAAGATGAATAAAATGTTCTAATAATTTTGATACGATTTCTTACAGGCAATGCAACTTGGATTAGTATACGGTAGAGATGATCGCGGAATCATTATAGAAGAGCTATCAGTTTGCGGAATAAAAAATATCATCATTCCACATTCTTTCGAAATTTCCATGTTACTGTTTTTCGTCACACCGATGACTATCATCACTGTGCTGTATATTTTTATCGGAATGAAGCTGTACAAACCAAATATTACAGCTTCCGATAAACGAAAGCCTATTTTAATATCGACAACAAATGGAGAAATCAATCATCAACTGGTGGTTCATCCGGATTCTTCTTCATACGTCACACATAGCAAATCGACGAAAAGAGTGGTGAAAATGTTGGGTAAGATTACAAAATTTGCATTTTGTTCATTACGTTTAATTCAGGTACTGTTTATCAATGCGAAGTAAACTCATTTCCAGTCAAGTTTCTAATTTGTAGACGTACATTTATTTATATTGACTGAGGGATGAGACTATATAACCTAAGAGCTTCTATCAGTACTATCCAAGTATTTGAAAATTCCCAAGTTTTAACAATAAACTAAGCTCAAATTTGTTAACTTTAGATTAAAGCTACAGTCACATTTACTTCAGAACTTTGGGATTGATCTAAAATGAATTAGAATTAAGATGAAATCTTACCTTTTTATCCGATCTCCTCGAACATTACAAAGCACCATATCCCTTTCTTAAACGCAGCTGGTAAAATCAACAATTTAGGATCAACTTTCATCTTGTAAATAATTTATAGTCCTCATTGAATAACACAGTAACAGATCTACGTTTGTACGAATGAGTGAAATTAAAACGCGACACTATTTCACTGAACACATGCTTAACAGAATGCTTAACTAATAAGAGCAATTTCGGTTCCAACTTGCGATAATTTTAATTCACTCTCAAGTACGAATGAACCGAACGATGTAGAATTAATTAATATGAATTTTCAATCGCACGTTCGTATGCAATTAAAAATTTCATTCAAAGTCGTATTATTGAATTGAAATCACATCACATACCACATTTACATCAAAACAAGCTGAAACAAGCAACAGGCCGTTGTCGTTAGCTGTTATCAGTAAAAATTTATTCATTGACTTAGACCATATAGTATTACATGACCGACTATATTTTACAGGCCAACATATTCGATCTGGCAACGTTGATTTGACAGTTCTAAGAGGCTGAAATTAACATTGGTTTATATGGGAGCTTAGTGGTTTTTCGCTTTCATCTTTTCATATAGGCATTTTACGAAAATTTTTATGAAAAATTCTTAAAGATAATTGAAGTATCTTTCTAATGGTATATTTACTTTTGGATTTTTCTTCATCATTAAGCGTATAATCAAGGAAATCGCTTGAGAAATCTGCCGAACTTCTCAGATTAACGCTAATTACAGCTGTAATTTTTTTTCAAACTATAGAAAATTATATATCGTTGGAAAGAGCATGAAAAATGCTACAATTTATTCATTTGAAGTTTTACTCCAGTTATTTTCGTATGCGAAATAATTAGAGTTGAACTTTTGAATTACATAATTTTGAAAACCATGACAGCTGGAGAAAAACTTCCAATGAATGAAATGTAGCATTTTTTATGCTTTTTCCAACGATATATTGTTTTCTATAGTTTGAAAAAAAATTGAAGCTGTAATTAGCGTTTTTCTGAGAAGTTCGAAGAATTTTCCACACGATTTCCTTGTTTATATACTCATGATGAAGGGAAATCCAAAAGTAAATATACCATAAGAAAGATAATTCAATTCTCTTTAAGAATTTTTCATAAAAATTTTTATGAACTGCTTCTACGAAAAAATATAAGCGAAAAACTGCAAAGCTCCCATATAAACCAATGTTAATTCAGCCTCTTAGCCATTGTTGCCAAATATTAGCATGATGGCCTGTAAAATATAGTCGGTCATGAGTATTAACATAGACCGCGCTACCGATAAGCGGCAAGTTCTAACATTATTTTGCATGAATTGGGCCCATTTCTGCGGGAGAAATCAAGAGAAATTATACCACATCAGCAGTCAAACAATTTGCACCAATCATAAAAAAAAATTGGAGCGAAATCAGAGAATACGACTTCATTTTTGGTTCGAGTTCGGTGCTTCGATCGCATTTTCCGCGGTGGACCCAATATTTATTTGCGTGAATTGGGACCATTGCTGCAAACAAAATTCGGAAAATTGGTAGTCAAACAATTTCCACCATCAATGGAGACTCATAGAAACAATTAGAGCGAAATCAAATAACGCGAGTTCGTTTTTAGATCATTTCCCGCGTTTTCCGCGGAGGACCCAATTTAATATGTTGGAACACGGTAATAACATACGTCTTATGGACCGTAGCGCGGTCTATGTTAATTAGGGTGGCCCTTAAAAAAAAAATTGGGATTTTTTTCGGGACCCCCCCCTAGTTTGGTGCCACTACATGAGAAAATGACGTACAAAAAATTTCAGCCCAATCGATGCATGTTAACCCGTCCCTCAAAGCCCATTTTGAAAAATTGATGGAGCGCGCCCGAGCTGATAATATTCCACTACGGCCACGCGGAAACGAAACGCTAAAAATACCCCTAGTGACCCGGCGACTTAAAATTCACGCCAAAGGCATGGAAATGAAGATAGAATGTTCTGGTTTGCGGCATTCGATTCCTTATAAAATTTGGAATTGGAAAAGCTAATTTTCAATTTTTTTGCGCCCCCGGGAGGAAAAGCGCTAGGGGTTTACCGGGTGCTCGATTAATTATGGCTCCCCCCGATACTTTTTATGCCAAAAATCGTAAGTTGGCAATACTTCTTTCAATTAAACAAATCGAACGAAGTGTAGCCAACTTACGATTTTTGACCTAAAAAGTATCGGGGGGAGCCAGAATTAATCGAGCACCCGGTACAAAGTGCGACTGAACAGAAAAAATCAAATTATTTGATAAAAATTTTTCAAACACATTTTTCGAGGGGAAAGAATGAAAATTTAATTCTAGGGGTTATTGAGAGCATCCGAACCCAGTTTTGGGGTCATTTTGACTTCGAACTACCACTAGTACCCAAAGTGAGGGAAGGGGAGGGGGGGGGGGAGATGAAAAAATATTTCGAAAAATTGAGTGTGGTATCAAAATCCATATTTTTTACTCGCGAAATCCGCTTCCGATTTTACTTTATCAAAACCCCCAAAATGGACCCATGAGGGGGGGGGGAGCAGGGAAACACTAAAATAAAAACTTTTTTGAGTGTGGTATCAAAATTCACGTTTTTTTTGACCCAGTGAGTTAGTTTCCGATATTTCTTCATCAGAACCCCCGAAATGGGCATTGGGCCCATTGGGGAGGTGTCAGGGAAAGGCCAAATCAAAAACTTTTCATATGAATCGAGTGTGGTATCAAAATTCACGTTTTTTTTACCCAGAGAGTCCGTTTCTGATGTTACTTTATCAAATGCCCCAAATTGGAGCCATTGGGGAGGTGTCAGGGAAAGACCAAATCGAAAACTTTTCATAAGAATCGAGTGTGGTATCAAAATTCACCTTTTATTTCGATACCCCACTTCATATTTATGTAAAATTCTCAATTTTGGTCCTCCTCAACACCTCGCCAATGGGCCTATTTTGGGGATTTTGATGAAAGTAAAATCGGAAACGGATTCTCTGAGTAAAAACGTGAATTTTGATACCACACTCGATTCATATGAAGAGTTTTCGATTTGGCCTTTCCCTGACACCTCCCCAATGGGCCCAATGCCCATTTCGGGGGTTCTGATGAAGAAATATCGGAAACTAACTCACTGGGTCAAAAAAAACGTGAATTTTGATACCACACTCAAAAAAGTTTTTATTTTAGTGTTTCCCTGCTCCCCCCCCCCTCATGGGTCCATTTTGGGGGTTTTGATAAAGTAAAATCGGAAGCGGATTTCGCGAGTAAAAAATATGGATTTTGATACCACACTCAATTTTTCGAAATATTTTTTCATCTCCCCCCCTCCCCTTCCCTCACTTTGGGTACTAGTGGTAGTTCGAAGTCAAAATGACCCCAAAACTGGGTTCGGATGCTCTCAATAACCCCTAGAATTAAATTTTCATTCTTTCCCCTCGAAAAATGTGTTTGAAAAATTTTTATCAAATAATTTGATTTTTTCTGTTCAGTCGCACTTTGTAAACCCCTAGCGCTTTTCCTCCCGGGGGCGCAAAAAAATTGAAAATTAGCTTTTCCGATTCCAAATTTTATAAGGAATCGAATGCCGCAAACCAGAACATTCTATCTTCATTTCCATGCCTTTGGCGTGAATTTTAAGTCGCCGGGTCACTAGGGGTATTTTTAGCGTTTCGTTTCCGCGTGGCCGTAGTGGAATATTATCAGCTCGGGCGCGCTCCATCAATTTTTCAAAATGGGCTTTGAGGGACGGGTTAACATGCATCGATTGGGCTGAAATTTTTTGTACGTCATTTTCTCATGTAGTGGCACCAAACTAGGGGGGGTCCCGAAAACAATTCCAACATTTTTTTTCCACCAAGTATAAATAAGGGCCACCCTAATGTTAATACTATATGGTCTAAGTTCATTGAATTATTCAGTGTTACCATCATGAATGTATGTAATGTTATCTTAACATTTGTCTTTTATTTTTCGAGTCTAGTTTTCTTTTTGTTATTTTTAAACTTACCTATTTCAGTTTTGATGCTTCCATACGTAATAGGGGCTCTTATCTATTTTTTCCACCAGTATGAATAATAATTTATTAATTACCTAACCTACTTAATATCCATTCTTTAAATAAACAATTAAACCGAATTAGGTGAATTATGTACCTACAACCAGGGAAGATTATCAATATCAAACTGGATCTAAAAATGGCCTAAAATGGCGATGTTTGATGTTCAAATATAAATAAAGGTGAATCGAAAAAAATACATCTGGATTTTAACGAAAATTGGCGCGGTAGGTTCACTTCGAGTGGAAGGCTTCGTGAAAAAATTTGAGCCCTTCAACCTCAATTCGAAAAAGGACGGAACAAGAGGACTTCAAAAGGAGGCCATAGTTGAAAAAAATGTTGTTTTTTGTCTTGTCATTTTTAGAGTGTCACCCGCTGGGATGCTGGATTGCTGGGAATCCGGCGAATTACAAGAATTTTTCATTTTTGCCAAATTCAAATCGTTCACGCCACACTTCAAAATCGAGCCAGAAATTTTTGGTCACTCAGAATAATTGTTGAAATTTTTCAACAAATTACCTACACCCACCTAGAATGCCTAGATGACATTTTTTTGTAAATAATTTTTATAAAACATTATTCTAGGTGATCGAATAAAATTTTTTGGCTTGGTTTGAAATGTTTTAGTGAGCTGTGACACGTGTTATCCGATTTCGAGATTAGTCGTTTAGGAAGTGAGGGTATAAAAATTCAAATCTGGTTTTATGAGGGTTGGTCGAAGTTCGCAGGTGGCACCAACCAGAAGTTTCAAAAAACAATATTCTTTTCGAAAAAAACTACACTTCGGAGTTTTCTAGCTCCATCCTCCTTTGGGCTAGACAGCAGAGCTCAAAATTTTTGCTGGGAGGTCTCCCATGTCCCATGTAAAAAAACTATAAGCTCGCTAATTATTTTCGTCGAAATCCAAGATACGTTCTTTTTTATTCATTCTGTCCTAATTCTTCATCTTCTATACTGGTTTGTTATCACCAGAGTTGACGCGAGTTCTTAAAAATTGCGACTCCGAGTCGAAAGGCATGAGTCCTTAGAAATTCCGAGTTTCTTTTTTTCTGCTATCAATATCTGTAGTTCTGTATTGAGAATTGAGATCGACTGTATATGTCAGTAAAATTTTTTTAATTTAAATTTTTTCTTTCAATAAAAACAAGAAATGACCAAATTATATACTTACTTCAAGATGAAAATTTTTTGTCTTGACTGAGAATATAATTTGGTCAATACTCAATAGGTCAGTTTTCTCGTTTTTATTGAATGTACTTTTTTTTTTACTCTCACAATTAATCGTTGATACAATCATTAAAAAATCGGTAAAACTGCAACTCGCAATAGACTAGCTCGTATAGTTTGAGTCGTTCAAAAGAGAGACTCCGAGTTTTCGAGGAAGCGAGAGTCTCTAAGAAAAAAGACTCGGAATCTCATTCCGAGTCGACTCCGAGTCTTTGAGTCCTTTGCGAGTCCTTTTTAGAGCAGGCTCGTGGCAATCCTGGTTATCACTCAGGTATAGTTTTTGGATTCTCAAAAACGTTTTGAAGTCGAGGGAGATTTTTCAATTTTTGAGCGCTTTTGAAAATGCCTCTTTTGAACCTCCTTAATTCCTCATTTAGCCCTGTTGATGCTCTTCTCATGGTTTGTTACTCTGAGAGTCTGAGAATGTACTTCAGGTGACTCGATTTGAGTGTATAACCCTCTTAAAAACTGGTATACTCAACAACAGACAGAAAATTCGAAGTGAAAAAATCCTATGCCTGTGTGGTCATTCATCATTTTTGAAAAAAAAAATTAGAAATCGCGGCGAAGCGATTAAAAAGTGTAATTTGATAAATGATGTGGTATAAAAGATGGTAATAATTAGATAAAATACATTTTTCCGCTTTTTTTTTCTGGCTCCTTTAAAATGTTGGTTTCGATCAAATTCCGTAACACTAATCTCAGTGTAGTAAAAAGCGATCAAATTGCTACAAAGCGCAACTTTTTTACCCACCCAAAATATTGATACCTACTTACCTCTAGTAAAAAAAAATAAAAAATCGAACTTTCGACCCCAACACAACTGGTGAGAAGTTCATAACAGAGCGTTTCTAAAATGACACTCAGAAATTTTCAAAAATTGAAAAACTCGATTCTTTTTATCGCAAAAAATTTCGAAAGTGCAAAAAATCATACTTAATAACTTTATATGAGTGATGACTACACCGATTTTTCGGGGGTTCTACATTTTTATAATTTTCAAGTTAGATCGCCCTTAGTCGCTCATCTAATGGAGTTTTAAAAAAACTGATGGCCAATTCTTTAAACTGGAACTACAAATAACTGTTTTGGATCATTTAAATCAAAATTCCAGCCGGAGCATGAAAACGGCCTTATTACGACTCCTTTTTTACTCAATTCAAATGCCATTCACTGACATTTGTTTGTGAAAAATTGAATCTACAATTACCGTTTGTTTTACAGTGGCTGTTGTGGTGGCATTTTTTATATGCTGGGCTCCATTTCAAATCCAGAGATTATTAGCCGTTTATGGATACACCGGGAGTACCACCAGCAATACCATGTACTTGATATACGACGTGGTAACTTACATTTCAGGAATTTTGTATTATTTTTCCACCGTAATAAATCCGATTTTATACAACATAATGTCAAATAAATTTCGAAGAGCTTTTCATGTAAGTATAATCGTTTCCCCATCAGAGTGCAACAATTCGACGTGTAAACTTATTTTGTACGTATTTTAGGACACGTTAACATCATGTTTCCAAAGTACTCCATTGAACAATCGAAGAAATTCCGGAGAAATCGGAAGTAGCGGAATTCAAAAAATGAATTTCGAGACAACCAAACATAATAATTCTTTGTGCTCTAAAAACAGCTGTGTGACAAACAACGGTGCGGAAATGCTGGCAGATTTCAGTCAAAGACCAATCGTATTTAGCTTTCGTAAGTTCGCCAATCAAAACGGAAACGCTGGAATGAACCAAAGTAACACGAATTTTTGCCAGAGCATGGTGCATATAGAAGAACAATTCGCATTGAATAAAAATTCACATTCTGAAAGTTTACCTGGTATACCAACATCGAAAGAAAAATCGAATGGGATTATTTTATTTCCATCTTGTAGATGTTCAGTGGTGCAAAAACGTTGTGCTGTTTATCAGGCTAGTGGAAATTTCTATTCAGAATAAACGAAGGAACTAATTAAGTTGAAGGGATTAAAAAATCTCAAATTACGCCGTTGATTTTCGAAGAACAATGCTCAAATGTCAATACATTTGCATATTTTTTCACACTCAGGCGCAACAATTCAACGAATATTCCCATTTTAATGTCTTTCAAATTTTACGTCGTATTTAACACTGTATAGTGAATTTGTGTTGTGTATTATGCTTCATTGCATATTAATTTATAGATTTTACCCGCTGTTTAAAAATTAATTCTTAAGCAAGTTTTAATTTTCAAACACTATTTTTTTGTAAGCAAACAAATCGTTTTAAATTGTTAATTGGACTCAAAAAGGAAATACGATGTGATAATTTTTATGGAGAATTTTTCTCGCTTTTTGTTTTATTTTGCGATAGCGTTTTTAATGGTGTACGTGACTGCGTGTGGTATTCAAATTGAGAAAACGAATGAAAAAATGTCGTTGTAAGCTTACAAACCGTGTATCTATCACGTTCCGAAAGGTACTTAACTTACCTACTACCTACCAAATAAATTTTTATTGCATAAGTATAAATGTTTGATATGTATCTTCCAATAATCTAAGAATTGTTTTCGTGATGTTAAATATTCAAATAACATTATACCTCTGATCCCTCTCCTATACCCTCTGATCCCTCTCCTCGCATGTTCAACAAGACATTAGACATTGTAAACTAATTATGAGTGTCGGTGTAAATTTTCCTATAATCTGTGATAAACGAATGAATAATTATTTATTATTAGGTACCTATATTTGTCTGAGTTTTGTTTTTGCGAATTATGCATTAAATTTTTTCGATTTTCTTTACTGCTACTGGTGTACTGTTTTTTTAGGTGGATGCCCTGGAATGGATCATTTTTCCCTTAAAGCGGTGCAGATTCAACTTGGTATAAAATTCTAACTCCCTGGCTCAACCCTTACCCCCGCACAATTGCTATTAAAATCTGACCATGTATTCAAAAAAAATTAAATTTAAAAAAAAACGTTGCTAAAAATTATAAACATCTACCTAAGTAATACCGATAGATAATTTTATTCAAAAATACCGTAGGTGCTCACTAAGAATTATCGTTTTACACCTTTTTTCGAAAGTTGTTGAGACCGTTGAGAGGGTAGCTTGGAATTTGTGCCTAGATCTCAAAAAGACCTTGTAAAAATTTCACCTCTGACTCCACGTGACCTTAAAATCTAACTTTGTTTCAGAAAACTTTGAAAAAGCCAAAATAATTCAAATTTCTTTCAAAAATATTTTTACCTAGTATAAAAATTTTACTCAAAATACGTACCACTGGCACTCATTTTTCAACTTCACACTATTTCTTAAGGTTCTTAAAAATATGAATTTTTCATGTTTTTTCAATAATCAATAAGAAAAACTCAAAATTTTTCCAGAAGTTGTGTTAGCATGAATATTTTTTTAATTCATAAAAATCATTGATATCGATTTTTCATGCTTTTCAATTTTTGAAAATAAAACATGGAAGTATACCCACAGTGCATTTCTTTTCATTTCGAAATAATGGCATGGAAGAAGACGAGTGATGTTGAAAAATTTCCGCCGATAACTTTTATGGATTAAAATATTCACATCATTTCAGAAATTTTTTTTAAATTTTTTACTGAATATTGAAAAAACATGAAAGAGTAACAATGAAGGACCTCTGAAAATTAGAGTAATGGGTGGCATGGTATTTTTAGGTACATGATATTCAATCCATACTACCTACTCTAACTAAATTATTTTTGAAAAAAGATTTCAAAATTATTAAGCATGGTCCGATTTAAAGACGTGGTAGGGAGGGGTATAATGTGGAGTCAAAGGGGTTGAATTTTTATCAAGTTTTGAAATTTAGGATACCTATCTTTTTTCAAGTTTCAAAAAAGTGCAAAATCCCTTTGTCCCATTTTTCAGGGGTCTCTTAGAAAATCACTTTTTTTGTGTTTCTTAAAATTTACTGTAAAAAATGTTGAAAGTTATTTTTGAAAAAAAATTCTTGGTACGATTTTTGTAGGTAATTAGGAACCTATGTATTATTACTAAAAAAATTTAATGACGATTTTTCATCATTTCCTCGATTTTGAAAGATGGAAAATGCATTTTCTTTGTTATTGAAAAATAGTCAGGAAGAGAGGGAGGGATGGAAAATCACCGTCGGTGATTTTTTTGGACTCATATTATGAACATTTTCAAAAAAATTCAAAAAGAGTTTTTTTATTTTTTACATGAAATTTAAAAAAAAACACGAATCCACGATTTTTTTATGTACCTACCACCTCTGGAAAATTGGATAATGGTGAAAAGGAACTTCGACGGCATTACTGAGTAATAATATCAAAATCAATATTAAGTAGGCACTTACCTACTTGATATTATTTTTTGCGAAATTAAAAAAATGAATATAGTTTGATTTTATTGGCATTTGTGGGAATCGTTGAGTGAAGGAGAAAGAATGGGGGATTTTTACCACTGGCATTTTTCGATTGATGAAAAAGCTAGTTTTGTCGCTAGACGCTAAATTCCACTACATTTTTTTGCCGATGCAAAATGTTCGGATCACATCGGATACCGTCGAAAGTACTTACATAAAAAACACTTCGTTCAACTTGGTATTCGTCCTCGAACTCGGAGTTTTTTTTTCAAATATCTAATTTGTAATTTCTATCTTAGTCTTGGTATTCGTCCTCGAACTTCAAAATTTGTTTTTCAAATTTCAAATTTCGATTTGAGAAATTTTTTCTATCAATTTTTTTTATTTTTTCAAGACCTCGTTTTTTTTGCACTCGGGAAAAATTTTCGCTCGCATTTTTTTTCTATCTGGGCAAAATTTTTACTCGCAATTTAATTTTTTTTTTAAAACCTTGAAAATTCATTTCTTCAGTGCGTAAATTTAGCAATACTCGAAAAAAATTATGAGAATTGAGAACTCAAAAAAAATGATGGACAAAAAAATTTTCATCGTCGTAAAAATATTACAAGTAAAAATTTTCCATTTTGACAGAGTATAAAAAATACATGATCGTAAAAAAATAGCAAATCAATAGAAAAGAAAACGATTTTCAATGTCGAAGGAAAACAACATAATGTACCATGAAAATTCTGAAAGAAAAATTTTCTGTCGATAAGGGAGTATTCTTCCACACTTTCGTTTCAGATAGATTAGAATTGTAATTTTGTTTATACGAGAGCGAAGCTTTAAAAAAATTGGATTTTTAATGCCCTAAAAAGACATTTTTTCATGTTTTAATGCTTTGAAAATCCCTATCTGATGTAAGTGTAATTTAAATTTATAAATACATCATGGGGGGGGCAAGCAGGAGCTATATTTGTTTGCCCCCTTGAAGACGCCTCTGCATAAAACGTCAGTTGAAAACAATGGGCTCATAGGTATTCTTGAAAATGAAAACAAATTAGTACCCTGAAAATTGAACAAATTTCTGTTTAAAGAATTTTTGTCTATTTTGAAAATTGGAGTAACTATAGAAAACATTTGTACAGAAAAATTTGAAAAAAAATTAACTACATATGAAAAAAAAACAGTGCTTTGAAAACTCCAAGTTTCGTTCTAATGATTTACCTAATTTTAAGATTTAAGGAGCCACGAATCACTCAAAATAGAAAAAAATGAAAATTGTTTTGAAACCTGTAGATTTTGAATGATCTGTGTCTCCTTAAATTTTTATGTAAAACAAAAATCTTTAGAACAAAATTGTTTCAGTTTCATAAAATATCTACAGTTCATTTTCTTCATTATTAATTTTTTGCAAAAGATTTTTGTACAAATTTTCCTTTTTAGTTCCTTCAGTTTTCAGGTGAGGCAAAATTCATAAAATGGAAATTCGTTCAATTTCGGGTTACTACTTATTCTCGTGATGGAAAATACGTTTTGAGCCTTTTTTTCAACATGTTTGCCCCTTCAATTTTAAACATAAGCAACATAACATTTTCTTAAAGGTACCCAATTGTATCCAAACCTATCCACAACTGAAGCTTTCTAAATATTGCAAAAAATTTGAGAATTTCACATTCGAAAAATTAGCAAACAAAAACACATTCGAACAGAAATTTAAATTAAACCCTTCGGAAATCTTAATTTGTAGCATAAGTAACTTAATTTTCAATCGCTTTATTAGGTATTCCAAAAGAGGCGAGTCACATACTAACAGACGGCTGTTTTTTGTTTCCGATAAAATATTCTTCGAAGACGGATGAAATGTGACATTTTGATGAAAGCAAATATTTAACATAATAATAAATTCCACGTCTAATCCATTTATTTCATTTACACAACTTGAAAATGAATCAACTTATTTGAAAACTTGTTTAGTTATAAGTTTCACCAAATACCAGAAGTTTAATTTTCGTTTGTCTAACAGATGGCTTTGAATAATGTAAAATCAATACAAATTTTACTCGAATACCTTCTCATTTAAATTTGCATTCGATAGAAAAATGAATTTTGATGGATGAAAAAATCTAAGCTCAAACCAAACTAAATTATGACAACTTGGACGAAAAAATGACGTTTTAATGAGGTAAAAGACATGCCACTTTTATAAAATATTTTTAAAAAAACATGATCAACAAATTATGAATATCGCTTAATCTAAATCAAAACAATTCATACCATATAAATTTTATAATAATTAATCACATTAAAACAAATTTTAATATACTTAATTAAAGCTTCATAAATATAATTTCAAATAATTTGAAAAAATTTAACACGAATAAAAAATGAAAAAAATAAAAATAAGCACAAAAAATGCTACAGTAGGTATTGGTATTCTTCTCACATTTCCTCACATCACAGATTCATATAAATACACATTCTTTTTAAAACTTTGTCGTATACTTACTAATAAAAATTTAAAAAATTTAAAACTACCGTAGGTGTACAGTCGATTCTAATAAATTAAACATACGAGTAGGTACTTTGATTCTAGCAAAGTAACGAAACCGTCGGTTAACTGATTATTTTATTAGATCTTCGATTCAAAAGTATCTTTTGTTTTTCGTTATCGCTATCTTCGAAGCTCATCTGGGAATGAATACAGTTTTGTAAAGAATTAAGCGTTTTTTTCAGATCGTTTTGAGTATTGTTGGTCAACGAGACGGATCTGGATAACGGAGGCGAACGTTTATGCATTTGTTTCTCAACCCATCTTAACATAGTGAGCACAGCGTCCGGTCCGGATAAACGGAAATCAGCAGCTGTC
This sequence comes from Pseudococcus viburni, assembly GCA_033439095.1. NCBI lineage: Eukaryota > Metazoa > Arthropoda > Insecta > Hemiptera > Pseudococcidae > Pseudococcus > Pseudococcus viburni. Next base: position 928,459 of record JAVBJF010000046.1, read on the forward strand.
TGAACCATAGGAGACGAATCTACTCTGAATGTACAAGCGATACCTCGCAATGCCAACATAGCTTCTTCATTTCCCGCATATATGACCCGTACTCTCTCTGACCAATCTACTCCGTACGTTGTTCTTAATATATGAATGGAGGCCCTGCCTTGATCCCATTTAACAGCGGGTTTCGCTTCAATAGCCATGTTTCCTTTGTGCGGTACGAAACCAGCTTGAAGAAATATATCGCTGGCTCTTTTTTCGATATCTTCGCGTAGGTGGAGAGGAGTTTTTCGGTAATGGAATGTTAATAGCATACCTTTATTTTCGACCCAGGCACCGTCCCGACAAACTTCGTCTTGCAAACGACGCATCAATTCGGTTAATTTCTCGTCAAATTGTCTCGGAACCGGGTGAATGAATTTCGTACCGTCTGGGTGCAGAATTTCGAGACCGTGGCTTCCGGCGTACGTGATTTTCTTAATGTTGACCATTTTCATCAAATTCTTCAAGCTACGGCCGGAAATAATGGCTACGTTGATATCGCTCATATTGGCGAGTCTTTCCAAAATACGTCGAGTTTCTTCGGATAATTGAGCCAGATCGGGATGACTGGTCAAATGTGACAATGTACCGTCGTAATCCAAAATCAAACTTAATTTCACAGCGCCTTCGATATGATTACTCAAGTACAAATCGAAATCCTCTAGTTTTAATTGTAGCTGTTTATTAGCCAATGGATCATTTTCACCGTCGTCGGTTTTCAAAGCCCCCATAGCCGATAAAAAAGAGGTCATCCAGTAATTCACATCTAAGCACTGTTCGCGGTTTCTCAGCTGGGTCATTCGAAGCTCTCGTTCGTCCAGAGGCATTGTCAAAGCTCGATGGATTGTGTTGGCAGCTTCGTCCAACTCGTAAGGGTTTACGAGCAGAGCTTCGTGCATCATTCCACCGGCTCCGGCAAAAGGTGACAGGATGAGTACCCCAGGTTCGCGAATTTGGCACGCGACGTATTCTTTGGCTACCAGGTTCATTCCGTCTCTGAGAGGAGTGACGAGGGCGACTGCTGAGTCGCGATATAAAGAGGCGAGTTGTTCTTGACCGACGCAGCCGTAAATGTAACGAATGGGTGACCAATTTGGCTGCGAGAATCGACCATTGATACGTCCGATCAACTGATCCATTTCGTCTTTCAGTTGTTTGTATTCTTGGACGTCGGTTCGTGATGGGACGGATATCTGTAGTAGGCTGACTTTTTCCAAATATTCGGGGTGTTTCTCGAGTAATCTTTCGAAAGATTTGACTCTGTGGACGAGACCTAAGGGAAATTTGCGATTAATTCGGTGATTTGAAATTTATTCAGGATGAGCTGTTAAAAGTCGCATTAAAGGTACATGTAAGGAGATGACGCTCTTAAGCTGAAGGCATCCTGTTCCTTGGAATTTTTTTAGTCCATGAAGATTATTTTCAAATTTTTTCTGCCCCGAGGGGATGAGCTCGATTGAATTGCAGACCATAATTTTATATTTTTTAGGAAAAAAAAAACAAAAAAATAATTCGAAATTTTTTTTAATTTGCTGTACGTGGATTTTCGAGGGTCCTTGACCCATTTTTGGGATTATTTTGACTCCGAACTCGAAAGTTGACCCTCGCGGAGGAAGCGAGACCAAAATTGAAAATTTCTCGCCGAATAGTTTCAATGTTGAGCCATCCCCTTCCCCCTCACCCAGATAGTCGACTTTTAGGTTTTGGGTCAAAATACCCCAGAAATGGATTCAAGAAGTCAAAAAACCTAGATTTCGATACCTTGCCTGATATTTAAAAAAATTTTCAATTTTGATCTCTCGCCATAAGCGCACCCAAGGGGAGGGGGCTCAGGGGACTCGAGCCCCCCCCCCCCCCCCCGAAGCTCGGACAGAATATTTTTTTATTACAAAAATGAGAAAAAAGTGAATTTTTTTGCTCTTGAAACATGACTTTTTAAACTATTTTCGCCCTCGCGAATTCTAAAAATTGATGATTTTTCACAGATCTTTCGGTAAAAATTCACTGATTTCTCAATCAATCCCCAGTTTATTAGAATAAATCAATAATTTTGACTGAAAAATCAGTGAAAAATAACAGAAATTCCGTAATTTTTTAATTTTACTTGGCTCAAATGCGTTTATGAATTATCAACCTACACCAGTGCCACTGAAATATTAAGTTATGTACTGAATTTTTTCATTGAAATTTTACCCCCCCCCCATTTTTCCAAATTCTGAGTCCCTCCCTTAAATAATTTCTGGGCGCGTATATGTAATTCGCCTCCCCTAACTTCCATTTTTGCGTCTTGAGTCAAAAATGACAAAAAAAATGCGTTGAAGGGGTCAAAAATCATGAATTTAGATTCCTCAATTGATGAAGTTGAAAAATTTTTACTTTTCACTCCACTCCTCGTTCTCGAGAACTGACTTTGGAATTTAGAATAAGAAAAAAAAACAATAAAAATGAAGTTATATAGGAGCTTTGATAATCTCCTTATGCAGCAATTTCAAAAAAAATTTAAGACTTTTTATATGGGCTCGTCCCAATTTGAAAAAAAATATTTTTCGACTCCGAAAATTCTGAGAAATAACTTGAATGCCACGAACTCGAAAGCTTTGCTTTTTTTGTGTGTGTCTGTGGCGAGACTTTAAAATGCAGATATACCACTATAGTGAATTTTTAATTTTTTTCGCACCTAATTTGCAATTTAATTTGGCCTTTTTCTCATAGGATTGGAAAAAATTTGAAACCTACTGAATAATACTCAAAAAACCTCGAGAAATTAAATTCCACAAACTTAGAAACTCTACCTATTTTTTGTGCCTTTGAGGCAACTTTAAAGTTCGGGTAACTCTATAAATGATCCATCCTGCAGAAACGTACCTTTGGTGTAATCGAGCCGATCAATGCCTAAAATAACTTTAACTTTATTGGTATCTTTTAAAAATTCGGGTGCGTTCTCGGCCAATTGAACAAATCTCTCAAAGGGTATTCCAATTGGCAAAGCTTTCACATGAACGGTTCTTCCGGTAAGCTCAACGAGCATACTGTTGCGATCAACTCGGCATCCCAGACGTCGGCAACAGCAGTCGATAAAATTCAAACAATAATCTTCTATATGAAATCCGACGAAATCGTAAGCTGAAGAAAAAAATAATCCGTCAATTAAGTAGGTATTTCAAATTACCTAAGCACGTAATGTACTGTCTAGACGAATAGGTAGGTATTAAATTCGCTTACAAAGCATTCCTTGAAGAATCTGATCGTCCCATGGGAATAATCTCATCAAATCCCAAGCTGGAAACGGAATATGCAGGAAAAATCCTAATTTACAACGTAAGTTCTCTTCTTCACATTTCTATAATCAATAAATTTTTTGTAATTGACAGATTCATTCAAAATAAGTAGGTATTTCCGGTTCACTTACGTGTCGAATATGAGTGGCTGCCACAAGCAATTGGTAATCGTGAATCCATACAATCGGAGTAACGTTGGTTTTTCCTTCGTTATCTAAATCGACGATTATTTTTCTCAAAGCTTGTAGAGTACATTCGGCGAATTTTGAATTTACAGCACAGTAAGCCTATAGAAATAAAACGTGATCAAAAAAAAGTTGATTGAAATCAAAAAATTTTTAATCAGTTTTGAATGCGGCAATTTTTGCATAAATCATTAGGTAGGTAATATTTACCTTCCACGAGTCGGCTTGAAATACAGCTCTGTCTGGCATAGAATGAAATAAGGGCCATAAGGTACCATTGCAACAACCATTGTAATAATCTTCGAATTCTTTTCGATCAATATTCACCGGCACAATCTATAAACAAGAAATGTAAAAAATTAGCCCATTTAAACATCTAAACTCGAGTTGCCTATTTTTAAAATACAAAAAAATTTCCACTCAACCGATAGCTAATTTGGTAACCTCAGTCATATCGAAATCACGTAGGCCATTAACAGGTACCTGGTAAATAATTCTATTTTTAACCTACCTGACTCGATTTTAACCCAGCGGTCGGCGCTTTATCTTCAGGATCAGCTTCAGGAATCGGGGTGTCGGGATCAAGATCGTACATTCCAGACCAACCAATCCAAAGGCCATGGCATTCTACGACCACAGGTGCTACAGCTGTAACTAAACCTCCGGCGCTGAAATAAAAATAGATACGTAAAATTAGCACTTTATTATACAAAGTGTCTTCGAGTGACTACTCTCATAAGTTGGAAAAAAAAGTCGAGTAAACATAAAAGTGGATGGTTTGCATTTTTTTCAAAACATTTTGAGATCAAAATATTTCCATTGAATTAAAAAAATGATTGGATAGAGGTAATGTAAAGGCTGAATCGAGAGGGTGAAATTTTACCAATCATTTCTTTTTTAAATTGAAATGTAATCTCCTGCCCTTCCTCAGGTCATTAATGTTTCATAATCTTCCTTGATGAACATGTTGCCTATGTTTAAAATTTAAGGGGTCAATCAGGAACGCAACCAAATCGAATAAAGGAAACAAAATTTTCGAAAATGATGAACTCTTTATTTTTAGAAGAGAATTTTTCATTTTGATTGCATTTTGTGTTATGGGCCAGAAAAATTAGAAAATTGATCTTGATCTAAATTTTCAATTTTTGCCCACTCTCGAACCGTTTCAATTCTTTTCTGGAGCAAATGACGTTTCAAAAAAATTCAAAGTAAAAGTCATCTTGAGAGGAGTAGATAGTACATTAAAAGCTGAGCAAATTTTCTTCTCGTAATTTTTTGTCCAACTGCAAAATCGAAAGGGTAGTAGAGTGTGAACTAGAGTTTTTTTTTTAATTAAATGAGGTAAGCAGGTAATATGTTTTTAGGATTTTTTATCGAATATTTAAAAAATTTTCTTCATCTTACAAGAAATTTCGAAGTCTGACACGCCGAAAAAATTTTATAAGCTTATAGCGCATCACAAGAAATTCCACAGCCAAAATTTCAGTTCCTAAAGTTGACTTAGGGGGAGGGGAGTTATGTAAGTTTGAATTTCAAAAAATCGTCTAATACATAAGAAAAAATCGAAATAATTCGCCCCCATGTAGCATAGGAGATAATTTTTTTAGCACGAACTACCCTCGGTATAGGCCATCTGGAGATGGGGAGGTCGTCTGCATCCGTATGTAACACTTGGGGGTGAATTTTCACTCATACCTTATACGTGTGAAATGGAAAAATTGAGAAATTCAACCCCCATAACTCCCCTCCCCTCTCCAAGTCAACTTTAGAGGCTGGAAATTTGGCTGTGGAAGTTTCTTGTGATGCTCTACAAGCCTATGAGGTTTTTTTTGGCTCGTTAGACTTCGGGTAGGTCTCTTGTTAGTTACATTCTTTTGAAAAACTTTAGAAAAATGTTCAATTTTTTGACATATTACGACTATCATAATCAAAAAGAAGTTCAAAATTAAATACGATTTTTCGAAAATGTAAATGCCCCTTTACGTTCAAATATAGGCAAAACTGTCATCTATAATATATTACGATAATTTCAGTACCTACTTAATGACTTGAATTCCAATTTTTATTAATTTGAATTGATCGCCCTACAAAAATTAGAAACTTTCAAAATTAAAAACGACCTAAAGGCGAATTTGTATGCATAAAAAAATAATTGGAATCTGGAAGACTGTTACGATTATACCAATTCGCCAGCTTCTCAAGTTTCAAGAAATAGATGAGACTATTTTTACATATGTACGAGATGACGAGTCATCTACATATATAATTTTATCAATTTGCTACAATGGTAGTTTAGTTCGTTTTCCTTACTGAATGCTAGCTTGAGTCTTGATTTCTAAATAATACTCTCTCATTTCTGAATCAGTGAAATTTATCAAAAATCACTGAAAACCGGTCAAAATTGCAGCACAGCAATGAATCAATGATAATTTTTTCACTGAAATTAAGTCAGTGAAAGAAAATCACTGGAAATCAGTGCAAATTCATCAAAAACTCAGTGATATTTAAAAAATTCACTGAAAAATCTGTAAAATTCTTTGAATGATGAGTGAAAAATCACTGAAAATCAGTGAATTTTACTGATTTTTTTGTGCTGCAATTCTGACTGTTTATCAGTGATTTTTCACTGATTCGAAATGAGAGAGTAAGAAATGGATCGTTAATACATTCGCGTGTTCATTTAATTCGTATATACTTGACAAAGACACAACTTTAATTTTTACAGTAAGTATACTCTCTCATTCCGAATCAGTGAAAAATCACTGATAAACAGTCAGAATTGCAGCACAGAAAAAATCAGTGAAATTCACTGATTTTTCACTGATTATTCAAAGAACTTTACAAATTTTTCACTGAATTTCACAAATATCACTAAGATTTTAGTGAATTTTCACTGATTTTCTTTCACCGACTTGCTTTCAGTGAAAAAATTTTCACTGATTAATTACTGTGCTCCAATTCTGACTGTTTTTCAGTGTTTTTTGATAAATTTTACTGATTCGAATTTGCTCACTGGTTCCTGGTTCATTTATTACTCAACTCCGATAAACCACTTAATCGAAAAAAAAAATCCATAGAATACTCAAATAGGTAGGCATTAGTCATGTGTACCTATTCCACGTATGTAAGTAATTCATACCCATCAAAAATATTTTCATTTAGAAAGTTTTGTGTCCCTAACCCCTTTAGAATGATTCCTCAGATCCAACAAAATTGAGTCATATTTTCACATTTTCAAGTATTAAGTATTTAAAAATTTTGTTTTATTTTTTCTTCATCATTTTCTTTTTTTTTATAGCATATTATTCTATGTTCCTATGATAAATACTATAAGCATAGAGTACTCTATGCTATAAGGAAAAGTGGAACCCATCGCACAGTCCCCAATTGATGTACCTAAAGGGATAAAATTTTGAGAATCTCATTTTTAGAGGAAAATAAACCACCCACAGGAGTTAAGATCTCCAAAATTCGAAAAAAAATCAACGTATAATAAGAAACACCCTAATTGAGTAGGTAAACATAATTTCCAATTGTACGTGAATTGAATAGGTATACCTAGGTAGGTATATCGGAATTCGTTTTGAAAAAAAAACTAATCCTTCTTTTGACATTTCTTTCTTTCTTTCTTTTTTCAATAGAATATTTCAACCCTGTCTCATCGCATTTGTAAATTAATACCTCATTATCATTATGATGCACAATAAACGAATTAAGAAACGCCATTAACATACAAATGTTACAACTGCGTTCTAAAACCGGTTTTCCGATTCACTTACCAGTCAACTGTATCGATACTTTAACCTATTGACCAATAAGTTTTTGATATTATCCTTTTTGAAGGTTATCAATTTGTTTTTAAAGGTTATCAAAGTACAAAAGAAAATTGTCTAAATGATGAATTTTCCAACGTACAATTACCTACTTAATCATGAGTCGAAATTTTGCAACAACTAGGTAGCCACTTAGCCAGGTACCTTGCTACCATCTTGGTACTTTTAACAACGTATTCGTCATTTATTATTATTGTTAGGTATTATTATTATTTTTAATCAGTATAGATAGGTACCTCGCTTTTCTGATCAAACTGCCATCAGGTTCTCGATGGAGTACGAAGGGTAATCTATTCGATACCACTATCAAAGGTCCATTGATTTCCAATTTTCGTTTTGTACTGACATCTGAAAAAAATAAACATAAAAAAATTATTCGTATACTACCTAATCATTATGGGTAAGATTTTCTTTTCCCAAAATTTCTTTTTTTTTCACTCAAACAAATAAATTGAAAAATTTCTTAAAGGAAGCAATTTAGAACACTTTTTAAAATAACTCACCTCTTCGGCGAGGATAAAATTAGCTTTAAACTGATGTAAGTACCAAGGTAATTACTTTTTGTTTTAGATTTCATAGAATTTTCTCATTTGTGAAAATCTCGAGACAAATATTAAATTAATGATTCGTAAAATTACTCGAAATTGAAAGGTAATCGTATCATTTAAAATCTAATTTTATTCCCTTTCAAGCAAGTTATCAAAAAAAACCTAAAATTTCTGATTTCTCAAATTGGGAAAAAATGAGAAATTTTTGGAAAAAGGACACCCCGTTTGACTTTCTTGTTTCAAAAATAAGCAAAACTTATTTTCGTGTTGTTTATCAACAGAAAACCCATCAAATTCCACATTTACGACCTCCATACATTATTTTTCTTCCCATTAGATGAAAAATTTCACTCATACATTCTTACGACTCTTTTTTTATTTCTTTCAAACAATGAAGCCCACACATTGTCTGGGCATAAGGACAATTTCAACAAACCCCAGCCTATCGTTAAATTTTTCGACATAACAATTTTTTATCCAAAAGTAGAACGGGTTGATTTGTTAAAAAATGAAATTCAACTTCTGGTGTTTTCACTTTAATGTCGTTGCCGTTTGTAAACAAAAACAAACACTTTCAAGGTTAATATGTGTGTAGACTGCAGACACGCTTTCGACGTTTAAGAAACATTTATTCAGTATAAAGAGATACCTACACCTAGTACACCAACTTGTTTGTAATATACGATTAATTTTTCCATTCGTATACCGATTTAATATTTAGATTGTTATCAAAAGGTCGAAAAATAAGCCCGAACTTAACATCGGCAAACATTTTCTGGTTCGAAATATCAAGGTAGGCCTATTATAAACTAATTGAATTAATCGTTGATACTAATTATTAACCCAGTTCGTTTGTGAGAAAATTCCCACACTAAATAAACATTTTATGAGGAAAAGTTTCAAAAAAAATCTCAACTTAACGGTTTGAAAAACATTTCCTCAATGGTAGGTAAATTATCTCTTAACGACACACTCGATTATTTATCCTCGTAGCAAAATTTGATTAGGAAGGTAATCAAAAACATACACAATTAAACATAGGCGATAAAAATTACACAGTCGATTAACCCAAGTCGAAATAAAGCCTGATCTCGAAAGGAAAAAAATTATACGAACCCACGCTCTCATCCAGATAATACGATCTGGTGAATGAAAATCCATATTTGCTAGAAGCACTGGTGAAACTCATAATTAATTTATCGCGTCGTAAAAATAGTAAATTTCAAACGTAAATATGGCAATTCTCAAACATGCATACAGCACGTCATCGTCTCTACATTACTGAAGTAGGTACTGATAGTGTGAGAGATATTACAAAGAGGAATCACTCGTGATATGAGAATGAAACATTGAACGTGACTGGTTGGCGGAGTCACGTGATTAAAATGCTATCGGAAATGTAAAAATTTCTTCATTACGCAAATCGCCGTTTTTCTTATCATTTCGACCAAATTATAGAAATTACGATAGAAAATTACCAGACGGAAAATATTCACTCTTATTAGGCGTAAAAACAAAATTATTACGAGTAGGGATTAGTAATAGGTATGTTTTCAAGTAGCCTACGTCAATGTACCTAACTACCTATCTACCACTTACACATATCGAAAGAAAAATTACGAATTTAAACCGAACACTGATTTTTTCAATTTAGCAACGAAAATTTTCAAATAATTCGCCCAAATATCTATTATTATCTCGATTTACTATAAATATACGGATATTCTCATTGGTAGGTAAAGACAGACACACAACATTTTGTTTTCTTTCAACTTGAGAACTGAGATTGAACATTTTTGTTAAATAAAACGCGATGTGTACGGTAAATACGGACACTTATCGCTTAAAATTATACTGATAATTATGTTAAATATTTTGTTGTCGAAGTCTACAAAGAGAATGGAGCGATAATGCGTATATTATTCCGCAAATAGGCCACTCGTAACCATTATTTGAACAGTATACTGATAATGTAGGCGTGTCTGGCCCCATAAGATGATAATTTTTTCATCTTGGAAATTTTACATAACAATAAAATCTCGGGAAATTTCTTCTATGGGCGAAATTATGCCTAGAATAGCGTAGTTCTGTACGAAACAACAGCTTCGTATACCATTCGGTAATAAACAGATGTCATTAAACTCGGTTAAAGCTAATAGTCAATTGTTTACGATGAACCCTAAAAAAAAAGAGATGGAAACCTTACAATGTTAATTTACAAAATGTATAATATCGCGGAGCAAATTAAAAAGTGCTGGTCCATTTTTTGAATTAATTATGTGTGCGGTTGTACGTATGTAGATGTTCGATGGTGTAAACATGATTAAAATTGGTTTTATTTGATTGTTCGTCGAAAGTGCGAATTAAATTTACCGAAAAGAACGTCATTTGTCGTAGTAAATTTGAGGATTATCTTGTGTTAAGATAAGATTCAATATTTATGTCAAGCAGGTATACCTACTTATATTTGCGAATGTATACTCGGAGATAATTTTTCATACGTACAATAGGGTGAATCGAAAAGAAATATGTGGATTTTGACAAAAATTGGTGAAATAGTTTACTTTGAGGGGAAGACATTCCAAAAAAAAAATTGAGCCCCTAAGCTTGGAAAAGGAAGGTGCTGGGGGATCTCAAAGTAGGATTATTTTCGAAAAAATTTGATTTTTCGCCAATTTTGGAAAGTTTTACTTGCTAGGAACCCCGGTCAACTATTGAAAAGGTGCGATTTGAGTTTTTACACATTCCTGGGGCATTGATCATGAAATTGGATGTCACTTTTTGCCCTCGGAAAGGAATTGAACAGTTGCTGATCGTGAATTTGAGGAATTTTTGATTTTTACCGAATTCAGATCGCTCACTCGAGCACCTCAAAATCGATAAAAAAAATTTTTTGGTCACCTAGAATGATTTTTGATGACATTTTTCAAAAAAAATTCATGGTAGGGCTGCCAACTGCATTTTTATTCGCGCAATTTTTTTAAATGTCAAGTTGCTCATTCAGTCAGCTGAAAAGTGAGCCAACATTTTTTTGATCATTAAAATAAATTGTAAAATAATTTCTTTAAATTTTTGCAGCAGTGCTACCAACTGAAATTTTTATGAATTGTGTAAATCAAAAAAACAGTTGGTAGTTTTGCCATGAAAATTTTATGAAAAATTTCATCGAAAATTTCTTGAGAAATTCCTTGAAAATTTCTTGAGAAATTCCTTGAGAAATTCCTTGAAAAAGTCATCGAAAATTTCTTGAAAAATTCTTTGAAAAAGTCATCGAAAATTTCTTGAAAAATTTCTTGAAAAATTTCGCTTCTTATGAATTTGTGAAAGACGTCTTAAAAAATTAATTTCCCCAATCCAACTACAAAAGGGTTAAGAAATTACAGATCGCGAATTTGACAAATTTTTGATTTTTACCGAATTTAAATCGCTAGCTAAAACATTTCTAAATCAAACCTCAAAAAATCTTTGGTCGTTTGGATTAATTTTCGGTGAAAATTTTTGAAAATTTTCATAGCAGTGCCCTCAATTACACTTTGACTAACGAAATTTTTAGAAAATTTCAGTTGGGAGCACTGCTAAGTACAAAAATTTTCAAAAAATTTGAATAGAATTTATTTTAAACCCGAAAAAATTGTCTTGCTTTTCAAGTCACTGAATGAGCAATTTGAATTTTATGAAAATTTCCTTAGTCAAAATCTTGTTGGCAGCAGTGGCGTGAACATTTTTCAAAAAATTTCATCAATTCTAGAAGGCCAAAATGAATTTTTTGGCCTAATTTTTAGGTGTTCAAGGAAATTTGCAATCTGCAACTTTTCAACCCCCTAGTAGAGAGCAAAAAGTGGTATCTAATTTCGAGGTTAATGGTTCGGGGAGGTGTAGAAACTCAAATCGCACATTTTTAGGAAAGTGAACGAGTTTCCCAGCAGGTGGCACTACCCAAATTGGGAAAAACCACGGATTTTTCGAAATTTACCCCACTTTGATGTCTTCTAGCACCGCCCTTCTTTAAGGTACGGAGCTCAAAAAATTTTGGGAGGCCTTCCACTCGAAGTAAACTACCTCACTAATTTTTATCGAAATCCAATATGAGGGTATTTTTTTTTATCGTTGGACCACCCTAATATTCAAAGATATGTAACCTTTCCAATGTACAATACCTCCCATAAGTATTACGTGATCGTGCGTACATATATTATTGTATACAATGTAGTATTCAGTATGTCTATGTAGGTAGTGTTGGGCACTTCCTATACTACATTATATTTTGATTTTTGGCAACTGCATACAAACACATTAACGTATTATTGACCCTGGCTTTTAGAACCTACTTTTACATTCAACCAACGTCATACTGATATAATGTGTTGTACTACAAAATTACGAATTACTAACACACTGACCATTTTTATTTTTGTTTTCATAATACCAAAAATAAACATTGAAAATAATAATTCTAATTGAGAAAATAAATGAATTTCTTGTCATTTACATCATTAGGTATTCAACAGGTGATTCAAAATTGCAATTTTTATCGAGTTTACTTATCTTTTTGATCAAGTTGATATGAAATTCAAAAGTAAATCAAAAAATAAATCATTGTAGCTTTCGTGGAAATTAATCAAAAAATAAAATGAGTCATTTTTTCAAATGAAGAAAAACAACAGAAAATACTCATTTTGACGGTCTGACGTAATAAAATAAAAATCATATCAAATATCAATGATGCAACATATGTAATATGTAGGTAGGTGGAGTGGGTTTTAAAAATGGCCTTTATTTTGATAATTTTTAAATTAAAATTAATTTTCAACCCCCTTTGACCTCTAAAATTGGAATTAGGCATCCTCAAGAGGAGGTAATTTTAGGGACAAGCCGAAGTTAGCTTATTGGGGGGGGGGCGAAAAATCGAAAATTTTCAACTGAAATGGAATGTTTTCTTCGAAACAAAAATTCCTCCAAAAATTTAATAATCAATTTCGAAAAATCACAATTTTTCAGACTAAAAATACAATTTCTACATTACAGTAGGAGAGTGGTGACTGCGACACTGGGTCAATTTCGAAAAAAAGTTCCTTAATTTTTATCTCCTCTCATCTCTCTTCTTCGCCAGTAGGAAATTTCTATAGTCCACGAATTGTAATTCGAGATTCTGAATGATCGAGATAAGTTTTAGATTAGACAAGAGAGTTTAATAATTTGCAGACTGGTGATTTTCCATATTTTGAGCTGTTTTGTAAGTTTTACGTAGAGTATGAATAATTGATAACAAGTTTAATAATTACTGGTATGTATTTAAGAGTGAAAATTTTCCAATCTGCACCTGTCTTATCTTTTTTAACAAGATGAATTAAAAAAAAATTCCACTGGAAAAAGTTTCAAAACGTAGGTCATTTGTTAATTTCTCGATTTCAACCAGAAATGTGTCTAATCATCTAAATTAGACTAAATTTATCAAAATGTAGCTTAATCAGTTAATCACGCGTTTCATTCTATTTCAATCAGATCCAGAGAGAGCAAATGACCCTAGTGTAAAAATTCGAGGGTGTTTTTTTTTCAGAAAAAAATAAATAAATCACCTAAGTTTTCAATCATCTCTCTCTCTTTATTTTCAAAAGATTACAACCAGTATCGAAGTTTTATAGAATTATTGATGAAAAATAAATGTCATAAATTAAACGTATAACCAGTTGAATTAAATTTCTATCAAAATGTACAATTTTTTAAAATTTTAGAAATTTTATCAAATTTTACACCAATTTTTCAAAAAAATTTCACTTTTTATAGAATTCTGAATTGGAAAAATTTCGTTTAGGTACTTTAGAAGATTTTTCAAATTTTTCAGTTTCCTTTTTAGAAAACTTATCAATTTCCCAGATATTGGCCGATTCTTTGATTAAATTTTGAGTTTATTGATCCTTTAAAATAGAAAATAGGATTTGACAGTATTTTTTGGGTAAAAATATTGATTTTCAGACTTCTTTTGAGTAAAATTTGTTGACATTGTCAAATTTTCTATTTTAAAATTCAACCAGAGATAGATTTTAAAATACAAGTGAGGAGGGTAAAGGCAGAGAAAGGAAAATGAAACTGTTGCCAGATCATTTTGAAGTCTAAACAAATTTTTTTTCTACCTCTCTCTCCCTCCCTATCGACTTTTATTTTTAAAAAAGGGTAAAACAATCATCCCTATCACTCAGCCATCATAATACAATCTTCTGCCACAATCTTTATACGAATTTGAATCTTTATACTCAAGCAATTATCTTTCAGCAGAAAGAAAAGCAGAAATGTGATGTGCTTCATACGTAGATCCATTAAGGAAACTTTAGAACCTCCCCTTTGAAAATTTAAAAAAAAAGCAAGAAATACAAAAAATTATGAAACCAGGCAAAATGTAGAAAAACACATTAACACAGAACTGTAAACAGAATCATTTTTCAAGAAGAATTGCAAGTGGCATTTTATCTTCATCCATTCCATAAAAGAAGAGGTTTCTTCATTAGGTAGGTATCTTTATAATAGTGGCGTCTTATTCTCGTTTATTTTTCAAACAAGGATAGTCAAAGGATGTGAGTAGGTCGTAATAAGTAAATCCTCCATCCACTTGAGTTTAAAATTTTAGAAAAAATTTAGAAAATCTTCGATTAAGATAATATCAACGTAAAATTGATAGATACCTGTGACTGGCTACGAAATATTTTTTCTCGTAAATCATATTTTTCAATAAGTATGAAAAATTCAAATTAAAAAATGGAATTTTTATTAGGTAGATCTCTCATTCCTCCAATATCACTGTGGTACTTTGTATTAGGCACAAATTCCAATCATTTTAGGTTCCATTTTTTTCACCAAAGTACTAGAATACTTAATAATCTGCGCATTTAGGAATTCGACCCCCCTTTCTTAATTTCTCAACTTGATATACTCGTTTACTCACATTACCAAAAAAACCCACACAATTAAAAAACACGCACACCTCATTTTATGCATACTCGATATCCCACCTAAACATGAACTAGAACACTTAAATGCACAAAACAACAAGAAAAATTCTCAAAAAATAATTTCGAGCGAAAAAATAAAATTAAAATTTTCCAAAAATTGGCAAACTTACCCAATTTCATATACCGAGATGTAAAAAGAGGCATGTCTGATTCAAATCGTATTACAGAATTGTTCACAAAAACGAATAATTTCGGAAGAATCGAGCCTAAATTACACTATGTATTTGAATAACAAAAAATAAATAAAAACCTTCAACCGAATCACGACGAACAAAAACTTTGACTGGCAGTAAATTAATTACACGCCAAGTGAAAAAAAAAAAAACAAGATTATTGTAAGTTAGGTACGTAAAATAAATAAATGAATCGAGAACTTTAATCCGTGTACTCGTATATCAGAAATTAAATAAAATTCGATGACCGGTTGCTTTAGACTGATTTAAAATTTTTATCATTGTTCATCTTCCATTGTTGATAAGCATTACTATTATTTCAGACGAAACAACCGACGTAATAAGCAAGTACCTACCTACCCATACTTAGTAGGAATAATTCTTGAAAAATTTCGTCTTGACGATTTTTATAATATATTTTCGAAGAATGTGATTCATTGAAAATGAAGATTCATTTTCTAAAATTTATAACATAACGTAGGTGGGTAGTCATACATATTGCGTTCAAAATCTACGCAATTTTGTTTATTTTTCTGCTTTATTTGATACAATATGTCGAAGTCAAACACTTGATTTACGTAAAGCAGTAACTCGTTTTTTTCCTACGTTGGTAGGTTCATAAAAAATGACGAATCAACTTTTAAGAACATGGGTACCAATAATTTGGCGGGAATAAATTTGATACATGAAATCTATGCGATCGAGTAAACGAGTATCCCCAATTTTCTGATCAACTATGTCTATTTTATCGTCTCTTCATAAGCTTACGAATTCTAAACACATTATAAAATTCGTATCTAACATAAACAAAATGGCAAAACTTTTTTTTTAATCTCGTCATCGAGCCAACTACGCGTTTCAGACTTTATTCGCCGGTCTATAAATGAATTTAAAAAAAATTATTCATCATTCCGATATCACGTGATAAAAAATCTAAAAAACAAAATTTTTTACTTTATTTGAAACAAAATGGCCGTAATGATGAACCTGCTGCAAAAGTTCATTAACTTTTAACCATGTTAATGGTGACGTAGATGTACGAAGAAAGATTAAATAATCGTGAACCGAAGAAACGAGTTTAATCTTTTTAAAATGCGCAAATTCGCTCGAATAAACAAATTATCTGGGTGGGTAAAAGTCCCCCCGATTTCAAAATGTCGATAATTACCTTCAAACGATTAAAAAATGTAGGTTTAGATATTCGAGTATGTCTGATTTTTTGATTGATAAATTATAAGAAAAAAAGTATTATTTCTAAAAAGATGTAAGTAAGTGGTAATTTCTTACCAATGACGGGATCCTTGACTTCTTTCTGACACATTTTGCTTTGCAACTAAATTGCAATCCTGAAAAAAATGAGAAAAACGTGTCATTAAACATATGATTAATTTAATTGGAATTATAAGTAAGTAGGTAATTTAATTACCTATTTTCAGGTATTATTCATAAAAATTGATACCTCATCTTCGAGAGAAAAAAGTATGATTGGTGGTAGCATTCAGATTCACTGAGAGCAACACAAAATTTTCAAAAAAATATAGGCTATTTTCAAAAATGGAAGAGATTACAATACTTCCTAAACCAAAAAATTTGTTATTTTCGGCCATTTTTTTGAAAAAAATGTTCAACTATCTCAAATGAAAATTCGTGTCAAATTTTAGAGCTTAAAAGACAAACATTAAGCTTATATGTTCGTATGGTATTTGGTATAATTAATGCTTATAAAAATTGCAGAAACCATAAGGTTTCAAAATTTTTTAAACTGATGAAAAATTATTTTAAAAATTGTAAAATTTGAATTTTATTAGTTTTATGGCTGTTCGAGAATTTTTAGATGAGACAAAATGAACTCATACGCAATGCAATTTTATTTGCCTCTCCGAGTTCTACATTTAACAAAGTTATTCGTGTAAAATCAGTAAAGAAAAATGAAAAAAAGAAAAAAATTATTATTTTTGAGTTTTTAAGTATGGCAGTCCCTTAAATATTAAGAATTGGCAATGTTTATTATAAATTTTTTTGCTCTCAGCGAGGATTATCAATAGTTCTCTTTTCCAATCGAATTTGAGACAAGGGGCACCCTGCATATGTATTTTCAAGTCGCAAAATGAGTAATATTTTCTGTGTAAAGAAATATTGAATAATTCAAGTAACAAAGAGAATACACCAGGATTTACTTTTTTTTTAAAATTTAATCAGGGGACGAGATGGTGGCATTGTCAGAATCGAAAATTGGGGGGGACAAAAGGGGCCGTGTGTTGAACAACTTTTTTAGCTTTTTCGAAGTGGAAAAAGGGGACTGACTTTTTCACCTGCTAAAAATCGGGAAGGGGTAAAAAAGGAACCTTCTTCTGCACTTTCGTTTCAGATAGATCATAGAATTGTAATTTTGTTCATGCCCGAACGAAGCGAGGGCGAAGCTTTGAAAAAAATGGATTTTTAATGCCCTAAAAATACATTTTTTCATGTTTTAATGCTTTGAAAATCCCTATCTGATGTAAGTGTAATGTAGATTTATAAATACAACGTCATTTTTTTTTTGGGGGGGGGGGGGAGCGGGGGCCAGAACTCCCCCCCCCCCTTGACGACGCCTCTAGAACGAGAGCGATAAAACGAATGCGTTGAATACATTTCAATGGGAGATAAAAATTATTAACCTTACAACCAGATTTCACAGCTCTTATCTAATTTCGTAAAAAATTAAACATTTTCATTATAGTAATAACAAATTTTGTAAAAATATTTCCTGCGATTATTCTGTTTTTGTTTTGTTTTGATTTCTTTTAAACAGTTGTATTTATCAATTTTATAAATATTTTTTTAAAAGTTCCCAATTAAAATAATTTGAGTTTTATGTTTTTTAAACGATGTATACTAATTAGATCATTAGATCATGTTTCATTATTCAAGCTCAAATCTGCTGAAGTGGAGGACAGGAGGGTGATAGTCTCAAAAGGTCGAAAAATTTTTTATCAAAAAAACGTTCGTCTTTCCTTGGAAAAAAATATTCCTGCATTTTGAAAAAAAAACTTCCAAAATTACAATATCATTTTTCAATTTTGTCGTCTTGAAAAAATCCAAAAAATCTTGTCATCAAAAATTTCTTGTCTCAAATACCCCCCCCCCCCCCCTTCATTTTCATCTAGATCCGCTTTTGCATTTTTTCCCTCGTGAATATAATTATTTCATTCATATACATTTGCGAAATGGTCTAAAAATAAATTTAAAATTCGAGCTCGATTAAATTCCGATGTGTTTTTGATAAAATTTACAGTTAAAAAATTCCTTCCGCAGGATAAAGACCTTTCTGCAGTAATGTAAACATAATGTTTACGATGTAAATGATAATGAATGTATCTCCGAGAGAAAAAATTATGATAACCGGACTATAGATAGGTATCCAAGTAGATACCTACTTTGAGAGCTGCAATAAATTCAATAGGTCACATAAAAAAAAAACCACGCAAGTACGTACTTTTCAACATCACATTTAAGTATTTGAGATAACAAAGTATACACAAGTGATTTTTTTTTAATTGACTCTGTCATTGGGTATCCAACTCAACCAGAGAAAATACATTGACTGAAATAGATGCATAAATATTTACGACCAGTTTCACTTGACCTATGATTTTTAATGTTGGTAGGATCATTTCACAGTATTTTTTAGCTTAAATAACTAACAATATCTAAAAATTGTACAGATGGCTGTAGAAAATTACTGAATTTCATTATATTTTTTTCAGAATTAGGAACGTGAGCTAAGATCCACTGAAAAATGATCAGTTATCATGTTGACTTCGCATTGGAGCATTTGAATTATTTAAAATAAGATTCACATATGTGTATTACCATGAATCCCCCCCCTCCAAAAATAAATCAGAAGTGGTCCACATGGCAGTCCTCGGTTCAAGTAGGCACCATTCTACCAAAATTTTTCCATCCAATTTTCAAATTGAGACTTCAATAAAAATGAAAAGTTTAACCTTAATTTGGAAAATTTTCAATATCGAACGAGTTAAAGAAGAAAATGGCTTTATTTTACATTAATAATTAAATTTCTGTATTTCGATGGGGTTTTCACTTTCAATACTTTCAATATTGATAAGGTATACCTATGATTTAACTCAACAACACCAGAAACACAGTCAGTTTTTTTGCTGGAAAAATTTTTCCAATTGCAATGTTTTCAATTTTCAAATTTGAATTTTCACTGATCACAAAAAGGCCCAAACTAAAAACTGACAACCAAAATTTTACTAATGGGTTGTTAGGTTATGGGCAAGGGTTACCAACTGAACGTTTTTTAATAAAAATTTCAACAGAATTTTTTCAGTCTTTGTTTTATAACCTGGATATGAAATTTATTTCATCACAAGTCTACTCCTTCATACTCGTCTTTGAAAATAAACAGTGGCACAGCCAAACGGAGAGGGGTGGGGGAGCAGTTCACTTGTATGATGGTCCATAAGCAGTTTTGGTTGGAAAAATTGGGTTTGGATGGAAAAATTCTGGAAAGGGATGACACTTTTTTTGCACAAAAAAAATCATAAAATTGAATAATTATTGAGTTCGAAAAGTAAATTTTAGTCGGAAATCTCCCAACTTTTTGCCATTCTTTCCTCATTTATTATTTCTGTTCTGTCTTGAAAACAGGTGAAAGAAAAATTACTTTTCATGGGACATCACTTCACATCCATACACACTCAACATTTAGGTATTATACTGCATTAAATCGATTAATAAAAACGATTAAGTATTTAAACCAATAAACTTTATTGCACTAAATTCGATTTTGTAGATAATAATTCGGAATAAAAACACTCATCAAAAACTTCAACATACTTATCCCCAAGATTAAAAATTATATTTTCAAGAAAATTCAAAGATAACGTTTCAAAATCTCAAACTAAAGTTTAATATAATTTTTTTAAATTATTTACTTAAGCAATTTTCATTATCAAATATTTCAAATAGGTATCAGTACCCAGACCTACCTACTTACTTTCCGTACAAATTCAAGTGCAGATATTTCGACTAAAAAAAAATTGAAACTCAAAATTCAAACATTGCAAACCCCTGAAATTTTGATAGATTACAGCCTAATTAAATTAAAAATCAAAACTCACCGACAATCATCCTTCAATTATTTCGCACACTTTGTAAATAATCACTACCTCTGTTAATTTTAATCTAATTAATTAACCGAATATTAATCAAGAACGTTAATAGTCAACGCAAATCATTTAAAATATACTTGTACTTACTTACAAATTTTCTATTCTAATCGGGATGATTGAAATTACATACTTTGTTCGAATATCATGATAAAAGATTACGAGTACAAGTATTCACCGCTCAGTTCAAAGCGTCTAATTTACGATAATGAAAGTTACGTACCAACGTAACAGCATTTTGTAGGTCCAGGCACCTATTTGCTGCGTAAATCAAACCTACTTAATTTATCAAAAATCATCAATTTTTAATCTCTTTTTTCTCTTAAATTTCATTTTCGACACGTTGATCTCATTATTCAAAAAATTAATTTTAGATGGATGCATCACACGACACTAATCATTCAACAAAATGGCAACATGTAAGGAAAGGGGAGGAAGGGATGAACGTATTATGACAGGTAAACATACGTAAGTACGTAATCACTAACCAATGACGAATAAGGTCCATACTTTAAAGGCAGAAACGAAATTCTTCGGCATTTCGCCAAAGTGTTTGTTAACACGGGTTTATTTAACTCGTAAATCAAAAATAGTTATTGGGGTTAGATTATTTTCGTATTAAAATTACTTATCTGCAGAGATATAGAATGAAAAAAATTTTCCATCAAATCAAAAAATCGTTCATCACAAATTGAAATTTTTTCCTGTAAGTAGATATGTAGGCATTAAGATGGGGGTGGGGGGAGGGAGAATTTTTCGATTTCGCCACTTTTTTTGATATGTTATACATTTTGAGTTGAAACACTTCAAGAAAAATTTTCAGCCTCCTTGACCCTCGGGAAGTGAGCTGAAAGGCCTCAAAGTAGCCATTTTCAAAAAAATCGCTGTTTTTTGCATTTAAACCCTCAAAATCTCCATTATTTTTCAACACATTAGCTCTAAAAAAATGCCATTTGAGATGCTGAATTTCGTATGTGTTTGGGTTTTTTGATTCGAGGTCATTTGACCCCCTTATTTTTTTTGAAAAGTCGTAAATCGATGTTTTTTCCAGTGAAAAAATGAATTCTGAGATTTTGGGCAAAATGGTTACTCAGATCAAGGATAAAAGGTTAATCTGACCTGCTGAACACCAAACTGATGTTGGTTTTTACATTCGATAATCTCTACTTTTGAAATCCTGATTTTTGTTCAACGAGATTTTTTTGCCAGTGATTTTCGATTAAAATTTTACAACTACGAATTTCAAAAGAAGAAATGATCAAAAGTAAAAAACAATATTAGATTCGTATTCAGGAGATCAGATTACCCCTTAAACACGACTTGAGCGAATATTTTGCTCAAAATCTTAAAATTAATCTTTTTTACTGGAGAAAAAACGGTATTTCTAAAATAAATTGGGGGGGAGGAGGGGGAGGGGAGAGGGAGGGGAGGGGAAGAGGGTCAACTGACCTTAAATTAAAAAATCAAACACACCACGAAATTCAACATCTCACATCGCATTTTTTTAGCATATCGGTATGCGTTCAGGGGCGCACCCAAGGGGGGGCTCGAGCCCTCCCCCCTCCCCAAACTCGGAAAGGAGATTTTTTATCATGAAAATGTCAAAGAAGAGTATGATTTTTGAAAAAAATGTCGCCCTCACTTCGCTCGGGCAATATTTTAATAACCATTTCGTAAATAAACATAGTACCACTCTTTAAATTTGAATCAGTTGAATTTACAAAAATTCTGTCTTTTTTAATCAGTAAAATAATGTTTATTGAAAATTAGTGATTTTTCGGTCAAAACTTACTAATTTCTCAGTCAATGTCCCATTTATCAGAAAAAATCAGTAATTTTGACTAAAAAAAATCATTAGATCTCGCCATTTTTCAATTTTTCTTCGCTCAAATCTGTAGTTATATTTTGCCTACTGAAAATATCCCAACTACTCCAGCCCCACTGAAATAACATGTTACTTCATTTTTCATCAAATTTTTACCCCTCCCATTTTTTCGAAAATCTGAGCCCCCCCACCTTATACAATTTCTGGGTACGCCTATGTATGCATTGTATGCGTTAAAAACGCAAGAGAGCGATTTTTTTCGAAAATGACCATTCATGCAGATCCTCGTCAAGGGAGGCTGAAAATTTTTCATGGAGTTTTTCAACTCAAAATGTATATTCGACGTATCAAAAAAATGGAAAAATCGAAGAATCTCTTTTTTCGCTCCATTCTGATAGATAGGTATCTATGTAG
Source organism: Pseudococcus viburni (assembly GCA_033439095.1). Taxonomy (NCBI): domain Eukaryota; kingdom Metazoa; phylum Arthropoda; class Insecta; order Hemiptera; family Pseudococcidae; genus Pseudococcus; species Pseudococcus viburni. The sequence goes on from JAVBJF010000046.1 coordinate 950,923, forward strand.
CAGGTACCTACCTAAATTTGAAATCTTTTCGAGCACTTTAATAAAACCGATAATAAAACAAGGAAAAGCTCAAGTACCTGTTGCGAACCTCACACAATCACAATACGTAGCCAGAACCTACGCAGCAGTGAAAATTTCAAAACCTCATAAAAGTTTTCCAATTTGTCAACATAATTCTGATTCTTACTCCAATTATAATTTCTTTTAATCTTCATTGTATTCGTTTATTAACCAGAGAGAAAACATTACGGTTGTATCATTGTGTATAAATTAACGAACAGAGCCATTTTCAAGGTTGTAATTAATTTGCTCGAAGGCTCGAACTGGAGCATACATATACAATGTCACAAGGACAGATTCGTTTGCATTTCAGAACATTATTGATTGGAAAATTAAAAGTTCTAATTGAACAATTTTCATTTCACGAGGTTTTCGTACAAATTGGATCGAATTTTTCAAATATTTAATCAACGGCCTTTCTCGGTATCGAATGACTGCTCCATTGGAAACGATCAATTTTATATTAAAACTCTCAACAGACATTCCGTATTTAGAAATTTTTCATTAGAGAATAAAAAAAAAGGATCCAAATTCATCACTTGATTAAGAATTTGTTTAGGTCACAACACATACACACGATTCGAGCGAACGATTCTTTAAAAAATAATTAAACTTACCGCAACACGTTTAAAATTGATGTATCATTAAAATCGGTATTCGATTCGAGGAAAAAAAACACTCGGTGAGATGGAAAATTTCGTATGAAAATAAATTTCGAGCACAGATTTAAACCTCGTGGAACGTACGCGTAAAAGAAAGTGAGTTGGAGATACAGGGTTGTCCTTAAATTTTGCAAATCGATTAAAATTTAATCGCGCAAAAAGTTCAAATCTTCAAGATAAGAAATTATAGTTGTTATAAAAAATACGTATAAATCTTCACATGTGTGATGTATAAACAAAAACAAACCGCATGTAACACGTGAATCGAAAAGAACGACTTGATCGGATCGAAGTGAAAAACGTTTTAACCCTGACGTTCGTTTGATATCTGCTGGTCAGATGTTGTATCGGCGTAGGTATTTTTTTCGAGATTCGATATCAACATACGTCATGAAAAAATTTTAGCAGATAAATTGCGTCGAAAATTTCAAAATCTTTAGTCTTTCAACTTTCGGGTCAAGGAAATGGAAAGTACTTTTTTTGGAACCATTTTGAAAAAAATATGTAAGGCAATGGGAAAAATTTTTCCCAAAAAAATGTAACTAGGTCTGGATACCTCTTTGAATAAAATTTCATTTCTCAAAAATCAACCTACCTAAATAATATTCTATTTTCAATTTTTTCTGAAAAAAAAGGCCTATTATACAAATGAAAACAAAAACACCCAAAAATAACCCAATTACGTACAAACAATTTTTATCCATCTCGTTTAAAAAATATATATGTATGTGGACATAACATAACACACATACAGCAAAGTTCATTGAATCCGCATGTCTCGACATCACAATGTTATTAATCTGTTAAAATTAAAAAGATGCTGACGTTATTTCGGGGAAAATCGCAATAAATTTATATTTTCGCATCGTACAACGTGAAAAAAAATTCAAGAATGAACGAACTTTGCCATGCCGCCAAGTACGCAATAATACACACTTTGATAGATTACAAGTGAGCATTATAATGACACGTGAACACATGTTGTCATAGAAGTGATCCGTAGTGGCGGTGCCATATCGATGTACGCCGGTATATGAATTTTGGTATATTTACCAACGTCAGAAGGTCAATAAATACAAAATATCAAACGCGAAAATCACTCGGATGGCGAAAATTTTTCCTGCCGTTATTTGCATAATAGATTTTCAAGTGAGTACTAATTGAAGTACACCATGGGTATTCGGTTAGCGCGTAAAAGTATTCGAAAATTGGGTATTTTCGTTGAACTCGACTCGAATTTAATTAGATATTTTTTCAGAGGGAAGATTTTCTCGAATATGAAAGCAATTAGCATTTTGTTTGTAAATACGTATGTTGAAAACGAGGATTGAAAATATAAAGAATGGGGGGGGAGATCTGAAGACCAGACTGGCAGCAATTATTAGAATTGGACTTCTGATTTTAAAATTTGAAAAAATATTTAAGAAAATGGGGAAGTGGACGACTTAAAGACTAAGCAGGCAGAAAATATAACATTTTTATTTTTTTAAAGATTTGAAAAATATAAATTTGAAAACGGGGGGAGGGGAGTTTCCAAAAACTGACTTAACTGGCAGTACATATTTTATCAGAATGAAACTCCCCATTTCAAAATTTGAAAAAAAAGCAAAAGTTGAGATTAAATTTTTTTTATTATTATCTACACTCATTGCCCTACCGAAGTTGGATTATTGGATGGGAAAAAATTAAAAAATAAATATTCAGACCAAAATGGAATTTTTTCTGATTTTTTTGACTCAAATTACGATTTTTTATATGTACTTACGTATAATATTTTTCGATTCAAAATTCCCCATTTGCCCTTCTCCCCCCCCCTCCAGTCTAGTCCTAATTAATAGGGTGGACTGAAAAACAAAAAATTTTGTTTTTTGAAAAGTTACCCCTGCAAAAGTTGATGGCAGGATAGACTAGAAAAATAAAATAAAAAATTCCGAAATCGATTCATATCTTCCGATCGCGCAAGGGCCTTCAATTCTTCGGAAATTACCAAAAATTCAATACTTTCAAAATTAAAAAAAAATGTTAATCAAAATTCATTCAAATTAATTATAAAGCTTATTTAGTGACTATTTAAAGCAAAAAACACAACCTTTTTTGAAAAAATCCATGTTTTATTGTTTTTTTAAATTTCTCATATTTCTTCACCTCTGAAAAAAATGTTTAAAAAGTTATGAAACACTGATTTTTTCAAAAAAAGTGCTTTTGGGTCTAGATACATAGTTACTAAATAAACTCTAAAATTAATTTTAATCAATTTTAAATTTTATCGAAATTTTTGAAATTTTGAATTTTTGGCAATTTTTGAAGAATTGAAGGCTCTTGCGCGATCGGAAGATATGAATCGATTTTGAAATTTTTTATTTTATTTTTCTAGTCTCCAGCCAACTACTTTTACAGGGGGTAACTTTTCAAAAACCAAAAATTTTGGTTTTTCGACCCACCCTATTAATTAACCCTCTAGCACTGACAGACGATAAGTAATCCCAAATTATTTAGTTTCCAACTTTCCACCCACGTTTAATGGTTTGTTTTATCACATGCAATTTTCATGTTTGAAATAAAAATTGATAATTTTTAAATTTTTAGTTATTTTAATATTTCAATTACCTATTCAGACACACGTTCCCTTGACGATAATAGCCAAGTGTATAATTGTCATTTACGTAGGTAACCAAATTTGTACCTCGTAAGATAATGGTTAATGTTATCGCGAAAAAAAATTTCCACATTACGTCAGTAGTGTAAATTGGTTATTGGAAAAATCATTAAGCTAAAAGTGCGAATCTAATATCTGGTTAAAGTTGATCTTCGTACCATTCATTCTCTCGTGTTATTAGCATGTATCAATAAATATCTATAGAGATATTAGATATTAATGTGAATTTAATCTCCAAAATTGTCTAAAATTAATTACGGGTACCTATTAAGTACAATCGTTTAAAGAAATCAGCCGGAGTGACGCGTGTACATAAGAAAATGCACAGTATAAAATTTGAATAGGTATTTATTTTTTTTTTAAATTCGTCGTATTCTAATAGAAGAATTTTACGTAGGTATTCATAATTTCGATTTTATATAAAGCTCCCCTTATGGTAGGTATACAATTTCTACTCGGAAAAAATATTTTCAAAATAGAAAAATTGAAACCACTTTAAATGTCCACCTTCGATATACAAGGCATGGAAAAAAAATTGGTAAGCAGAGCATGTTTTAAAACTTCTATTACCACTCAAGCAGATTTTTAGATTTTTGGAAAACTTTTGAAAATTTAAAACTCGTCATTATTTAGCAAAAATACGATATTTTGGAGAAAAGTACTACAAAAATTGATGAAAAACTGATCTTTACTTGATATCAGCCTCTAAAAGTCAACTTTCACAATTTTCAAGCCTCCAGAAAAATTTTTAATTCTTTCAACATTTTCAAGATTTTCCAAAATGTGTGGAAATTTTCTCAGAGTTCGATTTTTTCCATATTTCGAGTAATTCTATACGAAAATCGTATTTTCTTACGACTTATAAGTGAAGACTTCAAAAAACTATTAAAAACTTCATTTTTATTGTTATTTTTGTTAATTTTTGTCAGAAATTTTAATTAAATTGAATTTTTCTTCAGCTGTTTTTTTAAAATCAATATTTCAAATTTCGAGAAATAAAACAAAAATAGTTACTTATCAAAAAATGTGAAATTATTCAAGTCATTTAGGTAGGTACCTGAAGAGGGAAATAATTATTGTTTTTCGCCTTATATCGATCCCTTCCCTCCCTCGAACCCAAATTTCATTATTTCTAGGTATTCCGTAGCCTCCAGTGACATTTTGATTTTATTTAGTATTTTCGATGTGTAAATCAACTTGAGGAGCTAAAAATCGAGTTTTCACTTTATTTTAAAAGTAGTATGAAAATAAAATCTAATTATATGTACCACTGTACCTATCCAGTGGCGTAGACAGGGGGAGGGGGTCCAGGGGGTCTGGACCCCCCGGGCTTTTCTGGAGCATGAAAAATCTTTCTCAAAGCTTCGCCCTCGCTTCGCTCGGGCATGAAAGAAATTGCTAATTCTATAAACTGTTTGAATCAACAATGCAAAAAATAGTTCCCTTTTGATATTCCAAGTCTCCATACCCACTTTGCACCTTCCCCAAAAAAGCTTCTGATGCCAATTCTTGGATTTATTAGGTATTTGTATTGGATTTTAAGGCCAAAATAATTTGTAAGTTGTTTGTTCCAAGATTACATTTTCATCAGTTTTTTTCCTTAAACGTTCTATGCAAATCGCATGAAAATTTAATAAAGTTTGAATTTTGTGTTTTTATAGTAAAAGGAAATTTGATGGGAGGGGGGGGGGGTGAACTTACAATTTCTCAAAAATCATGAAATTTCGGACCCCCTCCTTGAGAAATTTCTGGCTACGCCACTGTACCTAGGTATCATGATTTCCAAGTGGATACCTCTAGCGTGTTTTGTTTTTTTTTTGAAATCAACATACTTAGGTAAGTAGCTAAGTACAAATTTTAATTTTTGAAAAAAAAAACGAAAATACTTATTAAAAATCATAAAATAGACTTGTCAAGAAACAAATAATCGTTTCTCAATTCATCAATCCCTTCCCTCTCCCAAATCCGAATATCACACTTTTCGGCTGTTCTAAAGTCCCCGATGACGTTTAGATTTTCTCCAGTAGGTATTTCTAAATTTCTCCAGAAGGAGCTGAAAATACAACAAGAAAATCTACTCTAGTTGTAATTTCAAGATGAAGAGCTCTAGTACCTATGCTTTTCTAGCCATATTTCAAATTTTCAACAATCAAAAAGACCAAAATCTCATTAGAAGCTTCTAAACGATTTGCAAATGGTGAAAATCGGTTATGGGAGGTCAACGTTAGGCAAAAAATCTAATTTTCATCAAATTTACTAGAAAATATGTTTTCTTCAAAAATATCACATTTTTACTAAAAATTACATTTCTTCAAGTTTTAAAAATCTATCAAAAATTGAAAGAATTAACTTGGGGAGCTGAGATTTTAAATGGCTGGCTGTTCTTTTCGATCTCTCTTTCAAATTAAAGGTGAGCCAAAATAACATCAAAATTAATTTCAGGGGTTTGAAAACTTCCAAAAAACTTTTTTTAAAATTTTATTCCATTTTATTGTAGTTAACCAAATATCTACTGGCTGTATTAGCGTCAGAAATTTTTTTTAGAAAAGGGCTTCGACTCAGAGAATTTCAAAAGTGAAATTTGATACTGCGAACCCAAAAACATTATGCAAAAATTCACCTTTAAAGATTTCAAATAAAATTCTTTTGTGAAAATTTTCACGTTTTCTTACTTAGAATTGGAATGAGACGTGATAAAATATGTGATTGAGTCCAAAAGCAAAAATTTTATTTTCTAAAACTCGAGATCATATTACTAAAGGGAAAATAGGGATTCTTTTTTTTGAATTTAGTAAAAATTACATTACATTTGAAAAATTAAGGTTCAAGTTGGAAATTTTGCGAACGGTCAGAAAAAGCTTTACCAATTTACATTTCGAGTTTAAAAATTGGGTGAAAACTGTATTTTTACATGACAAGATTTCATGTTGAAAATTTTCACTTCACAATCTTGTTTTTCGATTTGTTATGAATTTATTCTACCTGACTTATTTTCGAGTCAAAGTGGTGCCCCTGGCAGAATATTTCTCATCAATAACTCACTAGATGGCTTATTTGAAAAAGTTATGAAAAGTTGTGCGACGTAAGTACCCAATTTTCTAATTGAAAGCTTCAGAACAGCTCGAAGACGAGTTTATAATTAATTTCACAAAATGGGATTACTTATGTAAGGAAGGTAGGGAATTTAAAAGTTTAAATTCGGCATCCATTTTTATTTTTAAAACGAATTTCATACCCTTGAAACCTCTTCACACAAATGTTTTGTTTTTTTTTAAGGAAAAAACAAAAGTATAAAAACCTTAAAAACTTGGAATTTTCAGCACAAAATCATAATAGATCAAGTCAAAGTTTTAAAAACAATTTTTTCATACTAATTTTTGAGTTCATTGGTTAAAAATTTTTTCTTTGAAACAACATTTTGATTTTTGATTTTTCAAAAATGTAATAGCTACCTACTGCCTCGTGCTCGAAAAAAAAATCATTCATTATTTTCCTTTAACAATACACCTATTTTCTAAAAATTTGTAAGAAAAAATGGAAACATATTTTTTCAAAAATATGTTTAAATTTAATTTGTTGTCCTTGTTCTTATTCATAAATTTTCAATTTTTTTATTTTGAATACAGTTCGACTCATATCATTTTTTTTTCCAAATACATATCTTTTAGCACCCATCAAACCTACTTTGTTTAAAATTTTCATCTCTATTTCTAGAATAATTACCTATCTATGCCTATACTCATATATATTTTATTATGAATAAGACCAGCTTGGCTAGGCATACATATTTTAGAATAAAAAATCTGTCTTAATTAAAATAAAAATTTTAATTTATAAATGCTCATTTCATTAGTAACAAGCATCAATAAGCACATAATAAACAACGTGAAATAACCATACCTCAATGTTGAAACCAGTGTTAAATAAAATTCAAAAACAAATAAACCAGCACCAGCTCAACCTAAATATGATGTGGGTAGGCATTGAAAAACTTTGATGACTACTCGAACCTCATTTCACTTTTATACTGATTAAATCGTCTAGATCCGCAGACATTAGATATCAAAAAAGATTACCGTGCACTTGAAATGTTATTCAGTGATCATGCTCCAAAAGCAAGATTGGAATATTTCAGTCGCGAAACTTCGAAAAAAAAAGCTTATCACAAAGTATGCATAATATAATAGCACGACGTCGAGTAATTATTGTACCTAAACCGTGAAAAGGTTTTGATAATTTATAATTATTCAATACAGACGTGTTTATTGTTTAATTTTAAAAATATTTCATTAATACTTGAGATTCTTTTGAGAAGTTTCGAAACATATCATAAACCAGAAGTTATTGTCCCAACACATACTTAAGATTTCAATTCAAATATAATACCACAGGGATCGATTTATGGAACCAAAGCGAAGAAGGGCAGGAGCAGGGAAGGAGAACATTAAATTATTTGCTACAAAAAAGCAAAATCTGCATACTTTTTTAGTTGAAATGCAAAAAATTGACGTATAGACCTACATTATAATCAACAATCGAGATAATGACAATTCCGGGAAATTATTTTATCATTTGAAATTCAAACGTGTACGAGAAACGTTTCCAACATTTTATCAGGCATTATTAATTCGAAGGTAAAATACCTTTAATCAAAGGCAGAAAGTAATTTGCCAATTTTCATACAATGATGTTTCACAATCTCGTATCACGTGATGGATAGCAATTATTTTTCTTCGAAAAACCCAATTTCTTCAATTTAATTCCAAGCTATGAAATAGCCTCAAACCATCATACAATTGCCCAGAATGGAAAAAAAAAGGAAAGAAAATTTCACCGAAAATTATTTATTTATATTGATTACATCATTTCAAATAATTTAAAATACACATTACATAAATAAATAGGCAACGAATGAATTGCTTTCAATTTCTCGTGTCAAATTCTGGTGGAATGTATTTCTCGATGTTTTTTGCCAAGATGTTCATTTTACTTCCACGTACGTAAAAAGGTATTTATAATACTTAGTTTAAAAATAAATAAAATGCTCTTTTATGTCACGATAATTAACGGAAATTTAAAAATTGAATTTAATGATGAAAGTACATAGTAGGGAACCGATATGAAGAAAAGTCCAGTTATGTACGAAATCGTTGATCGGAGCTTAGAAACATTTACGGTGGACGATACCTGGACCTGATTCGTCATATTCTTGTTTCGAAATCCACATCTGTTGGAAGGTGGACAATGAAGCCAAGATGGAACCACCGATCCATACGGAGTATTTCCTTTCAGGGGGAGCGATAATTTTGATTTTGATGGTGGATGGGGCCAAGGCGGTGATTTCTTTTTGCATTCTGTCGGCAATACCTGGGTACATGGTGGTACCTAAGGGAAAAATTTAAATTAGAAAATATTACGGCTGAAAAAATCAAGTCAAATGATCGATCAAGTACCTCCGGAGAGTACGGTGTTGGCGTATAAGTCTTTCCTAATATCAACGTCGCATTTCATGATCGAGTTGTAGACGGTTTCGTGGATACCGCAAGATTCCATACCCAAGAAGGAAGGTTGGAACAAGGCTTCGGGACAACGGAATCTTTCGTTACCGATGGTGATGACTTGACCGTCGGGTAATTCGTAGGATTTTTCCAAAGAAGTGGAAGCAGCGGCGGTGGCCATTTCTTGTTCGAAGTCCAAAGCGACGTAGCAGAGTTTTTCCTTGATGTCACGGACGATTTCACGTTCAGCTGTAGGGTTGAAAAAAAATAAATTTTAGAGACTGAATTGATATTTTTCCAGGAGGAGGTGATGAACTGGAAAACGTACCAGTGGTGGTGAAACTGTAACCACGTTCGGTAAGGATTTTCATCAAGTAATCGGTCAAGTCACGACCAGCCAAGTCCAAACGGAGGATGGCATGGGGTAAAGCATAACCTGAGAAAATAATAAATCGAATAATTAATCGAATCGGTTCTCGATGAAATTTACAGGTATTATCACCAGAATCGAAAATTTTTACCTTCGTAGATGGGTACGGTGTGAGATACACCATCACCAGAGTCCAATACAATACCGGTGGTACGACCAGAAGCGTACAAGGAAAGTACGGCTTGGATGGCGACATACATGGCTGGAGTGTTGAAGGTTTCAAACATGATTTGAGTCATCTTTTCACGATTAGCTTTTGGGTTCAATGGGGCTTCAGTCAATAAGATTGGGTGTTCTTCGGGGGCAACACGGAGTTCGTTGTAGAAAGTGTGATGCCAGATTTTTTCCATATCATCCCAGTTGGTGATGATACCGTGTTCAATTGGGTATTTCAAGGTGAGGATACCTCTTTTGCTTTGAGCTTCATCGCCTACGTAGCTGTCTTTTTGACCCATACCGACCATGACACCCTGGAAAAATAAACAATAGTTTGATTTAATTCACTAGACCAACGTGAATGTATGAAAAATAAATTAGATTTATGCTACGGTCACCTTAAAATAATAAGTTGAAGGTTCGAATTTAAGAAAATTTCATCCAAGATTACTTTTAATTTACGAAAAAAAAATAAGACAAGAAGGTAGAAAGAATGAGATCTTTGGATCTGAAAAATGAAAATGCTGGCTGTTTTCTGGATTTTTCTTACCAATTTCATGTAATTTTTCTTGCTTCGAATTTCCCCAAAAAAGATCCCCCTTTTTATCCATCCATTAGAAAATTCAAAAAAAAAGAGAATTTTGAAAATTCTTGTTTTTAGCAGTAAAATTATAAAAATTCTAGCTATTTTTTGGGTTTTCTTATTTTTCTTACCGTAGCACCATGATTGTCAATTTTTTTTAGGATTTTTTGTAACAGAACAATCATCAAAATAAAAATTTCCGATTTTTTTTTGGTAAGTTGAGTTGAATGAAAGTAGGAATATTAGGTACAAAAATTGTGTCACTGTCTCCAAACAACCTCGTGAGAAATTTACCCTCCCCCCCTCTTTCTTTTAAACCAAATCCGTACAGTTTTCTAATGGACCTTAAAATTTGACTTGAATATTCAGAAAATATTGAAAATTCAACTAAAAAAAAATGAATTTTCTAAAAATGCCAATAAGATTCATTTTTTACCATTCGCCTATTTTTCAGTGGTAAGTATGTAGGTAGGTATAATTATGTACTTTAAAAATTACTTTTTTCACGTTATTCAAGTTTTTGGTAAAAAAAATTAAAAAAATTGTTGAACTATTTTATTTAAATTATCATGATGAGAAGATTTTTACCCAAAAAATTTTCCCTGGGAATTTTCCATTGATGCCCTTATTTTTTTTAAAAAAGACAATGTGTTTTTTATTTTTGAAAAATTGTAAAAATGGAACGGTAATGGTGGAAAATAAACAAAAGATATTAATTTTTAAATTAAAATATTCATGTTGAGATCATTTAAATAGGTAAACATAATTTTTTCGGTGTTTCTCTGGTTTAAAAAAAAATGGAAAAAGTAGTTTTTAAGCACATTTGGAAAATGCAGTACTTAATCGGGAAAAATGGGTCTCGATGGTTTTTTGTGATTCTCAAAATTTCTTGAATAAATATTCAGATTTTAAGGGTCATTGGAGGATAGCAGAAGTTGAGTCAAGAAGTAAAATTTTTACGAAATTGTTTAAAATAACCATAAAAAAATATAAGTAAGTAGGTAGGTAGCTAGGTAGTAAGTACCCAGCACTAACAATGCGTGAGTGTGATGACTGAGGCATAAGGAGAAATTTTTTTAAATACTGGCTTAAAGTTTGAGCCTTTGAAGTTCTTCAACGAGCTGCTAATTAGATTGGGAGGGGGGTGAGGAGGGAGTTATCCCAAAAGCTTTTTAAAAGCGTAAAAATACAGATTTTTTCTTCAGATATCAGATTTATAATTTCTAAAATTAATGTTTTTTTTAAATTCATAGAAAATGGAAAGGTTTGAAAAATTGATAAAAAAAATTGAATGAAAGATATTTCATTTAAGATGATGACTTTTTTAAAGGTTCGAACTCACAATTCTTATGAATGTATTTATTCGGGTACGTTTTGAAAATGATTTCAAACCCAACAAATAATGGACTACAAAAACTTTACCGTCTCTTCCATCCCCTTTCTCTATTAGAGTTCCTCAGTCTATTACAGTTGGTCGTCTTTTACCTACTGTTTTTGCCAAAAAAAAAGGGGGAAGGGGATTGAAAAAATCGTGAAATTACCTACGTAAGTATAAAGATTATGTAAAAAATTCAAAGTTTTAAACTTAAACCTCATCTCCCGGATGATATTCAGAATTTAAAAAATTTTCAATAAAACAAAAATTTTTTTTTATTTATCGATGTTGATAAGATTCTTGCATCATTTACTCGATCAACAAAAATAATTCGACATTTTTCAACTTTTGGCAATTTATTACTTAACTCATTTTCAAATATGATTTTATAAACAGGTTCAAATTCACGATTATAAGTTTTTTCATTATTTTTCAATAGTAATTATGCAAATAACCATCAAAGCAAATTTCTAATTTTTTTGAAATTTTCGAAATTTTCAACTTCATTTTGGATCATAAGGATTCAAATCAGTAAAAAAAATTGTTGCCACTCTTTTTTGCAATCATTTCAAAAAAAAAATCCGATTCTGTCTCCAGCTTCTCAGAAAAATCAAAAGATGACCCATCCCCAGTCTCCAGCTAATTACCTATGTACTTCTAAATATTTTCCATTTCCCTACTTCTTCCTTAAAAATTTTTCAAATCAAAAGATCAATTTTTCAATAATTTCAAAGTTTGTGACCAGAAAACTAAGAGACACGAATGATAATACGAGCTCACCTTACCACCTTTTTTATTCCCTATCCCCTCCCACGAATGTCCATCTACCCTTAAATATTTTTCAATCGCATGAAGGGTGCACATTTTCCCCTTCCTCTCCCTTTTTTACCTCATCCCTCCGCTGAAAAAGTTCTTAAAAACAAAACCATGAATTTTATTATTTCGAGTTGAAATCTATTCAAAGATCAAAATCACAAAGTTTCAGACCTTCAGGGTCATAAAAATAGTTGATAAAGGTCGTAAGTTTCGTTTTTCAGAAAATGAATAGAAAATTTGTTAAAATTTCTGACCATCTTTCAATTGTTAAATTTTCAATTCGATTGGTAAAATTTATAAAATTTTCAATACTTTCAGGTGAATCAATCGATTATGGAATTTATACCCTCATCCCATTCCCCATCAAGTCGAATACGTAAGATGCTTCAGACAGTTCCTGATTTTAAAGGTCGATAGAGTGCCACTTAATTAAGACAAAGTTCAGCTTCAAAATCATAAAATTTTTCAATCATTTTTGGAATTCGGATCCCACTATCACTTCATGGCGAAAAATTTGAAGGAGTTTCAAAATTTCTAATTAAATTACGAAATTCATAATCGAATAGATAAAAACCCGAATAATCTGAAAACACTGCTGCTTTGCTTCGAAATCCAGCCATTATCAATTTTTCGCCTCATTAGAAAACTCAAATCAAAAAAGGGAACCAGGTTGACAAAGGAATATCCTCCTGAGTCATGGAGTCCAAAGTGTCGACTGATCAGATCCGGATAGACAATAACGAATATCATTTTTACGCATCATTTTCACCCAATCAATAATTTTATCGATGTTTATTTCTCATATAATGAAAAATTTTTATCAAACACGTTTCGCGATACGTTTACAATCATTATTGTAAGTTCAAGGTTTATGCAATAAAATGATTTTGACGGGGAAAAATCCAATTCTTTCGATAAATATCCGGTTGTGATTTTTTCCCCAAAGCAGGGTGTTCGGTAACTGGCATCGTCAAAATAATTCAACTTAATTATCCTATTTAATTGGTTGGAAAAAAAGATCTATTGGAATAAAATGATTTTTATATGTTTACACGATAATAAATAGGTCTCGTCGTAGGCGTCTCGCATCAAATAGGCCACAGTGCTGTTGAAAAATACAAAATTGGAACGCATACGAATTATTTTGAAGGAGATTAGAATTGATGGTATGCATTCGCCGTAAAGCTTCCCTACCACCAGAGGCTTATTCAAAGTTGCTATTTTTAGACCGGGCTATTTTTGAAGTTTTATGAATCGTGAACATCCCCCACCTACTTGAGTCGCATGCACTCTACGAAACATATACCGTATATGGTTACAATCAAATTATGCGGTACTGCGGCGATAATTTAATCGTTTGTGTATCTAAAGGTTCAAAATTAAATTCTTTGATGAGCTTGAAAAAAAAAGAGAAATTGCCTAGCTCGTTAATTAACGCCAATTTAATAAGAAAATCACAGACGATATGATATGATTCAGATACGACGATTATCAAATTTGAAAAATAAATGTTCAGAATCTTCTGGAATATTGATTTTTGATTCGAAATCTCGTTACTTTGATGAATTAGAAATGATTTTCCAATTTTTTTTTTAAATGGCAATTAAGGGGTATTTAATGGTATAATTTTATATGAAATTTTAAATCTTGAATAAATTGTGTTTACTTATTGTAATTAGGTAGCAGTAGACTGGTAGGTAATTTGAATGACTTTTTGAAATTAGGTTATCAGCGGAAAAATTATTCAAGGTTGTTGGTAAATAGGTAGTTTTAATTCGCAATTACTTATTCGTACGTAATCAAAACACCGCCATTAAGAATGATCCTATCAATTTTTTTCAAATTTAACTAGAACTTTGATAAAATTAATAATATTTTGAAAATTGATTTCTATTCTAGATAGAAATGGAAAGACAGAAAAAAATGAAAGAAATTTCTATCACGATTGAAATATTTTTTGAAAAAATTAATCAATTCGAAAAAATAAAAATATTTCTCAACCGAATAATAAAGGTAGGTACCTATTTCAATCAAACTTTTGGAGATTTCTTTTCAATAATTGAATAACACGAATCTAACTCTATCTTATCGATTACACATTTATTAAAAAAATATCCAAATACTCGAAAAATTGAAATAAAAAAAGGTCGAAAAGAAAAACTCACCTGATGACGGGGTCTACCGACGATGGACGGGAATACAGCACGGGGAGCATCGTCTCCGGCGAAACCGGCCTTGCACATACCGGATCCATTGTCCACAACCAAAGCTGCTACATCATCGTCGCACATTTTGATTGAATTTGTTTAACTTTTTAAAAACCTATCAAAACGAAATGGAAATTTAAAAGGTGTTTTAAACCACACGACAATCAAGACTGAATTCACAATCTAAACTCAAACTCACCTAAAATACGAACTACGAGGTCTGTTTGCGCTCAAATGCAAGCAACAATTAAACTGAGAACTATGTCAGAAGCTAACTTTATCACTGATGTGGTGCAGTTGTACCCAAAAGTATAACCCTCCTTACATGGGAAGCCATCTGTATTTTGGCTGTCGACATTTTTGGCTCCGAACGTACATGACGTCATCTTCATGAAAACGACTGTCCCTCTAGACTCCATACATGGTTGTTTCGTAGCGTTTGAATTTTGTGGTTTTGAAAATGAGAAAAACATCCTTGAATATTTTCTCACAACATTTTTTTTTTAATCGTACGGTGCTAATTTTATCGAAGGGATAAGAGATTTCGAGGGGGACTGCTTAGTACCTAAGAAGTGATGAGTTTGTTTCGATTCGTAAGATTTAAAGTATTACGTTATAAATCTCGTTTACTCGAGTAAAGTGAAAAAATTTGTTCCGAATACACATTTCAAAGGATTAAAGGGCTTCAATTCGAGTGAAATTTTAATTAGTTACAATGCACGTAATAATCTGAGTTCACTAAATCGATAAATCTGTAAGGTGACTTGAGATTTGTGAAGGTGATACGTAAGTCTAGGTGCTTTGAAAAGTTGTTTAAGGATTTATTTTTAAAAATCGTCCAGTGATAAGAACCATAAGACAGAAATAATTTCAAATTACAATTTTTTAGAATAATTTTTTCAAACCCAACAAAATTAATGAAAAAAATTTTAACGTATTGAAATTAATTTTTTCGGGGGAAAAAAATATCAAAACTGCTGATTATGAACTTGAAATTATTGGTGGAAAGATTCAAAACTCAAAAAAGAATAGATTGCATCAAAAATTATACGGAAAATATTTTTTACTTGCTAAGAAAGGATCAATCAACTGGTGAGTCCTCACACCAGTTTACTACATATGTATCAAGTCTTTCATTCGAAAAAATCATGTCTACAATGTACAAATACCTATATTTTCGTTTAATGTTGAATTTTTTTACCCAAAGTATTTGAAATTAATACGACTAGGTAGAAGAAAATGTTCTTTTTCGATATTCGGTGTTCTACCTACTTTTTTAATAAGGTAGGTACATGTATATGTACAATCTTTCTCCAGTTAACAAAAAACTGATTAAAAAATTTATCTTTCGTGCCCCCTTAAAAAAAACAACAACAAAAAAACAATCTTCAAAATTTCAAATTTTCTTAGAAATAGGAAACAAATTCTCCACTCACAAACAAAATAATCTCGCGAAGCTGTTGTTTTTGAACGGTAGGGAGAGGTGGAGAAGGGCGAACAAAAGAATTTTTCCATCGATAATTTTTCTCGAGATAAATTGATATTTAGGCAAAAAATTGAAGAATTGCAGGAATTTTAAAAACAATCTTCTAAAATTCAGAGGAATTTTATGAGGACGAAATTTTTTTTGAACAAAAATCTTTGAAGAACAAAAAACTGAAATTATTAAACATTTCACTTTTCACAAAACTTTTTTTTTCGATTTTTCAGCGAAAACTTTCATTTTTAAGGATTAAATTTATCGAATTTTCTTCTTATTCGGTATCCCCATTTCAAAAATCTGGTAATTTTTTATAAGAATCATAAAACTTCAAAACTGTGATGAAGGGGGGGGGGATTCACTTTCATACCGCTAGCCCTCTTGGCAGACAAATTTTATGCCTGTGAGAGTTGATAAGAAAAATTGAGTTGAAGGAAGTATTCAACAAAAATGTAATTAAAGTCTTTCGTTCAAAATATGTTTACTAGGTAAAGATTTTACCTGAGAGAAATCAACGCATCGAAATTTTAAGGGTCAAAATTACTACATATATTTTTTCGTGACTTTGAACTGTAATTTTTTGAAATTTTATGTAGAGTAGAGAAGTCAAATTCAAATAATTTTTAATGAAAATTTTGACCTCTCAGTGACTAAAATGTTCTTAAAAAATCATGAAACTTCAGCTTTTTAAATGCCTTTTCTGAACAACGTTTCATCCTCGCATTACTTCGAGCTTGATCGATTTGTTCTAGATAATTTTAATAAAACATTGGATATTGCTTATGATTTTTCAGAAGAAAAAACAATTTTTTCTCCCCCTTCGTGAAGTATACTATTTCATTGAAAAACATTAGGTATTTTGAACAAAAAACCGGCTCAAACATAATAACATTTTTTCGAATTAGAAAAAATTCAATTAGAAATCCCAAATTTTTAATAAAAAAATTAAAACAAAAAAACAACAATCTGATTCATAAAAAAAAATTAAATGGCAGAAATAGCTTCTAATTTTAAAAAATTAATAAATCTTTGAACGAAAAAGGAAAAGTTTTTCATAGAAAAATTCAATTTCTAATAAACAAAACTAATTTTTCCTCAATGTTGTGTAACTAAAACATTGATACTGCCAGAGCCATACTGAGAGCCGATACGGGCTCTGGGGTAAGAAAAATCCAAAAGACAAAAGTACAAGCCTTTTGAAAATTTTTAAAAAATCCAAAAATTTTAGATTGAGAATTTTTCAAAGTGATACGTGTACGTTTATTTCACACTTTGAACTCAAAATCATTTATTTCGTCATAAAAAATAAGAACTTTTTGAAAACTACTTTCTCCTCCTCCCCACACATTTTCCATGGTACTGGATGCACGACAGAATAAATGAAACCGAGACTGAAATAAAAACTAAACTTGAAATTTATAAGCAAACTGAAACCAAAATATCAGGTATCACAGTTCACAGCAAACTTTTTGAAGAAAAAAGTAACTTTCAGTAACTTTTTTGGAGCAAAAAGTGACCAAAAAATGACCAAAAAATAACCAAAAAGTAACCAAAAGTAACCAAAAATTAAAAATTCAATTTTTTTCTTTGGGCAAATTTTTCATACCGTTTTCTGGGGGGAGGGCAATTTTTTTGTAGTTTTCTTCAAACATTTCAAAGATAAATCAAGTGAAAAGACGTGAATAATTTCATTTATTAAATTCCTTCGTCAAAACAACAAACAAACTAGCAAAAATCAATTTTTTATTTTTTTCTTGAAAAATTTTGAAAAATAACAATTTCTACATGAAAATTTGAATTTTGTCTGGAAGTGCGAAGAAACAGTGACTTTTGAGGGGAAAAAAGTAACCAAAGTGACCTTTTAGACGTGAAGTCGAAAAAAGTGATAAACGCACCCTAAAAAAATGACCCGCTATGATGCCTGAAATATTTTTATCAGTTTTAGTGCTAGTTTCAGTTTTTTTTTATTTTTTATTTTTCATGAGGTAGTTGGGACTCTATTTAATGAATGACAAATAAAAAATCTAGTAAAATTTAAAAAACTGAAATTTGAAAATTGAAACCGCACTGATTTTACGTTAACAGTTACCTTTTTCGAAACTTTTCACTAGAAAAACTTGATGATTTTTTAAGATGACCATCATTCGATCGAAATTAGGTACCTAGCTACCTACCTATTAATTATTTTTGGAATAAATTCAAATTTAAATAATTTTTTAGGCCAATTTTGATTTTTTTTAAAGACAATATGCAATGAAAAATCAAAATTGTATAATTCCAGAACTTTCATTTCAGACTTTTACATTTAAATCTTAAATTTTAGTTTTGATGCTTTAAATAAAAACCATGACTTTTTCGTGGTTTCGAAATCGAAAGGGTTCTGAAAAACAAAATTCTTTTTTTTTTGAAAACACAAATCAAAATATTTCAAACATGAATTGTTTCCAAGAAAATTATGGATGCTGTTAAACTAACAGATTAGAATGCTAACTGAAGGATTTTTATAATTATCCTTCTTCATTCACTGCGAAAGAAAAGAAATTTCGATTTTTCAAGGGGGTGGGAGGGATTGAAGTTGGATTATTGGAGGAGTAAAAATCGAATAATTCCGGACTAAATGTAATTTTTTGATTTATTTTCCTACTCGAAGTACATCCAATTTTTTCATTTTTTCGACTCAAAATGAGGATTTCCCAAAAAGGTCAACCAGGGTGTCTACCGATTTTTCAAAATCAAATTTCGCGACTTTTTCGCGACCTTTTTTTAAGGTATCTAGTATCTACCTCTCAATTTCACTCCCCCCCCCCCCAAAAAAAAAATAAAATCAAAGAGATCAAATTTATTACAGAAAAAATTAATTTCAAAAAAAGACAATTTTTCACAAAAATTTTCTAAAAGTGAGTTATTTTATGGTAAAGAAGAGAAGTAGTAACTGCCCGAGCGAAGCAAGGGTAAAATTTTTACGAAAAATAAAATTGTTGAATGATTATTGAGAAATAAATTCATGGGAAGTCTGAAATATTATAGCAGATTACTAATGGGTTTTAAAATTTATGAGCCCGAGCGAAGCGAGGGCGAAAATTTTTAGAAAAAATGTTCAAAACGATGAAATTTCTTTCCTTTTTCTGTTTTGTAAGAGGCAAAAAAAATTGAAGTAATTTCGGAAAAATTCGCGACTTTTGATGAATTTTGGGTCAATTTCGCGACTTTTTCGCGACTTTCGCGACTTTCGCGACCGGTAGACACCCTGTCAACACTTCTGAACACTTTCTGTCTAAAACTTAAATTTTCCATTCTGGGACAGGGGGAGGGGCGAGCGCCCGCTCCGATTTCCATTTCGATCCAACCCTGACTGCAATATTACGCATATCAACAATTTTTTGGTTTGATGTTGCCAAGTCCATCAGCTGGTAAAAAATCACACTATTCACAGGTAATTGACATCTAAAAAAATGAATCCAACCGCACCGGTAATTCGATCATTACAAAACCAACTCATCCAGCCTTTCTCCACCTCAGTTCACATCGCACGAAAAACTATAAACGGATCCGCACAAGCACGAGAATTTCGCTTCAAAATTCATCGTGACTCACGTCGAAAAAATCTTTCATTTACATTGAGGAATGTGCAGAAATGAAAATTCCCAACGCAACGGAGTCTTTCGAGCCATCACAACACCTAAGTAAACCGATGAGAAATGCTACATCTAAGCCAAATGTTTAAATTAGATCATCAATTTTAAAATAACTTCGCATCCTACATTGTTATTCAAATTGCATGCTTATTAACCAACTTATTAGTTACCTAGATCTAAGAACAAACGAAAGCCTATTTTATATACTCAAATAATTAATTTCGTACGTAACGATTTAAAAATGAAAAAAAATTCCAATGTACAGTCACTCTCAACGGAAGCTGGCATTTTATGTTACAACCACGACGTCGAGTACATACTACATACGTATTTTACCATAAATGAATTGGAGCACATGTCGTATACTTGAACAACCTTTCTCTTACTATAACTGATAAAGTGCCAAAAAATCTACACGAAAACATTTAAGATCGCGTTGCGACATGAATTATTAGCCTATCTAGCATGTTTTTCTCATTCGAAACGACTTCTTTTTTTTATTATTATTTTCTGAATCATTTAGAGATAATGGAGTAAAAAAAAATTGAGATTCGGTTGCTACTTCGAACGTGATTTTTATACGTTAAATGTAAGTACTTTTTACGTACGTCAACGTTGTACATAAGACACCTTGAAACGTTTATAAGAATCACATGTACGAGCACATGCTCAAGCTCGCACCATACAAAATAAGTACATTTCGTATACCTATAAAACGAGCATGTCAATTTATATATCAAAATGTTATCCTATGTACGAGTACATCGAATACAAAGTATTTTGATATGCATTTACGTAATAAAAATACGTATAAGAATGAATTTCAAATGATACCGCAGCAACAATAGCAAATGGGCTTTTATCGCAAAAAAAATCATACGAACGAATGGCTAGCTACCCAAATCGCTCGAATAGAAATATTTTCCAATAGGTACAATATTTTCCAATTCCTGATTAAATTTTATAGGTACTTTACCCTTTGATGACGAACTAATTAATGTACATTAGATAGGTATTCTCGATTCGCTAATCTTATCTGCTTCAGCCGGCATAACATTGGATTTAATAACGAAACAACGAAGTTTGGATGAAAATTCACCAACTATCAATTTATTGTTGCCAAAAATGGGATTTTGACGATCTAAGTTCGAGCTTTTTCAACTCAATTTTTTTCAAAATTGTATACAATTTTTAAATTCTTACAACTTTGATTTTTTCAAATTTTTTTCAATTTCATATTATTTTTTCAAATTTTTTCTAACTAGGTAAGTTAAGTACTAATTGAGTCAGAATTTTTTTTTAAATAGGTAACCTACATGAAGTTGACAAAATTGAGGAAAATTTTTTTAAAATATGAAGCTGAAAAAAATGAGGAAATCAAAGTTGTAGACATCCCAGCCAAAATTTGAAAAAAAGTAACTTGAGGAACCTCTGACAGTCGGAAAAGTAACCAAAAAAGTCCAAAAAAGTAACCTTTTTTAAAAATTTTAATTCATGATTTCACCTAGAAAATGTAAAAAAGTCATTCGAATTTTTACTTGTATTTCAACAAAATCACAAACTATAGTTAAGTATCAAGCTCGTACTTTTTTCAAATCATTTTTCTAAAAAGAAATTTTCAGTTTTTTTTACTTTTGAATTTTCTCAAAAATTTTCCTACTTAATTAATTGATTTCTACAAAAATTTTTCAACATCATATTTTTTTTAAATTTCTTCCAACTCGAAAATTTTTTTCAATAATTTTGAAATTTTTCCTCAAATTTTTTTCAACGCTTAAAAAATTGATTAACTTTACGTTTTCCCGAATTTCTTCAAACTCGATTATAGAAAGAAATTTTTAAAAATTAAAAAAAAATCAAAATCGGAAAACTTTTGAAAAAAACTAAATTAAAAAAATTTATAGGTGAAAAAATGTTTAAATTTGATACAATTTTGAAAAAAAAATTAGAATTGAAGAAATTGAAAAAATTTGAGCTCAGAATAATAATTATATTATTTGGACTTTGATCGTTGAAATTCCATTTTTGGCAAAACTAATTAGGAGCTAGTGAAAATACGACATGCACGAGGGCTATGGCCGCGGTATATGGTGCCTTTGATATAAAAAAATGACATTAAAATAGAAATACGAAACCGATGCGATGTAGAATTAGTGGTCATTAATACGTACGTTATTAATTAACTGCGAGATTTGATTTTAACATGATTTTTTAAAGTAAAAACGGTATCTCGAGATGACTTTTTGAATCGAATTGAAAGTATTTTTGTAACAATTACTAAAATAAAAATTGATAGGAAATATCAAACTAGAAAAATCTATTTAAAATAAAAACGAAAATTAAAAATAAATCGACAAAAATTGCGTAGCATATTAAAAGGAACACGAGATAACGTCAAAGAGATGACGTATTGAACAGAAAAATAAATTTATGAACAATGGTAGTGTATACTAACGAAGCTTATAGCTTTCACAATTTTCAACAAATTAAACCAATTTACAAATAATCAAGTATACTTACATTATTTCTATAAAAACCGATAGGTAATTAACCATCATTACCTATTTATCAATTAAAACGCAATGTAAATCACAAGAAAAACAAACCAAAAGTGAACACTTTTTTAAACTAAGAAAATTTCATAAAAATAACAACGCCTCCCTAGTAAAATTAAAGTGAGAAAAAATTGTAAAAAAAAATCACGTAGGAAAAAAATTATTCATTTTCTTTGGAACGAATTTCAGGTTGTAGAGGTACGTCATCTCGGGTCAGAACATGAACCGAATTTACAGGTCCTGTTGATATTATGAAATTAGGTGTTATTTGAAAACGACCATAAGTATTTAGAGATTTCATTTCAGTATAGTTGTTTTATTTTTTAATGTAAAAATCTGATACTTTGAAATAATTTTAAAACATGAAAAGATGACATGAGCGAAGGGAAGGGGATACATTTCTCAAAATTCAATAATTCAAAAATAGGAAAATCAACCAATGCCAAGACAGGGCGAATAAATATCTTCAGAACAAAAACTTGGCATTTTCTTTTTCAAAATCCTAAAATTTCATTTTCCCTTAAAAATCGAATTTCTGAGAGAGAAGGGCAAGATGTCAAATTCTTCCCAGGGTGCTTGTAAACTAAAATTTAAGAATCGTTTGATCACTTACCGCAATAGCTCAGAAAAACTGGTAAAAATATTATTCCATGTAAAGCACCAATGGTCACAATGGCCATATACATTTGAAAATAGAATATTCTAAATATGGCCGAAATCGAAAACCCGAGAACCGAAATACCGACAAATTTGGTCAACGTGATACCGCAAAACACCTGAAAAAAAATTTTAACGAAAAAAAATCAAACAATCCTTGAAAAATTAAAAAACATGACTAAACTTACCGAAGAACCGATGGTATTTAGTGCATCGATTGTTTTATTTATGCGGCTAATTTCTTTGGATTTTGTAAAAGAATGGACTATGTGGCAACAGAATTCCACAGCAATGCCAATCGCCTACAATAAAATATGAATTGAAATTAAAAAACAATTACTTTTGTAAAATTGCATAATTTTTATAGAATACACCTACCATAACTATGTTTACCAATGAGACAGCGTTTAGTTGGATATTCAAAAAATACATGGAAGCTGTTAAATCTACAATTATCATCGTAACGGTGATCAAAATGATCACCGAAGCGGTCAAGTTTCCGAATGTGAATATTAACGAAGCGATGAAAATGGAAAAAAGCGAAATGCTCACGCTTTTTAGAGCGTCTTTCCAAATATTAAGGTATTGCTCGTAGTAAATATAAAAAACGCTGAAATTATTTAAAATAAGCAATTAGTTTAATAAGATCACGCGCATAATTATACGTATTGTTCATTAATGAATTTCACCTGTAAGGAAACACTCTGACGTGCTCGGAGTTATCAATACGAGAATGAATAGTAGCTGAGATTCCGTCGGCTAAATTTCGAGCTTCCCGCAAAGCCGAATAATAATCTTTTGACGTTTTCAGCACCGAGTGATAAGCCATAAAATGAAATGATCTCACATGAGTGGTATTATTTTCTAGCTTGGTGTAATTTACAGCCTGAAAGAAATTAAATTATAAATATTGTATAATAATTATTGAACAACGAAAACATCAAGAGTACCTACGCGTATAAAAAATAATTATTTTGCATTTTTTTCGAAAGTTGAATGGGAGAAAAGGAATATTGGAGAAGTTTTGGAATCCGACCTCAAAACGATGTAATAAACATGTTACTTTCTTCCCCTCCCAAATCCAACCCTAACCTACACACACTGCACAATAAAATTGCTCTCAAAATCTGTCCAAAATATATCTAAAGAATTTTGAAAATTTGAAAAAAGAGTAAAACTTTCATCAAGAAAAACTTTTCTTTGTTTTTTCAAAAATGAAGATGACTGCATTTCACATGTTTTTTTTTCAAAATTTAAATAGGCAATGTTGGAAAATTGTCGTCGATGACTTTTTTTTGGCAAATTATCTGTACTAAGATAATTTCAAGAAAAATTTGCTCAAAAATAATTTTTTCTCCGATTTTTACACACCATTTGAAAAAAAAAAACATGAAGAAAGTGGGGTTTTTCAAGTACCCAAAATGGGTGTGCGGGGGAAGGAGTAGTCAAAAAGTTGTGACTAGACCTCAAAGCGACCTGGTAAAAATTTCACTCACTGTCTTCATTTCATCTTTCTCCATTCGACCTTAAAAACTGGAATTATTCAAAAAATTTGAAAAATTGAATGTGATGATTTGTTTTTAATGGTTTCATAAGAACGTTTTTATTTTTTTAAAAAAACAAGAAACATTGACGTCCATTTTTGATCTTTACCCAATTACTCAGAAATCCTTTAAAAAAATACAATTTTTTCATGTTTTTTTTGAAATTTTCTTGCAAAAATTTAAAGTCTTGTTTTTTTTGAAATTATCTTAATATGGATAAGTAGTATTATCAATTTTAAATTCAAAATATAATGGACGAAGAATTTCAACTGCTTACTTCACCCCATCTTAACTACAAATAAAAATACGCACTTTTTTTTTCAAAATTGAGGTAATGTTGAAAAATCATTGTTGATGATTTTTTGAAGTCAAAATACTCATTTATATTACATAAGACCATTTCAACAAAATTTCACAATAAATATCAAGAAATTTTTTTTAAATAATTGTTTCAGATTTTTCTTCGAAAAAACATGAAAATCGTCCCATATAATGCTAAAAGGTTGTAACTCCAAAATTTTGCAATTTTTGTTTTTTTGCTGAAATGGCAACTTTGAGACGTCCTCCATCTGGTGATAACATCATTTCAACCCAAAAGCCAAACAAATCCTTAAAATTAAAAAAAAAATGTTGGTGAAACTCCATATTCTAAAAATTTTGAAAGTTTGTGGTCTCAACTCCATCGAATCGTCCCTCTAGTGCTAAAATGTCATAACTCCAAAACTTCAGTTTTTACTCAAGTGATAAAAAACTGTATTACTTATGATTTTTGAATTTTGTGGGGGAAGTAATGATTTTTTAGTGTTAAGATTGAATTTACAATTATTTTTTTCAAAATACCGATTTTTAATTTGGCGTAACTCCATAAGTTTTCTGTGTTTTCAAGTATTAAAAGTCGTAACTCCATTTAAAAAATTGAAAATCGTATTTTGAAAAAAAAAAATTGAAAATTCATTCTAAACCCTAAAAAAACATAGTAAAATCAACACTTCCTCCACGAAATTCTAAAATCTTAAGTAAAACAGTTTTTCAGCTCTCCTGTAAAAAGAAAGTTTTGGAGTTACGTCCTTTTAGCATTAAAGGGAGGAAATGTGATTTCTTCATGCACTTACCCCTGAAAAGTAAGGTAAAAGTGAAAAGTAGACACTGATGGCATTTTTCGATCACAAAAATCTATATTAATATTATATGTAATTTTTGGCAAAATTTTTTCAAAATTTGTTGAATACAGTCAGATTTTAAAAGCGATTGGGCGAAAGTATAGGTCAGGAGGTGAAATTTTTACGAGGTCATTTTAAGGTCTAAATACAACTTCCTCACACCTGATTCCCCCCCTTCAAATCTCGGAAAAATACCTTCTTTTTTTTTTAATAGAAAAACTTACATTTCCATAAGCAGCATGACCAGCTTTTGCACATTCTGCATCAGGATTGTCTTGAAGAAAGTAAGGAAGATATTTATTGAAATGATGAGGCAAAGGTCGATTTGTTTTGTTAGTTCGCTCGATATCGCACTCGCCACACGCTATAAGTGTAATAAAATCATAAAATAGGTACGTACATCTCAAATGATTTTTATTTAATATTTTGCATGAAAAATGCATTTTAAATATTGCTCACTTTCGTCGCCATGTTTACACAATACTTCATTCTGTATTCGGCAACATGTCTTGGTAATTGACGACCAGTCGAAGAAATCATCAATCCAAGATGAAGGATATTTACTAATATAAGTTCTAAGGAGAAAAAAGAATAAATATTTAGTTAACGAGGAAAAAATATCATAAGTGAATTATCAACTGACAGTTTACCTTTTAGTCTGCAAACTAGCAGCATATATTTGATTGGTAACTGAATCAATATCACAAAAAGGACCATTACAGAGAACGTTCTGAACGCTCGAATTCGTTACATCCAACCCATTAGTAACTACAAAATACACCGGTGGGCCAACAGCTAAATATGTACCCAAATCCTATGAAAAAAAAATGCATAAAATATTTTCCCAGTTAGAAATAATAATCCATAATAAAAATATTTTACTCGAAAGTATTGCAAAAGGTACGAATCGCCAGGCATTCCTATTTCCTGTTCAAATCCCAATTCGATATTTGGTATTACTGCAATGCATGAAAGAAACCATATCACAAAGAAAATCGTGATAATTGGACGAGAAAATTTATGCATTATAATCGGAGTGCAAAAGTTTCGGAAAAAGTTCATAAGTTTATCGGTCGTCTTGTATTTTTCAGCTTCAACTTTGAAGCAACAGAATATATCCAATTTGTTGTTCTGAAATTAAAAAATAAACCTATCGCGTAAATAAATTAAAAAATGACAAAAAAAAGAAGGGAAAACCGTTTTACCTGTTTACGTTTATAATCCAAAGAAAGTAAACTAACGAAACATGTCAGCTGCAGCAAAAGATTCATTAAAATAGCAGCTGCAGCGTATAAAGCGAATGCTTTAACACAAGGCATATCAGATAAAGTACCTGTAATTGCGGAAAAAAAAAACGATATTAATCACATAATCAACTCGAACTGTTTCAAGGGAATAATTCATCACTTACCTAAAAAGAAACAGGCGGATTCCGAAAACCCAGCTAATAATATCGATGGCCCGACCTTGCCGACGATTTTACCAATATATTTTTCTACTGATTTATCATCATCATTCATGGGATACCTTTCGAAAGCTTGAACTAATATAAAAATATTATCAACACCGATAGCCAGGACTAGAAATGGTATCACCTGAAATTTTCGGGATCATTAAATCAATTTGTTAAATTGCGCATTAAAACGAAATAAACATTTCGATAAAATTAAATACAGTATTTTTACCTCGAGAGCAATTAATGTGACTTTAATTCCGAGAAAACTATTTAAACCAATGGACGATACGACCGAAGAAAGTACTATCATAACGCCACTCAGACCCAAAACAATTTTACTTTCCAGCTGAAAAAATATCAAACATAATTCGAAGAATTCGAGCGAAAAAATAGGGAAAAATACCAACCAAGAATTTCGAATGAAATCTGAAATTTCCCAACATTAAGGCTACGTAAATAAACATAGCTAGGTAGCTGAAGACCACAACCAAAACATTAGTATGAGATTCTCGATCAATTTCGTCTTCGACTGAACGTTCGGAGAAATACGAAATTTCCATATTTTTCGATTTATTATTTTTAACCCAGTCTGCCATGAAATTTAAAAATCTACGACAAAAAATTTTTGATTAATTTCATTTCGTTGGGCAAGGAATTCGATAAAATTATCAGAACTTACACTTTTTCCCATTCTAAAGACGCTGTTAAATGATCATTTTCTTGATAATTATTAATTAAAATTGTTAAAATAAGAGAGTTGGATTTTATAAACGGTGACGATTTATTTAGACTTTCGCCATTCGATAAAAATCCTCCGAAAGCGATAGCTGGATCGACTGGACCACCGTAATGAGCAAGACAGTCTGGATTGAACATGTTTCTGAAATTTAAAAAAAAAACATAAGTAAACAATGAAGAATAATGTTTATTTACATACACATATCATTTGCCACTTACCGAACACATTTTGAAATATGATTCAAATAATAGGTGATATTGAATTTGCCTTTCATCTTATGAATGTCAAATTTCGTTTTGGCGAAATAACCGAAAACACTTTGGATCAAACATTTACTGGGAGATTTTAGTTTTTCTCCTCGAAATGCGAAAGGTGAAAAGCATATTTTCTCTAATCCTCCATTAGACGTGTTGAGCTGAAAAAATATTATGTGATTTAATATTTTCCACGATCGATTGCCCTACATCAAATAAGTGTTTTTGTACATCTATCTATACTCACTTTTGATATCCCATCTTGCAAATTTTTAAAATCTCTTAGAAATTCTTCACGAAAAACAGGACCGAATTCTAAAGCTCCTCCACTAGTGTTGTGAACAAACTGAAAAAATACAAAATATAAAAAATGGATTAAGTAATTAGATTTCGTTTTTTTTTTTCAAGAGATTGCTTTAAAGAATGGAACAAATTTTGCAGTTTTTAAAATTCAAGCAAATGCTTTTCCAATTTGAATCGAGGTATAATGGAAACCGCGAATACGGAAATGTTATACATTTTCACACAGCTCGGAATCTTCAATTTCCCCCTGTTTTCGAAAATTTGTGCTTTCAAAACAGCATTATGAAAAAATGTGTTTACAACTGGGACGAATCGGAGTCGTAGTTGGTGAGAAACCTCGAAAATTTCTGATAGGAACAGAATTTATCTGACTTTTTTCTCAATGAACAAATATTTTCAACTCAAAATGAAAAATTTTCAAAAAATATAAATTAAAAAAATTTGTTGACTAAAAATTCAAATTACTATTATGAAAGGGAGAGGGAAATTCCCCCTTTGCCCCCCATCGATCTAAATCTGCTTTATTGCCAATACACAAAAATAGAAATTGATCAAAAAATTATGAAAACGTTTTAAATATTGGCCATTATTATCCTCGTGAAGATTTTTTCGATCTTAACCTGCCACTTTAAGACTTTAGCTTTAGCTTTTTGGATTTCCTATTTTACTTTTTTGTGGATTTCTTAGCTTCGTGATTTTCAGCGACCTTGCCCTCTACCTCCGCATCCTTCTCCCCTTATAGCAAAACATATTTTTTACGAAAAAAAAAAAAATGTAAGTAGCATCTGATATTCAGAAAAAACTCAAATTATACGTGCCATACTTGTTTTAATCCTTAGATGAAATAATTTCTGAACCCAGTTGAGCAAAAATATTACCCCAAGTTTAATTAAAATCGTAATTTTACAATGAAAAATATTCAAAAAATTCCAGCTCGAGTTCTGGTTGAGCAAAATTGAAACTATTTGGCTCTGTTTCAAGCCAAAGAGATTCAGATCACTAAATTAACAATTTTCATTTTTGTACCATTTGGAAACTTATTGCGACTGCTCCAAAAAATACCTCATGCGTAAATGCGAAATTAGACCCGAAAATTTCAATAGATATTGGGAAAATATAGATTTTTCAATAATTTGAGTCGTATAAGCGAATCTGACATTAATTTCAGTCTCTCGTTATTTTCTCTCTTATAACCGCCGACCCAAGCACCAATACAAAGAATTTGAAAAAAATGACAAATTAAATTTTCTATCGGAATGGGTAGGTATGTAATGAAAAAAACTTGATTTTTTGGGACTTTTTAGAGTTGTTTTCGGGACACTCAAAGGCAATATCGAGCCTTTAAATCAGTTTTTTTCAAGTTTTCACATTTTTTATAAAAAGTTTTTTCAAATTCGTGAAAATTTTCATCAAAAATGACGAATCTTCTTTAAAAATTAGGAGAAAAATTGAAATTTGACGTAAAATTTAAAAAAAAAAGTTCAAGAAGTGAAAAATCCTTTTTTTGAACGATATGAGGGAAAGTTTCATTTTTTAGTCATGGGGGGGAGGGGGTTGAATCCCTGAAATTCTTATGTGGCTACGCCACTGGGTGAAACACATTACATAAATCGTTTGAAACTTGACAATAGACGAATCGACATGACCGTTGAGGCGTTGAGGGAGGAGAGGGGGACAAAAAATCAAAAAATTTCTGTCTGAGATCCATTTTTTCGGTTTTCTGATTTGAAATACAATCATTTATCTCATTTTTTCCAACTATGAAGAAAAATTCATCACTTTCATACATTTTCCACCTTGAACCAGACTTTCTCAACTAAAATTGCAATTTTGCTAGTAAGCTGTCTCCTACTCTTTCCTTCTTGGGTAATGTCTTTCTGAAAAGCATTCTACAACAATTGATGAAACATTTAAAAATTTGATTAATCGAAATGCATCATGTATCAAAATCAGTACTTCCGTTCACAATTTGATAAAAAAAAATCGTAAAATATAATCTCAAATCCTATTCTTTTCATCACGATTTTTCGCGACTGTTTTTACCAAAATATGTACCAAAATGGGTACCTAACAAAAAAAAAAAACAATAAAACATACCCTCATCCGTTATCACAAAAATACTCACATTGTCTAATCCTTTAGCAGAAACAATAACTTGCTGTATTCTATAAAACGGTCCGAAATTCTCATTGAAATATTGACGTTCTTTTCTACACTGGCTCGTAGCAGAAGCCCACAATTCAACAGGATCGGTGACGATTTCCACGTAGTTAATACCATATCCCAGGCAGCAAATAGTCACCAGCCCACAACATAAAACTTTCCACGGATGAGTGGCACATTCTAAAATATAATCATTAATTTGAAATGAAAAAAATCATCGTTGAAAAAAAATCACACAAACATTAACTCACTTTCAGCCAAACAAACTAAAAGGCATTTTATGACATATTCAAATCTCGTAGGTCTTTTTCGCTTACTGCGAATATCCGATCGACGACGAGACCCATTTCTATTCAAATATTCCACCGTTTCTACATTTTGTACTGCACCTGTTTCAAAAAAAAAAAAAAAAAAATGAAATGCGGTGTAAAATAACTTTAAAATAATTCGAAGAAAATTTTTAAACCGTACCTAATTTTTTATTGTTGATGAAACATTTGACCTGAAGGTACTCTCGTTTAGACAACGTTTTAACACAAAACGAAGCGATGAAAATTACACCGCAGAAGAAAACAAACGCGTGATACTCGTAAATGAAAGTTTTACTCTTCGAGCCATCCAAATCCGGGTTATAATTGAAAAACACCGGGCAACTTTGCTCGCAATCGATGCAACTGCACGATGAAGTTGAAATCTACAACACGATAAAATTTCCAGTTTATAAAATTTCCAATCTGAAATCGATGCAATTATCACCAATTTTTCGAACTCACATCGACCGATTCGTTACATCTGAATGTCGGCGGATCTAAAAATTTAAACTTGGAATTATCCGGCATCTCGGTTAGAAAATCTATTTGAAACGGTACAAACTGATTCTTGGCCGGTGACCCCATGAAATCGTACCATCTACGAACATATTAAAACACCACGTAAATAATCTCATTTCAAAATTATACCTAAAACACGTACGTAACGTGGAATTTTTCGCAGAATCTTTCACTATTGTTTATTTATTCGAATGGAGAATCCGATGGTCGAGACGACCTCCAAGATAGTACGAGCATTCATAAATTATTATCATTAATTATTACACTTACGAGTGCGTACGAATCGTTAAGAGAAAAACTCATCAGGTGGTACATGTATTCTTTTAACTGTAACAATTACAAATTAAAAAGGGGAAAAAGAGAAAGACCACGAGTGACCCCTGTAACGAGTTTACGTGTCTGCTCGCAATTTGGATAAATTTATCGAGAAAGTACGTTTAAGGAATTATACCTCACTTTATCTTAATTAATTACAACTTCGTTAGCCCAAAAATCTACCCTCTAGTAATATTTTTTATCGCGAAATTAGCACAGAAAATAACTCAAAGTGGAATAATTTTTTAACAAGATGGAACCGTACGTTTCATTTTGAACATTTTCTTAAAACTTCGACTTCGTACAAAAAATCCCGACGAATATCTTTCTGTATTGCGAAATGCCGCCTTATCTAGTTAATATTTTATGTAACTGATGCTGTTACATTTTTCAAAAAAAACACAACCGTATAATGTCACGCTTCTCTGAAAGAATTTTCTCCCTAAAAAGATGGGTAAGTATGATTACGAGGAGAAGAAAACTTATTTATATCATTTCCAATACCTCTAAGTACAATATTCGTCTAGTTATTCAAAATTTTACCCTGGAAGAGGTAAACATCTGATACATAATTTTTTCAAATCAAGTATGAATAATGTATAAAAAAGACCGATAGCTATTTCAATGTCAAAACAGATTGTTTACTTTATCCTCGATCGTCTGGGATCATTTGAATTTAAACCGATTGAACTAATTTAATATTTTTTTATAGCTCACCTTTTGGGAGTACATTTATCTGCTCCCCAACCGCCACACATCATATCCAAAGCTAGAAGTCCTGACGATGCAGGGAATGAGACTTGACGACAAGCTTCGTACGTCGAATTGATATATTTCTCGGAGACGAAAAGCTCGATTGCATCAATATATTCGGTTCCTTAAATAAAGCAGGAAATGGTTTTGTAGTTAAATAAGTTACTACTAAATGATAACGTTCTGGTTCATCTATAATTTTCTTTTGATGTAAACCTAATTTCCGTTGAGAAATTCTCTTTGTAAAGTACAATCGTTGGTTTTTTTAGAACAAAAGCTACGTTTTTTTCAAGGTAATTTTAAAATTCACGACCAAACGTAGCCAATAAGAATATTCAATTTGCTTGAAGAAATATAAGACTGGAATTAATGAGCATCTCGGATAAAAAATACCTCGCTAAATGTTCTAAAAAAAGAATAGAGAACCGGAAACGTCTGCATTTGACTGAAAAAGCTCATATTTATCTATTCGAAATACGTTTTCTTTTTACGATATAGGCAGATATCATTTAAATGAAAAAATATCACAAGAGAGAAATATTAAAAATTACGTTCCAAAATCAGACAAATTCATTCATCCAGGTATACTAATCGATAACCTAGTTATGAAAAAATTGATACTTGGGAGATTATCGAATGAAAAAATTAGGCTCGAGTTAATTAAAAGCAATATAACCGGACGTGGTTTCTATTTACATTCGGATTAAGATTTCAAATAATCAACTAACCACTTAGCAATAAATTAACTCACATTTTATATTATTTGAAAGGCTTTCCTTTTTTACGCTTTTTTTCCTTGTTTCCTTATTCGACTCTTTTAATACTGAAATATTTCTCTGATGAATGAACATAAAAATGTAGGTAGCTTTTTTTACGAAATTTTTGCGTCAGCGAAAACAAAAAAAATAAGACTCTTGTATTTTCGCCACGTTTTGAAAATAATTAAAATGATATTTCAAAGGTAAACCTAAGTATTTTTTTAGATGCTCGAATTGGGTTTATATTTTTCAAGTTTACGTACTAATTTTGGTTAAATTTGTTTTACAGACGTCATCGTCGAGAAGTTTGGAAAAAAATCCGTCATTTTTTAAATTATTTTAGTAAGTAAAATTCAGCTTGAAGAAGGACTGTGTAAAACTTACCATTGGAATTCGTTTTTATTGAAGTTACATTAATGAAATCAGACTGGTCTTTGCTACAGGCCATTTCACAAAACAGCTTCACAAAACTTTGAAAACAAGAAGGACATCGACCCAGGAATGTTTTCGCCATCAATACATTTTCGTCGAATATTTTCATCTGGCCGCCATCACAACATGATACGGATTCATTTCCTGGAAAAATTAAAATCAGTTGAATAATTTTTCGAGATGACAAAAAAGAGCTAATTTTTTCAAATTGAATATTGGTAGGAGGAAATTTTCCACAATTTGCAGTAATTTACCAAATTTTCCATTTTTTAAAAATTTGACGACTTTTCAATCTTGGATATTAGCATGAGAACTCTTCAACTTCAAACTCTCCAATGGATCAGGTTCAAAAGCATACAGATGAAAATCATTTTTACCAATTTTCAAGAGTTATAGGTGTTTTTTCAATTTTAGGAGAATTTTTGAAATTTCATCGAATAAAAAGTAATAAAATGGGTAAATGGAGGTTTCAGCATCCAAAATGTAGAAGAAGTCGATTTTAAATACAGTATCACTCCACCTCCAAAATTTCAAGTGGTGAAGTTCATAATTTAACCGGATGTACTGATTTTTTCGATTTTTCAACATGAACTCGTTATATTCACACAAAACGAAAAATCAATTGGTACCTAGGAATGTTTTTTAACATGGATTTCTTCAGCTGAATTTGATTTTTGGCTGAATTTTGAATACTTAAAACCTAAAAGACTTCATAGTTTGAATTGTAAAAATAAAAAAAAAACGTTTTGTGCATACGTCACTTCGTTCTTATTATGCTCACAATTATATTAAGAGGGAGAAGAAGGGGGGGAATGAAAATCAAAAAAATCCTGACTCCTACGATCTACGATGAAGTAGTACTGTAAAAAAGAGACAAAGGCAGTTCTTCTTCTCCCTTAAATGCAAAACTTGCATTTTTAGTAGGAAAAATATTGTGTTTGAATAAAAATTGCAAGAATTGTGACTTTTTGCTTATAAAAAGTTGGAAAATTTACATTTTGAATTCGAAAAATTCGAAAAATTCCAACTCTTGCAAAGTTTATTCCTAGCAATAATTTTTCAAATTCAAAATGCAATTTTTAACTTGCAAACAAAAAAGTAATAACTTTTGATAATTTCTATTCTCAAATACTCAGTACTTCATTTCTAAAACTTGATATCAAAAACTTGATACACAAATATCTACAGGTATCCAAAAACTTTTGTTAGATACCTTCTTGACTTTATACTCTTAAACTTCAACATTTTTCCTTTTGAATAAAATTTTTTTGGGTCGATCAGCCTTGTTTGAAGGGAAACAAATGTGAGCCTGGATATAGAAACCATCCTTAGGTGTAAAAAATTGATTTCTGAGTTGACACTGATTTTGGGCGTTTCAGAAGGTATAGAATCAAAGGAGAACCTCCACTCAAAAACCAATTTTTTACACCTAAGGGTGGTTTCCATATCCAGGCTCACAAATATTAAGGACATGAACATTTTGAATTAAATTTTTTCCTGAAAGTATTTGTTGAAAAAGTTTCAACACTTTTAATAATTTGTAAATCTAATGAAATAAGTATGACTTATTTATTTAATTATTCATGTTTTGAAAAATTGTCTCCCTTTCAGTTTTTTCCTGAAATTTTTCTACAAAATTTTTTAGATCATCCAAGTATCCAAAATTTAGGAAAAGAGATTAAAATTTTGAAAAAAAGGCTACAAAATTTCGTGGAAAAAACGTACTTAGCCCATCTGATTTTAACTTTATAACGAGTTTACAAAAAATTCACTTACAAAATTCAAACATTTGAAATTTTTTCACCATATTACTGAAATTAAGTAAGTTTTTTTAAGGGTTCACTGAGATCCATGAGTGCGGCCCCGAACGATTTTGTTTTCGGGTTTCAGGTTTCTGGTTTTGGGCTTGGA
The DNA here is from genome assembly GCA_033439095.1 of Pseudococcus viburni. Classification (NCBI taxonomy): domain Eukaryota; kingdom Metazoa; phylum Arthropoda; class Insecta; order Hemiptera; family Pseudococcidae; genus Pseudococcus; species Pseudococcus viburni. The sequence continues at coordinate 986,311 of JAVBJF010000046.1, forward strand.
TTAGAGCTTGAAAATTTCGGATTTGGGGTTCAGGGCTTACTGTTCGGGGGCTTGAATGAAATGTTCGAGGCTTTACATGGATTTTCGTGTTTTGTGAGATGATTTTTCCGAGCATTTTTGGGCTGCGATTAATTGTGATGACTTTCATCACACGAATTTTGCTAGTATTTGAGGCCGGAATAATCATTGGAATGGATTTTTATTCCAAAAACATCATTCCACGATTTTTCCGAGCATTTTTGGGCTACGATTAATTAAGGATGAATTTTCATCGTAATTAATCGCATGTATTTTTTTTGTGTTTGAACCCGGAATGATCATTGGAATAGATTTCATTTTAGAGGCAAGGATGATCATTGAATTGGATTTTCATCCCCAAAAAATCATCCCGCGATTTTTCCGAGCATTTTTGGGCTGCGATTAATTTGGAATGAATTTCCATCGCAGAATTAATCGCACGTATTTTTCTAGTTTTTGAGGTCGAAATGATCATTGGAATTTATTTTCATTCCAAAAACATCATTCCACGATTTTTCCGAGCATTTTTTGGACTGCAATTAATTTTGCGATAAATTTAATCGCAGGTACATATTTTTCTAGTTTTTGAGGCCAGGATGATCATTGGAATGGATTTTCATTCCAAAAACATCATCCTACGATTGGGCTGCGATTAATTTAAGATGAATTTTCATCGCAGAACTATTCGCACGAATTTTTCTAGTTTTTGAGGCCGGAATGGCCATTGGAATGGATTTTCATTTCAAAAATATCATCCTACGATTTATGCGATCATTTTTGGACTGCGATTAATTCTGTGATTAATTTAATCGCAGGTATTTTTCCAGTTTGTTATTTTTTTGGAAGCGTTGAGTTCAAATTTCAATTCATCTTCTTAATTTGACCCCCTCCCCCAGCCCCTCGCACCTTAAAATTTTAAAAAACCTCATCATCCAGCTACATTTTGTTTGTAATTTTTTCGAGGGCACCGAATTCAACTTCTTCAGGCCCCTTTCCAGTACCCTCAAAAACCATTCTCATTCACAAAAAAATTCTTATCATGCTGAAAGTTTCAAAATCTGTTAAGTAGGTTTCAATAATGATATTTTTTCCATAGAAATTTCAAATATTTAAATTATTTAAATAAATTTTTAAATAACTCTTAGCATAGGACTATTGAAACTGACGTCGCAATTGAACTGATGGAAAAATTTTTAATTTTCAAAGTATTTTTTTTCTTAGCTACAAATTTTATTATTTTCACAATTGTCACAAAACTTCATTTTTTTGCAATAATTGATAAATTTATGAAAATTCCGTATAAATACGTACGAAATGAATGATTTTCTCTTTTTCCCACCAGTTCCTTATCACACTTTTTGATAAGGATGACGTAGTTTCAACAGCCCTATTGTGTGAACCACAAAACTTTCTACAGATCCCTCTCCCCAGCCTATCTATTTTTTGGTTTGATCAACTCTAAAAATTGTCATCGAATAAAAAAATATTAATTTTTAAGAATCTGGTGTCATTTTATCACCAATATAAGGCGACAGGGCATATGGCAGGCCAACTGATAATAATCTTTGTACACTTTTTGTATCAAGGTAGGAAAAGATACATTTTTTTCATCCACTAGGTAATCGATTCAAACACGTGTATGATTGACTTAATAAAATGTAACATTTTTTAATATAATAAACAACCTTTTATCAAGGTAACTTACCAATGGTTAATAATTGACCCAGTGTCGTTGATATCAATAATTTTTTATTTATAAATTTTCTAAACTGTTTCAAAACACGAATCGATTTACTTAGAAACCTAATTTATTTTAGTGTATAAATAGGCTGTTTTTAATAATTTATCAATGTTTTTGATCCGTACGATGCGTAGCCTTGATAATAGACTTTGAAAAATAACGAAATCAACCGCAGGTAGGCAGAGGTACAAGCAAGTCTCAATTACTAAAGCAACATTCACCTTTTATGATAAGCGCATACTTAGTAGCAATAATTTACACTTCTTCGTTGAATTTCGTTTTTACCCAAATAAAACACAAGGTTTTTTATACGAGCTGTGATCTCAAATACTCGTATAATGATTCGAACCTCTCTTTTTCACTATACATATTGCATAAATGAGCATCGTAAGTCCACAAAAATTACCTTTTAAAAAATATAAAATATAATTTTACAAAGCTCGTGAATCAATTTGTCGTGTTTCAGTCTTTATTACTTAACCTTGTAAAAAAAAATAAACTCACGGAAAATAACCTACCTACGCAGAAAAAAAGTCGACTAATTTTCTATTCTTTTTTCCATCAAAATATTCTCACACTATTGCCTCGTAATTTTATTATTAATCTATTCGCAGTTTAGAAAATATGTATCGTTTTATTCTAAGCAAAAATAAAAATATACCAATAAACTAACCACGCTGCTCAAGGCTTGAATAAAAAAATATAATCAGTTATTAGTAAGAAAGTCTTTTTTTCGGGAGAGTCTGAGAAAAACAGGTCGATTTACATTTACCTCTGTGTAACACCGACTAGGTAAACGTAAACCAAAGAAAAAAGTTGGAGAAACGCTTTAAGGTGAAAATGTAAATTCCGACAATTTTTCTATAAAATAAAAAATACGGTAAGTTCTTGATTTTAAATTGGTACCTGTATTCGGGCGATATTAGGTACAAAGAAATGCAAAAATATCGTCTTAACGAGAGAACTAGATGTTTTCACACTTAAAACATTATTAAATAACGAAGCTCGTGCGATTCGTTCAAACGCCTATTAAATAATTTCAGCAGAACTGGTTAAAGAGAAATGAAATTTTTGGGATAGGTCGTTAATACTCTTGCGTTCATTGAATCGAAATAGGATGAAAAAAATTATGCTAAAAAATCCTCGCTCGTTATCTATTTATCTAAAATTGTAACACATTCGCAGTGAGAACCGGTTCCAGAGAAATTACGTACCTATATTTTTAATAACATATAATAACGTAAGTTTGATTACTCACGGAAGCTTAATGAGAGCAGAAAAAACGTGTATTTCGGTCTGGCTTACAAATTCATGAAAATCTCGGTATTAAATTCTACACTAGGTCTATACAGGCACAGCCAGCAGACAGTATAAAGAAAAATTCAACTCTATTTGGTGGAAAAAACGAAAAGAAAAGAAAAAAAGCATACGAGTCGATGCGTAGGTAGGTAGCCTAGGTACCTAACTTTTAGCAAAAAATAAATGCTTTGAACTTACGAGTATTAAATTTAGGTAGCTAAGTAGCTGCAAAATGTTTTTGATGAAAAAAAATCTACTCTATTAAACTGCGAAAAGAAATATCACCTGTTAACATATGTGGACACCATTTTTCCAGTACGTTTTCAGTTTCATAATCCACTGGCTTCGCTGTACCATTATATAGGCAATTTTGAACCGTGTTTCTGGGATCTTTGTTACAGCCTCCATACCAAACGCAATTCGAGGATACAGCACCGAACGTCTGTAAAAAAAAAAAAAAAACGTCAATATCAATCAATTGGTCACACAATAATCACAACACGAATTGAAAAAATTGATAACATAAACACGAATGAAATTAACAATTAATACCTGAAGTAATAAATACGAAATAAAACTTATATAAATCATTTCGCAATTAATCATCGATAATGGAATGAAATCGATGGATTCGCGACCACATCGAACGAGTTGAGTAATAAAATTAACGAAGAATTATGCCTGAAAGAAGCCAAAGCCGGATAAACACTGCCTTTCTCGATTTATTTCCAAAATACCAATAACGAGTAATACAGATAAGCGCTTTTTGGCGGCATGGAGATCGAGATCGGAATGAAAACTAGTTTCGTTCTCGGAGAAGAGATGCGCAGTCACCATGTTGGAAAGATTTTACCTTTACCTGCTGTATTATTTATTTTGATGAAGGTATGAATTGGAGGAACGTGTAACGTCATTGTGTGACGCCTGACGTGACCGGTCAGGTTACTCACCAGTTGGTCAGTGTTTCGTCGAATCAGCTGGAGTAAAATTACTCCTATGGCGATATTATAATTTACACAAAGTTGATAACACTTTTGTCGAATTGTAACTCGATATCACGAATGTCGCAGTCGTGAGATTTTAGAATTTACCCATGCACCTGTATCGGTTCAGTGGTGACCTTGAATAACACGAAGAAGGTTGATATCGATGCATTTTACAGGTTCATCATCAACATTGCGAGTATAATGAATGAATTAATTAATTCTGGAGAATGGAGCGTCATATGTGGCCAAGACCTAGGACAATTCTAAATTTGAGATTCCGACTGTGCAGGTTCCAGAAACACAGGTCATCAGTTATTTTAACATTTTAATGATAATTTTTAGTTGAGAAGAGAAATTATCTTAAGATCGAGGGAGTGAGGAATACAAACTGAAATTTAAAAAAAATTTGACACTTTTTTTTTATCCACTACATATAAAATTTTTTAGAAAAATTCACCAAAAAAGAGGGTACTGAAGAAATTCAAAATCAACAAAAATCAGTTTAAAGGGAGATACAGGACAATTTACTAAAATTTAGTTATGAGAGGGACACAAGAGTAATTTGAAATAACTTAATTTCAGCCTGGAAGGAGGTACCTAGCTACCTACTACCTACAGGAGAAATTCGAGATTATCAAATTAGGCCAGAAGGAGGGAAGGGGTAAATGAACGTGTCACAGCAAAAAGGACATATAGAAAAAATGGCGTTTTTGGGAAATCGCGATTGAAGTTTGAGTATACTTTTTTCATACTAAATTAAGGAATTGAGCTGGGGAAAAAATTTTACCTTAAAATGTCATCTTATTTTTGATACGTACAAGAAAACAGCTCGCCCATCACTTGATATCTTTCTATTTTTTTCTATATTGAAAACAAAAGGTTGAGTTATATGTCCTTTTTGTTGTGACAAAATTTCATTTCGACCCTTCTACGTTTGATGAAGTATAATTTTTCCGGAAGTGAAAATTTAAAAAAATCTTCATACAAAAGTTGAAAAGAATGAAAAAAGGAACATTTTCGTGAAAAAAATGTCAAATTATCTCTTCAGGGAGCCGATTTATCGCACTTAGAAAAATTACAACTTTTTTTTCATTTTCTTGGTTACAAAAAAATGCTAAAAATACATTTTGGACGAATTTTATTATTTTTTCAAATTTATGACGAAAAATCACTAAAAAAAACACTTCATTAAAATTTTAAAATTTTACAATCATCAGCACAGTGAAAAAATTAAACATTACGTCAAATCTCGAAAATCAAACATGTAATGTAGGTACCGAAATTGCGAACTTCACATTTTAAAAACGCCCTACCTTTTCGAGGAAAACATAGTGGAAGGTGGGAGGGGGCTCATTGGATAGAGAAAACTTCAGAGAATACGAATCGCTTGTCGCATCAAAAAGGACATATGCTGAATTATGCCATTTTTGTTGTGACACATTCAAATGATAAATCATTTAAAATTATCATAATTAAGCCTGAAGAGGAGTATAGGAGAAATTTGAATTCAAAAAAATTCAGTCTAAAAAAAGGCACTAAAGAGATTTAAATTTGTTGAAATTTAGCCTGGAAAGGGGTAAAGCAGAAATTTGAAAATTCCAAAATTCAGCCCGGAGAAAAGTAGGAGAAATTCGAATCACCAAAATGCTCAGTCTGTTGAGAGGAACAAGAGATTTTAACAAAATTAAGCCCGAGGAAAGGTATAGGAGAAATTCCAAAATTTTAAATTACGTATCAAACTTCGCCTAGGAGGAGGGTAGGAGCAGAAAATTTCCGAAATTTAGTCTGGTGAGAAAATGTATCAATTTCAGTCTGGAGTAGGGACTAGGGAACAGAAGACATTTGAAATGACCAAATTTTAGCCTGGAAAGCGTACAGAATAATAATTTATAAAAATTCAACCAGAAGAAGATATATTTGTAATAAAATTTAGGGGACAACAAATACCTATTCGTTAAGGAAAATTTTTAAAAATAATTATGAATTTTGATTTAATTCTGGAAACTGAACAAATTGTATCTTGATGATATTTTTTTGCCTCATGTCAAAATTATTGAAAGGGTAACAACCAATTTTTAAAAAAACTCGTAAATCATGCAAAGATGATCGAAGATACACCAGATGAAACTATAAAACTGATATAGATGATTGGTGGAAAAACTGTCTTCGATTTTTTCCGCCTTCAATTTCAATTTCTAGTTCGAAGATTTTTTTGAGAGGGAGACTGTAATATTTTCATGAACTTTCATGCACTCTTCCTTATCCATAAGTATAATCCATAACAAAAAATTATCGAAAATTTTAAAAAAAAACAAGTATTTTATTCCTTAAATTACAAAAGAAACTTTAACTTCAAGATCAGTGGTATAGAGATTTCAAGTGACTTCAGTTTCAAAAAAAAAAAATGAAAAATTTTGTCTGGAAAAGTGTACAGGAGAAATTCGAAACTGCCAAAATTCAATCTGTTGAAAATCAAAATTAAGCCCGAAGAAAGGTACAGTAGAAATTCGAATTCACAAATAAAATGCAGTCAAAGGAGGGTTTTTTTGAAAACCCAAATTAGAAAACTCAAAAACTGTCTGTTCACAGGTAAAATTTAATTTTTCAATTTCGAGAAAAATGTTAAGTTGAATTTTTCAAAATGTAATGACACTAATGACTGATATAAATCGCAAATTTTTTATTCAAAACACTAGCTGATCAGTTATTTCATATTCTCTTAATCTGAATTAGTCAAATTGACTGATTAAAGAAGGTAGAATTGAGTCAATGATGAAATCAGTGAAAAATTCACTGTTTCAATTAGTGAATTTTCATGTTTCAATCAGTAACTTTTTTCTCAACTACTGATTCAATCAGTAAATTGAAATTTTTACTGATTAATTTCAGTAGTTGAGAAAAAAATTACTGATTCAAAAATGAAAATTCATAAACTGAATCAGTAATTTTTCACTTATTGACAGTCAAATTTCACAGATTAACAGTGGAATCAGTGGAAATTCACAGTCAATCCAGTGACTCAGTTTTGTCTATTTCAATCAGTCAATCTTCTGTTTTTTACTGATTCAAATTAAGAGAATACGAAGCTTCGTTTGCGCGTAAAACCTCAAAAATTGTTCGAAATATCAGAAAAAATACCAATCTGCAACTTTTCAACCCCCTGGTACCCTGGTAGCCTGATGAAGGTGAGCGAATCAAGCTGACTCCGATTCAGGGGAATGTAAAAACTCAAGGGTGTCATTTAACTGCACGACAAAATAGAGGCTTTGCACGACAAAAAGTAGGAAACTTACGACGAAATAATGGAACAAACGACGAAAGAAAGTTATCATCACATTAAAACAAATAATTGAACGACAGAAAATAAGATTGCACGTCGAAATAATGTATTCTAGCGACGAAACAAAAAAATCACGGCGAAAAAATTTAGTGAACAATACAAATAATTTTCTAACGACTACTTTTGTAACGACAGATAAAATGAAATCCACGACGAAATTAAAATGAAATTCACGACAACATTGTACTTGAAAAAACATTGAACACCATGTCCATGTCAGAATTAGTTTCAGGGCACTATGTCCAGTTGAGTTTTTTGAGGTATTTACGTCTAAATTGAGGTATTTATTTGGAACATCCAGATGGAAAGTTTTTGGACATTGCATCCAGATTGAGGGTTTTGAGACTCTATGTCCATTGTTCATTCCCAAAATGAGTTTTAGGACACTATGTCCCAATTCAGTTTTTTGGGATAATAAGTACTTCTAAATTGAGGAATTTGAGACGACTAAATTTGAAGTTTTGTGACAATATATCCATGTAAAAATTAGTTTTAGGACACATGTCCCAGTCAAGTTTTTTGGCACAATATTTCTAAATTGAAGTATTTAGGATGCCCAAATTAAAAGTTTTAGGAGTGTTATGTCTAGATTGAGGGGTTTGGGACACTGTGTCCATGTCAAAATTAGTTTCAGGACACTATGTCCTAGTTATTCAGATTGGGATTTTTGGGACACTACGTCCATGTCCAAATTAGTTTTAAGACTTAGGTGCATATCTCGTCGTGCAAAACTTTATTTTGTCGTGAAAACATTATTTCGTCGTGGAAAGAATTATTTTTATCTGGAAATTATCGTTCATTCACATTAATTCGCCGTGCAATTCTCATTTTTTGTGTCGTGAATTCCCATTATTTGGTTGTGATTCAATTGCGCCAATCTCGTCGTGCAACCCCTTTTTTTTGTCGTGCAATTTTATATTTCCCAAAACTCAAATCGCATCTTTCAAATCCCCCTTGGCCTAGGGAGCTCAATTTTTTTTGGGAGGTCCTCCACTCAAAGTAAACTATTTTACCAGTTTTCGTCCAATTCCAAATCCAGAGTGTGTTTTTTTATACCCACCCTGAGATACCTATTGCCCTAAAAAGGTACATAATAAACTGTTACATTGAAAAAATATTTTTTGAATTAAAAAAAAATATTTTAATTTACTGGCTAAATTTCTTCAAAGATCTCAATAATAGATACCAGATGAAAAGAATGAATTATAAAAGCATGAAAAATGCGTCATCTAACCTGGGAATCGACCCCAATTTCTCTGGATTACCGGTCAATTGTTTAAAGACCCAAAAATTATAAAAAAATTTCCAACAACATATACGACGTAAAGTATAGAAAACCAGCGTTTATTTTAAACCTCAAAGCAATCAGACGCGAGCGAATTAAAATTCGGATAAACTGAAAACTAATATAAAACTTTAAAATCTACGATTGCTCGCAATGAATTGTAATTTGCAACACCTGAAGAATCGCAAGAATTTAAAATCGAAAATGATACGTTAACATTTCTCAACAATCCGTCGAGACGCAGAGAAGTAAAAACAAAGATGAATATTTATGGATTAACTTTCAACAAATGCTGCATTCCTCCAAAAATTAAACTCGGCTATATCTTGTTATGTCTAGTAGTCCTATCTTCCCAAAACCCGCTACTTTATTTCAAGTTCCACAAAGGCCATCAGCGATTTGCGGTAACTGTGGCAAACCAAAACATGATGATGATAAATGCCAAAAACCAACAAGATGTTTCCACTACGGAAATCCCCATCTTTTTCTTGGTACAGAAATTGCGAGAAATACTTACTGTGGAGATATGTACATATATGTATTTTGAAAATCAAAACTAAAACCAATGCTCTTTTTGAGAAGTCAAAACAGCTAAACGATAAATTTATTTGAATTTTCACCATAACTGTCCTTTAGGATTCAGAGATCACAGAATGAAATCGTGATCAAAATCGATTCACCGTATTTTTTCCCGATTTTAAACATGTTTCATGTTTTTCAGCTGGGGTAAATAATTTTTTTTGCCTCACATTTTGAACATATTGAAATTTTGCCTGACTTTTAATAACTTGGAGAGTTTTGAAGGAAATTGATGAAAAGACATTTTGTTAGACAATTTCAAGAATTGCAGAAATCTTTACAATACCTGATATTTTGTTACAAAATTCATTAGAAACATATTTCATGTTTTTCGTCTCCGGTAATAGTATTTACGTAATAAGAGCGGAAAGTAACCGATTAACGAGCGCGAAAATTTAAGAAGCGAGGCGAAGCCGAGTGACTCAAATCGTACGAGTTAATCGTATTATTTACCAATCCTGTTACGTATGCTATTTTAATTTTATGCGAGAGGAAAATAAAATTATAAAATTTCACGAAACTTTTAAAGTCAAAATTAAAAAAAAATTATGTATTAGACCATGATTAGATTTTAGAAACAGATTACAGGGTGTATATTTGATTCGGGCATACCAGCGAAAAAATTCTTTCCCTTTGTTGCCCTTCAATTAATCTAATGATGTGAACTTAACTTTAATTAATATTAAAAGATTAGTTACTCTCAGCAGTTATTTTTGAAATGAATTACAACTCATATTATTTTCATATTTATTTTTACCATCATCATTTTTTTGATATCGGGAGAATTTTTTCCTGACTATTTGGTTTTGTCCATTTCTTTGAACTAAGGGCCGAAAATTGGGAAAACCCGTACAGAAATGTCGTACTTTTAACAGATTTTTCACATTTTGAGCGTTTCTTTGAGCTGCTACAGAACCCGTTCAAGAAGAGTGATGTTGAGATTTTTTTCTCCGCGTATCCTCCGCTTCTTTGACATTAAATCGTCCCAAAGAGTTACAATATTGCACGACCAGAACTCGAACAGAAATTTTTGGAAATTTTTTCACAGAGACCTAATTCGAACTTGAAAATGGTGAATTTTCCGGAAAAAAATCACCAAATGAAAAAATTAATCCCTTATTCGTGTTCAGCAGGTTAAAATACTTTGATAAACACCCTTTTAGCGATCTTTTTACTTAAAGCCTCGAAATTCACTTTTTTCACCTTGAAAAATCAGGGGAAAAAATGAATTTTGAAACTTCAAGCAAAACTATCGCGAAAAGGGTGTTTATCGGGGTATTTTGACCTACTGAACACGAGTATCGGATTGGTTTTTTCATTTAGACATTTCTTTCTGCATAAAACGCTCAAAATTTGAAAAATCTGCTAAAATAACAACATTTCTGTACGTTTTTTTTGCAATTTTCGGCCCTTAGTTCAGAAAAATGGCCAAAACCAAGTACACAGCAAAATTCTACATTAAAAAACGTATATTTTAGCAATTTTTCCAGGGTGGTCGGTCTTCGCTTATGTGGTGTTTTTTACGATTGAAAACTTCAAATAGTCGAAAAAACGTGAAGGAGTGCACCAAAATTGTTGAAAAAATGATCATAAATACACCTCTACGAAATGTTTCAGTTTTGAAGAATTTTATGGACCTTTCTGCTGACTCTTACCTCAGTATCATCAATTGTAAAATTGAAAAAAAATTAAACCTTCAGCCCTCCCCTTCCCAAAAAAGTGGTATAAAAAATTTTGTACAAAATTGAAAAACCAAAGGTCAAAATCAATTTAAATTGATATGGAATGACTTTTTATTCTCTTTCAATACATTATATAACCTTTTTAATTGAAAAATACATTACTTTGACGAATTTCTGTAAATGGCTCCCATAATTTTTAATACATAGATACATATTTTTTTCAAACACCTGAAGCACCTCAAAATAATTTCAACACAAAGTAATAATTGAGCTGGTTGATGATTGATTTTTTTTTTACAAAATTTAAAATTTTATGAAATCATTTTCTTCCTTAAAATATTTTTCAAAAAAAATCATTTGTAACTCAGTCAATTTTATTATGGGGAAAATCAAGAGACTGGATATTCTGATTTTAAAGTACCTACCTACCCATTGATTCCCATAATCAAAAGATCAGAAAATTGTTTTCAGAGTGTTTAGATTGTTCAATAATTCACCTCGGTTATAAAAAAGAAGGATCATTTTTTCTTTCTTTTTTTTCAAAAGTTGGACGCGGGGATGGAATGGCCAAACGATTGTGTACATATAAAATGTAGGTATCAGGATATATACTTAATTTTTTCAAATTTGAATGCGAGAGGGTGAGATTTCAAAAACACCCCCCCCCCCCCGGACTTGACTCTTATTTCTACCAAACTGCCCTACTACTTGAAAAAATTGTTCTTGAAATTTTTTTAGAATTGGTCCTAATCTCCTAATAAGTATATTATGGGTAATTGTACCTGTTACACCCCCTTCCCCCATTTATCTGGACAATTTTTGAAAATATTGAAAAAATTACATCACATGATCTTAATTCAAAAAAAAAACACAGAAAACGATTCTTAAAATTTTCAAATTAAAATACCGTCAATGTAAACCTTTTCACCCAAAAAATATTTTCCACTTTTGTCCCACTTTTATCACACGCACGCATAATTAACACCTACATATATTCATCAAATAACCGACTTCGACTCTGCATATTTCCCCAAAAATCCACGCAACGCGATTTTAAAACCGCAGCAAAGTTTGAACACGTAGTTTTATATCGAAAATTTTCATCATTAACATCCATAGGTAATCTAAGAACAAGGCAAAGCACCGCTCGATATATTTTCACCGCGAACTTTCAAACTCGACGAATTATTTTCACAGCCAAAAAAAAACTCCCAAAATATTTAATAAACTGTTCATTACTCCGCAATCGGATTAAATTTCAATACGTAAATTGCACGGTTGAAAAATTTCAAACAACTTTCGATCATAATTACAACGTAAATTTCAAAGTATAACGAAACTGCTTAGCGAGTAAAAAACCAAAACGTTTACGTTCGGTTTGACGAAGTTGGCATATCTCTCAATAGGATGAATTTTTTGATAAAAATCCCTCCCCTTGGACCCAGCTCATCGAAAAAGTCATCTTAATACGCTTCGTTGGTCACTCTATACAGAAAGGTAGAAGAATATAATTCAGTTGAATAAATACGCATGGGTTGAACTTCGGTATTTTTCAATGTTATTCTATTCGCCGGCCCGGTGAAGATGATAATTGAGGGTGCAAAAAAGCACCATCGGTATACTCGCCGATATTTTTTTATATATTTTTTTATTTACATTTCTTGTGTTTCAAAAAAAACAGCCTTCGTATTCTGTCGTTAAAAAATAAAATAAAAAAATACAAATACGTCGAAAAAGGAAATACGCCATGTTGACAGGGGGCTGATGTTATGAACGAATATTTCATACTAATATGAATTTCTTCACGGGCGTCGAAGCGTTCTATTTTTCGAATCGATCTCGACTCTGGATTCGACTCGATACCACATCACTACAAATTACTTAGGTATACCTTCTAAACGCAAGTAGTATCTAACGATTACCATAGAATAGATAAGCAGGAAAAAAAATCCATTTCCTTTAAAAATGAAATTTTCCAGCATACCAAAGGAGCCATAAATTCGATGGTAATTTTACTCTTTTATCGCGAAATTACACGTCATTCGTCTAGCTCTCGGTTTCCCTTTTTTTCCCACCTCACACATTTTTTCGCGATGAAAAAAAAAACAGTGAGATATACGAAATCAATTAGTTAGATAAGCCAATTTAGTAATACGAATACTTATCTACCTACACAATTTAGATAGGCATATTCGATACAAAAATTACTTAAGCACCGATACGATATCACACATTTATTATAAAATTTGTCGACAAAATTGGCCCATTTTTGGCACCCTAATATTTCAAACGATATTAGAAAAAAAAAATTTTAATCGCTTAATAGCTTTCACTCGAGGAGACATCTCTCGTAATGTAACAATAAAAGCCATTATTATTAAGCTCAGCTAATAATATAAACTTACACATGTTATCACATGCTAACTCGTGCATCGATATTAAAACACGAATTTATTATAGCGAAACCGTACAGGTAAAAGTTTCATCTTCACATATCACTCAACTGTCATCAAGTTCATACTTTCTCAACATCATTAAGGAAAATGTCGTTCATTTAACGAAAAAACTTACAACCCAATTCTCCGGTGGGTCTGAAAATATGCGCTTAAACGTGTACAGATGTATTTTAAGAAAACTACAGACAAGTTCGTCAGCGGAGGGTATTTTCAAACAACGCGAAACATAGTCGAAGGGGATAGGGACCGATATTCGTGTTTCAGTACAGTGATATCTTTGGCGTCGTTGATCATTAAATTTACAGCCCGAAAAACGTTGGCGAAAAATTACGCTGGTGAATATGAAAAGTGTGACCGGAATTTATTTTTTTATTTTCTTTTCCCAGTTGACTCTCCGTTTGTAATAATTTTAAGCTCGATTTATTATATTTTTTACCTTTTTTTTTTCGTCAAATTGTTTACCAAAATTTTCGCTCTTAGTTGCCAGATTTCATCGGAGCGGATATGGGAGATATTGGTAAAGTAAATTTTATAATTTTTTTCGACGCTTTGTATTTTTTTTCCATTTTTTAAATCATTTTTAAAAAAACAATTTGGTACGTAGATTTTTTTGAGTAAATGATAACAAATAAAAATTACCAAATGACGATAATTTAAGATTTTATTAAAATGAAAAATTCGAAGCTTTTAATTAAAAATAAAATTTTTAAATTACTTTTGGCGCCAAAAATTATCAAATAAAAATTCCAACCCTTGATAATAAACTAGACGACAAAAGTTTTACATCGCAATATAATTTCCCACCGATAATTATTTCACGAATGATTTCGAAAAGCCACTCGTGTCAGTATTATAGCTATTTCATTGTTAAAACGATCATTCATCGAGGCATTTATCGTGAAATAGTTAGTCGCTATTGATAGAAATTGCTTCTTTCGATAAAATACCTTTAAATATACCAATTCAACTTACGTTAGTTTATCGAAGCGTGATACCTATTCGTGGGTACAATAAGATGCTTTTAAAAAGAAAAAAAAATTCGAAGAGTCACAACTATTTTACATATCTGTTTTTTTTTCAAGTATTTTTCGAATTACGAATATTCGAAATTGCTTTTTTGATTTTTATCTAAATGAAAAATTAACCTGCTTGGAAAAACACGCTACCACTTAAAAGTGTGAGCAAGATTTTCAGTTCGCATAATTTTTATGTTTTTTCAAAGTCTTGTTGCGGTTTACGGTTCAATGAAAAGTATGAATGTAGAAATGTAACGTGTTTTTGGAAAGCACTGATTTTCTAGATTTCGAAAATGTGTTTGGTTTTGAAAAATTACAGTAAAAAGGACTTTATTGATGACATATCAAAATGGAAATTAATCAAAAAATTTAAAAAAAATTTAATTACCGTCATGTTAGTTTTCGTGAAGATTTTTTCAATCTTGAACTGTCATTTTGATGTTTAAACCTTCCTTTCTCAGATTTTTTATTTGAAACTCATCGATCAGGAATTGTAGTGATTTTTCAGTGACTTTGGAGCACTCCTCTTCAGCGAAATATTACTTTTTCGAACAAAAAAATAAAAAGCGTCTAATGTTTAGAAAAAACTTCCATTTTTACGTACCTTCATAAGTTTTTCAATTAAATAATTTTTCAAGGTTGTACGAGTAGGAACATCATCAAAAACGAGATCAAAATTTTAATTTTTCAGAACAAAAATTTCAAAAAATTTCTACTTAGATCTTTGATTGAGCGAAATTGAAACTCTGATGCTATTTTGAAGTCAAAAGCATGGAAATCACGAGGTACAAAAAGAGTTTTTTCTCCATTTTAGAAGGGAGCTGTGACTGTTCATGTTCAAAGGAGGATACCTCATGCCTATTTGTGAAATTTGACTAAAAAATTTCGAAGATGAATCAGTAATCAATTTCTATCCCAAGTAATTTCCTTGCCTATGACGTTTAATTTTAACTACAAAACTACGAATTTGAAGAAAAGAAATGACCAAATGAGAAAACAAGCGACAGATTTGTATCCAGACGGTCAAATTACTCCTCTGTGCACTATTTAAGCAAATATTTCACTCAAAGTGTCAAAATTAATTTTATCACGAGTGATTATTCAAATTTCGAATATTTTATATGAAAAGTATACATAACTACATGAAAAAACTAGTTAAACTTCCTCGATAACCAATCTTTTTTCGATTTTTACGCCGAATTCTTCAAATTTACTCATTTTTACCAATTTTTCATAGCTGATAATTGAAAAAATTCGTGCAAAACAATAAATTTCAAGAATTAAGCCAAAAATATGAAAAAAACAGTGTTTGTAGGAATATTTCGACTCGTTGAATACAAATTCGGGATTAATTCTTTCATTTGGCGAATTCTTTCCACATGAAACACTCCTAACTTAATCTTTTGAGTAAAAATCAAAAAAAGTAAGGCTAAATTAAGTATAAGCGCAGAGCAGAATTTATAAGAGGATTTAAATGTGGAATTTCTCACCATATTCACGAAGTAAGAAATTATCGGAAGAATCGTCAATTTGCATGACCGAGTGAAAACAAAAAAAAAAACAAAAAAAACATTTTATCGACAATCCAAAAAGAAAAAGTTGAAAACAAAAAACCATTCTTTTTGGACAGAAAAACAAAAAAAATTTTGAACATCTGTCAATAAAAATTTAATAATCATTGAACTCGAGTTGATTGGCTGAAATTTTGAAAAAATTATGGGGGTAAATTTTGCACGGTGTCTACTGAATTTGAAAAATGCAAATTTTTGATATTTTTTGGAATTTTCTTGGCATTTTTATGTCACTTTTCTTGTTTTAAATATGCCAAAAAAAGAATCCCACTTTTTATACTTCGATTAAAAAATTTAAGGGAAGAGGGAAATGTTGAAAATCTTACTTTTTGCAGTAAAATCACTAAAATGTTTTCTGCTTTCTGGTTTTCTCACTTCTAGTAAAATAAAATTCTTGCTATTTTCTGTTTTTTTTTTTTCCTTACCAGTACACAGTACACGCCATCAGGCATCATAGCGAAATTTTTGAAGAAAAAAGTAACATTCTGGAACTTTTTTTCACCAAAAAGTGACCAAAAAGTGACCAAAAAGTAACCAAAAGTAACCAAAAGTAACCAATAATTCAATTTTTTTCGAGGGAAATTATTTTTACAGGTTTCTGGGAGGGCAATTTCTTTTTGTAGTTTTCTGCAAACATTTCAAAAATAAATCAACTGAAAAGACGTGAATAATTTCATTTATTAAATTCCTTCGTCAAAACAATAAACAAACTAAGCAAAAATCAATTTTTCAATTTTTTTTCTCAAAGAATATTGAAAATTATCAATTTCTACGTGAAAATTTGAATTTTTGCCTGGAAGTGCGAAGAAACAGTGACTTTTGAGGGGAAAAAAGTAACCAAAAGTGACTAAAGTCGAAAAAAGTGACCCGCTATGATGCCTGCACCATGGTTTGAAAGCTGAAATTCAAGTCTTAATATAGGTACCTGATTCTCAAAAGTCTTTTTATTATAAATATCCAGCCTTGAAAACTCAATTTTTTTTAAGTAATTCATTCTCGTTTTTTGAGCTATTTTTAAAAAAAAATTTCACTCGAATTCGTGTATACTCTGAAATAAAATGTAGATTTAGATCTCGAAAACCTAACTTGACCAGTTTTTCTCACGCCCCTCCTCCCCTGCGATACCTATACATATATGTTTTTTTTGGAGGGGATTGTCGACAAAATGTGAAGCTTTGTCCCCCTTCCACAGGATAGCTTCAATCAAACTCTGTTAGACATCAAAATGACTTATCAAAATCGAAAAAATGTTCACAATAACCACAGAACTACGACACATGATCTTGATTTTTTGTTCAATTTTCATCTCGGTGTATCGCCAATAAGGTTTTTTTTGTTGCCTTTTTTCGAAACCAAATGAAGGGTACAGGGAAAGAACCAGTCAACTCCCTTTTTTTTCAAAAATGAGATAATTATATATTCTGGTAGATAATTCTGAGTAGAATATCATGACATATTCGAATTTTTAAAATTTTCAAAATTGTGTCATGAAATTGTGTTCAAAAATCCGCTGTAAAGGGAAAAAAATAAGTAAGTTACATAAAAATGTGAAAAAACCAAGCAAATCCCTCACGTGACCAATATAACCGCGTGCGCAGCATTCCAAAGGTATCATATTCTTTTTTATTTTCATGGAAAGTTTCGTATTTATAATAAAATTGAAGGAATAATGCCGAATATTCTATTAAATTTCCTGGTTTTTAGTTTATAACTCGGGTAATTTTTAATATTTATTTTTCATCTCAAGATATGTTATTCTCAAATATATTACGCAACTATTGCAATATTTACATGCCCAGAAAAATCTTACTAATCATTTTCACATCGTTTCAAACTTTAAAATTCGATTTTCTCGAAATCAGCCAAAAAAGAGTTGACTGGTTCTTTCCCTGTACCCTTCAAATACATTTTTGGAAACTACAGAGTGTATATTTTCCGAAAATATGTAAAACTTTTACATTTGCACTTTCCATTGTACATTTATGCCTAATGGCCTAATGCGACTTTGAAAAGACATCAAAATCATACGAACTAAAAATCTCGTCCTTATACATTCGAGCGCTATAGTGTGTATTAGGTGGATACCTTTTGAAGTCCGCCATTTCGTTAATTAACAATAATAAGATAGAGGAAAAATACAGGATAAAATGCCGGTCAATTTAGCAGTTTATGAACCAACCAATAAATATGTTTGTTTTGATGAAAATCAACCGACATCTGTTCACCCTTATCACATCATTAATTCAAATGGCGCGTGGCTATTTTTTCTCAATTAGGAAGTAGGCATTTTGAAATATTTTCCCTTCAACGGATTAGTATCGAAAATATCTCGAGGTTTTTCCAACAAAAGTCATGTTTTGATTTTCTCAAAAATTTAAAACATTTATACAATCTTAACAATAGTGCATTACAGGTACAAATATTCACATCGAAGGAAGAACCTTTATCTGCTCGGCGAATTATAAACCGATTACATTGAAAACAATGCCATCGGTGAATAATAACCGATTACGAGTTTGAGCAGGAGGCAAAAAAATCACCAAAAACAGCCGAACGGGAGCAACATAAATAAACAAAGCGGATTATTCGGTTATGTGAAATTTGAAATACTTCAAGTGGTGTTTCCAATTACCTCAAGTTTTTTGAAAACAAAACTTACCGAGGTAAACGAAAAACGAGGAATTTAAAATTGTCACACCTTTATCCGAAAACTACTCGAAAAATCAGTTTCCTTTCACCTTTCTTTTTTGACAACGTTTCAACTTTCACGATTACGACTCCATAAAAGGAGAATTCTTTTTCGTTTTCCGGGTCCACGACGATGGGGAGGAGTGACGAACCTACAACTTAGAGTACAAGTGAACTTGTATTATGAGTTTCCGAGTTCCGGCGAATTGCAAAACTAACACGATGAAATGTACCTCGGGGATTTTCGTGACATGTTACCCAAGCTATAACTCTTTTAAGTGGTACATTAGCGGAAAAATCCTACGTGTTAGTTGACATCATCATTTTCAAAGGATTAATTTTTTGGGCGAAGATATTTTCGCCGAAGCGGCGATTAATTTTGCAGTTTACCTACTGCAAAATTTATACGAGACTTTAATGAAATTGCAAATCGAGCTTGCGGTAAAATTATTCAATTTTCATGTGGCAAGAATTAAAAATAAAGTGGGAATTTAGTATATCGTATATGAGTTTCATTAGCGAACCTGCGGTGCTGATTTTCGTTCGTAATCATTTTTTCCTCACGTATAAAAATTAATAGCGAAGTTGGCGATTTTCAAATTATAGGAAGTGCTAACGCTGCGCTGGTTTATTTCGTAATCTTTTTCAGACGTTTTGATTTGCTCATTGTAAAAGTTCAAAATTTCTATTTGGTAAAATTACACTGAAAAAACTAAAAGTACTAGGACCCAATAAAATATGGTACTCAGTACCGTAAACCTAACAATCGCCTATCATGAATTTTCAAAACTTACCGCAATGGAAAAAATATCGGTAAATTTGTACTGAGTACCGTGGACGCGGTAAACATTCCCATACTTCAAGTAAAGAGTACTATGGCGCGGTAACTATTCCCATACTGCAAGATTTTCTTTACTTGAAGTATGGGAATGGTTACCGCGCCCATGGTACTCTTTACTTGAAGTATGGGAATGTTTACCGCGTCCACGGTACTCAGTACAAATTTACCGATACTTTTTCCATTGCGGGAAATTTTGAAAATTCATGATAGGCGATTGTCGGATTCATGGGACTCAGTACTTTTAGTTTTTTCAGTGTAGTACGTACATTCGCGGCGAATAAAAATCACTACATTAGGAGAAGGAACAAGGATATACTAATAATAGGGCTAAGTTTAATTACGAAAATTGTCACGAACTTCACCTAAACTTTCGTACAATAGTCTTATAATTCAAGTTAATTAACATAAATGACTATAGATCAGATGATAGTATACGCAATAGAGAAAGGAAAAACGTTGGAAATGCATTAGACGGAGGTACCTAACCTACAAAATCTCAAGTTTAAATAAACCAGAAATTCTATTCGAAATTGTCCGAGTAAATAAGTTTTTTTCTCCTCACCCCGGAATTCAAATTCAATGTATTATTAAAAATTACGTAGGAAGTTTATAACTAATTTATACGCAAAAGTCGTTGCATTTATTAGTATACAGGGTGTCCTGAGTTTTATATGATTGATGAAGACTGTTTTGAAAAATGAAGGGATAGCAATTTTGATAATTTCGAGAAGCTAAATATTTAATACAATTTTTTTTAGATAAAGGTTAAAATTCTACGGGGTATTCACCGTTGAAGAAGATCACATAACCCTTCGTTTCATATAATTGGACGCTTCCTGGTCAAAATTTTTCTATTTTTAAAAATATAATTTGAGAAGATATCGATTTTGTCATTTTTTTTTAAATAGGATAAAATTAAACCTTAATAATGTAATTCCGTGTTTTCTCATTTGTGAAAATTTTACGACAAAAAATTCACTAATTCGTACAACTGCATGAAATCATAAATTAATTATATCAATTGAAAGCTAATTTTATCTTCTTTCAAACAAATTATGACGAAAAATGTTCGAAATTGCTGTCTCTCCAAGTTATATTGAAAAAATTGAACAATTTTTGTTGAGATAACACCGCACAGAACTGTCAGGCGCAGGATATATGATTTTACGAGCGTGAAAGCCCAATTGTAAATGTTTGAAATTGAAATGAAATTCAGACGAGTGGAATAAACCAAAGAGAAAAAATTTACTCGAGGATAATTTTTTTCACGAATTTTCCATCGATCCACGATAAAGAATTTTAAAATATTGACATAAAGTTCACTCTACAATATTTGAAAAAAATAATCATTATTGCAGTTTCTCTCCATTTAGGATCTATTCATGTTTAAGAAAATTACCTACGTGATGGGAAATTGCTTCTGAAAAATCAAACTCGTCGTCAATTGAACGCAGTTGTCAGTTTTGCTACATTCTCGTTTTAAAAAAATGAGGAAAAAGGGTCGAAGTTTGTTTTCCAACAGAGCAGCTTAAAAGTTGTGTCTAGACTTTGAAATAACGTGATAAAAATTAAGAGCCGTTAGCCATGTGTTCAAATAATCCTTGAAATATGCTCATTTTCAAAGATATTGAATGGGTTTTTTTCGTCTTTTTAACGTATGACAATTTTACAACGCGAGATTGAAAATTTTCCATGTCATTCGATGAAATACCTATTCGTGCGAAAATTCGACAATATTTACAACTCACTTTAATAATAAAAATAATATTGATATATTTCGTTTTTTGAGTGGAATTGATGAAACTTGAATATGAATGAAATGTCTATTTAATTTCAAATTGTTACGAAAATGAAAATTTTCAACCATTAAAAATTTTTTCCCAGTATTTTCCCTTAAAGTTCGATACGGCGATAGTAAATAATGATTCTAGCAGGGGGCGGGATTTTCATCACATTCTCTGGAGGATTGAGGTCCACATACAACTCTCAAACTACTCTCGTAAGTTTCCAAAAAAAAAAATCGATTCACTCCAGTGCTCAGTTTCCATTATTCCATCGGCACCTTAAAACTTTTCGCCAATCAAATTTTTCTTGGGAGTACGTTTTATTGAAAATTCATTGTTACGCTAGGCTTTAATTTTGAAAACGTGAAATTCTAACTGAAAAGTTAATATTCCCAATTGTAAAAGTTAATTCATTTTCTCAGCTTAAAATGCAATTTTCTTTCGGGTAAGTGCATTTTTTATAATTTTCTTTAAATTGAGATTTTTTACGAAAAAAAGAAACGCTGAGAATTTTTAACTCGATTCTAATTTTTTCATGATGTAAAATGTGAACTAGTCAACAGAAGGACGTGAAGCAAAGTCACCTCTTCTTCACCTACTCGATTTAGTCTTGGGTGCATCAGTTCAATAAAAAGTAATCCATAAAAAAATATGACAAAATTAAAATTTTCGGCTGCCTTGAGTTCATTTAACAGTTAATGATGAATTTCTGAAGATAAAAAACTCGAAATCGAAATACAATGAGAAAATCTGATTTTTTTGAATTGGGTCAATTTTATGGGAACATACTGAAATGTTCATCATCACCTCAAACTGACCCCCTCCCCCCATCTTACATTTTCAAACTTCTTGCGAAGCCTTCAGAATTCAGAAATAATCGAATTCCTCATACCATTTTCGAAATTTCGTCGGAGGTGTACAAATAAAATTTTATGACTTCTCATTGAGGCAGTGACGAAACTTGACCAAGAAGATCAGAGACAAAGGGATGCCAACAAATATTTTTTTAATGAAAAAAAAAATGTTGATAAATAGTCGACATTTTTCAAAAGGGATCTGAACTTGCAGAACAAAAAATATTATAGGTAAAAATATTAAAGATAGCACTCAAATTGAATTCAAAAAATGAGAAACAGAAATTAATTTTTTGGTTTTTCAAATTTCACCAAAATCACTCAATCTTTCGGTATAGTCAATTCTCAAACAAATTGACAAAATATTTAAATTTATGTATCAACAAAAAAATTTTTTCAAAAAAAATACATTTTATCAAATCCATAATGCAACCGATTTTTTAAATCAACTTTTCCTCATTGATCTTTTTAAAAATCAAATTTTGAAAGTCTAGAGGATTCAAAGGATCGAATTTGAAAAGGAGTGGAAAAACGGCGTTATTAATCCTTGAAAACATTACAAACGACACTTCATACAGTATTTTAATTTTTTTGAAACTTCGACATTTTGTTATGAGAGATTTGAACAAAAAACGAGTTGAAATTCGTTCCTCGTAATGTAAGTATACAATACATCTACCAGGGTGTCTGCCGATTATTAAAATTCGAAATTCGCGACTTTTTCACGACCTTTTCTCGACATTTCCCCATGGTATCTACCTTTCAATTTACCCCCCCCCCCCCCCCAATAAAAAATCAACGAGACCAAATTTATTACAAAAAAAAAATTCAAAACGGAAGGAAATAAGTAAGGTCAATTGGGGTAATTGTAAATTTTTCGGAAAATTGAACCGATTTTGTGATACTCTTTTTCGTTTTACTCTGCGAGTAAGAAAGCAAAGTGATTGAAATTTTTACCATGTATCAATGAATGTATAAGGAGTAATATGGCGGTTTGTTTTCATCGATTCGATTATTCATTCCGAAATTATGGACTTCGTTTACAATTGGACAAGAATATTTACATTTACCCCACAGTGGTGGGGTAAATGTAAATGCATACATTGTGCCTCATAAAAAACGTATCCCTCGGGTTTTTTTGCATAATTTGGAAAAAAATTATAGAGATTAAATATTTAAACGCGTAGAAAAACTAACTTGTAAAAAAAAAATCAAAAAAAATCAAAACCAAAAAAAATGATATTTTGTGTTTAAATTTGTGAATCCCATTTAAATAACACGTGTTTACAATTACCCCACACCTGAAAAATTTGATGGGTATTTGTAAATGCTGCAGAAAAATAATTTCTCAGCTTCAAAAATCATAAGAATTGAATTTCATCATTTTTGAATGTCCGTAGAACTAAATTAATGCATCAAACACCAACTTTTTTACTTTTTTCTATTTTTTCTCGAATTTTGAAGATAACGTAAATTGTGTGAAAATCGAAATTTGATATCATGTTTTTTTCATCGCGAAATTTTTCATCACAGCTGTCACCAAGAACCCGAAGTTTTTTATTATAGTAAGACCAATTATTCAAAGTTTTTATTTTTGGCAACTCCAGCTCGCTAGATGCATTTAAGTATTTACAGCACGACTTGTTTACAATTACCCCATGTTTACAATTACCCCAAATGACCTTACATATTATTTTAAATCAAAATCATAAAAAAATGAACGCATTCTGTAACTTTTCAAAATTCCCAAAGTGATCAAAAATTGGTGAAAAAGTAGGTTAACATTTAAAAACATTTCCTACAGCGATTTTCCCTTCTAAATTTTTAAAAAATCTCAGTGAAAATTTTAGAATTCTTAGATTTTTCTACATTTTTTGGAGAATAGGCACAATGTCCCCTTTTCCAAAAATAATCGAAAATTTTTTGAAAATTCCTATCGTGATCGCTACTAATTCTCCCACAAGAACGAATTTTTTTCGCCTGAAATATTCAATTATTGTCTAAAAAAAAGGGAAGAAAGTTGAAAAATTAAAAATGACGTATGTAAATTCATGAGCCCGAGCGAAGCGAGGGCGAAAAATTTTAGAAAAAGTGTTCAGAAATTTGAAACTTCTTTAATTTTTTTGTTTTGTAAAAGACGAAAAAAAAATCAAGTGATTTGGGAAAATTCGCGACTTGAGATGAATTTTGGGTGATTTTGCGAATTTTTCGCTACCCGGTAGACACCCTTCCAAAAACATATTACAAATTATGTCACACCGTAATTTCGAATTTTGAGGACTTTTTTCAACACCTCTCCTTAGACTGCTGAAAGAGTGAGAAGAAATTTCGTTGGGTTTTTAATCGTTGTTAGTCGATTTCAAGGTACATATTATCTGTCAAAATTCACGTATTGAATTTCTCTGTTTTCTGACTTCTTTCCCAACTTTTATCTCGACTATGAAAATTCATTTTCTTCAGGCTCCCCCTCCCCAGTACACAAAAATTGGAAAGTGTTCTCATTTTTTTTTTCAAACGTGGTTTTCTCTGACTTTTTCATATTTTTTAAATGTATTCAAATGTTTCTAAAATTTTGGCAAGAAATACAAACATAATAATTATTTATGCCAGGAAAATAAGATTTACAGTTTTGATCGAAAAAATTCAGAGGGAGATAAAATTTATAGTGAAATGAAGCGAGGAGCAAGGGGAAGGGCGAAATTTCCATTTTCCAGCTCAAAACATTTATGAGAGAAAGAAAAACTAACTTTTTCCTTTGAAAAGACGAAAAAAGTTTCCAAACATCGATATCAGGCAGAAATGAACTTTTTAGAACTTTCACTAGAAACGAGCTCGATTTTCAAGAAATTCATATTCTATCATTTTCAGGTTCTTGATTTAAAAAAAAATTGAATAATGCGATTCAAGGCAGTAGAAAATCTAAATTTTGGAGTTCGTTTAAATATCATACGACGAATTTTGCAAATACTCTCTTTGAAAATTTTCCTACTTTCTCAACGTTTTGAAACCTTCTCCCTTTCATCAAATTTCCAAATAGTCAACATGGTGAAAATTTTCATACCAAAAACTCTCACATATCACTATTTAAACAACATAAATAATTAAAAATACTGTCATTTCGTAGCCTATATCCAATTTAGCATCATTTTATACAACAGATAATGGGAAAACGTTGATGGTAAACATTTTTGAAAGCGATAATGACTTGAAAATTCGCACAACGTTCAACGTAATTTATCTAAACGTTTAAAAAATCTTTTAGCTACGATCTCGCGAGTTTTTTCATTTCGAAAAAAAATCACTTTAAAAATTGCGCATTGTTCGAAATAAAAAAAAACCAACCACCACAAAGGAATAAAGCTCAACGAAAACAATGTAAACAGGAATTCATTAAGTAGAATAATTCCTCGTAAGCCTGATAGTTCCAGCATATAATAATTTTAAAAATATACCTAAGTAGATAATGCTTTTTAAGTGGCTTAGTACTAAATTCATCATTTTCAGCAAACTTTCGACTCTTCGAAAGCATGAAAAAGTTTTAAAATCAACCGATATCGCGCCATTGTCATTAACTTATGCAAAAGCCAAGCTTAGGCGCGCCGAAACAATCTCAATAATTCGTATTCGGTGTAGGATCAGCATCTCGATTACTTACAGCGAACGCGGCAGGGGAAAGGGGTCGAAAAAAATACAATCGTCACCTTCGAAATGGAAATTATTTTAAAACGTTTTGTTATTTGTAATGTAAATTTATAACCGAAATTAATTTAACCGAACGATGGAAAACTCGCGAATGAAATAGAAATAGTTTAGCTGCGAGAGACAAGAGAGAAAATTTCGACCCTACAATCCGGCTAGAATAAGTTTCCATCTCCGAAATTCATCTATTTTAAAGCGAAACACGCCAGCACGCGGCTATATATTGTTTGATTTCTTCATATTAATTAACGCCATTTTAAATATAAATTTATGGTTATTGGCGAAATTATATAGTTGAATTTCGTTGAAAGAAAATTAACGATGATTTATACGAAAAACGTTCGCGAGCTCGAAAGTGATGCTTATGTGTGTTTATACAAGATTATATTTTCATAGAGAAATGCATACGGTGGCTAGAAGCGTTTTTCACGTGTATAAATTTTCTTAGCCCTAAGTGCTTCCGCTAAATAAGCATAATTTTTTGGTAAAAACACATGGCTGGTATATGTAGGCTCAAGGCTGGTTAGAATAATTCGTCGGCCATATTGACCAACGTGAAAATAATTCTGCTTCGGTACGTTTTCATAATACACTTTGGCGTAATTTGTCAACAGGCCTTTAGCGAAATATTTATAAATTTGTACGTAGAAAAGGTACATAATAAAATTACTTCCTCGTGAACGTGGTGACGCTCCAGCAACCACCAGGCGTGAAAAATTTCAATATAATGGTCTTATTTTTACAGGATTTTTTTTGGAATTAATTTAATCTCAGTCATTAATCGCGACGCGAGAATTTCAATACTAAATTTTTTAATATCTATAAACTTTTTTCTCTTTTTGACATTTTATCATAACGCCATAGAGACGACTGGGTAGTGAACGAGAATCTTTATGAGCGTCTATTAACCATGGTGGCAATGGTACGATATCGTATAATAAATCTTCGAATGGAAAATTTTTATACCAAATTCGTTGATTACTTTCGATTTTATTTACTTATTCGACTTTCGACTTGGTTTCGTCACCCGTTCCATAATTGTATTCAACTTTTATCAAATTGATTCAAATTTTCTAACCGATATTCGCCTTCGCGCATCATCCAGCTGGAAAAGTTTCATTATAAGAAACTGAATTACTATCTCATTAGGAATTAAACGCGGATAACACCGAGGATAACTGTAAACATTCGAACAGAATCGTATTGATGACTTTAATCAAAAAATCTGTAACATTTATAGGAATGAAAGAAACTCAATTAAGTCAACATAGATTCGTAATGAACGAATTATTTTCAATCGACTTAACCCCTCGGTGCCATTCTATAAAGATTAAATACAACGCTGCCATTTTATTCAAAAGCAATTTATCCCGCGTAAGCCTTTACTTTTTTTTCCTTATACTTTAAAATTTCAAAAAAATTTCGTTTTGAATGTGCACGAAGGAAAGAAAAAAGTGAATTTAATTATTCAGCAAAGGAAATTAACTTTTTTTCTCCCGATCGGCACCATCTTTTTAATTAAAAGATTAAAAAGGCGATGTTAGCCGGCGTAAATAATCTTAAACGAAAATTATAAACGTAGCTAAGGTGCCTACCGAATTGAAAATATTCGCAACTAGATGTGTTGTATTAAAGGATACGGTTAGTAGCATAAATTAATCCGCGGTCAACGCAACAAATAAATCTACCCTTTTCCTCTGTTTATATATACGTTACAAATAAAGCAATTTAATTGAATTCAGGTAACATATGACGTTTTCAGTAGGTATACGCGACAGTGATACGAGTTCAAAAGAAAATAAACATTTAGAATCGTTAATTATTCCGAGTGCCTTGAGTATTTATAAAACGACTAATTTGTACGAAAAAATCACGAAAAGTAGACCTTTTTTTACTATACATATTTTATTTTAGGTAGGTAAACATCGGACTTTTTTCTACGTAGAACTCGGAATGTAAATAAATAGGCACAAAAACGCGTTAATTAATAAATTCCATTGAAATGACGAGACACGCTGCCTTTTTTTTTTCATTCGACTGAAAAAAATGAGAGAAAAAATCTGAAAGGGAAAAGAAATAAGAAGTTTTTAAACGCATCAAAAATAAATCTAAGTAAATAATCTACGAAAAACATATTTACAGAGATCATTCGTCTAAATGGAAAAGCACCTGTTGAAAGAAACGATAGGATTTTGGCCAAACGTTAAATTTTCGTTTCGTTTCGCAGACCTCGTTCGCTGCGTAGATATCGAAAAGATTATTTTTTAGACGAATTTGCACGAGAAAAAATGGCTATTCGAGTGTGTAAAGATTTCCGATTCAGTTGGAGAATGATGGGGGGGGGGGGAGCGTTGGATTTGTTTCGTATATTACGAGCACTTATAGTGTGTAATTATTACTCACAAACTATTATTTGGAAATTTTCCACAGTTATGGGTGAAGGGGAAAAGGGGTTCGAATCTTGGCAAGAAATTTTCATCAAATGATTTTTATTATTGAAATGCGGGATTTTGAATTATTCATAAGCATTTTTAATACTTAATATTTGATTGGAAGTATCATCGGAATTTTTTTTTGAAATTCCAGATTTTTAAAATATTTTTAATTTTAAAACACTTAATTCTTATTGCCTGGGAAATTTCATATTTTACGATATACTTGACCATTTTTTGGCATTTTCATCTTAAGGGTATGCTATAGCTTGTTATCAGTGGAAAAATTTAGGATTGGGATATCTTAAGCATTATTGAATAAAAATATTTGAAAAAAAAGAAATGTTCGGAAAAAACTGGACAAACAACATTTTATATTCGAAGTATTTTTTTAAATTCTTTTTTTTTTTAATTGAAGAAAAATTTTGAAAATATCTCAGAAGTCCTCAAAAGATAATGTTGTTCACCATTTTATTCAATAATGCTTAAGATATCCCGACCCTAAATTTTTCACTGATAACAAAGTAGAGCATACCCTTAAAAATTTTGGTTCAATATTTAATGGAATTATTTGGTTTACTTTTGTAAAAAAATTTATTGAAACGTCAAATTGCAATTTTTTTGTATGTCAATAATACATAAATTTCAACATATCACTGAATTTGATCACTCTTCACTAAATCCTTGAACAGTTCACTTTTTGCTGAAACTTCTGGATGATTTTTCTACACTAAAATTGATAGTCATGTTCCAAAAAGCCAAATCTTAAACACGAGACAAAAAATAATCTAACATGGGACCAAACTACCTCCAATCAGATAAATAGTTTTTATAGAAACCCTTTCTAGAAGGGAAAAACAAAAAACACAATTATTTGAAGAAAAGAACCAAAATATAAAAATAACAAAAAATACCAAATCAGTTTTAGAAAAAAACAAAGAAACCATATCATTTTCAGAAACACTCAAAATCCCAAATCATTTGTCAAAAAGAGCTAAAAAATTTAATAATATTTATGAAAAAAAAAACAGTAAAGAGCCATGAAAGAACTGAAATTATTTTTTAAAAAACCTAGCTGTACCTACCCTCAAACAAAAACAAGAAACCGATTTTTTTTTAAATAGGTCATTTTTAGGGAAAAAATCTAAACTAGGTATTTGAAGGAGAAAAACCGGCCATTTACGAGTAGAGAGAAAAATACAAAAAAACAAGTCAT
Source organism: Pseudococcus viburni (assembly GCA_033439095.1). Classification (NCBI taxonomy): domain Eukaryota; kingdom Metazoa; phylum Arthropoda; class Insecta; order Hemiptera; family Pseudococcidae; genus Pseudococcus; species Pseudococcus viburni. Next base: position 1,015,798 of record JAVBJF010000046.1, read on the forward strand.
TTATCGAATAGAAATAAAAACACAAATTATTTTTTTAAAAAACGATAAATAATCCAACTATTTTCAGAACAACTCAAATTACTCACAAAAAAAATCAAACGAAACAAATTATTTTCAAAAAAAATATAAAATTTTAGAAAAGAACCAAAAAAATAAGTCAATTTTAGGGAGAAAAAACAGCCCATTTTCTGGCGGAATAACAAAATAGTCAAATAACTATAATAAAAGACCAAAACAAAGCAAAAAACCAAGAAAATTAAGAAATTTTTCAGAAAACCCCCAAAGAAACCAAATTATTTTCAGAAAAAAAACAACCCATTCAAATCTTTTCAGAAAAAAAAAGAAAAGAAAACCAAGCTATCTCTAGAAAAGAACAAAGATACCGGACACAATTTTTTGGAGCACCTACAATTCCCACACAGCATCCATTATCAGTGAAAATTTCAAACACCCTCCAGAGATAGAGAATATTGCAAGTTGAGCATATATATATGGCCCCATAACTCTGGGGGGAGGGGGAGGGGGTAAGATAGTCAAAAATTTTTGGGAGGGTTTTTTCTTTAATGACAACATTTTGTGTGATTTTCGCCCCGATTTCACCACCTCATCCGGAAATGCTGTTTTAAGAGAAAAACAATTTCGAGAAGAAAATAAGAAAACCACTCTTAGGGGTAGAAACAAAAACATCAAACTATTTTCAGAGAGAAAAAAGCAAACCATTTAGTAAAAAAAATAGATAGGTAGCCATAAAAAACTGAAAAAAAACAAGATTTTTCTGACAGAACCTTCAAAATTTAGTAAGAATTGGCTTCTTTATACCACATTTTGTTTTGTTTTTTTTTTGAAAAAAGAAAATCAAATTTTGAAAGTCTATACTTATCCTTGCAAATTTTTAAAAAATCAAACAGTTTTTTGAAAAAAAAATTTCAGAAAAAAACAAATAATGAAACTAATAAATCATTTTCAAAAAAATATTTAAAAATCAAACTAAAACAACAAAAACAAAAAATCAACTACTTTATGGAAAACGTATCACCACTTTCAACTCAACATTTGAACATTTTTTAACCCCTCCTCCAACCTCTATTCCCAAATGTATTCATTTTTCCTCACTATTTTATGAAAATATCGAGCAATACATAATCACGTATTACACCCTCCAAGGTACCCTTTCTGAACAGATATTATATTAGATATAGACCTTTGAAGTGAAAACGTTTCAATAGGCACTCAAGATTCTCAAGAATCGCGGGAAGAGAAGGGAGAGGTTAAAATAACAAAAATATTGCCACCGTCATTAAATCAGAGAATAAAACCAGGCACAATATACTCATTCAAATCTCTGTATTCCGAACCAGGTAGAAAATAGATAAACTTAAAGAATTGCTGTCACCTTTATCGACCTCAAGAATCCTCGTGTCATGTCATGTCACATAAGCATATAATTTACTTTATTTTTCGTAAACTTGTGGAGAAGACTATCGAGAAAAAAAGATGTCAAATGCCAGATGATTGACCCTAAAGCTCTCTTATTTTACTACACAGTTTGAATGAATGCGGTGAATTTTTTTATGAACCCTTTTCGTATATCAATAATATACGTCAAGTACGTATCAATATAAAAAAAGTATAAAAACTTGGTTTCTTTTTTTTCACTTTCATGGATTCTTAAAATTTTCACATTCGAATTGACATCGAACAATTTTTTTCTGAAAAGTGCAAAAAGTAATTTGGAATTTTTTCACGTTATTGAAAATAGTTCAGATAGCAATAGCTACTAAAACATCACAACTTGTCGAGACTTAAGAAAAAAATTCATATCGATACGCATGCATATCGCCTATTTCAAATTCAGAGGTGTGGGTTTTCATATTTTTTTTATACTAAGAACTTCTTACGCATAAATTTGGGCACAAGTTTTCCAGACGGACTAGGAATAAAGTTCCTGATGAAAGTGCCTATTATCGAAATTGAAGGCGATACAAACAGACTGATAAATTTCCTCAGAAAGCGTATACATTTCCTTTAATGAAACGTCATACATTTCGTCTATCTTTTATTTTGAAGGAACGTACCTAAATTAAATTCAAAATTGTCAACAAAAATTTATAATTATGGAATTTTTCATTACATCGTGACGCATTTACGAATGAAAAATGAGCCAAAATTGCATACGAATTTTATTACGAATATTGCAATTTCGTCCTTGACGATTTCAGATTTTCCTCGTGCTTTCTAGGAAATTAATTTGCATGGTAGTTGGGGAAGCCTCCTTAAATTTCGTAGATATGGCACACGCTTCGATAAAGTTCCCCAGTTGTCTTTGCGTATTTATTATCAGCCGGTTGTTTACTTTATTCATCGAACTGGGGCACTTTGTATTTATAATTAAAAGCAAAAAATTGAAGAAAAAAGACGAGCTTATGCTTTCAACCGAGTTCTTATTTTGACGTCATTAGACAATTTTTTTCGTTACTCCCTCAACTTATTGAAAAAGGAAATCTCGGCTCGCCCTAATTTTCCCTTTTTTTTCGAGTGTACACACCATTTAAGATATAAAATCAGAAAATATCTCATAAGCGTATTTTTAGCTATATTCAGGGGTTCCAAAATTCCATTCGCTTTACAAAATAAACTTCCGTTCGTAAAATCAATTCGACACTCCACGTATCAATCTGTTATCATTTCCTTTTTCAAGCACAGAAAATTTGTTAAACGCAAATTAAATAATACAACAAATGGGAAGGAAATTCGCCCAAAAAACCAACTTTTTTCGCAGCTTTAACACAAAAGAAAGTTATTCAAGAACATAAAACCGTAGCGTAAAATTTTTTAGCTAATTTTTTACCAAATTCTCGAAACGTAATCATGTATAGGCATTCCCTTAGAAGTTGACGTACAGGAAAAAGGAAGAAGGGTGTAAAATGTTTACGTTTCATTACTTCTTAATCACGAAAATGTAGGTTTACCCCGGCATCCGTCCGTCGTACGTATTTCTTCGGTAATTTTGTGCCTTGGTTAATGAATGAGATTTAGAATATTCATGGCACCATTTTTCGGGACATTTTTTCCCGATTTACGATTACAACTGTGTATAATATGGCAAAACGAAATAAAAAAAGCTCGCCAGAAATGAAAAGAATGTACAATTGAAAGATAATGCGAATCGTATTCGTGTACCATTGTACACAATTACACCACATCGCGGTATTCCGAATCCGAATTTAAAATATGCGTCAAGTTGAACCTATGTATACGATTTTTCTTCGTTAAAAACAATACACAGCCTTTGGAAAAATTACGCAGCTCGACAAAGTGAAAAAATTAACCCAAAAAACTCGACTTTCCGAAATAAAAAAAAAAACATAAAACGTAAACTAACCCCCTTGGCATTTTAAATTACTTTAAATTTATAGCGTATTGAAAAAAAACGCAGCAATTTCGCATTAAGGACGAAAAATATTTCAAACTGAGGGGTTGGAAAAAACTTAATGGACTAACTCCTACGTATGAATTCCATTCGGGAAACGTCGAGTTGTTTACTTATTTGTAATAGAAAACCGTACGTTTTAAATGTAATTAAAATTCACGACCATAATTGTATAATGGGCAAAGTATAGGTCAAGTAAACCGAGGGATGTACTTAAAATTCAAGTTACCGGTAAGAACCTTAGGTATAGTCCGCAGGCGACTCTGGTCGAGAGGATCATGAGAATACAATGCGTGCGATAAAATTTATATTCTCGGAGTCAATTCAAAGGTTATTTATTTTGAATAAAAATAATAAATTGGAATAAAAATGACCCTAATATTGTTGATTTATTAAAACGAAAAAATTTCTTACGACCTTGGGTAGTTGTTTTCGGTACGAGTACGAGCTACATGTCGAAGCACTAAAAAGGGTTGCGAGAGGTAGTTTGCCGGAAAATGGATCCGACCAAGACGAAATTACATACGAAATTAAGATACCCACCATATACATATTTTACCCTGATGGCACACTATTAAAGGGCAGAGGAAAAAATTATTTTTCGCTTTACTATCTCTATATTTCGAACCGAAGTTATTTTCTATTCAACGGGAGTTTGTCTTTAAAATTGCAAAACTTTTTCAATACAGATGTTCCATACTATAGAAATTTCACTGCTGCTGAAAGGCACAAACATAACTGTATACTTTACAAGCTTTCAACTTCGACAACTTTCCTAGATGATATCAATTGATAAGATGATAACTTATTTATACTTGGAAATAATCGTTCAGTCAAAACAAAATACCAAACTTTTGCATAACTTATTCGATTCTCGCCAGTTGTAAAAGCACGAATCTGCAAATTAACAGGAAAAATTTCACAATCAATTGAGCCGGATTTTTACTCCCCCCTCCTCCGTTTCCCAGCATCATTTCCACTCGACCGATTACCGCTTATTTTTGCAGATTAACCGATCGACAAATTTTTACACTCGAATAAAATAGAGGAGAAGATTCGGGAGCACAAACGACTCCAATCCGTGGTACGAATTTAATGAAGGTTAACAAAGAGTATAACCGATGGGTAGAAATTAAGTGAGAAATATGCCAAAAACCACAATTTGGCATCAACTCGTACAGTAATCAGTTTAAACACGCTTGTTACCGTATTTTACAACAAAGAGACATGCATCATACATTTGTTCCTTCACACCGAAATGTTGTGAAAATGACAAAGTAACATTTACGATCAAATCATAAAATATGAGCACTCTTCCGAACAAGTTTTACGATAAAAAAAAATCACAGGCCGTTTTCCAATTCTAGAACTAATCAACAGTGAAATTTTACAATACACGGATGGGATACTAACAATTTTGAGTATTCTATAATAAACACGACTTCCTACATAACGACTGCAATTGCTTTAAAATATCAAATCGTAACGTTTCGTTATGTGATGTTTTAAATTATACTCTTATTTGCGTGGTTAAATAGCAGTGGCAACATTTACGAGTGAACAAAGTAATTTATTAATTGCAAAAATGTACACTGAGCTTATTATTTTCGATATTTTTATTTTAAAAAAAAGAGTCGGAAAAAAGTTCAATCGGGTAATATACGTAGGTGTGGCTAAAAATAGTAGGTATACGACTCGAAGACTCCGCAGATAAGTCATAGCACGCGTGTATCATTAATGGAAACTACAAGATATTTTGAATATTTCGTCTGAATAATTTATATACCATTTCCTTTTCGTATTCGCTCTCTAAATATGAATTTCGTCGTATAAAATTTCAATAATGAAAAAATAATAGAGCAATATGCGGTTGAGAAGAGTAATTTTAAAAAGTCGTAGAAAATTTCCATTTTTATATGACCAACAACTGAAAACCTATGGAATTTGATATCTAAAAGAAAATTAAGACCAACTGAATAAGAGAAAATTTTTCTTCGTGTTAAATTTATCTGACCGCCTTGAGGTTAATAGAATTTTCAAGTTCGATAAAAGAATAGCAAGAAGATATCACTTATCATACAATTTTTCGAAGGATATTTCCACATCTTTTATAATCTATTCCAATGACCTAAATTGTACCAGGCAAATGAAAGTCTAACGAAACATGTACGCCTAATTTAACCGCCAGAATGCAAATTGGAAACAAAATGAAAAAATTCCTGGAAATGAGAAATTCGATTAAAATTTCTTAAATGTTAAAAAAATAAAATTCTTTGTCAAATTTCAAAAAAAAATGAAAATTTGTTTCCAAGTTTCATATTCAAAAATCATCTTAAAATGATCACTTAACAAAATTGCTTCAAAACTGCAACAAAATTTTTTGAGATTTTTGTAACTTTTCAATAGGTATTTTGTCAAACTTGAAATCTATTTAAAAAAATTGACTGCTACTCAAGTCATCTATGGACGTAATGAATTTATAATTTTTTATTGCCTGACAAAATACGTAACAGTACAATAGATGGTGTTTTTTGAGGATTTTTTTTGAATAATTCCCAGTTCCAAAAATACAAAAGTGGAAAAAAACACGCGCACGAAAATATTTCCAACAAAACTCTATTCAATTTCATGAATTTTTAGTTAGTCGAGCGCGCTTCAATTTGTAGAAGTTAATTTTGAGCAATTATATGACTTTTTTATGACTTTCATAACTACCCATCCAAAATCATGAATTTTTGATAACTTTTCAAAATTTACTCTCACCTATCTCATTTTTTCAAAAATGCCATATTAATATTTCTGAGCAGGGGACAAAACGCAATTTTTTTCGTACAATGTTATGAGATAGACATTCAATTCAAATACATTTATCATCGGATTTCAACATGTGAGAAAAATTTAATTTTTTCAATGTCAATAATTCACATTAATTTTTGATCTGTGGAATTTTCTGGAGATTTTAAACCATTTTTTAAAGGTTAAAAATACATATCTACCTTATTTTATTTTCCACAATTTAAAAATATTTTAAATCATTTTACTGATCTTAAATTATCAATCTTCACCTTCAAAATGTTTTTAATTTTTTAAATTTGTGATTTTTTTGAGTGAAAATGTTTTCTTACTTTTTTAAAATCAATTTCCGACTCTAATATGCAATTTTCAACAAATTCTTTAATAAAATGTTCAATTTTTTCAATTTTCTGAAAAGTTTCCAATTTTTGTACTAAAAACTCATTTTTTCAACAAAAAAATAATTTTTATAAATAATGGGGGGGGGGGAGGAGGAGGAGGAGGAGGCTGTCCCATCAAATCGATGACTGAAAAAAAAAGAAAAAACTAAAATGAAAACTAAAACTCAAAAAATGAAATTGAAGTTGAAATTCAAAGCGTGAAATTAAAACCTAATCATGAGAACGCTTCAAAACTAAAAACCAAAAACTGAAAATGAAATAAAAATTTTCAGTTATGTAGCCTTAATGAGAATCTGTAAAATTTGAATTCGTAAAAAACTGAGTATTAGAACATTTTTTCTAACTTTAAAATTGAAGGGGTTAACAATAAACATATATGCAGCATAAAAAATTTGATCGAACAAATTAAACAAGTTATTTTTATGAATTTCATGAGATGATTTTTTCCCAAAATTAAAATTGAAGGGCTCTTCAAAACATAATTTTTTACAAAATTATGTGATATTTTTTTGAAAAAATCAATCAATACCATTTCAAAAACTGAAAAATTTTAATACGATAATTTTCTGTGTAACATCAAAACTGAAGGGATTAAAAACTATTGTTTTTTTTTCAAATTTCCCTCCAACTTTTGATTTCCAGGCCCTTCACCCTTGATGTAAGATGAAGAAATCGTCACTTGGAAATTCATTGCATCTTTTTCAATCATCATTCGCACCTTCAATTTTAAAAATAGGCAACATTTTTATCTATGTTTTTTTTATAAGTGAGATTTGCCAATTGACAATTGAACATCTCATGAAACACTTGAATAATCTGCTAATTAATCGTTCACCAAGTCGATCGTCACTTGATTAAGTTTTGGCTGCTCCAGATTTCGAATTAATAAAATCAATACTTTTTTCCAGTCACTAATACACTTTTGGTAAAGAAAATAAATATCAAAACGAAAAAATATAATGAGTTGTATTCTAGGTTTCAAAGTGTTTCTGGGCGAGATATCTCCTTTGAAAATCGAAACAATCAATATGCAATTTATCTTACACACTCGATATGCAAGAACAAAAAAAACTAGAATTTTTGATTTCTTAGAATAAATATTATACCATTTGATTCCAATTTTTTCAGTTTTCCAACCACAACGATCATTAAACCAATTCTAGTGAAAAATATTCGAAATAAGACGTAAAAATTCAAGTTTTTGTCAGTTTTCTTTAAATTCCTCCAAAAATACTCGTATCTGTTCCAACGGACTCAATTCTCGAATCTGTTTTTTCCAAAAAAAAAATATATTTCAGCATTTGATAATTTCAAAACTATAATCAACTTGAAAATGTCGGAAAAAAAAATTTGAAAATTGGTCACTGGGTCTGTTTCAGGTTTCATAGGATACAAAGGATACACATAGCACGTTTTGAAAATAAACGATACAATAGTAGGCGTATTTTACCCAAAAAAGCTACCCTTTTTAGAGATGCGAATCTCACGTTCTCATCTCGCACAGATACAAAATAACATACATCATTAGAGGGATTTTTACAAAATTATCAAGGAAAACATTAATTTTTCCTTTTGTTTGAAGGGTAGACAAACATACATGCTCGAAATCAGAATAAATTGCCTACTTGCTAGGTTGAAAAGGTATCTAACTTATGAAACACTCTGTAGATTCTATCAAATTGAAATTTACGATTTTTGTACATGTGTACGCAATTGTAATTAGGCAATAAGCATCTGTAGCTATAAGTAGGTATTTATAATTTTTATATGTATTTAAATTTTTTAAAAATATTCGTCTTTTTCATACGACTTTGTTTTAGCAAAATTCCAACTTTTTATTCAAAATATAAAAAGTAGGAAAAAAATAGCTGAAACAGTCGAGATAGTACTAAAATTGACAATATCGGTACAAACTGAACTATTCGTTTCAGCTTATTGCCATCAATCAAACGAGACTTCGCCGACAAACGTCACCAGCCCCGAGATTGTTTTCTTAGAAGCGACGCGATTTTGGATTCAACGTGTTCTCACCCCAATAATAGTATTTATTGGAATCATCGGTAATCTAGTCACCATAGCGGTTCTAACCCAACGTCGCATGAAATCATCGACCAACACCTATTTGACAGCTTTAGCAGTCACCGATTTGCTATACTTGATATGCTTTTTCTTGCTCTCTCTGCAGCATTATTCCGGTAGTGACGATTCAAGTTACAACATTTATTGGAAAATGCTACCGTTTATTTTTTGGTACATTGATGCAAGCAGTAAGTAAACAATTTTTTTATGAAGTATAATATTATCATAACTTCGAACATTCGCGTAATGTTTTCTCTCACTGCGTTTTCTCACATCGAATTCCATTTGACGAAAAATAATTCTGCTTTTGAAAGACGCACAAGTATTCGAAATTTTCAAATTACTTCGCATTCTTATTCTTTGAAACTGGCATATATTTTTTCAGATTGAAATACAAAACAAAAAAACAGATTACTTTTCGCAAAAAAAAAGTCATCAGATTTTTCCAAGAGGAAAGTATTGAATTGTCAGGCGAATCTGATAACTAGATGTTTCACGACAGTAGGAGTAGGTATTCTTTTTGGTTTGGTTTTAGAAAGATTCTCTTTCAACCAGCTATCTGAAAAATACCTACACATTTTTTTAGACGAGACGAAAGCATAAGTGGGAGAGGGTCATAATATCAAATAACCATCGAAAAATACAACCATAAATATAGTTCGCTCGTAGGTGTTCTCATTTTCAAAAAGAAATTGTTGGAAATATTTTACTACCCAAGATTGAAAATTTGATAAATCCAATCTTAAATATCAATTTCAAATTAGAAGTATGAACAGTAAAATAATAGAGGCGATCGTTTTGCACTTTTTTTAAAAGTTGTAAAATTAGCAAATTACGCCTACATTCTAAAATGACGAGGTGAACATTTCGCCCTCTCTGACTTCGCATGCATGAAAATCTGACTATGTTTTCAAATTTTCCCAATGCTTTTAGTATAAACGTCTTTGCCCAAAAATACTATTGACACCTAGCTATTTCCTATTTTTCATCTCTAGCATATTTTTCAACCTTGGAACATATTTTTTTTCAATGTTTAGTAAAAAATCGAAAAATTTTTTCTTTAAATCATGTTATTTATAGATCGTTTAATTCATAAAAATAATTGGGGTAATTGTTCATCATCACTCCCTCTCACCCATTTTTTTTAAATGAAAAGAAATCTATTGTATATTTTATTTTTATTTTCAGAAATTAGAAAATGCACGGAAAATCACCGTCAATGATTTTTATGGGTTAAAACATCCATACTATACTTCAAGAAAAAAAAATCATTTTTTTTTACTTTTACTGAATTTTGAAAAAAATGGAAAAAGCCATATGTACCGGAAGTACTTTTAAAAAATATTGTAAAGTCAAAAATTGTACTTTATTTTTTCCACAAAGAAGTGGATTAATTGAGCTGAAACAAAGTAAGAAAATTAACGATTTTTTTAAGGGTAAAATCTTTAAATTACCTATGGATATATGTTCAAATAAATCATTTTTTTCAATCACAATCATTAACAACCTTAAAAAATATTATTAACTTTTTTTCAAAATGTCAATACACCTAAACTAATTTTAATAATCTTTTAAATTTTTAAAATAAAATATGTATAGCTTACATTTTTGCCAATTTTTTTTTCCTTCAAAATTTTTAAATGCTTTTTCCAATTTTTCCCCTCATTTTTAAATATATTAATATTCTAATTTTTTAAAAACACGGTCTTACCAAAATTCATAAATTGAAATTTCCGACTTTTTCAAGACTTGGAATTTTTGAAAATTTGCAATTTCTTATCCCCTCCTCAATTAAAAAATCTGAACAATGACGTTGCTATTTTTTTTCAAAAATTCGAGATAAAATACCAAATAAAATGTGCAGAATAAAGCGGATAGGAAATTCTTTTATTCTCAAAACATTCAAATTTTGTAAAATAATAGATACTTCCGAAGAAAATAAAAAATACAAGCAAACGAAAACGTTGATCAATTTTTTATTAGAAATTTCAAAGTACCTAACTTTTATGAGGCATCAGTTCCAAATTTCAAAGCGAAACCAAAGTTAAAAATCGAAAAACTGTAATTTTTCAAAACAAAAACCATTTTCAAACGTTTTATTCTCATTTTAGATAAGCGTACTGAGCTATCTTTAACTCACTTTTCTTGAAATAATTACTCGTAAGTCGTAAGTAGATGATCTTTTGTAACCCATAGAGAAACGAGGGTGATTTTTTTCTCTGTTTCGATTTCAAATTGAAAAATTAATATAAGATTTCTTATTTTCTTAAATTCAAATTTATACACGAATTTCACACTTTTTCTTTCAGTAATTTTTCGACATTTTGAAAACTTTTGGATAAGATTCTCGAATTTTTTTCTATCAACTTCTCGACCTTTTTTGAGAATTTCGAGCGATTTATTTTAAATTTACTCAACCTGGTAGATAGGCACATTGTCATAGCATTCTTTTTCCACCAAAACTCAAAAAATTACTTGTTGCCCAAAAAAGAAAATAGAAAAAAGAATGTCACGGAATGGAAAAACTACGATTAGCGAATGCAAAAAAATAAGAATGTTGGCGAGGACAATTTTTTCAGAAATTTCTAATTCAAAGAGCAAGGATGCAAGGAAGCAGTTTAAAGATATCAATTAAAATTTGAAAAAAATATTTTTTTGGGAAAAAAAGTCAAATGACTACTTAAATGTTGGAAAAAATACCAAAAAACACTTCAAATGATTAAATTTATGTGACAAAGTCACTTGAAAAAGTTATGAGAAATACGAGCCACGTAAAAATGAAAAATATACAGGTGCCAATGGTATTTTTGGGTAAAAATATCCATATTAAAAACCATTTTTGTAAAAAATTTTCATTTTTTTTTAATTTTTAAAATTTTTTTGAACCTAGTCAAATTTTAAAGCTAAGCAGAGATGGGTAAATGTAGACTCTGGGAGAAATTTTTACAATTTCGTTTTGTGTTTAGTCACAACTTCTCAGCTACCTGCCTCTTCAACTTCCGAAAAACGTGCAAAACAACGCGTTGAGTAACTTTCAAAAAAGCTCATTCAATTTTTTCCAAGTGGTTCGCAAACCAACCCATTCCTGATCATTCATCAAAATCATAACCTAAACAAACCATCTTAAAAGTTAATGCCTCCGGCCAAACAAGCACGTCATACAGAATATAAATAATAATGAACGTACATTTCAGGCGGCACCTCCACCTGGCTAACAGTGTCTTTCACATTAGAAAGATACATCGCCGTATGTCAACCATTACGTGGAAGAGTCCTATGCACCGAATCTAGAGCCAGGAAGGTAATAACATGCGTTACGATTTTCAATTTGCTGGCTACGATTACGACGCCGTTCGAGTGGAAAGTGTGTCACAAAAGCGAAAAAAAACTCACACTGGATACGACGGAATTTGGGAACAATAACACTTATAAAGTTATCTATTACTGGTTGACGGCTTTCATTTTCGTATACATTCCTTTAGTTCTACTCTGCGTTTTGAATACCTTACTAGTGGAAGCGGTAAGGAATAGCAGAAAACAGCAGAATAGTTTAACACAAGTGAGTATATACAGATAGTCCTAAAATGTGTACTGTATTCGAATAAAATAAACAAGCTTAAAAAGGATGCATGAAAGAACACCTCAATACTCTTCGCAATGATTTTAGAAAATGTAAATTTGTACAATAATAACGTTTAACGCAACGTTGCACTAAACTTCTCAAAGATACTGAAAATTACGAAAAATCCAAGGATATCGCATTGAATTGATGAAAACTCTGCCTACCTTTCTTTTTCTCCACGATTAAAATATACCTACAGAACAAATTTGCCCATGTTTCGTGTTTCGGATTTTCCAAGTGCTACGTAGATTGTAAAATTTAAAGAAATGGCCGGAAATTTACGAATACAGGAAGACTGCAATGATATTAGAATTGGCGATTTTACAAACTAAGGTAAACGCCTGACTAAATTAGACCCAGCGTAAGAATTAGAGTATGTATTACGCTATTTACGTCATCTGCATTCGTTTTATTTTTAAAATCCAAAGTCCCATAGTAAACAAATGTAATTTGTATTATAATTTTCTTTTCCTTTTTTTTCTCCTTCTATACGACAAATAAGTAAATTAATTTTCTAGCCAAAAGCTACGTGAAAAGTTATCGGATCGTGTTGCTTAAAAAAAATTGTAACAGAATACGCGCCATATTTTCATTTAAGAAAAAACAGGAATTAATTTTTTTTCTTTCATTTCAGATGAAAAGTGGAATAAGTAGCAGAGAAAGGCAAGAGAATAAAATAACAATGGCTTTGGTAGCGGTGGTGTTACTTTTCATAATATGCCAAATCCCAACAACCATAATGTTATTGGTATCGATATTCTATACGCCACCGGAAAAAAGCGCAGGATATTATTACAAACGCGGCTTGAATAATATCTGTAACTTTTTAATGTGCATAAATACGGCAACGAATTTCCTATTATATTGCGCCATGAGTGATAAATACAGAAGAACGTTGATTGTTACGTTCTTACCTTGTATATCGAGACATCATCGGACATTTACAGTTTCCTCTCTGGCCAGCTATCGGTCTTCAATGAGAGGATCGGTAAGACAACCGAGAGTTTCGTATATTATTCCAGAAAAAGAAAATACTTTACGGCCGCCTTCGGTGCGATACTGAGACGAGGCGATGACCTGCGAAACAGATCTCTAAAATTAGAATGTCGAATAAATTTTCACCTAAAATTACTCGTACAACGATACCTACGCTAATTTGTACTTATTTTGGTAAATGTGTGTTGATGTGTTTGTATTTTTAAGTTACGCGATCGCATGAAAAAACCCCCTTTGTGAAAATTTATTAAAAGAACATTAAGATTTAGAAATACATTCCATACGAACTAGTCATGTAGATTGTGAATAACTCGTCGAGGAAGTGTCATGTTCAATAAAGTTTAATGTACCTAATTACATAGGAGATTTTACCAACTGTGTAAGCTTATTTTTTTATGTGTTTAATTATTGATGTAAGTTTGGAAAATAATAATTTTTCTCAATAAAATTTTAATTGAGGTGTAAAATTTTGTTGAAAATTTTCAGGAAAAATATCTAATTTATTTATGACAAAGATTTGAACTAATGAAGGAAATTAACAAATCACTAGTTTTTAAAAAAATTTCTTTAAACTGTACGTACGTCAGTTTAGAAAAAAATACACATTTAATTCGAAAAAAGCTAATTTATTCAACCAGGTAAAAAATTAACAAAAATAAAATTACTTTTTGAATCTCTAACAGAAATTCTTCAACAAAAAATTTGGTTTAATTTAGTAAACGTTAAAATAAAAAATTGAGATACTTTTGTAAACACATCTACCCACAGATGAGAAAAATAAATACGAGTAATACAACATTACACTGTTGAAAAAGCTGTTTTTCAAGATAGTTCTGTTACAGCCATTTTCGACAGTTCATACACATGTATAATAAATAGTAGATCATAAAAAAGAAAATTATGTATACCTTAGAGATCATTCGACATGTTCATGTATTTTCCAGACATTTCAGTTTTTCAAATAAAGAATTATGGAATCGATCAGTATAACTTTTACTTATTTCGGATAACAACGCGTACGGCGTCTCGAACCATCTAACTTCTTTGATATTTTCAGCGTCGTATTCCGAACCAACGACGCCGAAGCCGGAAACACATAGCTTTATACAAAACTTCTCGTTTTCGTAGGTTTTTATATTCAAGAATGCCATAGAATCTGCATCAGGCTGATTAGCTGAAACGAATACTTCATCGACGAATGGTTGTATATCATTTATAGCAGCTGCAGCTTCTTCTAACCACTTTATATCGTTCATTATTTCCGAATAATTTACTGAAAGAGACAAATAGTTCAGTTAGATGGAGATCTCAAATATTAGGTTCATGTTGGGATTATGGAAAATGGGAAATGGTAAGGTTTCCCAACGACAAAATAACTGAAATATAAGACTTATAACATGAAAAGAGTTTATATGATCAACTTACCGTTAGAATACGACAATTTTTAGCCTTCAGACTCGAACTTTAAGAAAAATTTACAGAAGAATCGCGTAAAAGTTCAAAACTTTGGAGTTTGTTGAACAGTTGAAAAAAATTAAAAATTTGAAAGTTTGTTATTTTTTGGGTTTTGATGAAATTCACAGAGCTGCTACTAATTTTGTTGGCATCACTGCTTTCAATTTTTATTTTTATTTTTTTAATTTCAATTTTTTCGGCTAATTTTTAAAAATATGGAAATTTATGAAAAATATTGGAGAAATTTGTCAAAATTTCGTTGTATTTTTATTGTTTTTACTCATTTACTTTACTTTTTCTTGGAATTTTTCATTAAAATTGAAAAAGTCATTTACCGTCAGCAATTTTACATCTTAAGGCGTATGCTTTTACATCAAACGTAAAGTGTATTTTATCAAGATCGTTTTCCATTCCCCTGAAATTCATTTTGCAGGGAAAACCAAGGGAAATTTTTGTAATTAGTATTTTGTCTACACTGAATGAATACTTTGATAAATCAAAATCGTCATTACTTACTTTTTTAATTCGTTTTTTTGTTGTTAAGTGTTGATGAGTTTGTTTTGTTATTATTTGTGTAAATAAAATAATAATTCATATACGTTCGGTTCTGTTCATATTTTTTACTCCAGTTCATCTCTATCGGGATTTCGTTAACATATAATCTGAGTGCAAGTGATACATTTGTTTATAAATTCGATTACACTCACTCGCTTTGATGCACCTTCACCCAGGATCTCAGGAAACTTCAGTCGTTTCAATTTGCGGTAAGTTACAGATTTTTGATTTCTTATGTGATATTACTCTTTAATAATCCATACAATTCTATTCATTTGTTACTGATTTGCTCCTATTCACTTTCTAAGAATATCAACATTGATGGCAAATGTTCTTCAAATTTGTTTATGATTGAAGTGAGATTCAATCTCTAACATTACCACTGTAATCTAATATTCAGGCTGCAAAAAATCATTTGTAATCGTCTACATTTTGAGTTCACAATTTACTCATATGTTGGAGGTTAGTCGAGTGCAAGTTTATCAGTTTTTACACTTGACTTTTTATCTGATCTAAAAGTGTCTAATTAATGTGGCATGTTTAATTGGTATACTTTTATGTGATAAGGGGATATTTTTAACGAAATTTTGTGAGTATGGAAATAATTAATACCCCAGCCATATAAACTAGACTTATCTCCTGTCACTCTTGAAAATGTATTTTATGAACATAGCAAAAAAATGGAAACAGTCTGGCCTATAACATAAATAAGAGTTTTGGTCAGGAATGTCCATTCATGATGACTCATTTTGATGTTAATATTTACATAATTTTTTTACCAGCTCCTACCGCAATTTTAATTCATTTAAATCTATTTACATATTTGTATTGAAAACACTACTACGTCATCAAATCGACTATCTGCCATCTGACCGCTCTTGGGAAATCAATTGATATAAAGTACTGTAGCTCACCTACTTTGAAAATTACATCGGTAACCCTTTCGTACGTCTAATTTTATTTTTTCGAAAAGTAATGGCGAATTGTTGGCCTTACGTTATACGACCGTGATAACAAAGCTGTTCACCTTGTTAACTACGCCGTTAACTTTGCAACCATTTCAATTAAATTTCGCGTAATTCTTTCCGTCTTTAGCTTTCGTCTAATTCCTTTAAATTTCTTATCTTCCTGAACTTTTCTCCTAAAGTTATTATATCGACACATGCCAGCGATTGAGGTTAAGTAATGCCAAGACATGGAAAAGAAAAAAAAGAAACGCGGCTCGAATCATCATTATCAAGATGTCCTTCATTTTTTATACAATTTCTCATCGGTGTGAAAAAAAACCTCATTTAGATCTCTCCAACGTATGAAAAATAATTGAACCGGTTTAGTTTGTTTGGGTACTGCAATTTGTAGTTTTCAAACAGAAGAAAGTTTACTTATCATATACGACAGGACAGTAGTCCAAGTTTATTTCTTCAATTCTTTTCCTCCAAAATATTATTATTTACATACGTTTTGAAAGCTTGTAGTCTGCCTGAAAGAATGGTTCATCTTGAACAGAAGGTTGCTCCTTTCGTTTTGAATGACTGTACGGTGACTCATCATTCAATTAGTAGATTCGCGTTATCCCCCGAGCCATCGTACGATATGAAATAGGTAACAAAATAGAACTAAATTCGTCATTCGATTGTTTCCACATGCAGATCTTCTCTTTATGTTTATCCTTTTTTTTTTCTTCGTCGTTATGTGGTTATTAGAAACCGTACAAGTGGCTAGTATCTGATTCACTTTCGACGAATATGTTTAGAACAAACGGGCGACTAATTAATTGAAATTCGATGTTGGAAATGTTTAACTTAATTATACAATGTTTTACTTTCATGTGTTTTTCTAATAATTTAGGAGACTCGAGTAATTAAAATTTACGAGAATGTAACCTTTTGAAACGCTGCTTTTGCTCGAAATTTTCGAATGTAATTATGAAAAATAGATTTATAAATACGTAATCTGACCGATTAATTACGAGATATTTTAGTTTTTCATAATCTCGTGATTAAGGTGCGTATGTATATAATTTTTTAATTGAATTTAATGTCGACAAATTGATAATTTCGCGATAATTATGTTATGAAAATTGCAATATTGCGAGTAAAAGGTTTCCTTTTTTCAAGAGGTAAAAAAACAATCTCCAAGGTGTCCAATAGCCCTGCAATTAGTCCTGCTTTTCTCTCTTTTTTTTCAAAATTTTAAAATCTTTATTTGAAATATTTTCAATTGATTTTTTTCACCTGATAAAGAAATAGTATAAAAATGAATTTCTGCCCCCTTCCCCTCCATAAAAATCATGAAATGTTTGAAAAATGTCCTGCTTAAGTGTTGCTTTTTCGTTGTAAATTTTTTTTATACACCTTCGTTCGTGATAAATTATTTTGCGATTGAGTTTTCGAAGTGACGACATCTTTATTTTTTGCGATTATACATGTACGAATCCAAAAAAAGTCTTGTTTACCAGGGGAAAAAATCAAAGCACACGTCCGATACCGGTACAAATTTGCACGTGTAGTTTACCTTAGTATACGAAGCATGTTTCGTGTTTGTTGTATCGAGTTTGTGAATTAAAGAACGTGTACCTGAAGCTTATAAGGAATATGTTCGTGTCACTGGGAAAAGTGTAAAATCAATTCAAAATTAGGTATAAAAATTTCAAATTACCGTAACGAATTATTTTTTGTGCGTGTCTGTGATTGTATTCTTGAACATAGGGATTTTATACTGTTAGGGAGTGAAAAAAGGCCTCAATAACTCGGACTGTTCTCGGTGTATTGTTAAGTGATGGAAATCAAGTGTACTGTAATGGTATACTCGTTCAATGGTTAGATGAATCATCGGCATTGGAAGTTGGAAGTGAAAAAATTTAGATAGGAGGTGGGAAGAAAAGGTGACGAAAAGCGTCACTGTGTATATGGTTCATAGGCAACACATGTACACTACGAACGTACTTACTTAGATTGTTGTATGTACAATTGTACATGTACTATACGAATAGTTAACATATTTTCAACTACATACGTATATTAGTAGCTTAGAGTTAGAGGTTTCATACGATTTGATGTTTAACTATTGTACTATTGTCTGTTTTGTTGATACTATTCAATCGCATGATTCTATGTAGTGTATGTAAGTGAATCGAAAGACAGAAATTCATATTTCAATAGAATTAGGATTAAGAAAAAATTTCTAAATTTTGTACCAAAATTTACAAGGTCATGTGGATAATTCTGGTGGTGAAAGTGCATGTGTTTGGAGGGAAAGGGGGTACATGATTAATTCCGAAACCAAAACATACCTCTTGGCAAATTTTCTCGTCTTGGAAAAATATATTTAAATAATTTTTTACGAGGAAATTTTCAGCTCATTTTGTATGTTTTTTTTTCAAGTATACGACAACGAATGTTGGCAAACATTGTATAACTAGATAAGTACGAGTTGGATCTTCATAAAAGTGTACAGTTCCTGTAACGGATCGTTTTGCAACGAACGACATAGGCGAGAATTCAATAAGAAATGACGTCGAAATTGTATTTTTTTATTAACGTTGATTTACTTAATTCTAACTGCTCGATGACGAATGGTGAAAAATACGTGGAAATTGATAGGATATGATTTGTTGTATGATAACTGAAGCGAAGCTGAAGGTTATTATTCCGTTTTGAATGGCGAATGCATTCAATAGTCGTGGATTTATGTCTATTTATGCAATGTAAAGGTAAAAGGAAAGGTAGGGCCGTAATTTTAGGTATTGGTTCGATATCGTGATATGCAAGTAAAGTATTCACGATTCGTCATTGATATGGAATGTAAGATGAATGAATGAGAATTTTTCATTTTTCTTGGATCTTAGTATGTGTAGGTATGATGGTGTGCTAAAATGAATCTTTTCTCTCTTTTTTTGAAAGTTACATATTCGTATATGTAAGTTTCCCTACAAGGCTATTTTAGAGCTGTGATTTGAACTTGGAATCAATTGATTTTTTCAGAAAATCAAAGTAAGTTGTTTCTAGATTTCAAAATGATCTGATGAAAATTTCATCCCCCCCCCCCCGCTGACTCTGATTCAAATTTACCGTTTCTCAATCGTGTTTTGAGTTTGCCTGCATTCGATTTTTTTTCGATAGTATCATTTCATTATGCGGATGTTTTTACCTGAAAATTTCGTCGATATTCAAATTTTCATATGTATCTGTTCAATTTTTTGGACTGATTACTCAGCAAGAGTTACATTTTTCAGATGTCTTCAATTTGGATTCTTTTACACACAAAAAAACTTCCGTGACGATTTTTTCACAGTTTTTTCAACCATTTTGAAAAATGGCCAACGTGGAGGATTGGGAAAATTAGTAAAAAATCCTGGATTGGCCTACGATTCCAAAAAAAATTGTTCAAAATATGTGACATTTTTTAAATTTTTTGTTGAAAATTGAAAAATACTTTTGAA
Source organism: Pseudococcus viburni (assembly GCA_033439095.1). Taxonomy (NCBI): domain Eukaryota; kingdom Metazoa; phylum Arthropoda; class Insecta; order Hemiptera; family Pseudococcidae; genus Pseudococcus; species Pseudococcus viburni. Next base: position 1,035,570 of record JAVBJF010000046.1, read on the forward strand.
AAATGGGGTGAAGATGAAAAAGATGCATTAATGAAATTATTTGGTGAAAACATCTATGCTTATTAACACAATTTTTAGCAAATTTTTCCAAATTTTAGGATATTATTTATGATTAGATTTTAAGGGTGATTGGGTGAGGTGAAAGTTGTGTTGGAGGGAAGTTGGTAGTATTTTTATATCTTTTCTAGATTTCGATCTAGATACAACTTCTTGATTACCTCATCTTCACCTCGACTAAACTTCTAAATAAAATTGAATGGGAAATTCTGGTGTTTTTTGTGCTCATTGCGAGAAAAATTGGAAAAAAATTTCATTCAGAGTTCTTGTTGTAAATATTATCGATTCTCGCGTGTACGTATTTTTTTTGTTTTTAATTAAATATACGCGGCTGTTAAATCGTACAAATCGGTGGCTACGGCCAAAATTTCATTTTTTAATATTACTTCGGTTTGAGTTCGATCGTTGAACTCTGCTGTATCGTTTCTACTCTCATTCGTTGAGGTATTAAGTTTATAATTTTTCTACGGTCGGAATTTTCACCGGAAAATTCCTGATCGATACGCGTTTATTGTCATTTTATTTCGTATAATAAATATGACATTTTAAAATGAAAATTTGAGTTCGATTCTTTCTCGAGTATTTGCGTTTAAATCTTTTCAAAAACTTTCTATTTTTTCGAAGAAAATAGAAACTTAAATCGTAATTCGTTTTTCGTCTTTTCGCATTTCTACGTGAAGTAAAGACAAGAGATTTTCCACGTACGGTATCGTAGACCGGAAAACTCGCACGAAGATTTTCCGCGACATCGGAAAACTCGATTTCTAATTCTCGCTAATTTCGACTCAAATCGCTTTAATTTTTCGTCGCTTAAATCGTGAGCTTTAATTTCGGTTCGGTAGTAAGGTTAGACCAGACTCGGTTAGCCTAACCTAACCTAACCTCACCTAACCTACGAATTTTCGAAAAAAATTTTTTTGCCCGGAAAATTCCGTAGAATTTTCCAGACGATTCTCGGTACTTTCGATTTCTCACGCTCGCTTCTATTCACGCGCCTCAGTCACCGGAAAAACGTTATTTTCCGTACATGGTAGCCGAAATCGTGGTTTTCTACGCGAATGATCTCTCGTAGTTTAGCGAGATTGATCCGAAACCAAGGTGACGCGAGTACATCGAACCCGGCCAACGACGCGATCGAACGAAACGACGAAATAATCGACGACGGCGAAGGTTTTCGTGGCTTTTCTGAACCTGAAAAACAGAAAACAAAAAGTCAAAAACGAAAACAAAGAAAGCGACGATCAAAGCAACTCAAAAACGATACTCCCTCGAAAATCGACGATACCACCGCTTCGTGTGAAGATATCGACGACATCTCTGCTACGTGCGACGACAGCGATAATCCCAGCGAATCAGGCAGCTTGACGGTCTCCAAAAAATCTACGACGATGGCAGCCGGCGACTCGAACATTCCGGCGCACCTTCTGTTCACAGGTACGGATTACCTGATTTGGAAAAAGCGTATTAAAAGCAGGCTAAGTGCGAAAGACTTAGAAAAAACGATCGAAGAAAATAGCACCGCGAGTGATAAAGACAAACGAAAGGCGTACTACGAAATAGTAAGCTACGTGAACAACGCCGTTTTCAGACTTATACGCGAAGAAAACGATCCTGTGAAACTTATGGCCGAACTCGATCAACGCTACGGTAAAGAAAACGAAACGATCGTTATAGCTTGCCGAGCAAAACTCGCACGAATAGAGATCGATACGTTCAAGAGCGCCTAAGAATATTGCGAAGAAGTCTCCAATTTGGTTATGCAAATGACCGCCGCCGGTACAAAGGTTACGCCAGCAGAAGAGTATTCATTTTTGAACACCGGAATTCGAGATCGACCAAAATGGGACATCGCCAGAAAATCAGCCGAAGCTGTGATCGGGATTACGAAGGCCGATCCGAAAATCCGTGCCGATCTACTTACGAGCGACGAAGAAAAACGAATCGACGGCCCCGGCAAAAATAAGGGTACGGCTCTCTCTGCAACGAACGGCGATGGTAAGCGTAGCGGCGACGGTAACGACAAGCGACGTACGAAATGTTATAAATGCAAAAAATTCGGACATCATGGTAAAAGCTGCCGGAACCCTGGGGATTTCCGAAAGAACTCCTCCCCCAGGGGCGAAATAAAGTGCTATCGGTGCGGCGGCCACGGACATATCGGAAAGGAATGCCCTCGATACGGCGATAAAGCGAATTCCCAGAGAACGAGCGAAAGCACGAATACCGAGACGACGGCGAAATCAATGGCGAGCAGCAGCGGCGAATCTTCGAGCAGACCGAAAACCCTAATTGCGACGATGAACGAATCACCGGCAGCGACACTATCGACGAAAAGCAACGAAATCAGCGTAGAAAATAACGATGAGTATATTACCTTCATCGTAGATTCCGGCGCCTCCTGTCACATGATCAACGTCGGCGGGATCCTGGTAGACGAGCAGCCAATTTCGAAGAACGAACGAATTTCTGTAGCGAAGAAAAGCGCAACTGTAACTCGTCGATCCGTTGGAAAATTGAATCTGAAAAGCGAATTTGGAGTTAATTATCGAATGGAAAACGTAAGCTATATTCCTGATCTCGTCGGAAATCTACTATCGGTAAATCAGCTACGCAAACTTGGTTACGACACCATCGTAAGCGAAGAAGTAAAAATCGTTCATCGAGACACCGGAGAGAAGCTGGCCGAAGTGACTATACAGCCGAATGGCTTGTATACGGTACGATTCAAAATTCGGCGAAGTATCGACGACGACCCCGGCGAAAACGACGAATACGCGCTCAACGCTTTCTGGCACCGGAGACTCGGTCATCCCAGCCGTACGGTGATGTACAAGATTCCTGAAATTTCCTGCACCGAACACGACAGCCCAAATATGAACGAATGCGAAGTCTGCGCTCAAGCTAAACAACCGAGAGGCTCCTACGGCGAAACGCGACATCGAGTGACTCAGGCTTTGGACATCGTACATGTCGATATATTGGGCCAAATCAGCGAATCACTGGACGGCGAGAGATATTTTGCGGCGTTCGTCGACGACTTCACTCGGTACGCGGTGACTTTTGCGATGAAAAATCGATCGGAGGTAGGTACTTATTTTGAAAAGTACTCCAGCATCGTCACGAATATTTGGAACCGGCCAATCAAGCAGATTCGATGTGACAGCGCGACGGAATTCCTCGGCGGGAAATTCCGCGAGGTCGCCGAGGGATTCGGCATGAGAATCGTAGCTTCAGAACCGTACGAGCACCAGCACAACGGAACCGCTGAGAGATTTCTTCGAACGATTTCGGAAAAGCTACGAGCTCTTCTTTTCGACGCGAAGCTTCCGGCGAGATTTTGGCCATACGCGCTGTATACTGCGAATTTCCTGTATAATCGACTTCCGCACACATCGAATGAAGCGGAGAAAAGCCCGTACGAATTGTGGTTTAGCCGACCACCGACGTTTTCGTACGTGAAGATCTTTGGCTGCGTCGCTAGAGTCCATGTACCGAAGGAAAAACGAACGAAACTGGAATCACGATCTGTAGAACGGATGCTGGTTGGCTACACCGAAACTGGGTATATTTTGCTCGATGTAAATCGAAACAAAATTACCTATTCATCGAACGTAATCTTCGACGAGAATAAGCTGTACTCGGACTATCTACCGGAAAACGCGAACCCAACGAACGAAAATTCCAGCGCGGCCGAAACGAACGAAGCGACGGCAGAAAACGAAGTCGAAATCGATGCCGAAACTTCAGCGATTGCAGTCAAAACGAATTTAAGCGACGACGACGAGCAGATAAAATATGCAGCGTTTATTTCTACGGATAACGAACGTGAACTTACATTCGACGAAGCTGTAAATGGTCCAGAAGGCGAACACTGGAAGGCTGCAATCAAAGCCAAACTGGATGCGATGATCTTGAAGGATGTCTGGTACGAATCGACGATCGAAGAACTTGAAGGCACCGACTTTTCACTCGTCGATACCAAGTGGGTGCTGAAAAAGAAAATTAGCGTTAGTCACGAAGTAAAATACAAGGCACGTTTGGTTTTAAGAGGATACAAGGATACTCACAAATACGAGCTCGACGAAACCTATGCACCGACGGTTAATACGCCGATAATCCGATCGGTAATCAGCTTGGCTACCGAGAATGGCTGGCAGCTGAGGCAGGTAGACGTCTCGACGGCTTTCCTGAACGGCGACGCATCTCGGGTGATAGCTTTCAAGCCGCCAAAAGGTACATCGGTCCGCTTCAACGTTGTCTTCGTGCTGAAAAAATCGTTATACGGGCTCAGAACATCTCCAACGAATTGGAATAAAAAGTTGAAGCGTGTACTTGAGAAATTGGGTTTCCGTCAATCGCCGAATGATCCTTGTGTCTACGTGAACGCCGAAGGAGATACGCTCCGTTGTATCTTCATAATTTTCGTCGACGATTTTCTCATCACCGGCTTCGACGACGCGTTAATCGATTGGCTCGTCGAACAGTTAAACTTGGAATTCGGTATCCGCGACCTGAAAGAAACGAAAAAGTTCATAGGAATAGAAATCGAACGAAATAAAGAAATCGGCGAAACTTATCTTCACCAACGTACGTATATTAGTGAATTAGTTAACGAATACGACTTACTCGATAGCAATCCGATCGCGACGCCGATGGAACCAAACTTGAAAATTGCGAACACCGTACTCGATAAATCGTTCGAAACCCGCGTTCGTGGAATTCTTGGCTCACTATCGTACATCGCTCGAGGAACCAGACCGGATATCAATTTCGCAGTGAATTTCCTGAGTCGGTATCAGCACGTCGCAAACGCTGAAATCTTCGGTTACGCCAAACGGATCCTTCGATACCTGAAAACTACAAGTTCGATTAATCTGGTATATAAAAAACGTACCTATTATAATTACCCGCTTCGAGTTTTCGCAGATTCCGATTTCGCCGGCGATCAGCTTGATCGAAAATCCACCACAGGCATCGTAGTATCGTGGCACGGAAACGTAATCGATTGGTACGTGCGAAAACAAGGCTGCGTTTCTACGTCGTCCGCCGAATCCGAATACGTCGCTCTCTCGATCGCCGCGAAGCAAGCCAGCGCTTGGGTTCAGTTTTTCGATATCATCGGTATCGGAGTTGAAACGGTTCCCATGTATTGCGACTCAAATGCTGCAATTTCGATAGCCAACACGAACGAATCGCGACGTACGCGACATATCGACGTATCGTACCATCACATCCGCGACATGATCGATAATAAAATCATACACCTGATAAAGATCGCCTCCACCGATAACCTGGCCGATCTAATGACGAAGGCAACGACCAGAGTAGTTTTCGAAAAACTCGCCAAATTAATTTTCGATAATTAATTTTTTTATTTAAAAATTTTGTCCGAGGGGCGGTGTTGTAAATATTATCGATTCTCGCGTGTACGTATTTTTTTTGTTTTTAATTAAATATACGCGGCTGTTAAATCGTACAAATCGGTGGCTACGGCCAAAATTTCGTTTTTTAATATTACTTCGGTTTGAGTTCGATCGTTGAACTCTGCTGTATCGTTTCTACTCTCATTCGTTGAGGTATTAAGTTTATAATTTTTCTATGGTCGGAATTTTCACCGGAAAATTCCTGATCGATACGCGTTTATTGTCATTTTATTTCGTATAATAAATATGACATTTTAAAATGAAAATTTGAGTTCGATTCTTTCTCGAGTATTTGTGTTTAAATCTTTTCGAAAACTTTCTATTTTTTCGAAGAAAATAGAAACTTAAATCGTAATTCGTTTTTCGTCTTTTCGCATTTCTACGTGAAGTAAAGACAAGAGATTTTCCACGTACAGTATCGTAGACCGGAAAACTCGCACGAAGATTTTCCGCGACATCGGAAAACTCGATTTCTAATTCTCGCTAATTTCGACTCAAATCGCTTTAATTTTTCGTCGCTTAAATCGTGAGCTTTAATTTCGGTTCGGTAGTAAGGTTAGACCAGACTCGGTTAGCCTAACCTAACCTAACCTCACCTAACCTACGAATTTTTGAAAAAATTTTTTTTGCCCGGAAAATTCCGTAGAACTTTCCAGACGATTCTCGGTAATTTCGATTTCTCACGCTCGCTTCTATTCACGCGCCTCAGTCACCGGAAAAACGTTATTTTCCGTACAGTTCTTAAAAAAAAAATTTTGGTGAAAAAAATTCACCTATTTTCATCATTTTTGGCTTGAAAATTTGATTTTTTGGATGAGCAAAGGGTCTTGCCAAAAAAATGAATAGAAACAGAATTGTTGGGTGTAGAATTTTCTTTTGGTGTAAGACTAAATTTAGTTCCTTTATAAAAAGCTTACAAAAGTACAAATTTGATTTTTTCTTTTCTTGAAAAAAATGAAAGTTGTCTAATGTCTAAGCTCCCCAGAGAAAAAAGTAATAACTTCATGCGAAAAGAAAAGTTGATGTTTCGCAGTTTTGCTCCTGATGATTTTTTTTTGGGATGTTTGCTTTGCTCAGCAATCAACTTTTTGTATTGAAAATTGTGAAAAATTTTCGAACGTTTGAAAAACCAGCCCTCTCTTTTATAATTAGCACTAAAAAGTGGATTGGAGTCATCTTACTGACTCAAACCAGATTTCAAAATTTTTCGAAATGCAGACCTTCCCATGTAATTTATTTCTCTTGTGTCAAAAATCTCCTTTGTATTTTTTGATTTTCAAAATTGAAAAAAAAAAAACAGTTGAATTACGTGAAAATTAAACGAAGAGGTAGGTACCTATACCTATACTTAATAAGATCTGATTGGAAGATGGCAAGGGAATATCTTTCATCTTCGTTGAGAAAATTTGGTTCGAGTTAAAAAAAATGTGCCAATGATGATATGCCAAAATGTCTTAATAGGTTTTTTAAGCTTCAACGGATGAAAAATATGAAAAATTTTTGCAAGTGATGAAAATAAAAAGTGCTAAAGAAGCCCTGCATTTTTGATTAAAAATTCATTCTTGCAGTTTTTTTTTTAAATGAATAATTCTTGTTTTTTTTATTTCTAATTTTTTATTGAATTGAGGATTGGATGTTTTTTTAATTTGACCAGGTTTGTGAGAAGTACATATCAAGATTGGTATGGGTATTTCCATTTTTTTCTATGAAAATTTTGAGAAAATTTTACAAAAGTCCTGCTTTTGACTTTTAAATTTTGTCAAGATACTGTGTGCTTTTATGAGAGCTTTCCATCGGGGTTTTCCTGGAATATTACTAAAAAATGCATTAGAAATTACCTACGAAATTTAGATCATTAGTTGAAAATTTTCAGCAATTGCCAATTGAGCGCTCCAAAAAAACCTACCAGCATCAAAAAAAAATATACCGTCCTTTTCCACGAAATCATAATTGTTTTGTAAACGATCGAAGTACTTTTCGTAGATTTGAGAGATTCTCGACTAAAAGTGAATTGTACTATTGTGTATTTCTAATTTCCTTTCCATTCGCGGAATATTTTCATTGCACTTCACGATTTCGTGCATTCGATGATAACACCGCTTGGCGTTTTTTTTTCGAAATATTCATATCTATTTTTTTTTACTGTTGAAGTTGACATTAGTAAAAATAAACGGTTGACCTCTGCAATACAATATTTATCTATGATTCATACTTCATTGTTTTTTTATATAAACTATTCTTTCGCCTTCGGCGGATCTATTGTTTTACAATGAGGGTTTTCATCTGCGATAATGTTATCAATTTTTTATCATTTGGATGATAAGAAAGTAAATTATCCGTTTTTATCGTTCGCATGAGCAATTTATATGGTATTCGTACAATATGCGAAATCGAGCATTTACTGTAGATGAAGAGATATCTCTTTTGTTGAAACAGAATGGGAGATATCTGTATTGGGTGAAAAAGCATATCGTGTGTAGGTAACTGAGAAAAAAATTACAGAAACACATTTGTAAAGAACACGATTAGAAGATGTTGTTGTGTATCCCTGTGTGCAGATTTCTAGACATATACATATTATGTACCTATAGGTAATCGATTCGAAATGGAATTTTGAACCGTTATTTCAGAAAATTACGAAGATTTTCTCCTTTGGAATTGAACCTTGTGAATTAATACTTATTTCAATGTGTCTCGTTTGATTCAGCTCATACAGTGAATTGATTATTAACCATCTAAATATTGAACTTTGATACCTTCGTAAAAAGGATTATGGTTTGGAGAGGTGCAAATGAAATGAAATTATGATACATTTTATTCTAACCTCAAATTTTTTAGATCCAATTACTTCAATCCGAATCTAAGAACATCCCAATTTACTATATTCTTGTGAAGTTTTCCATGTTTAATTTTTCTCATAACAGGCATCATAGCGTGTCACTTTTTTTGACTTCAGTCACTTTTGGTTACTTTTCACGTCTAAAAGGCCACTTTGGTTACTTTTTTCCTCTCAAAAGTCACTTTTTCTTTGCACTTCGAGGCAAAAATTCAAACTTTCACGTAGAAATTGCCATTTTCAAAATTCTTCAAGAAAAAAAAATTGAAAAATGAATTTTTGCTAGTTTGTTTGTTGTTTTGACGAAGGAATTTAATAAATGAAATTATTCACGTCTTTTCAGTTGATTTATCCTTGAAATGTTTGCAGAAAACTACAAAAAAATCCCCTTCTCAGAAAACTGTAAAAAATACCCTCCCCCCCGAAAAAATTGAATTTTTGGTTTCTTTTGGTTTCTTTTTGGTCATTTTTTGGTCTTTTTTTGCTCAAAAAAAGTTACTGAAGGTTACTTTTTTCTTCAAAAATTTCGCTATGATGCCTGTCAACTTTTTCCAACTCAAAAATCTTTTCCAAGTAAAATTTTTAATTATTTTCACCAAAAATTTTCAAAGCTCAAGTTTTTAAGATAATTTTCCATTGAAATTTGAAAAAAAATCCTTCAACTACCAACAATGACTATTTTAGGGTCGTAGAATTCAAATCTGCGATTGATCTTTGTCTTACGTAATCTCCTTGTTTCCAACGACCGTTTCAAACATAGAAACAGTTAGATGATTTTAAAAGAAAAAAAAAACGAATTGGAGTAACCAATTTCGTCGAATTTTGGCGAAAATTGGTAATGAAATTGATTTCGAGAGGTAGACCTAGAAATTTTTTTTAACCCCTTAGCGATAAGAGAGATAAGCTAGAGAAGGGTATTCAGGTTGATGCCTCGTTTGAAAAATTACCAATTTTAAGTATAGTGCCACCTGTGTGGTTCCTCGATCACCTCTGGAAAAGTCTAGTTTGTGTTTCTACACCTCGCTGACCCGTTGACTCAAAATGCAAATCAAGAATTTTACAAATCTCTTGGATTTTTTCTCGATGTAAGAAGATTGAATCCACATTTTGGAATATTTGCCTTAAAAAAAGCCTCCACACTGGTTTAATTCGCTAAAAAATTCTGAAAACTGATCATTTCGACTTCAAAGCCATCTGTATTATAAAGGGTATAGCCGGGTTTTTGGTGAAATCGGCCCCCTCTCCGATTTTCGATCTAACCCCCTCAGGTGGTGTACCTTGATGTAAAAAAAATTCAGAAAAATTTTTGACCCCCCAACCCCCTCCCTTTCGGAGTTATGGCCATTTTATTGCATTATTTTCAAGAATTTTTAATTTCAATGGAAGTGAAGGAAATTTTCTGTTCTTTGGCACAAAGTTGCAGCTCGTAGAGGTGTATTTACGATAATTTTTTCAAAAATTTTGGTGCACTCCTTCACGTTGTTTCGCCTATTTGAAGTTTTCAATCGTAAAAAACGTCATATAAACGAAGAGCGACCACTTTTTAAAAATATCCCAAAAACGTGTTTTTTAACGTAGATTCACGTCACGTATTCACTTTTGGCGACTTCGATGCACCAAGGGCCAAAAATTGCGAAAAACCGTACAAAAATGTTGCTTTTTTAGCAGATTTTTCAAATTTTGAGCGTTTTGTAAGGAGAGAAATGGCTGAACGAAGAAACTAACGTCGGATTCGTATTTATCGGGTCAATATACCCTGATCAACACCCTTTTCGCGGTCGTTTTATTTGAAGACTCGAAATTCGCTATTTTTGCCATGAAAAATCAGTGAAAAAGGTGAATTTTGAGATTTTACGCAAAACGACCGCGAAAAGGGTGTTTATCGGGGTATTTTGACCCGCTAAACACGAATCCGACGTTAGTTTCTTTATTTGAAGGTGATATAATTTCTTTCAAATACGCAGCTTTCGTTTCGGTTGACAAAGTGGGCACTAGGTAAAGGTTGGAGGGTAATGTTGTGTTTCTTGCTTTAGTAATGTATTGCACATTTTTATATTTTTTTAATCAAAATTTTTCCTGATTATTTTGTTTTGCCTGTTTCTTTGAACTTAGGTCCAAAATTCTCGAAACCCCATGCAGAAATGTTGTTGTTTAGCAGATTTTTCAAGTTTTGAGTGCTTTATACGGAAAAAACCTTCAAATAAAGAAACTAACGTCGGATTCGTGTTTAGCGGGTCAAAATACCCCGATAAACACCCTTTTCGCGATCGTTTTGCGTAAAATCTCAAAATTCACCTTTTTCACTGATTTTTCATGGCAAAAATAGCGAATTTCGAGTCTTCAAATAAAACGACCGCGAAAAGGGTGTTGATCAGGGTATATTGACCCGATAAATACGAATCCGACGTTAGTTTCTTCGTTCAGCCATTTCTCTCCTTACAAAACGCTCAAAATTTGAAAAATCTGCTAAAAAAGCAACATTTTTGTACGGTTTTTCGCAATTTTTGGCCCTTGGTGCATCGAAGTCGCCAAAAGTGAATACGTGACGTGAATCTACGTTAAAAAACACGTTTTTGGGATATTTTTAAAAAGTGGTCGCTCTTCGTTTATATGACGTTTTTTACGATTGAAAACTTCAAATAGGCGAAACAACGTGAAGGAGTGCACCAAAATTTTTGAAAAAATTATCGTAAATACACCTCTACGAGCTGCAACTTTGTGCCAAAGAACAGAAAATTTCCTTCACTTCCATTGAAATTAAAAATTCTTGAAAATAATGCAATAAAATGGCCATAACTCCGAAAGGGAGGGGGTTGGGGGGTCAAAAATTTTTCTGAATTTTTTTTACATCAAGGTACACCACCTGAGGGGGTTAGATCGAAAATCGGAGAGGGGGCCGATTTCACCAAAAACCCGGCTATACCCTTTCATCTAAATTTGTCAAGCCCATCTAAAAGTAATATTTTTTTTAAATATTACCCCTCCTACTTCAGCTCAAATCAGTCAACTTCAAAGACCTTTTTAACCTGAAAAAATTAACCCCAGAAACAAATACCACAAAAACCTAAACGCAAAGCCGAATCCTAGCCGTCAAATTCAGTAACTCGAGTTATCGTGTTAGGAAACAATATACGTCGAAATAAAAGGAAGAAAATAAAAAAAAGAAATTCGAATGATTGCTAAAGTGGTTGACGTAGAAGCAAAATGGCGGGATTTAAAAGAAAATACTTAAATTTAATGGAAAAAATTCGATTCAACATGCGCGGTTTTTTGTTAATTCAAATAACGCGGGCGTCGAACAAAATGTCGCCATTTGTGCCTTTGAATTATTTAGTAAGTAAAGATAAAAAGGTATTCGTTGTGTGTTTCGGTTGATTGGACCTGAACCTTATACGATCAAAATGCCTTGAAAGTGTCGCTGTCACTTTCAAAATATATCCACTTAGTTAGACTACCTAGCGTACCTACCGAATATTATCCTTAATTTTGTTATTTCTTTTTTTCCAACGTTGTCCTCGTTCGGAAAATTATTTTTTTCGAAATAATCGCGATAATTACGGCAATAAAAGCACTCGAACCGTGTAAAGAAGCACATACGTAACGAACCTGATAAATGAATAGATTGAGCTGTGTAGTAGATATGTACGAGGTAGGTGAAAATTAGATTTACGTATTGACGAAGTATAAAAGTATAGAAAAAATTATAAGCGACCAGTGGTAGTATACTAAGGTTGTCTTTTTTTAAAACCTTAAGTACGCTTTCAATTAGGTCTTATTGAAGATGGAAAACAACAAAAAAAGCGGACGTATTTCATCTTGAACTTTCCGGCGACCTGCGCTTCTTACACTTAACCTTACTTAGTGAACCATTGAAATGGTATACTGCTGGGTATACGGTGGCATGGCGTTGACGACACGGTAATTTAATAGCAAAAAAACGGAACATTTTGTAAACACAAATGTATACGACGGGACCGTTATGCGTCACTGATTCGAAAATATTCCGTTTATCGAACGGCATAGACAAGAGTCCGCATCATCGCGTTCGCGGTGTCTAAATTACAATCATACTTACTATTGACAGAATCCATGACATACTCGTTAGCACGTCTAGAGTTGTACGTAGGACGATGTTGAAGTCTGAATGTGCCATAAGATGTTACGAGTATGATTCAAATTGCACCAAATTTTCCTCAATGGAGGAAAAAGCTTCGAAATTTTGGTTATATTTTTGGAATTTGGTATCGATTTTTGTTCGAGAATTCTATGGAGAAGTATGAAAAATTAAAAATATCAGAATCAAAGAAAAGGAATTAGAGAAATTTTGTGATGATTGAGTAAGTACCTAAGTTAAATGTAACATTTTGACGAAAAGTAAAAATAATTGTAATTTTCAAGACTGTCAAAAATTGATATTCTAATTTTAAAAAGAAGCAAATTTGTAAGTTTTTTAGTATAGAAAAACATCACGAATTTAGATTTCCATGGAAACTCTTATCTATTTAAAAATTTAAAACTTTAAAAAATGTTGAAGAATACTTCAAAATGTGATATTTTAAATTCAATAAAAGTCATTGAAACTGCACGTTTGAAGAAAGAGTAATTATTATCTCAAAACTTGACCATTCAATTAAAAAGCAATAAGTGTAGAAAAAATTAATTGTTGAAGAATTTAATGATGGTAAAGTAATAAAAAGTCAACGACGCGTTAAAATGTCACATTTTGATTGATGAGAGTAATAAACACCGTTGAAAATGAAAAATGTCACAATATGACGACTCTATAGAAAATCAAATTTAATTCGATTATAAATTATTTATATGATGTATTAAATGGATGTAAACAATAAAGAAAAAAATCCAAAATTTTGAAAAACCATGAAATTCTGCTGGACCAAGAGAAAATCACAAAAAAGACCCTCTTTTGTTTTATTCTCCTCTTTGTTTTTTCTTCCACAAATTTGGTTTTCTGTTTTTCCTCAAATTATTCGTTTTTTTGGATTTTTATTTGTTTTGGAAAAAAAAATTCTGCAAACAAAATGTTCGTTTTTTTATTTTTTTCCCCAACGATGATTTGGGTTTGTTGTGTATTTTTTTGCAAATGATTTGGAGTTTTTGTTTTTTTTGTGTTTTGTTCTGAAATTTATTTTGGAGTTTTGTCTATTTTTGGAAATGATTTAATCATTTTTTTTTCAAGTATTTTGTTTCTTTTTTGTTTTATTCCACGCATTGTTTAGTTGTAATTGTTTGTTCTTAAAACTGATTTGGATTCTTTCATTTCTTCTCCAAAATAATATTCTTTCTTTTTTTTTCACTAACAATTTGATATTTGATTTTGTTTCTGAAAATGATAGATTTTCTCCTCTAAATAAGTAATTTTTCTTCCTTTTTTGGGAGGGAGGGGGAGTGGAACTAAACAAATTTATTTGGTTTTTTTCGACAATTTTTTTTTTGAAATTTTATTACCTATACTGGACGTGTATAAATTCCTGGATTTTTACGCCCAGTTTTGGAGAGAGGGAATGGGAAAAGGTTCAAATTTGGTGCTGGAGTTTGAGTTTTTTTATTAGTAATAGGATTTTTTGTTTCTATTTTTGAGTCTGGAATAGTTGTGGATAATTGGATATGGGTTCAGAGTTACAGAATTGGTACAGTGGTTTTGGGTTTCGGGGTTCGAAGATACAGGTGGTTGTGGGTGAATTTTGTGTGACCAATTCTGAGGCTTGCAATGATTATTTCTTCTGAACGGTTAAGGTGGGAGAGCTTTTTTCTATGATAAAGCAGATTTTTTGTATGGGTATAGAGTTTATTATCAATTTTATAGTTCTTTCTGTGAATTTTGCCAGTTGGTTAATTGAATCTGATTCAGTAATTTTTAGTTTTATTTTGATAGAAATTTGTTTTTTCCTGCCGGTAGACTGATTTTTTTGATTTATTCCTGCACTAATTTCAATTTTTTAAATTTTTCCTTCACATAATAATGGTTTTTTGGTTTGATTCTGAACAGTATTTAATTTTTTAGGTCTTTTTCGCAAATTATTTGCTTTTTCCGGCTTGTTTCTGGAAATGATATGAATTAGTTTTGGTATGTTTTTTGCTAATGATTTGGATTTTTACTTTTCTCTGAATAATTCGATTTTTTATTTTCATTTCTATTCTGGAAATGATTTGGTGTTAGTTTTTTGGTTTGTTTTTGAAAATGATTAATTTTTTAATAGTTTTATTCGGATAGCTAATGATTTTTGGAGGTGGGAGGGGGGTAGTCTAGAAAATTTTGATTTTCTTAATTTTATCCTGAAAATGATTTAGGTTCTATTGGTTTTACTCTTGAAAATTTCAAAATATCGATAATATGTGCTTAAAAGTTAGCTGGATTTTAAAGCAAATTCATTAGAATTTTCTGCAGTGGCGTCGTCAGAATCAAAAATGGGGGGCAAAAGGGGTCGTGTGTTGGACAACTTTTTTTGCTTTTTCGAAGTGGAAAAGGGGGACTGCCTTTCTTACCTTCTAAAAATGGGAAGGGGGTAAAAAGGGAGCCCTTTTCCGCACTTTCGTTTCAAATAGATCATAGAATTGTAATTTTGTTCATGCCCAAGCGAAACGAGGGCGAAGCTTTGAAAAAATTGGATTTTTAATCCCTAAAAAGGCATTTTTTCATGTTTTAATGCTTCGAAAATCCCTTTCTGATGTAAGTGTAATGTAAATTTATAAATACAACATAAATTGGGGGGGGCAGAATTTTTTCGGGGAGCTGACCTCCCTCCTCCCCTCACGACATCTCTGGTTTTCTGAAAAGTTTTGTTCGGGAAGGGGAGAAAGTGCTCCAGTTTACGAGCATGGTGGCTGGTATCATAACGTAAAAATGGCAAGAACCAAGAACAGTTTTTTTCGGAATTCAAAAATGGTCAATTTCGGGGAATGATTATGAAATCATTAGATGTGAAGCTGCGAATAATTTGTTTTTTCGTCTATTCTTTAACATGATTCTTTTGTTTCTTTTTCTGCATAATCAGGATTTTTTGAGTTTATTGCGAATATGATTTGTTTTTTTTTTCTAAAACTAATGATTTGGAAAAATGTTTGTAAGTTGTGAGCTTTTTTGTAAAAAATTTCGTTTCGAGTCAGAAATTCGAATAAAATTTGATTTAAATTATAAATTTTCTATGTTAATCCTCCTTTTCTCAAAAAATGCATTTTCTGTCTTCTGTCTTACTCGGGTCAAAATTTGGCATTAAACAAAAGCAAATTGAGGAATTTCAATCAAGTATGTAATCTGATATTCAATATTGAAGTGTTGAGGATTATTTTGCCTTTTGAAAAATATTTCCTATTTCTTTTTTCAATATTCTCTCCCAATAACAAAAGATCCCCATTTCAAAAACACATGCTTGGGTACTGAAATAGGCAACAATTGCAGGGTTGGGCAAAATCCGGGACAAAAGGATTTCTAATCCAAAATCCGGAATCCTTAGTAAAAATTAAGTAAAAATGGGTTTCAAATCCAAAATCATCCGTATAATAGCTATAGGATTTAAAATCTAAAATCCAAACTCCTTTCAGAAAGTGGATTTAAAATCCAAATCCAAAATCTAAATAAAGATGATGAAAAACAATTATGAAAAATTTTAATTTTTAAAGTAAACGATTTTGAAAAAATAGGATTTCAAATTCAAAATCCGAAATCCGTTGCAAAAACGGATTTTAAATCTGAAATTCAAAATCCGTTATGAGAGTGGATTTAAATCCAAAATCCGGATTTTGAGATTTTTTGAATTTTGAATCCAGTAGGATTTAAATCCTGCCCAACCCTGAACGATTGATACCTTTTGCGGCACTGTGCCATGCCATGTGCGGAAGATAAAACTTTCAATCAAGTGGCGGCTTTAGTCACGTTTGTCAAATACACTGCAGAATGCACACTCATGCACGCGATAAATTTCCTTGGAAACTTCATTACGTATGTCAACCATGTAGCAATAATAATTTTAGTACGCTTTAATTAATCGACTATTTATTTAAAGAGGAAAAAAGCTTGTAACCATTAGGAAGTACGATGGTCGCGAAGGTGAATATACCAAATAGATGATAATTTGGTGTAAACAAAACAATGTACCACAACGTACATTGTACGTACATCTACATCTACATCTACATACATGCAATAAAAAAGTACAAGTACTACGTTAATATAAAGTGGGGTATGCTGTTGGCGAGTTTATAGGAAGTCGAGTAAAAAGGAAACGTCGTGTCGCGTCGTTGTTGCCATGTAATTAACAATAGTGCCTTAAAAATAATACGCTTCATAAGGGATCGCCGGATCGGGATCGCCGCCTATGGTTATGATACGGACGATTTAGAATTACGTCGTTTAATTTATTATCACAAACGAAAACGAAAGGATTTACTATACGGTGTGTTTATAACGTGCGTAAGTAAGTGTACAATGCGTCGCGTCGCCTCGCCTCGCCTCGTCTAACGTCGACGATGAATCATTGCCAGTATCGTGTGTGCGAGTAATTACGATTATGAATGATTTTTTTATTTTTTATTTCCTTTATAAATTTTCAATATTACGCGGTATTCGATATCGATATCACGTACTTATTGGTTTATTTTTGATCGTTAATAAAATGATTGTTACGATGATGTATGGGTATGTTATGTTGACGTATTGAGTCATTTCCTATTTTTCTGAATCCTAAATGTGTGTAATTATACTTTAACGATGGCAAAATAGTACCGATAAAGTGTACGATTAGTCAGAAAATTTGATAAGAGGTTTCTCGACCGGGGTTTTCTACGTGTTGGTTGTTTCCTCTGCCCTTATCGTTGGATTACAGTTTTACATTTGTTATGTGTGCAATTTATGTACATACTATGCTTATTTATGTGGAGTAGGGTGGATCGAAAAAAAAGCATATCTTGGATTTTGGCCAAAATTAGGTGGGGTGGTTTACTTTGAGTGGGAGACTTCACAAAAAATTTTGAGTCCCCGTGGGGCAAGGGGAGGGGAGCAGGAGGTGCTCAAAGTGCACCTCCTTTTGAAAAAAACTCTGTTTTTTGCGTTTTTAGCCAATAAAAATTGTGTGAGAAGCCTTCGTAGCATTTTAAAAGATGCGATTTGAGTTTCTACATCGCCATTCTTCTCCAATCAAAACTCTGACTGCTATCAGGGGGTTGAAAAATTGCAGATTGCAATATTCAATAATATGAAATTATCACTAATAGCTGGAATGATTTTTTTTTTTTCATCGAGTAAGTGAACAAAATTTTTTTTCAATCACTGAAAGTGAATTTTGAAAAAAAAAATGAAAATTTTGTGCGCCAGTGCAGCCAACAGCAAATCATAAAATTCCAAAATACGGAATTTACATATATCGACTTTGAATTGATTATTTTTTCGCCTGAAAATATTATGTATTTTTTTTTCAATCACTAAAAGTATATTTCAAAAAAAAAAATCGAAAATTTTGTATGTCAGTGCAACCAGTCACATATCGTGACATGCTACACTATGGAATTTACGTTGACCTCGAATTAATTTTTTTATCGTTTGAAAAATCAAGGATCCGGAGGGAGGGGGTCTGGTCCCTCCGGTTCCGAAAATTTTCAAAAAGTGTAATCGGCTCCGGCTCCATGATTTTTTTAAAGTACCTCCAGCTCCGGCTTCGGCTCCGGCTCAATAAAAAAGGCTCCGGAGGGCCCTCCGAAGATGAAAAATCGAAATTTTAATATAATTTTAAGGAATTATAATGAAAATAATGAAAAATACAGTACTTGGTTAACCCTTTCGCGACCGATTTTGGAATCATAGCATTTTAAATTTTTTTAAATGGAAATTGTTTCTTAACCCCCCCCCCCCTCTTCCAAGCACAAATCAGGTGTCACAGAATTTTTTCCCCTCTCCAACCTCTTCAGGGGGCTTGAGGTACCGTATGTCCCAGTGGTATAGTAAATTGACCCCGTGTGTCCCAGTGGTAGAGAAATGAAAAATTACACAGTGACACTGGACACTGTTACAGTGATTCTCAAACCACACACATGTTGTGTGATGCGCAGTAGCGAGTGCGCATCACATCGTGGGACCAAACTGGAATGGTGAGGGAAATGAACACGTTCTGAAGTTGAAAATACAAAGGAGGGACCTCCGGAGCGAGGAGCCGGAGAGGGTCCAATGTGGTCCCTCCGGCTCCAGCTCCGGCTCCGGAATTTTTTTAAACATCCCTCCGGCTCCGAAATTTTTTTCAAAGTGGCTCCGGCTCCTGCTCCAAAATTTTTACAAAAGTCCGTCCAGCTCCGGCTCCGGCTCCGGAAAAATCGCCCGGAGGGGGCCCTCCTCCCTCCGGCTCCGCTCCGGATCCCTGTGAAAAATTCACAATAATTTTGTTTTCAATCATCAAAAATAAAAAATTTAAAATTTTTCTTTGAAAATTTTGTACGTCAGTGCAGCCAGTTGCTAATTGTAATATTCTGATATTATGAACTCGAATCCATTATTATTTCGTCAAGTGATTATACCAATTTTTTCTCCCAACAATAGAAGTACGTTTCGAATTTGAAGACATCGGAACATCACTTCACACTGAAGTTCATTAATTTTTCACTGATTTTTAAAATAATTTTCTATTGATTTTTGTTATTGATTTTCTTTCAGTAAAAATAATCTATCGATTTTTCCCTGTGCTGCAATTTTGACTGTGTTTGAGTTTTTTTCATTGATTTTCACAGCGTCGTAAATAAGAGAGTATGAGAGGCGGATAAAATTTGTGACGTGATGTCAAAAGAACGTAGGTACCTGTGTAGTAAAATTTTTAGATTTTTCACTTGAGTTCGTGCCGTCGCGTCGTTAGAATGAGGTGCAAAATTTTAAATTTTTAAAAAATACAAAAAATTTAATGTTTTTTTGCTGCTGATTAGTCGTATTATTATCATCAAAAGGGTTAGGATTTTCAAACAAATGCTTTTTTCTATCTACTATACTCTATTATTTGGCATAATACAACAGTTTCCTTTTATGAATCAGGTCATTTTAAGTCGAATGGTGGCATTTTTAGTGCCTTTTTTATTTTTTTGACCATAAATGCTTGAAAATGCTTATTTTTGTCCAAAAAGTAGCAAAATGTTGCGAATCTTGCTTGTTTCGAGTCATTGGCATTTCTTTTGATAAAAAAAAGCTGAGATGGTTCAAAAAATACAAAAAAATTTGAGAGTAAAAAATGGAAGCTGACAAAATTTTTTTCAAACTTTTAAATAGGTACCTACTGTTTTCTTGTTTAATTCAATACAGTTTAATTCCATATGTGACCCGCTCCGAGAGAACATGGCTTAGCGAAGAAAATAAGTTTTTGAGAAAAACGCGTTTAAAGTTAGCGCGAAATAAAAGTAGTCCAAATGTGGCTACAATGGTCTTGTAAGGCTTGCTGTCATTGGTTATTGTTGTGATGACGTCACTACTACAATTTCCAATTTTTTTTTGCCCGTGGGTGACGCTAGCTGCCGTTATTGCAACTGTTGTCACGTCGAATTATCGTATTTTTAAACGAGAAAGCTGAAAACTGATCGCGAAATCATTCGAAAAAAGAAAAGTAAAGTTCAGAAAAGTGACGAGGAAATAAAAATATCGACTGCGTCTCCGAAATTCAACAGATGCAAACCAAGAAAACAATCAAACTCGGATGCAGCGAATGCAGCAGTACAGGCGAGACAGTCCACAGAAAAACGAAAGAGAAGGACGAAAATTGAGCTAAGACAATTTAAAAAAAATTTTGGTAGCCAAATTTATGTAATAACTTGAAAAAAATCAATTTTGAGATTTTTAAAAATTATTCGATATTTTTCCTTTTTTTTTCATTTTTTGAAATTTCCTTCATTTGTTTTCCCGTTTTATGAAGTGTAATAAATTTTTTTGAAAAAAACTACCTATCCCATCTCATTCTACATACTTTCAAGTATTAAAATCCGTGAAAAAATCAAAACTCATTTTTTCTTCCCTAAGCCCTGTTCTCTCGGAGCGGGTCACATATCAATACCGGTTTCATATTCTATTTGAAAAAACATTTATTTTTATACCCAACATGGCATAGTTTTTTTTAGTGATTTAGAATGATTTTTTTTTTAAATTTTGTACATTTTATCTGCTTGTTTCCTTTTTTTAGTGCTTGAAAATCCTAGCCCTAATCGTCAAAAAGTAAAAATACAAAGATTTAAAAAAAAATAGGAAAGTTCTCAATTTTTTCACTCTTCAATAGTAATTAATAGATAACTACGAAAAATTTTTAATTCTATTTTCTAACACCTTCTTTTAACGTCATATCCCTACTTTTTTCAATTTTCCTCCTACTTCCCCCTTCCAAAAATGAGTAAAAGATGACTGGATGTAGGTATGAGTGAAAAAAATTTTACTTGATGAACAATTAATTTTTACTTGGCTGCAATTTTTTTCGAATTGTCTGGAATATTTTAAAACTGGTTTCAGAAATGTAGGTAAAGTTCATTCGAACCACTTAAAATCATTATTAAAAACTGGTTCAGTGGTGTTGAAGTAATCAAGTGTCAATAAGCTTTCGGAAAAAATCGCGCTACTGAAAAAAAAAACATCGAACAAATGGAGCTCAGATTGCTGTCACTTAGTCATTTTCATTAAATCGAATTAAAAAGACAGTTTTTTCGCTAATGAACTCGTAACGAATTTATTAATCGAAAAAATCGAAACTCGTGAAAATTTTTTCACTTAACCGAGTACATATTTGGCAACAAAATTCAACTAGGTAGCTTCTGGTTTAAAAATTTTCATCTATAAAACCTATACAAATATTACATCTGTAAATAAATATAATATAGATCCAGGAAATTATATCGAAGCTACAATCGCCAGGTCTAATTAGTTGAAAAAAATAAAAAAACACGTCGCTCGAGTCCTCGATATAGAACCATATGGTCGATTTAATTTACACCCAGAGCCAAAATTATTATAAATACTAGAACACTCGGTCTTATACAATCTCGCAAAAAAAAATACTTACTTGTAATTTCGCTCTTATAACGTTGACAAAATATCTCCGCTGGCCGAGTAAAAGTATGTCATATTAATATAAAATTAAATTAAACAGCTGATAAATTGTATATTGCAATTAGATATGATTGTCACAATAATTTTAGATATATTATTCCATAATTCTACAACAGTGAAAAAATAACACGAGCCGAGACAATGAGAGAATATTTTATCGGGTTGTGCGATAAATAGGCCATTACCATATCTCGTACAATTTATTTCGTACCGTGCTGCAAATATGAGAACGAAAACGACACAGTGTCTATTAGAGAAATTATTATATTTGCTCGTAGTATGCTACCGATATGAAATTGTGTACATATTTGTAAAAATATATTTATAATTAGTGTAGAAATTCGATTGAACGAGAGCCAACACTCGAGTCATTACGAGGTGTTACCTTTTTAAAATTCTCGTTAAATAATGGACGGCGGAATGCGTTCAAACGACGTCCGCAAAATTTCTCAACTTTTATTATATATACCAAACATTCCGCCAAAATCGAGGCGAGAAATTTTTTCCCCATACTTAAGCGTCGATTAATAATTTTTAATGATGTTTCCCTCGTATATACGAGTAAATTAACATGACATTGTCTGGAGATGCGATAAATTGACATTATAAAATCAAAGATAAAGGCTCGTCGAGATATAGTTGGAATACTTACTCGAGCATCGTAAACGATTCTCGGAATCTAAAAGAATTTTAATTGTTCGATTATCTTTCTGCGGTTATCGGAATTATTATGTAAATTTAATCATCTCGAGTTGAGGGTTAATGTGTCGTATACTCGACGAAAAAATAATGTGTTTGTACTTGGATTTTTTTTTTTGAATACATTGCAAAGCTCGTTTTATTTTTCATTCTGATGCATACGATTCGTGTTTATAAATTCATTCTCGGTTCATTACCTCTTGGAATATTTTTTTGTCTTGGTTTATCTATAAATTCTCGATGTTTTACGATGTAAAATTACACGGTAAGCCTATGCCTTTTATCAATTGTTTTCAAATGAATCATACATGAATGAATACGACAAAACGTAAATAAACGAGATTTAAATACCGTCGCATGATCAAAGGTTATGATTGTAATGATTTGAAATTTTATTTTCGTATCGTTCCGTTATCAAAATTTAGTTTTGTTTTTGGCATGCGGGGAATTTTTCCTCTTATCAACATTTTCGAAAGTTTTCAAATTACGATCAAATCGTATTAATAAATTCGAAATGAAATCGTATGTTATTCTTGTATAAAATCGTCGAACGAGGCAAAAACAGAAAACGTCGCGTCATCGTGCTTCGTCGACCAAAAAAATTCGATTTTTTTCCGAAACGTAATGAAAATTTGACATTCTTACGAATAAATTCGCGTAATTTTTCGTCGTCGTGTTTTAGAAATATACCTAATTGTGTAGATAAACATTGGGAAACCCCCGAAATTTATATTCTTTCTCGTAATGCTATACTGCGTTGTGTACATTGCGTGATATTGTTTTTGCTCGAGTCTGCCATTTTTTTGGGGTGTGTTTTGACGTAGACCTTTGTTTTTGGAATTTTTCGCTCGAAATGGCTTATTTTATGTTTTAAAGATGTGTTTTGTGGAGCAATTGAGTGTAAAGTGGTAGACGATTATGATTTTATTTTTTAGTCGTCATTAGATTGATTCACCTTTGCTGCTTATTAATGAAAAAAAAAACGAACTAATTACGATTAATTTGCGCATCGAATGTTACAGATAATTTATTTATAGCGAATTATGATAATGTTGAATTATATCTTTTTCTAAGTGTTACTCTCACCGATTTGAATTTAAATCGTATAGATGATTAACTTTCTTTCTTTGTATGATTATGTGTAAGCGGCGTTTATTAAAGGAATATATCTCAATAAGTTATAAAATTATATTCAGAATGATCTAAAATTATAAACAGAATGTCTACGTTTTTCTCTATCATACTTGTCTCGTCTGTTTATTTGATAAATATGATGTATGTAGGTAGCAGATATTTATACCTACCCACCGACCACTTTGAAAATCACTTAGGTAGTTGTTCTTTCCGTGGAAGGACTTAATTAACCATTGAACACGTTCGAGGTGTATCAGATTTACTATTGGGATTTTAAAAAGGCTAGAATGGGGTGTGCTTTATTTTAAAAAGCTCTTGTAAAAACAGACAAGAGAGCACGTTCACAATGTACCTACTCGTGTTTCAGTGTAGACAATCATATCTGTGTGCTTTGATTTTTTTTTCAAGTTCAGAAATTATGTATTTGTATATCAAAGCTGTATTTTTTTTTCATAAAAAAATCAACGAGTATGGGAGTGCTCAATTGACTTTCGTTCAGGCATGCCACGGAGTCACCTTTTTTAGTGACTTGTCCCCTATTTTCAGGGTTGGTCACTAAAAGTCCCTTTTTTGGTGAAAAGTCACTATTAGTCCGTTTTTTCACTCTAAAGTCACTTTTTTCATTCACACGGCCTTCCGCTCTTGCATAAAATTTAAAAAAATTACTTAGTTTATTTTTTAGAACTCGTAATTTTTAGATTACGATTTTTTTCAGTAAAAACTTATTTATAAAACAATTTTATTCTTTTTTTCAGTTATTCGAAGCATATTTTTAAACTCGTGGCTTCAATTAGAGATTTATTAAGGGTAAAATGCCCTAATCTCGACCGCTTTCTAATTTCGACCACCGGCCGATTTCGGCCGCTATAGACGCAATCTACCGGGGAAAAAAATTTTCATGCTCCTTTTCACAGATAAACAATTTGAGATCAAAATGGCAACCCTACAGGCAAAACTAGCGGAAAAAATTGAAAAAAACGAAATAGCATAGTAGTACAGTCATTTTAGGTTTTGACCCAAAAAAAATTAGCAGAAAGGGGAAGTTTCGTAGGAGGGTATGTATTTTAAGATTCCTGAACTTCCCTAAAATTGGTGCATAATTTAGTCCTCCTTTTGAGGAGTAAGGGAGTTCAAATTTTGTTTTTTCGTCGATAACTTTCGAAATTACACACTAATGAAAAAATAGTTGAAACAAAAGTTGTAGAGCATTAAAAAACGAACAATTTTGTCATTTACCATTTTCTCTCAGGATGTCATGGGGAGGAGCTAGGGCCTTCAGAAAAAAATCAAATTTAAAAATTTTCCATTACCTCAAATAATTACCAATAATCGGGTTAATCGAGTTTTAGGAGCGTTTTTTTTTCACATCCCATTACTAAGTAGAATAAGAAAAATGTACAACCGACCCCTCATCTCAATATGGGGGGGGGGGGGAGGCTGGTGGTCGAAATTAGGAACCCAAAATTTCGATAATCAATTTTTGAATTCCCTCAGAAAAAAATCACAAAAAATGATCATATCGGCTCAGAATTTTATGGGGTGGTGGAGGAAGGATCAATGTATTTTTTTAAAGCCATTTCTGACGTTTTTACCTCCATAAGTCTTCGATTGGCGGAAGTTTGAAAAAAAGTGGTCAAAATATGGCACCCTTACCCTTGATGAAAAAATGTTTCAGAAAAAAAAGTATTTTCAGCACTATTGCAGAGAGAAATACAGTTTGAGTTATGATTTTTTTTTTTTGGGGGGGGGGTGTATTTATTTATGAAAAAAAATGAAAAATTGGTCACTTTTTTCGAAAAATAGGTCACTTTTTGCCTCGTAAAAAGTCACTAAAGTCACTATTTTTACCCAAAATCTGCGTGGCATGCCTGTTCGTTTGATTTTTTTTTAGGAAATGAAACGTACCGTGATGAATTGAGAAAGTGAAAAAATCGAGATCTTTGAAATGGGTTGAAAAATAGTAAAAACGGTCGAGAATTTTGCTTAAAAATTCCAAAAGAAGTCGAGATGAGTGAAATGTACGTAAAAATGATGAAATTTCAGTTCTTGATTTTTTTTTTGAAACTTTTTACTCTTGTTTTGTTTGGCCTGACTTGAAAAAGTCGCGATTTTTAAAGTAGGTCGAGAAGTAGTAAAAAAAGTAGAGAATTTTTGCGATAATTTACCAAAAATCGAGAAACATATGGGAATAAAAATCAAATTTGAAAAAGTAAGCATAGTTGAGAACATTTTTACCTATGTTGTTTTTTCATTTCACAATGAGAAAACTTCAAGTAGATATCTATTCGAAAATTTGAAATGTTTTGAAACGAAAATTCTTTTAGAATGAAACCCTTCTTCCGTCAAGAAGTTTGAATGTTTTTTGTCAGAAAATCTCAAGACCGTCGAGGAGAATAATTTTTCAAAAAATAACATTTTTTTCGATCGATTTTTTGTTGGGTAAGAGGTCTTGGAAAGCGAAAAAGATGAATTTTCAAAAAATCAAAATAATAGTCCAGAAAATAATAAAGAATAGGTTGAAAAAATTAATCTTTGAATTTTGTTAGGCAGTTGGACTCCTTTTTGAAGGGCAAAGTCGGAAAAAAAATCAAGGATTTTTATGAAATTTGACAAATTGAAACAGTCACTTGTGAATTGATTAATAGAGAAATTCGAATTCTTAATTTCGATAGTCATTTAAGGAGAGTGCTATACTTATTTCGGGTTGCATAAGCAGGAAATTGATAAGGCAAAAATTAGGTTTTTAATTTGCGTTTTTTGGATTATAAACTCTCTTAATTTCAATCAGTCAAAAACTGAATATTGACTGATTGAAATCGACAAAATTGAGTCACTGGATTGACAGTGAAATTCCACTGATTCTACTGTTAATCTGTGAAATTTGACTGCCAATCAGTGAAAAATTACTGATTCAATTGGTGAATTTTCATTTTTGAATCAGTAATTTTTTTCTTAACTACTGAAATGAATCAGTTAAAATTTTAATCTACTGATTCATTTCAGTAGTTAAGAAAAAAATTACTAATTCAAAAATGAAAATTCACTAATTGAATCAGTTATTCTGCCTTTATTAATCAGCCAATTTGACTGATTCGAGTTAAGAGAGAAGGGGTAAAATGATGAAACAATAGACGAATAAGATTTTAGTATGTAAAATGAAGAAATTAAAACTATTGAAAAATTTAAATTGCCAATATAATTATAATTACAAATTTGAAGATGTGCAAGACTTATAAAGTTTTTGGAACCCGGGAAAAAAAATTGGATCCAATTGGATCTGATTGGATCTGATTGGATCCAAAAAATGGCGTGATTAAATCGAATCCAAGTGGATATAAGTAGATACAAACAAATCCAAATTAATCCAATTAAAGACATTTTTCTCTTTAAATTGAAAAAATTTGGATCCAATTGGATCTTTTTGGATCTAATCGGATCTTTTTGGATCTAATTGGATAACATTTCTTTTAGATCCAATTAGATCCAATTAGATCCAATTAGGTCCAATTAGATCCAAAAAGATCCAAAAAGATCCAAATTTTATCTAAATTCAAGGAGAAAAATGTCTTTAATTGGATCTATTTCAAATGGATCCAATTAAAGACATTTTTCTCCTTGAATTTAGATAAAATTTGGATCTTTTTGGATCTAATTGGATCTAATTGGATCTAAAAGAAATGTTATCCAAAAAGATCCGATTAGATCCAAAAAGATCCAATTGGATCCAAATTTTTTCAATTTAAAGAGAAAAATGTCTTTAATTGGATTAATTTGGATTAATTTGGATTTGTTTGTATCTACTTATATCCACTTGGATCCGATTGGATCGCGCCATTTTTTGGATCCAATCAGATCCAATCAGATCCAATTGGATCCAATTGGATCCAATTTTTTTCCCGGAAAGATTTCTCTGAGACTGCTGAATGAAATTTGATGAAATTTGAAGATGTTGTATAAAAAATCATTCTTGACGGGTTGACAGAGCACTTTTTTTAATATTCGAAAAAAATTGAAATATTTTTTTAAATTTTGAAAAAAAAGAAAAAGGGCTCTGGCAGCCAGTCAGCCTGTCAGGAAGACTTTTTCACATAACATATCCAAATTTCAACAAATTTGATTCAGCAGTCTCAGAGAAATCTTGCAAAAATCGTCATCAAATCTTACATTTCTTCAAATTTCTAGTGTCAAAATTATATTGGCAATTTAATCTTTTCAATGCCTAGTATTTATTTTCTCCATTTTACATCTAAAATCATATTCGTCCATTGTTTCATCATTTTACCCCTTTATAAACCTAAAAAAAACGCAAACTAAAAACGAAATTTTTGTCTTATCAATTTCTATACAACCCGAAATGAGTAGAGCACTCTCCTAAACCTAAATAAATAAATATATATTCTCGATCATTATTTCTCTGATTATTTTATACAAATGTTCTAATTAGGGCAGTCCTATATGAGGTGAGGCAAGGGAAAGGGGTGGTTTTCCTGGAAACACAGGGTTTAAGTAGAAAAATTTGCAAAGGAATGGCCTGTTCTAAGCAGATAATTTCTAATTTTGAAACATCTGCCTTCTGAGCTGCCATGTTTTCACCATCCCTCCAAAAATACCATATTCAGTTCATTTCGTGTAATTTACTGTTGAAAATTTTTTTATGTAATTTGAAAAAAAAATCAATGAATAAGAAGAATAGGATATGCAGTGTCTAGCTGTCTACAATGTCAAGATGTTTATTCAATTGATGAAAACAGGAAAAGGGTACTCAATTTGATTTGTAAATATTAATTCTCATTAACGAAAAATCGCGCGTGAGCCTTCTTTCATTTCTTCCTTTTTTTTCAAATTGAAAACTTCATTTTTAACAATGCGTTGGAGGCGGGGGAACTGGATTTCAACATTAAGTCATTATTGTCGTCAATATTGATTGAAACGATTCTAATGAAAAAAAAAAAATCTGTATATATTTTACCATAATTATGTATTATGAATTTTCATTTTAAAAAAATAATGAAACAGAACAAAAAAATCATATTAGTACTAGTAAGTAATTTGAAAGTTTTTTTTCGAAGAAAGAAGTTTTTTAGCCTTCAAAAAAATTTTGGCTCAACTATCGATGATTCTCAAGTCGTAGAACATGCCAGAAAAGGACGAGGAAGGAAAGAAAAAAATGAATTTTGCAGAGTTTATTTTTCAATTTTTTTAAAAAAAAACCCTCCAAGTAAAATAAATTGAAATTGAAATTACTTTAATTAATACTGTGATTGTCGACGAATCTTTTTTTTCATGGTGAACTTGCGACAATATGACATTTCAACATAAAAAAATGACGAAAAAAACAACAAAAGCTATCTCAAAAAATTTAGAATTGACCCCTTCCTCCTCTTGTAAGACCTTTGAAAGAGAAAAAGTAATGCTTATTAAGTACCTAACCTATCTCGATTTTTACCAAAATAAAGAAATAAATTACGAGGAAATAATCCACACTATGAAATTTGATTATAAAAATAATTGCTTTAGTAACTTGAAAAATTAAAAACGCTGGCAAATACTGAACATTTCGATGTCAACGTCGTTGTAAACGATGGTTAATTACAACTTATTAAACAAATGGCAAACCGTGCTGAAAAAAATTTCTGCGTAGTGTTCTTCTTGAAAAAAAAAAAAGTTTACTGTGTAATTTTTCACAACCGTCTTATTACGTATTTTCTACGAGTAGGTATAGATTTCTTCGTAAATATAATTTCGAATAGAGGTGTAATTATGTTTTAACAAAAATAAATACCTAGCCCTACATGAAACGGATCGATTAACCATTCGAAAGAAATTTTTCGCCGGGTGAAGTTTTTATGGCGGTAACTCCATATCGATGACCTATTTTTTTGTGTATTTTTTGACACTTATTGTCGGGCGCATTGAGGATAGAGAATTTTATTAACGATGAATCATTCGTGTGGTTATAACGAATAAGTAGAAAAAAATTGATCGACGAATAATAATAACGGATGTATCAGTGGAATGATAGGTATCTGCGTCGTATCCTAAGGAATAAGGAAATTTTTTTGATGGATTGCGAAAGTTTTTTCACCTCGGGGGTTGGTATTAATTTTAGCCTCGTGACGGAATAGGTATAAATAATTATGCGATGAAATTATTTTTATTTTTGAATTACAAATACCTACGTAGGTATCTGCGATAAAAGCTGCGACGAATAGGGAAGCTTTTTAATTTAGCAGCGTAATTAAAATTAGGATCTTTACTTTTTCCTTTGAAGGTTTAATTTATGCTACTGACCCGGTCTTTGATAATATACCAGTGACGATGTAATGTATTAAACAAATTAAATATGTATCTTCTGACTCATTCCGTCATTCGTGATTCATTTATTCGCGAGTTGAATTTTATTTTAGAATTTTTGTTCGTTTCGACGTAAAAAAATTTATTTCCGAAGTATACCTAATCCTATTCGGTGAGTTATCGATTTTCGTAATTATTCGGTTATTGTATATGTATACTTTTTTTAAGCCAGAAAATCAGGATTGTTTAAGTTTACGACGGATGCTGCATTCATTAATTAACCGTAGAATTTGTACGGCGTGTTTTTCATTCGTCATTAATTAGTTTCACTTATCAGAATTGTAGTTTTTTCGCCGAAAAGATTTGTGTGCTGGATGTTTCCTAGAAGTTCTTCCAGCTTCTAATAATAATTTCTGAATATGGTGAATATGGTGACATTGGTGACGAGAAGTAATTCTCAATATGTGCATAAAGATTGGTGACTAGGAGAAGAGGGCAAAAAGTGCATCTGTCCTGAGCTTATATTTTTTTGAAGAGCTGATCAGGAACTTGCAAAACATTGGAAAGGACAGTTGATTCGAATCATCTTCAAAACTAAAATTTTTTTTAAATATCGACAAATATTGAAAAAATTGGAATTTTTTTAAAAAATTGTAAGTTTTCTTTTTAAAAAATGTTAAAATAATTTAAGTTTAGGTAAATTTAGAAAAATTGTCAAACTCGAAGCCATATGATTCAAAAATTTGGTAACCTGCAATTTTCTAAATTTTTTGCTCGTTTTTAATCAAACTGAAAGATGCCCATATTAAATCTTTTCTGATGTTTTCGATTCAATTATGATTTTTCTATATTGTTTCTTACTCAAAATGAAAATTTCCCAAGAGAAAGTGAACACTTTGAGAAATTTTCGACTGAAACCTATATCATTTTTTGGCTAAAAAAATACAATTTTTCATTATTGAACGAAAGCTTCCCTCCTGTTCCCTCCCGTTCAGTCCGGTCCTGCCAAAAAAAATTGTGGAGTATTAGAAATTGATTATTTTATAATTTTTTACGTATTTTTTTTACATTTTTGTTGTACTTAATTGATAAGAATAGAAATCAATCAGAACCGTATTTTTTTTAATTAATTAAGTGGTTCCAAACCTGTTACTGAAAATTTCTTGGCCAGTTTTTTTTAAAATCAGGATTCAAGCTTGTTGATTTTTTTAAACAGATGATGTCTAGAAAGACGTAAAAGTTTGGATTCGTGTTCTAAAATTTTTGAAATGTATATTTGAGTCATTTAATATCAATTCAATCAAAGTTGCCATACCCAACAACTGAGTAAACCAGTTTTAGATGATTCTCAAATTTCGTTGCGGTGGGCTGGGGGCATTGTTTTTTTTCGTGATATCAGTGTTCAACTTTGGCGACTCATATCTCACCATCAAAATTGAACTTTTTCAAAGAAAGTTGAACTTGAGAAATGAAATTCAGAATTGAAATTATAATTTAAATTTCTGTAAAAAATATGAAAAGAGTAACTTTTGAAAGTTGTTTGTGATAAGTTACTTTCAAAATTAGATTTTTTTGAAAGGGGTACCACCCCTCAACTTTGGAAATAGAGCCAAAATCTGAAGAAAAATAGATCCGTGCTGTACCAAATTGTATGTTTCCGAAGATGTTGAACAAGAATATGATCTCAGTTTTTCGATCCGATTCCGAAAGCCTCTCAGCCCCTGTTCCCCGGTTGATTCAAAATCTCAAAAAATTATGAAAAGTAAAGTGATGTGTGTGGTGATATTTTTTGAGGGTGCTAAAACGAATTTGGCATTTTTTGATTATTTGAAATTTTTTACTCTCTCCACCTTCCCATTACATCAATGATTCATAAAATATCGATTTAATTGCATGAAGTTTGAATTTCAAGAATTCTTAAAAAAAATTGCACGAGAGCAAAAGCTTTTAAATCATGGATGTGTTTTAGTGATGATTTTTTATAAATAAGTCAAATATTTCAATGCTTTTCAACTGATGACTTTTTATTAAAATATCAGATATTCAAGTCCTTTTTAGGGTTTTTGTTTTCTTTTTGTTTTCTTTTCAAAATTGATTAGCAATTTCAATTGAATGAAAAATAATAATCAAATTTGACATTTCCGTAATATTTTGACATTTTATCAGACTTTGGAAAAAAAATTGGATGTGAGAATAATCAAATGTCAGGTAAATATGAATACGAGTTAGTTTGAAGATTTTTCCAAGTTCCCAGAAAGTCATTGCGTCAAATCGTAAAAAAATTCCAAGTTTTTTCAAGTCTGTCAAAATGTTATTATGTCAATGGTGTCTCAAATTTGGTGTTAGAAATTTGGTGTCGTGTTTTATGAATTGACCCCCAGCACTACAACATATCCATGTTGGAATCGAAAAATCACAATGAGCAGTTGAAAAATTTTAGTGTAAGGGGAATTCCGAATTTCAAATGCAGATCTATTGAGGGGGGGGGAGGCTCTTCCAAAGTTGAAAATGCCTTGTAATTGTTTTAATGAGCATTCATTTTTTTTAGCTTTTCAATCATGATTTTTCTTTTAAAAAATTTGTCCTCGTGAAAATTCCTGTAATTTTTCGATTTTTAATTAAATACTTAAACCTCGGTTTCATGCTTTTTTGAGGTTGACGTCGCGTCGTGGTCATCTGCTTTTTTTGTCTCCTTCAGCAAATCAAAGAAAGTGTCTTGAAAAATCTCAAAATTTTCGTCCTAATCAGCGTTTGGAAACTATTGAATCAAGAGTTGAGGAATTCCAGTGTCTGCGGGCGAGACTGGTTGTGCCTTGGCAGTTGGCAGACCCTACTTTTTCCAGAATTTTTTTCAACTATCGAACGCAATGTCTATTTTGGACATATTATCCATTCGGGACATATATTGTCCTCTTGAGATGTGGAAACATGTTACAAACAAGTATATTTTTTAGCAAATTATTGTGAACTGGTTTGAATTGGGAATCGTCAAACTAATTTCCAAAATAAACTTTCGCGAATGTGAGTGAACTTCTACTAATCAAAATATCACCTTTATTTGAATTTCTGAAACTAAATTACCCAAGACTTTGGAATTTTTTGGGACACCCTGTCGATAAAATTGAAATTTGAGCAATCGATATTACTCAGAAAAGCTGGTTATAAGAAATGCAACACCGTTCGAATCATTCCGCCATCTTCATCCGGTGAAAAAGATTGGCACCCGGAAGGTGTTCCAAGACATACTGCGTATACTCGAAACTTGATACCTACGTGTAGTATTTTAAACGATCCTTTTCCTCGCTTTTTCCTAATTTAATTACAACGTTGCGCTGGGAGCTATTCCGCGACAATTTTTCATTGTCAAGGTGCGAAATTGATTACAATGTTCACATCGGGGCACTAAAAAGCTTTATTGGTTCGAAAAACATGGAAACTCGTTGGTTTCCATTCGGCGAAACGGCCTTACCGGTTATATGTTTCTTTATTTTGTCTTCTAAAGAATTCGTTAACTTGGTGACAGCTGAAGAATGAAACATTACCTATGTGAGTGTAGGTATACAACTGAACACGTAGGATATTTCAAAGCTACAATTTCTGACGTGTAAAAAGTAATTCAAATAAAGTATAATTCGAATCGAGTGTCTGTGTAGACGCAGGCATCGACCTACGTGGCCCTCGTGATAATAAATGGCGCCATCATAAATGACAGCATTTCGCTTATGACATTTTTAGAATGGAGGAAAAAAATTGACCTATTAAGAGACAAAAAAACCATAAGTTTAGGCGATTAAAAAATAAATCTGTGACAGTTGGTCTTTCTCCTTTTATTCGATGTGCTCAACTAGTCACTTTTTTATGACTTGGTCATTTTTTTCATCTTTGGTCAATTTTAGTCCTTATTTTTACCTAAAAGGCAAAAATAGTCACTTTTTTTAAATTTCCGGTAAAAACAAAATAAAGAGGTATCCAAATTAACAAAAAAAAAATCGAAAAAACAGGTAATTTTCACTGTAATAAAGCGATAATGAAACAACAATTCAACAAATGCGAAGTTTTTGAAAAAATATTCCTTTGTTGAAATCTTTTTGTGAAAAATTTATGAACCAATTTTTTAAAAAAGTGATGAAGATTGTTTAAAGGATGTTCTAAGTTTGTCATTCAATTTATGGAAAAATGTTCATGTGTTGGATAAAAATGGCTCAAGAATTGAAAAATATCGTCTATTTTTAAAAAAAATTCTCATGTTTTAAAAATTGTCCAATTTTTGAAAAATGGTTCTATTGTTAGAAGTGAAGTGTCCAATTTTTTGAATATTGATCAGTTTTTTGAAAATTGTCCAGTTGTGCTGGCCAAGTTTTGGAAAAATTCGCCATAATTTAAAAATTCATCCTAGTTATGGGGAATCCTTCAATGCCTGTTTGAAAAATCGTTCAGGTATATGAGAGAAATCGTTCAAGTGTTAGAAAATCGTCAAATTTTTGCCAATGGTCCAAAAACTATGGAAAATTAACCTGTCCTAGTTGTGGAAAGTACTAATCTTCGGAGAATCGATAATTTTTAGAAAATTCTGCAATTTTTCTAAAACCGTACAATTTTTCCAAAACGTACAATTTAAAAAAAAATTATCCATCTGTTGAAAAACCGTACAATTTTTGTTAAATTATGAAATTTTTTTTGAAAATTCTTGTACGTAGTTTTGAAGACTCATGTTTAGAAAATTGTTCAAATTTTGGAGAATTCTTCAATCTTTGGAAAATCGCCCAGATTATGGAAAAAATTGCCCCCGTTTTGGAAAATCGTCCAAAACCTTTGCCTTTGAAAAAATCGGATGACGAAATACATGCAAAAGCAGGATTTCTAACGGTCCTAAAAAGTCAAGCTGGTCAAGAAAAGTCAAGCTTTATTAGACCAAGAGTTCAAGCTAATCATGCAAAGTCAAGCTTTTTGACTCATTTGACTCAACGTCAACTCTCAAGATTTTTTTCAAAAATTGAAAAAAACATCCATTTACAGGGTGGTTTACTTTCTGAAAAACCTGAAAAATTGGAGAATTTTGAAATTTTCACTGAAATTTTGTAAAAATCCAAAAGGATAAATCATCTAGAAAAATGGTTCTTTGCTTATTTTATTTTAAATTTTTCAAAAAATTTCATCCTCGCTTCGCTCAGGCCTAATTGTTACATCTGTTTACTGATTTTTTTATTCATCATTTTTTGTTGATCGTGATGTACGAAAAAAAAGGTTTTCAAACGCATGTCTTTATCGATTAAATTATGAATTTAAAAAAAAATTCCCTCGCTACGCTCGCTCGGGGGCAATTACTCTTTTTCTTTCTACAAAATTCATTTAAAATCTAATTTTTTTTGTAAATGTACTTTTTAATGAAATGTAATGAGAAAAGAATGCCACGATGCCCTTGACCACGATGTTGAAAAAAAAAGGAAGTAATGGAAGAAAATTCAAAATTATTATTGATCATGTTTTGGAAAATTTCACTAAGAAAAAAGTGATATGAATTTTCAACTTTCGAAGGTTTTTTTCGCAAAAATTTTCGCCAACATATTCGTATATCTCATAAAAATAATTAATATTTTATTCCTTATCGATTTTTTATTGACTGAGACAAGCCGAAAAGATTACAGGGGCTTTCGTGGAATTCATGAATTTAAAACACGTGTTTTCTGGGGGGAGGGGGAAGAGGAAGAGTAACTAATTGTGAAAAATTTTTTAATTTTCGGCCTGGAAAAATTCGAATGTTTACTTGCATGATTTGGTGGACACCCTGTTATAATTTGTTGCATTTTTCAAAACATTAATAAACTTGCGTTTTTCCTTTTTATTTGAATTTTTTTATGATTCAAGTCTCAACTTTTTGTGTCCGGGGGTGGGGGGAGTGGGGTGGAGCTTAAAATTTTTAGAAGTTAATTTGAGTTATTTATATAGCCGAAAAAGTAAAATCAAAAAATCTCATGAGAAGTAGGGCTAATGATTTTGAAAAAAATTCGTTAGACACCTCGCATTTCAAATCATTAAAACTACCTCCGTCTCCATGCTCCATGAAGATCATATGTAAAAGGTCTGGAAAACTTGGAAAAGTCAGGGAAAATCATTTCTGAAATATTGTGGTCATCCTGATTCACCTTACTTGAATAATTTAAATTAAAAAAGAGCTCTCATTGTGATTTTCGATTTTTTTTTTTGGGGGGGGGCATAAAAAAAGTCATGCAAAAAGGTCAAGTCAAGTCAAGATTTTTACTCGACGAATTTCGTTGGACCGTAAACGCACCCAGGTGGGCTCCGGGGGCTCGAGCCCCCTCCTTAAGCTCGGGAAAAATATTTTTTATTACAAAAATGCGAAAAAAGCTGCACTTTTTTGTTCTTCAAACATGAGGGTGGTATTTTAATCACTCCGTTTCATGAATAAACACTCATAACCATCTAAATCTGAATCAGTCTGCTGTAAAAAATTCCGCAATTTTCCACCACCCAGTTTACTCAAACTTTTCATTGAAATTTGATCTCCCCCCCTCCATTTTATTTCGAATTCTCAGCCCCTCCCTTAAATAATTACTGGGGGCGCTTATGCGTTGGACACCCTGAAAAATGAAGATTTTTGTCACTTTTTTGGTTGAATTATTTTACTAAGGTCACTTTTTTTTGAAATCATTTCCATTGAACTCACTTCCTTTTTCCTTTTTCGTATTTTTTAAATTGCATTATTATATTATTATAATTATAATTTTTTTTTTTGCAGATACTTGGAAATGTTTTGCATAAAACATTACACCAGCTATAATGTACGATGGGAAGTCTAGGAACTCCGCCTTCTGTGAAACAAAACAAAATAACTAGCAGAAGCCCTTCGCCGAATAGACTAACCACCTCGTCCAGACCTTGGAATGCCGCTACGTAAGTATTGGTATTCGATTCGGTAATGTCCGATGCACCTACCGAAGATGATGGGTCATAATGGAAGATACCTTAATGTCGTACAGATTTTGTGTCGAAGAAAGTACCATGAGTCGTTGTAAATCGCCAGTCGCCATGAGACACGAAAGAGGCAGCTCCGCAGACACCGGTTTGATACGTATCGATAATGTATCCAGTAACGGAGGTTCCACCGATGATCCCAATATTACGGAAGACGAACGGGTACCGTGTAATTTTTATTCTTGCCAATTCGCGGCGTATTCTTAATTAACTATTTCTGAGGTTGTGATTACCTCCTCGTGCAAACGATTTGTTAATAAGTCACGCTATTACATTGTTTCTCCTCTTCTCCTTTCCTCTTCACCTCCATGCCTTCGTTTCAAACCTGTATCGGTTCAGTAGTGGTCGGGTTAACCATTAAAAATTACGATTACTTAGCCCGAAGTACGTTTTAATTCGTTGTTTATATTTTTAAAGGACGGATTCCGCTCGTTTTCCGGATACCTACCGAATGGCTCATCGTCTGAACTTATCGAAGATACGGACGGAACTAAGACCAAAGCCGCCATGGAACATGTTCTGGTTAAAATAGACCGTACTAAAGATCTGATCAGAGGCGAACAAACCGCACGCGATGGTTAGTCGAGTTATTCGTAATTTCATCAAATTACCAGTATTTCGCTCCATTGATTCATTAGATACGGTTTGGTAATCGGTACTTACCTCTCTGACTGAGCATTATGTGCATTTTTGCAGACAACGTTAATGAGTATCTGAAATTGGCCTCGAACGCCGATAAACACCAATTGCAACGAATCAAAGCAGTTTTCGAAAAAAAGAACCAAAAGTATGCCCAAACCATATCGCAACTCCAAAAGAAACTAGACGGGTATAACAGACGATTACAAGATTTAGAAGCACATGGCGTCTCGAGCCATCATCGGCAACCTCGCGAAGTTTTAAGGGATATGGGACAAGGGTTAAGGTAAATAGAATTTTCATTTTGACCATTTATTTACCTACACGTGATTTGTAGTTTGAATTGTTTCGTTTTTTACCCCAATTTTTTGGTGTTGGTGGGTGTTTTGTGTGTGAATATGTAACCGATGAATTAAATCTTCGTACGTTTCGTCGATAATCGTAAATAATTGTACGTATTGTTATAATCTTTGTTGTTTTGGATGGGTATTTTTTGTGTTTTGAGATTAATCTCGATAAATTTACTAAAACTTGAATTATTTTGATGTTATGAAATGTGTTTGGTGCTAAGGTTTGCCATATTTCAACAGCTGTTGTCAAAAAGGCGGGTTATGAAACAAGATATTTTACGAAAAATTCTTAATTTACCCATTGAGTTGAAAAATTGAAGACGATTAAATAATCGGTCTAGAAAATGGGATTGATGAATTTTCAAACCTTACCTTCAAAAGTGACGTTCTTGATTTTAAAATAAAATGAGATAAGTATTTGAAAAATCAAAACAATGAGCTAGAGATGTTCATTGTGCAAAACCTGTAAAATCTGAGAAACTTCTCAGCTCCTTCAATTTTGATCATACGAGTGAGCAAAATATCACGATGACTTATTTTGTAAAATTTTTGGGGTTTGACAAAATACCTATGTCACGTGCATTTTTAAAAATCCATTTTTGATTTAATTGTGTTGATAGGCTTCAGAGGTCGAAAGTTTACCCAGTTTTGAATTCTGACAAAATATTTTGTAATTTTTTTATTTTGCAAAATGTGTTGTAACCTATTTCATGGAATTTTTCGTTTAAAAAAATATTGGTTAACGATGATTTATTCCAGATTAAGGCAGTATTCACAAGCTTTGGAAATAAGAAATAAGAAATAAGAACTTTACTCTAATTACGTCCAATCAGAATTAACTGTTTCAAACATAGCCAAATATTTTTCACGAAGTCGCTATTCTCATTGGTTAAAAAAAATGAGGCAATTACGGTAAAATTCTTATTTCTTATTTTCGATGTTTGTGAATAGACCCTAAAATTGAAAGACGGTTTTATTTATCAACTTTCAAAGTCTTGTAGCTATTTCAATTTTAAACATGATTGAAATTAGAATTATTGAGAGGGTTGTAGAAGAAAGGAGGGGGGGCTAAGAAATTGAAAATTTTTTATTTGCAGTTAAATGGAATTTTTTCTAGAATATGCAATTTCATTCAATTTCTCCAAATTTTTTAAGTGAGAGAGAATTTTTTGAAAAAAAAACATTTTTTTAAATGTTGTTTCTGGAACATAATTTTTTCGACTGAAAATGCGATTTTGTCATTTGGGGATGAGAAGGAGTAAGTTATTTCTTTGCTTCCTTATTTAACGAGAACTGATCGAAATCTGTATTTGACTTTTGTTGTGTGAATTTAGTTCTGTTTTGTTTGGTGGGACGGTGGGAGTCGTATAATTATTTTATTGAGTCCTAGGAAGGTCTTCATGAAAAAAATTCAATCTATAACATCCCTTATTGCAAAAAAAATTGTAATTTTTTCAATTTATCAATTTTTTGAAAATTTTTAAAAAAAATCATTTCTTTTAATTTAACAATTTTTATTTGAAATTTTGACATGATTCTGTTTAAAAATTCAACATTTTTGAGTGAATTTTGAACTTTTTGTGAAAAATTAAGTACTTTCTTAGGTAAGTATCTTACAAAAACCTTTTCAATAATTTTTGTTAAAATCGCTGTTTTTTTTGTTTTTTTTTGAAAAATCGGAAATTTTTGGAAAATTTTAGAGTTTTAACTGGAACATTTTTTAAGTTTTTCAAAATTTTATACCTACCTACTGTTATTTTTGAAAATTTAACAAAAAAAAAGTTTAATATGAGCGAATTTGGTCTTACGATTAGCATAGATGTTTTTAACCAAAAATATCACAGGTCCTTTTTCATAATTTCTTATTTTTTCAATATCAAGATATTTTTGTATGATTTTTAAAGTTTTCCATAAAAATTTGAAACAATATGATTTTTGAGAATGTTTTTTTTAAATGATTTTGATATGAGTATTTCATTTACGAGTTCAAAAAAATCATCATTCTCATTTTCGACAGTTTTTTCTGATTAAAAAAAAATGCACAGCGTATTTTCTTCACTTTTTGAAAATGTTCATGGCGGGGTGAGGGGGGCGAACGATGAAAAATTCGTGTGGATGATCGTTATGGATGAAACATTCTCATTTTCGACAGTTTTTTTCTGATTAAAAAAAAAATGCACAGCGTATTTTCTTCACTTTTTGAAAATGTTCATGGCGGGGGGAGGGGGCGAACGATGAAAAATTGGTGTGGATGATCGTTATGGATGAAAATATCCATAAGTATTAAGATCATTTCTAAAAAAATTCTAAAAAAATCAATTTTTTGTTTTTTTGTTGAAAAATTTAGAAAATATGATAAAAATTGATTTTAGCCCCCCAAAAAATGAGTAACTGATATTTTCGAGTAAAAACATCTTAGTCGATTTTTTTTCAAAAAATCTGAATTAAAAATTTTTTTTAAACAATTATATTTTAAGTAT
The DNA here is from genome assembly GCA_033439095.1 of Pseudococcus viburni. Taxonomy (NCBI): domain Eukaryota; kingdom Metazoa; phylum Arthropoda; class Insecta; order Hemiptera; family Pseudococcidae; genus Pseudococcus; species Pseudococcus viburni. The sequence continues at coordinate 1,075,544 of JAVBJF010000046.1, forward strand.
ATGAAAGGTGGAAAGGGGTAAATGTTGAGTCAGGTGGGTGAAAATCTCACAATCCCTTGTGTTACCCTCTCCCCTATTTAATTTTCGAAAAAAAAGTTCCAAATCATTGTTCCTAGTATTCGTCTATTGCCAGTATTCAAGAGTTTTTGCCCCTTGAAATTATCAGATCGGCAAACCAATTTACTCTTGTGTAGTTAATATTCCAGTATCTTTAGAAAAATAATCTTCTCCTTGAAAGGAACACCCCGTAATTTGAATGTATATTTTTTAATTTTCGAAGGTCTTTTACTCCTTTACTTTTTAAAATACTTGTACCGGGAAGTATCCAATTTTGAAATATGGCAAACGTAAAAAATCTAACCAAAAAATCTCTAAAAATTATATTTTCAAAATTCATCTGTGAATCATGATGCGCCTTAATAGCTCAGATTTGCTAATTGCATCACGGCAATTTTCATCAAGTTGCATAAATATTTGTTTTTAAAACGTATTACGAAATGAGAATTTTTTGGATTTAATTTTCATCAATGCTTTTTTCAAAATAGTTTCCATGTTTCTTGCACAAATCATTATTCATGCAATTTTTTTTTCAAATTTTTATCACATTGTTACGTTCATGCCAAAACATAAATTCACACGCATTTTTTCCCCATATAACGCTATATTATTTTATTCCTGTTTTTTAAAATAATTTTCCCCCGCTTTTGTGTTTTCATTTTATTTACTTCATTTTTGTACTCTATTTTTCGTAGAAATGTAGGCGGTAATATAAGAGATGGAATCACAGGTTTATCGGGGTACGTACGATTGTGTTTTTGTTTTGTTTTTTGTATTTTTAAGTCCATAGGTATCGAGAAATATTGTATTTTGAGAACGATTTTTTCACACTTGATCAATTGTGTGTATTTTTTGAAATTTTTATCCTTCTTGTGTCGAATTTTTCATCGATAGAAATTGGTGTTGGGATTGTTTATTTTTTTTCGTTACTCTAATGCGTTTATTTTGAGCATTCGAGTGGATGCGGATTGTTTAAAGTAAATATTTCATCACATCGGTAACTCGTGTACCTAAATAGAGAGAGCTTCGATGAAAAATAATTCCGTCGTTCATATTTGGCTTGATTTTTTTTGTTCGCGGTACTTACCTTAACAAGGTATTTCATCATGTTAAGGATGGTATGCGGCGTTATCTCGAATAAATATAGCTGTAGAAAAGATTAAACAAACGAGAAGGGAAAAAATCGAGTATCGAATTCGAAATATGTTTGTATATGCGATTGGCATACTCGATGAAGTTCTCATAAGTTGCTAGACAGACCTACGTACGTGTTATTTTGTGCAATACTAAGGTAATCTGTGTTTTGCTGTGCAGGTCGGTGATGTCGAAACCACGCGAATTTGCGCATCTGATCAGGAACAAATTCGGTAGTGCCGATAATATCAACTCGTTATCGAGTAAGTGAGAAAAAAATTATCTCACGTTGGTGAAATTCTCTCGAATAACGTTATTTTTTTATTTTTTTTGCAGGAAGCGGAGAAAACGATTCGGCTGACGACGATCGTGTGCATCACGGCAGTGCGACCTTACCCGGTGGCTGCAGTTTGACCTCGAGTAGCGGCGGTGGAGGTGCTGGGGCCAAATTCGGGGTCAGCGACGAAGGCTCGGAGTGCAGTTCGGTGACCAGCGAGAGTAATTCGGGTGTTGCTCCTCGTTCGCATTCGCATACCCATCATTCGCACGCCAAATCGTCTTCTTTACATTCGAATCAGGAAGCACATATGGTCGCATGCGCCGCCAACACCTCCGACGGTTTGGAACCTATTTTTTCGGAACTACGGTTACGGCGCGAGGAAGTGGACAGGTTGCGGAATAAATTGGATAATGTTAAGGTAAGCGAGGCATTTGAGGAATTTCATTAAAACGCGTGAAGGTGTTGAATTGATAATAGCGTATCTAATGAAGATTCGATATGATTCGCAGAAAATGCTCACTAAAGACATCGAAACGCTGAATCAAGCGTTACAAGAGGAGAGATTCAGAAGCGAACGTCTCGAAGAACAAATTAACGATTTAACCGAACTTCATCAAAATGAAGTGGAAAATTTAAAACAAACAATCTGTGATATGGAGGAAAAGGTGCAATATCAAAGTGAAGAAAGGCTTAGGGATATACACGAAATGCTGGAAGCCTGTCAGACCAAGGTGATTGCTATTTTTAATTTAATTTTTCTTTTTTTTAATGATTTTCGTTTGTTCCAAGTTTAATTTTTTCTTACTTGGACTGAACAGAGGAGAGGGCAGAGAAACAGTGTCCTCCAATGACAAAATTACTTTTTAGTTTAAAAATTTGAAAAATTAGTGACTTTTTTAAAGTCTGCAGCATTTTACTCAAAGTCGAAAAAATTGAAAAAAATGGCATTTAGAATAAAAAAATTGGAAAAAATCCTCCTTGAGCCAAAAACATTTAGTTTCTAACCCCTCAGAAATGTCAACTTTCAGTTTTTCCTGAATATTCTGTTTGATTCATCTATCTCAAAACCAGGTCTATTTGAACTTATTGGATAAAAATTTAGTTTTAAATTTAAATTTTCAGTTGACAACATAAAAATTTATGTTTTGGTTTAATTTTAATTTTTTACCCAAAAATTAATCGATATTATTTTATTTCTTTTTTTTTAAATTTTACGGTTTTGATTTGAACTGATTCGAAATTAGTACTAAAATTAATTTAATAGAAGTTTGTATACGAGGGAGGAGAGCGTTGGCCAATTTGAACTTTTTTTGATAGTTGAAAAAGGGGTAGCTAGAAAGTTGTGCCTAGAACTCAAATGACCTTTTAAAATCTCACTCCCCTTACTTCATCTTTACTCCTTCTCCACCTGATCTTAAAATCTATCTCCAACTTCATTCATGTTCAAAAAATTGAAAAAAAAATTGATTTAAAAAAAATTATTTTAATATGAATTTTTTCACTCCAAAATACCATTAGTACCCATTTTTCAAGATTTGTCGGCTTTCGGTTCATCACTTCAACAGCCCTGTTTAAATTAACATTTTTTTTCAAGAGGATGTTTCGAACTGGTCCTGTTCGTTACTTGTTTGACTAAGATTTTTTCATTAGTTGAAAAATATTGTAATATTAAATCAAAAAAAATTTGCTCAACTGGTCATAGATTTTTTTAATTTTTTCATGCCCAGAAAACTCGAAAAGTAAACTTGAAAATACGATTTCCCATTTACAATTTTCTTTCTTTTGTCAACATTTTTGTAAAATATTTAAAAAAAAGGACCAAACAGAATGTAAAAATATTTACTTTCCAAATTTCTGATTGAAGGGAAATTTTCCCAGTTTTTTCAAAGGTACGATTTTTTCCAGCTCGAAAAAAAATGTTTTCAAAAAACAGTCATCACGTTTTCAAAATTTTTCCAATTCAACTCCAATTTTTCTGGTTTGAAAATGTAATTTTTCCATTGTATGGGAAATTATCCCCTTATCCCTCCTTCCTTCGGTCATGTCCTGATTAAGGTAGTCTTTTTAAAATTAGCAATTTTGTAAAAAAAATCTTTCTTTATATGAGGGGCTTAGTTCCAAAACTCACTTTTGCCAAAAAAAATCGATGTCGTTTTTTTTGCGGATTCTGGTTCAGTTTTTCATACTGAATCGAAATCTGCAAAAAAAACGACATCTATTTTTTTTGGCAAAAGTGAGTTTTGGAACTAAGCCCCTCATATGATCTTAGCGGTAATCAAGAATTTTTTTTTCATACTTTCAACACAAGATCATTGTGAATTTTTTAATTAAGAATTTTACGGCATTTCTTTATAGGCCATTAACTATGGTAATACTGATTTGAAATTTTGTTTTCGCAAATCTTAATTGCTAACTGCTCTTGTTTTTTTTCCCAAATCGACGTTTTCATTATAGTGAAGGAATGGAGGGAGGGCTAAAAATTGAAAATTGGGCTATAATGAAATGTTTCCAGTTTTTTTGGCCGCTGAATACATATTTCATTTTCCAAATTTAAAAAAAAATCATCGTTGGAAATTTTTCGGAAAAATCAAAGTTAAAATTCGTAATATGATTAGAATTTTCCAATTTTTTTGAATTTTCAAGTGAAAATTCGTATATCTATAAAATAATCTGGCCAAAAATGAAAAAAAACAAAGAAATGAATTTAAAAAAATTTATTGGTTTTTAACGAAGATGAAAACGGAAAAAGTGTGATTTTCGAAGGTAAAAAAATCACTACAAACCCCCCCCCCCCAAAAAAAAATCGTTTTATGATTTGACTCCCCCATCTCTCCATTCAACCCGACCCTAGTCACTTGTTTGCTCTTTACACTTGCAAAAAAAAAGAATCTATAATCCATCGTGAAATTTCTGGTCGATTAAACGTAAAATAACCCAAAACTAATTTTCCTGGGAAATTTTCTATGATATTTGATTATCCATTGTTTCACTTTTGACAATGGTCTGAAGGGAAATGAAACAATTTTCATTTTCTTACAATTTACATTCTAATTACCTGTGTATTTAACTTGAGAAGACCTTCAAATGAACGAAAATATGAATAAGTTTTATCGAAATGATTTCAACGTTGAAACGATTCATTTGATTTTTTAAGGACTCTTTCTCCGCTCCAGAAAAACACAAATTTAAAAAAAAAAGACTGTAAACGATTACGGGCAATTTTTTCACATGGAAGGAATTTCTCCTCTCTCAAATACCTCCTAGATCATTTATCAAAAGAAAACATTTCAAGGAAAGAATTTTAGAGTTGAGAAAATATTTTATTGAAGTTGAAAAAAACTACTTTTATTGAAATATTAATTCGTTACCTATATCGCAAAATCATGCGAAAATTTTAACAACGATCTTACATCTGTTTCAGATCTCAAAAATGGAACATCAACAAGCCCAACATCAACAGTACTTAACTTTAGAAGGTCTAGATAATTCCAATGCTCGTGCTTTAGTAGTCAAATTAATCAACATTGTTCTAACAATATTACAAGTCATCTTATTATTAGTAGCGACCGCCGCCGGTATTCTAATGCCATTCTTGCGAACGAGGTAAGATGCTCGGTTATTCGAGAATTTTTTCTTGTATACTTCTATAAAGCCCTCCCATGTTGAACGCTGGTAACGTTATAGGCGATGAATTTGAATTTTCAAGAAGATTTCGACTTTGATTTTCTCCCATTGTAGTGCGATTTTATACGAAGATGATGTGATATGTTCCAATATTTCGTGATTAATTTTAAAATTAGAATATTTTCGATTGTGATTATTTTTTATATGTCAACTGGTCACAGTTTTGAAATCAATGTTTCTAAAAATTAAATGAAATTTTAGTTTAAAAATTTTCGAATGAATTTGAAAAAGAATTAAAAAATGATGAAGTTGTAAAAAATTGGTTTCAGGCATCATAGCAGGTCACTTTTTTAGGGTGTTTGTCACTTTTTTTGAACTTTGGTCACTAAAAGTCACTGTTTCCCTCCCAAAGTCACTTTTTTTCGTATTTTCAAACAATAATTCAAATTTTTATGTTAAAATTGCTATTTTTCAAAATTCTTCAAGAAAAAAAATTAAAAGTTGATAATGATTTTTTCAAAAAAAAATTGCCCTCGCTTCGCTTGGGCAGTATTTCAATAATTCTATTTCTAAATTTGAAAAAATTCGGTTTTATTAAATCAGTAAAGTAATTGATTTTTTAATCAATTCCCCATTTGACAGAATAAATCAATAATTTTGACTAAAATAAATCAATCAAACAATTGAAATATCACAGATTTTCAAATAAATTCATTTCACTGATTCAAAAAGGCATAGTTTTACGAAAATTGACTGATTTAGATTTAGAGAGTAGATATAGGTCATATAACAATTGTTTGTTCCAAAAATCTCGTCATTTTTCAATTTTTCTTTGCTCAAATCTGTATAATTAAATTAATTATGTATATCTACCTCCTAAAGTGCCACTAAAAAGAGTTCGATTTTTAGATTACCTAATTTTTTCATTGAATTTTGACCCCCTCCCCTCATTTTTTCTTGAATTCTTAGCCCTCTTTTAACTGCAAAAAATTACCCCCGAAAAAATCGAATTTTTGGTTACTTTTTGGCCATTTTGGCCACTTTTTGCTCAAAAAAAGTTACTATAAGTCACTTTTTTCTTCGAAATTTCATTATGATGCCTGTTTAAAAAAATCCCCCCCCCCCAAAAAAATGATAAATCGAATTTTTGGTCACTTTTTTCTCAAAAAAGGTCACTAAGTCACTTTTTTCTTCTGAATTTCGCTATGATGCCTGTTAAATTTTACCCAAGTATATAAGAGCTTTAATTTTAATGTAGGTACCTATTTTTTATTTTTTTAAAAATCGTTCCACTTTCTATACAGATTACGAATTATCACGACGACAGTGATAGTCGCTGCGGTAATACTGATGATGAAAAGATTGCCGGATACTCGAGCAGGGGATCATTTTCTAGATCATTTGAAACAGTTCTTACCGGTGAAATAGTCGTTAAAATGAAGATACCTACCTATCTCTATCGGAACCGAATATAACGTCAAAATTTTTAATCTTCGTTTTGGAAAATACGATAAAAATCGAACGTTTGGTATGAAAATCACGAATCGGTGTTGATATCGTTCGTGTTGTATTTGTTTTGTTATTGTGAAATTCAGTATTTCATCGGTTGATTGATGAAATCATTGTATCGATTTGGAAACGAACAATGAAAAATTTTTTGTGAAGATTGTCAAAAGAAAATTCGAGAGTTTGTTAATTCCACGATGGAAATTCAAATAAAATTGTAATGTGAATTGAGTTTAATTCAAGTTGTATGTATTTTTATACACCTACCAAGTTGCCTATCTTGAAAATTTTTCGTGTTAAATTTCTAGATAATATTGTATCACCCGAAGCTCTCTTATTTTATTTTTTGTACTTTCATTTTGTATTGTCTTATGTAATATAATTCTTTTTCATCGGTTGAACAGCATCGACTTAGAATTATAACATTGTTTTCCTTGTTCGTATTGTAATACTTCTTATCATTGTTTCATTTGCATTTTTTTCCTTTCAATTTGCCGAGTGTCTAGAATGTACTTTATCTTATTTTATCCATAAAAGATGTTAGTTTACTGGAACGATGACCTAGGATTCGATGTTTTCCTAAATTTTTCAGATGGAAGACGTGTAATTATTTCGAAGACTTTTATTTTTAATAATTATTGCTACTGTTACGCTTCTTTCGTGGTTTGAGTTTAATAAATATACTTCCTATTTTTCGACGGTTTCATTTTATATTATATTATGTTCCTCGATGTAAAATTTTACCTAGATGAATTCTAAAATATTCATGGAGCGTTGTATTTTTCCAATTTTTACCAATTTTTATGTATTATTTCGTCTTAGAGATATAATTTTTTTATGAAACCGTCGAATTATTCTAATCCATACGAAACTTCTCTGTATAAATTAACTTTTTAAATTTATTTTTGCTTCCTTGTAAAATCCGCCCGTGATATTAACTTGCCTACCAATTCGTTTTCGATTTTGAATTTATACGAAATCAAATGATTTTGAATTTATACGAAATCAAATGATTTTGAAGTATCGTATTTTTCGCTGCATTATTCTTTGCTTGACTAATTAATACGAACAAAAAAATTTCGACTTGGAAAATTGATTGTCTTGTCACGTAATTTATTCCTTTGTATTGTGCTGTAGTTTGAATTCGGTTCGATGTTTCGTTAATATGACAAAATTTTTATTTTTATATAGCTTTGTTGATTGAATTTATGTTTGCTCCATGTAAAAAATTTTTGGAGGCTGTGCCAGTGTTGTGTTTTGTTTAAAATCAATTCGAATTCTAATTATCATAGATATTGTAAGTTAAGCTTTAAATTTGATTTTGCTTTTTTTGTGTGTTTTTATTATTTTCTTCTCTTATCGTTTTTTTTTTTTTTTAAATTGCCATATTTAATAATTTAGATCTGTGATTGTATAGTTTTATGTTGTATACGTATTGTTCCTGATATAAATCAGTTATTTTAATTTAAGAATTTGTCGGAGACTTGGACGAAAATTATTCATGACCATTAAAATCGGTTGTCGTGTACGTTGATTTTTTTTTGAAAAAATTCGTTTTACCAAGAATTTTTGATTTTTTTCCTATTGTTACTGGCGTTTTTAACCATACAAATTTTGAAGGGAGAACTGTGATTCGACTCACTAATTCTATTCCTAAAAGTATAATTTAAAAGGTGGTCAATTTGTTAAAATTTTAATTTTTAGGTACTTACGGTGTAATAACGACAATAACGTTATTACAATTCCAAAATTTTATCGGTTAGTGTTGCTCTGTAGTATTTTTATACGAGCATGATGGGTACTATAGATTAATTTGCCTTATTCGCTTGAATCCAATATAGTTTGAATTATTGCACTTTAAATTTAGTTTCGAGTCCGATAATTTGCTGAAAATTTTCGAGTGTATCTTTACCTTACGCTTTGAAATTTATTATAAAATATTTTACTTATGCATTTTTTAATTTTAAACTAAGTACACATTGTTGAGTATTCGTAAATTATTAAATGGTAGCAAATATCGTAAAAAATACGAATGAATCACTTGCAAAAATTAAGCTAATAGAATGGGGTTTTTGAGGAGAAAAGGGGAGGGGAGTCAATAAAATGACGGATGATTTTTTTATGAAATGAATTTTGAACTACCACCGCGAGCGATCTGTTTGTATTTGATACGTGTATTTGCGGTCGTAATTTATTTGATCATTTTTTTGCCAATAATTTTTATAATAATTGTAATGAAATAAAAGTCTGCGTTGATATAATGTTGTTTTAATTAAATTATTTTTACAAGGAGATTTTTATCGATAAAAAAAATTGGTAACTTTGTAGATAAAATTGCATACCTTCATTTAGCGTGCGAAATTTCTTTACATTTATTGGTAGCTGCTTCTAATGCCTTGACTATGGCTGATCTTACTCCATGTGATTCCAATACGTAAAGTCCTTCGGACGTGGAACCTGAAAAATTTCAAAGTATTCACTTGAAATATTCGCAGACGAAAATTACAGCTCGTCAAGTAGTGAAATTGTGTAATTATCGATGATACTCCAAACATACTGTGGGGATTAAAAGATAATAATTTAAATGCGATATTTTTTTGATCACGAGCTCGAATTAGAAAACTCATGTGATTAAAGTGTTTTTCACATTAATCGAAGTGAACACGATGTACCAATGTAACGATGAACTGAATCGCTTGATAAAATGTGGATTATTTTTTTTAGACTATAAGCCAAATTTTAAGGCTGATTTTTGGTGATAATTTTTTACACGGGTATAAAATTGGATTAGGGTGTAATCCGGATAATATAGGATTACCTGCTGGTGAAGTTACATCGTCCCGTAGTTTTCCAGGGTGTTCTTTAATATTTAGCAGCATGTCGGCTGCTCCTAAGACGGTTTTGGCGGCTAATTTTAATGCCAAGTCTCTGGGCATGCCCATGCGAACGGCTCCATCGGCCATTGCTTCGATTATTAAGAATACCTGCGACGAGAAAAAGCAAAAATCAAAGGAGACCGTAAATAAATACAGGTAAAAGTATAAAAATGTAATGTTTCGTACGTATGCTGGCCCTGAGCCACTGAGAGCAGTCACGACATCCAAAAGGTACTCTGGAACTTGATCACATATACCGACTGATGAAAATAGATTCCTAGTTAATTCAATATCTGCGTCTGTAACATTTTTCCCAGGTACAAAAACTGATACTCCTTGTTGCACTAAAGCTGGAGTATTCGGCATCACTCTGACTACTTTACTGTTTTCATGTAAACACTAGAAAAAAGAGAAGTATGTTGGTTGGTATTTCCAAAGCTACGTAAATGATAGGTAGGTAAGAGAGGAGAGGGCGACGCTTTGGATTTTTTTCGAGTAAAAATTTCACTCTCCCCATTTCTCGCATTCTTAAATTCTCACTACATATTTTCAAGAAATTCTGAATTATAAATGGTTTTGAAAATGGTTTTAATAGGTAAGTAAGTATGCAAATTTTTACCCAAAAATATCGTTATCGTCTATTAAAAAGTTTTCCCGAGATATGTATGATGTTAATATATTTATTAATATTTCAACTCACAAAAATCGTCGGCGGTGATTTTCCATCGGCATCTCTCGTCCAGGTCATTTTTTCGAAATGAAAAAAAATTCATTGTACCTAGCACGTAAATATTTTTTCAAAAATTGAGAAGAGTGGGGAAAATCACCCCGATCTATTTTGTGGATTAAAATATTCATACTAACATCACATCAGGAAAATTTATTCAAAAAATGTTTCCTACTTATGAAATTTGAATACTCCCTTTTCTTAAATCTAATTTTAAAGCCGCGTATAGGGGTGGAGTAAGGGGTGTGAAATTGTTGCCAGGTCGTTTTGAGTTGAAGTCTGTTCACACATCATGTTAAGAAAAATTTATTCAAAAATTGTTCAATTTTTTATCAAGTAAGTAGGTAAGTATATACAAAATTTGAAAAAAAATAAATTTTTCAAGGACTCCTAAAAATGGGGGTGGCAAAGAAATTTTCAAGCAAAAAAAAAACAAACCTAGGTACTTACTATAATATACCTATTAATTTTTTTCAATTTTTCAATTTTTTGAACATATAACATATGTACTTAGTTGAAGTTTAAAATTGAACGAGGAGGGGTTAGGGTAGGCGGGGTGAGGGGAGTGAAATTTTTACCAAATCGTTCTGAGGGATAGGCATAACTTTTCAACTTCTCCATCTTCAACTTTTGAGGAAAAAATTGCAAAATGATTTAGGTACCGTAGTAAGTCAAGGTATCCAGGATCATACCTTTCATCAAAAAAACCTCAAAAAGTGATTTTTTTTCTTATTTAAAAATATAATACTTACGTTTTGTAAGGTATCAAGAGTAACTCCCATAGCTATGGACAATAATAGATTTTTATCATTGACATCATCTTTTATATCAGATAAAACTGCAGGAACAACGTTTGGCTTAACTGCTACTATCATTACATCAGCATTTTGAGCAACTTCCTTATTATTAAAAGTAACTTTACTTCCTAGAGACTGGGAACAAAATTGAAAATAGATTAATGTAAGAATATCTCACTGGCATTGACTGTGAAGATTTTTTATAATTACTTCAAAAGCTTGAGCAGATGCTAAATCATTGGGAGCACAACTTGCTATAATACTTTCTGATTTAACTAAACCTACATAAAATTAAATTAGGTAAGTGTTCAAAATGAATAAAATAGGTACCTATCAAAATAACTTATACTTAACGCACTACGCATTAGGAAAAAATTAATTTGTCCTAAAATTTAAAAAAAAATTAAAATAAATACCTAGCACTAACCTGATTTCATAAAACCTTTTGCTAACGCTTGGGCCATTTTACCGGCACCGAGAAATCCAACGCGAATCATTTTGAAGTGTGTGTTGTACCTACACTTGAAGAATACAAACATTCAATGAGAACTTTTTCAGAAAATTATGTACCGCTGTACATGAAGAGGAGTTTAGCTTAATTTAAATTGTTTTTATAAAGATAAGATATCTTATCGAGTGAAATAAATGTGCTTTTATCGTAATTATACGTAAACGAATATTTACATGGTTTATAAATACATAAGATTACCTATTTACTGATGATGTACGGTTAACTTAAACTTTGCCCATTTTTTTAAAACTGAGAAAATAATCAAAACAGAGATAAAGATGGCATGACTTTCCGAGAACCTGGCGAAAAGTAAACACCGCGCATATCTTACAATATTTCGTATGAATTTCATCATTACCGTTTATTTGAATGAGAATATTTTGTGCACAGTAATAGTATATTGATTGTTTCTGTGATGGGAGGAGGGGTTACTTGCTTTTTTTCCCTTGGGATAATTGAGAGAACAGACCTTCGTCTGAATTTTTTCACAAGAAAATTTGCAAAAATTTAAAAATAAAAATAGATAGGAAAGGTAATTAGATGTGAGGTGTGACTGATACGAAAAATTTACACGAATTGTTTCGCCAAATAAAAAAATGAAATAATCCGTACCCAGTTGTGTGCTTGAGAAAAATTCGAAGTTTAATTTTAAATTTTTTGCAATCAATGGAAGATTTATGAAAATTCTATCATTTTGCATCAACACGTCTCAACAAGTTTTTCTTTTATTGTAACGAAAATGAATCTGATTGGATAACTCTGATTGATAACATAAAAAAACTGATAACAGCTTTTTGCCATTTTCCCATCGCCGGGCCGGTTACGTATTTCTAATTTTCTAATAATGTTTCTTGTAAGAAAAAGTAATCAAGGAACTATTTCAATTTGAATTCTGTAGATTAGTGTGTATTTTTGAATTATTCTTCGTCAGATCGTAATCTTGATGTGTCATTAGTGTTATTAAATCAAAGTATGGCGTTAGAAATGAACTTCTGTACTACAGAAAACACCAGTGATAATGAAGATGATGAATATGAAATGCATGGTCAAGCATTGCCGGTTATACCATTTGATGTCAACGCTGTGGACGATACATCGATTCCTCTAACATCTCAAGAATATTTGCAACAAGTAATGTTAGTGTTGTAAATTCAGCTTGTAATAAATTCAACGTGCAACGTTCATAAATTGAGATTGCTTTTGCTATCTTATCATTACTATACTCAATAATTTCACGTTATATTGTTGGTTTTTCATATTTTCAGTGCTCAACGAGCAAAATTACCAGGAGTAGTTACGGCTTCGGTTCCAAAATTGAAAATTGGAAATGCTGAAAATATTGCTGATTTATTTCGAGTGAGTTCTATCCTTCTCCTTCTATCCACTCGAGTATTTGATTTTCCCAAAGTTCCGAGATTCAATTAGTTAATTAAATTACAGGAAGATGAAATAGTTCAGTCAGAGCATTGTGCTTCAAAGGAATGGGTACAGACTCAAATATCAGATTTTTCAGATCTACGTTACCGTATAGAATGTAATCGAGAAACGTGGCAGAAGAAATATTCTAAGAAGTTTGTACGTATGAAAGTCCACATCATTTATTCTTTTCTCAATAATTTATAATTATTATAAATCAATGTAATTTGAATCTAATTTCTGTGCAGCCTAGTGATCGAAATGATTGGTTTACGTTTATGTTTGGTACAACTGCGGATGGTGAAGGTGTTAAAAACAATCCATATTTACATATTGTGCTGTCGATGAACAACGTCTGTGATTTTCCAGTCTTTAATTCAATAGTGTTATTTAATATCAAAATTATTATTGGTCTTTCTGTTTCTTGCAGGAGATGATTGAAAATCTTATAAAATACACTGTAGAATGGGTTTCTGAGAGAAGAATTTCTGTATACAATGCTGCGTTGTGGTTTTATGCGTTGTTAGCTTGCATTGATGTTCCTATACGTGCAAAAATGATGAATCGATTGAGATCATTCATTTATACTTGTAGAGAATTGAGAGATAATATTGTAAGATGTTAATATGATCTATTTCAAGTTTTAATCTACGTTGTAATTAATCTGTCTGTATCGTTTTGCTTCCTTTTTTCAGAATTTATCTATCGAAGGAAGTGAAAAGGAAATCATGTCTCAGAATTTGTTCATTTGTTTGATCGGAAGATACTTTGGACAGCATGATCTGTCCGATCGGGTTTGATGATTAATTGTGTGATCAGAAATTTTCGTAACCGTTGTTTTTGAAAATACTCTTCAATTCGGTTTTTGGTTTTTGGATTATTGGAATGAAGGTGGTTTGGAAGACGAAATGTATGTATGTGAAGTAAATAGAATAAGATTTATTTTTTTTGTGATAGAGAAATCAATTATTTGAATTATTTACTGTCGTTTTTTTAAATTTTATATCATTCTCATTGTGTGTTTTTTTGAAAATAAATTGATTAATATTATCATAATTTATTTAATTAATAAAATAATCTTTTAAAAAAAATTAAAAAAATTTTACTGTAGACATTTAGCATTTAGCGCTCCTAGACACCATATTTTGGTATCACAAGTTTTCCAAGTTAGGCAAAATGATAACACCTTTTGTGCTTATAAATTGGGCACTGATTCTTTTCATTTCGAATTAAGCTTACTAAATCGTAAGTTCTTAATAATTATTTAATTATTAAATTAGAAATTGAAATACTGACTTGTATTAAAGTTGAAAAAACAAAACACCGAACTTGGCAAACACTTCTTCAGTGCGTAATGCTTAGATTAATATCATGGTAATATCAGTAATGTTTTGGTGTGATTGGTAACACTGCCATAATCAATCACAGACAAAGACAAAAAGGTGTAAAAAATGATACGCGCCTACGCAAGTGTTTTCTGTGTATTTTGTTCTAAAGGGGCCCAGTGTTTCGAACGCTTGGATTGTCTTTTAAGTTTAAATAGCAATTATTATTAAAATAAGTACGAATGTATTATAAATTATCGAAAATGCTTTGACATTACCGACGAAGCAGCTCATGGAAAAATTGCACAAGGAGTTTTCCAATGTGAAATTCACTCTAGTCATAGTCACCGCCAACGACACCAAAAGTTTTGAATGTCCTCCGCTTGTTTCAGGTATGAATTTATTGTCGATTGATATTATTGTCTATCGGTTGCATTTATCCCAATACTCTTTCTAAAATATAATTTCTAATTTGATGTCCTCTCCTATTGTGGTGCCTCACACAGATCTTCAATGGCGAGAGGATCGTCGAATCACATACTCAATCTATTCATTAGTATTAATTTATATTTTCAATAGAGTATAAAGTTCAATTGTTAACTAAGGATGACGTATAATTTCATTGAGAATACTCGCATATTCTTTCACTTTGGACCAATTTAAAATTTAACGTTTATAGTTTGTTGATAGAACGCTGCTAATTTTATCACCACAAAGTTGAATCCATTTACTATAGAAATTTCGTCTCATTTTTTTCTCATGTGTTAATTGTAATTGCGAATAATTTCCATAGATTCCTTTCTTACAGATCATTCAGGTTGTTCCGGAGTTGGAATAAATTCCTTCTGAATTGTCATCGTTTAAGAAACATAATCGATTAATAGTATCAGACAACTCATATATGTTCAACCTTCGGCTCCACTAGTGGTACAATAAAAATGAGAGTATGGAAGGTAAATTAAATAAGTTGAAAAGTTTTTACGAAAAATGTAAATTATCAATACTCAAACCGATTTATACTTTTACAGCCACTAATGGGTGCAGTAGTATCGTTCCGCAAAAGATATTGCGGTTTCATACTACTCATTTTACTATTCTTTTTTTTCGTGGTCCTTCATTACAATGTCGTTTACAATCAAATGCAGAGTTCATATTTTCCCAATGATGGTAAGTATAGTGTCTAGGTCAAGTTATAATAATCATGTTGCCTCTCAGGTCTAATTATTGATTCTTTTACAGGCACGGTAATCGCAGTTCCCGGCTGGGAACTGAATAAAAGCCGCAACGCGTCGGAGTATATTCTACCCGATGACATCACGACTATAATTTCTAGTAAAAATATCTGCTCCAGTAAATACCCTCCGCGCGTGTTACTTATCGTGTGCTCTGGAACAGAAAATTTTTTATCGAGATCAGCAATACGTAAAACTTGGGCGCAATCAGCTTATGAAAAATTCAATATCAGCGTCGTTTTCTTAATGGGCGTGTCGGTGGATGAAGAAATTAACGTGAGTTGTATTGGACGTTTTAAAAAATTCATTCAAAAAACCTTCATTTTTGCGGCGAATTGATGAATTTGAATTTTCCCCTTGTTTATAGGAGCGAATTAAACACGAAAGCGGAATACACAACGATGTGATTGTTGAAGATTTTATAGATACTTATAATAATCTGACAGTCAAAACATTGATGTTGTTGAAGTGGGTCAAGAATAATTGCAACAATACCTCGTATATTATGAAAACCGACGACGACGTTTATGTAAACATGAATAATTTAATACAATTAATTGACAGCTTACCGGAGTACAAGACGCAAAATATATTATGGGGAAAATTACTATGCGCATCAGCGCCAGTATCCAATCCGAACAATAAATGGTAATGATGCTTGTTCACTTTTCAAGTACCATATGGATTTTCCCATCTAAAATAGCTCCGTGACATGTTTACGACAAAATATTATGTAATTTTTTTTCACCTTATTCCCTCATGAAAAAGCAACAGTGCGGATATTTGTTTTGTAATCCTACATTATTCTAAAAAAAAAATGCGGGTGATGGAATTGAATTTTTATCTAAATTAAGTCCAAAAAATGGACGAATGAGAATAGCCTTTGTAAATTATTTAGTATTTTGACGCGTACCGTGTTTTTTACGAGTATCGATTTTTCATTTTTTCAAAAGTATTTTTTGTCAAGTTGACTAATATATGATTGTCCTTTTCAGGTATATGCCAAGCTACATGTACCCTTATAAAAAGTATCCATATTATTTATCTGGAGTGGGCTATTTCATGTCGATGCAAGTGGCGCTGAAATTGTATGAAGAAGCGTTCAGTATACCAATTATGCATATGGAAGATGTCTATATTACTGGTATGTTTACATGTTTGTACTTTGTACGTCCAATGAGCAATGACGTACCGAAGGCATTTTTCACAGGGGGAGGGGGAGGTTTGGTGAAAATCATAACTCAAATTCTTAAAATTCCCAACTACATTTCGCCGATATTATTGATATATTTTTTTTTTTTTTAATGGACCAGTGATTATTAACATAAAATTGTCTATTTGTCCCGAGCGAAGCATGGTATTTATCTAGAGCAAAAGAAGAGTGGAAAATTTAAAAAAAAAAAATTATTTTTAAAAATTTGTAGTGGGTGAAAATTTTAGAAAAACTCAAATTCGAAGTGCAATAGAACAATGTCTAGGATTAACAAACTTGAATAAAAAATCTGTCACTTTTACTTTAAAACTATTGAAGAATAAATACAAAGAGGCCGAACGTAACGAAGCCAAAGCTTTTGAATAATTTGATTTTTAAACATCGAAAATAAGTTTTAAGCAGAAAAAATATCATGAATATTGGTTGAAATAATTTTGAGGGAAAATACAAAAGAAAATTACTTCTGTAGAATTTAGGTTATTTCGAAATTATGGAAGGGGAAAATATAATAAGGCCAAGCGCAGCGAGGCCAAAGTTTTTGAAAATTTTAGATTTGGGAGGTAATTTCACATTTGGATTGTGATTTCCGAAAAGGGGACGTTTTCCATCAAAAAAAAATTTGAGGACACTTGGTCCTTGAAGAATGAGGTTTCTCGACACCCCTGATTTCAATTTTTAAACTTAAAATTTAACAACTTGATTTATCAAGTAGATAAGTGCCTAATTAATATAAATCTACGTATGTATAATATGTAGGTACTAGGTATGTAGTTTAAGTCGACAAAATTGCGATCTCAGTTGAAAAATTCAAAATCTTGATTTTTGGGATGAGTTGTAAATTTTTGACTAAACCAAATATTGCAACGATAACTTGCTCCCTGGTTTCTTTCGGTCCGGCCCTGCAACTGTATTCAATACCTACGTAACTAGGTATTCTTTTCTTAAAAAAATATACTGCAGACCAATTTTCCCAACTAACAAGTGAAAATTATTCTGAATTCAAAATTTCAAAATAACCGTTTTTGATTTTATTCATTTTTTTTTCAGCCGAGTCCTAACAAACATTTTGACTTAATTTTGGTTTTCGAAACCTCTGAGTTTATTTATGGGATAACAAACCTAAAAAATGACTTACCCAATCCTGTCGAGATAGGTATCAAAATGTTTGTTTTTGACATCAAGAGTTCGTATCTGGTATCATTTCACCGAGGGTCGACTCTAAATTTTAGAAAATTTTGAAATGGTTGTCAAGGATCATTTTAAAGATTTCGAGAATCTTTTTCAGTGAATTGATTCTGGAAAAATAAGGGGAGGGGGTAAACCAAGAATTCGAAAAATATTGATGTTATCTAGTAAAATCAAGTTGAAAATAAATAAAAATTATTCTAATCGTCATTAGTGTCCTTAATATTTGAAATATAGAAATCGAGAAGTAGACATTTCTCAAAAAAGTCTGTCGATTTCAGAATTTGCTTTTGGTTCTATTCCTTTATTAAATGTGCAATTGAAGAAGAGCAAAAACAGTGATTTTCGTTACTTTGATCGACTCCATGGACCACAAAAACAATACAAATGCAAAAAAATTTCCTTAGTTATTGAATTTTGACCTAAACTATCGATTTTTCATGATAAAATGTCGAGGCAAAAAAAAATTCCAGAAAAGTTGTCCTGAGTTATCGACCAATATTCATGAAATTTTCTAAAATCGTTATGTATCATTTTGTAAGTTTAAATTTTGGAGATTTTCAAAATTGAAATTATTTTTTTCCTTCGCCAATACTTCTCCGATTTGTTGAATTTTTTTGGCAAAATTTCGCTAAAATTAAATTTTTTTTACCAATTTTAAACAAAATTTGCCTACGTTTGAAGCAAATTTAAGTAGGAGGTGGACTCATATATTCTTAATCTGTGGTACGTTCTGTAGAAACCAGGTTATCGTGTTTTTGTAGTGATTCTAGAAAGGGGCACTGCATGCTTTTTTTAAAAAATTTGCCAGGAGGGGGAAAAACAACAGAAATTTAAAATTTTTGTTTTTTTAACCCTCTCCAGAAATTTTTTTCAAAAAACATGCAGTGGCCCTTTCTACAATCACTACAAAAACACGATAACCTGGTTTCTACAGAACGTACCACATCTATGGGTGGACTTATTTCCCCATTTACTTCTTTAGAACCCATTTTATAATTTTTGGCATTGATATAGTAACATCAAAAACAAACTTGAAAGGTCAAAAAGCATACATGGTTTATGATGTCTCATTTGATAACGTCGAAAAATATTGATTTTTGATTCTCTGCCCCTTCCCCTCCCTCTTTCCCTTCTACTTTACAGGACGCGCCTTTCGACTTTAAGGTTAAGTTCAAAGTTACCTATGTATATTTTCTGAAATTTTGAGTCCGTCCTTCAGGTTGAATGTTTGAAAAATTAATTTATTCGATTGATAAGTTCGAGCAACAAAACCTTAAAAATCGATTTTGTTTTGTTTTCTGTAATCAACTTTTTTTTAAAAGATGTGCATAATTTAACATGATATTATGTATTGTTCATTTTCTAAATAATGTGGAAAATCAAGGAATTTTGTCGATCTGGCAAAGTTAGAGAATTTTGGGACATCCACTTCTGAGTTGAGAGATTTTTTGAATCAACAAAATTTCACCTAAAATCTGAGTGTTTTTGAAAATAATCTTGATCTTTGAAAAAAGTTCATACTTTTTTATTTTTATAAACTACTTATTGTCATTCATCTAGATTTTTGCTCTCTCTTCGTTCCAATTCCATATCGGTTTCGTTGTTTTTTCAAAACCTATAAAATCAAATAGTATATTACTGTACAGGGTGCGAAAGTGAACGTTTTCTTGTCGAGTGCGAGAGTTGGCGGAACGAGCGAAGCGAGTGACGCCATCGCACGAGACAAGAAATGTTCACGTTCGTACCCTATACAGTAATAGATTTTTCTTTATACAGCTACGAAAATAAAGAATTTTGAAATATTCAATAATTAATTAGTCATAAGAAGTAGACATACAATGTTGATATCAATAACACTTTTGCAAGCAGTGACTTGAAAATCGCTTCTTTTCGTCGCACTGCGATGGAAAAGTAATGGAAAAGAGTACTTTTCATCGCAGTGTGACGGGAAAGTACACTGCGATGAAATCGAGTATTTTCGCACCCTACGGAACGGGAGAAATCCTACGTTTTCGTAGCATGTATAAAGAAAATAATAATTTTCATAACATAAAAAACGTTTCTTTTTAAAAAGAAAAAGAAAGCAATAATCGAATTAGGTATGAGCTTGTGTAGGGTTTGACCTAGGAAAAAAAACCAACGAAATTCCAGAACATAGGAAAACAATGAAATAATTTGAGAGAGAAAATAGCGTATTAGGTCATTCTGAAGAATAATGTCAGAAAAATTCCTTATTAAAAAAATAAAAAAAAATAAGTACTTTGATAGACATTTTTCAATAATTAGTGAAATTTGTTTTTTATCTTGTGGAAACCCTGCTTGGCAGTGCTTAGAGTGCTTAGCCTTGAAATTATGAATACCTGGAACTGAAATCGATTTTTTTTTTCTTAATTTTCTTTGGAGTGAAAATCCACCACTCCCTTTTTATGTGAAAAAACTGTAAGAAAAAAATACTTGAAACTAAAATCAACGTTTTTTAAATTTCATCTCCCCTCCGTGTAATGTTGAAAAACTTGGTGGAAAGATCCTGCGTTTTGATTTTAGAGAATTTGTTTGATACCTTACCTTGGTAAACATGAAATATTGGTATAAAAATGCCAGGGAAATAATTGAAAAATGTGTACAGATCTATTAAGTATTCCTAGCAAACATTTTCAACATCCTTCAATATTACTCGTAAATTATAACATCAGCATTTCTCTGGGGTATTTTTAATCGAGTATAAATAATTATTTATTTTTAATCACCATTTTATTTTTTTCACAGGGTTGTGCGCTCGCCGAGCGGGTATCCGGCCAGCTCGACAATTCATGTTTCAATATCACGAAACGTCGAATGTGATTTGCTCAGTCGATGACGATTACTTAATCGTACACAGTCATCAAGTATCATACGATGACATGTATCATATTCACAATAAGCTCATCGCTTGTAAAACGCCCGAAAACCGGACTTCGGTTTTCAACTGGTTCTTCCCGGGAACATCCGGATCGAAACGAAAAACCAATCCAAAATTATTACATTTTAGTAAATCATATTCGTTTACCTGTTAAAAATAACGTAACGCGATTTAGTCGATCGAATCGGCTTTTAAAAACGCATAAGCTGGTGGCCAAGTTGAAAATGAGTGTGCCTGAGCTGTTATTCAACAGTGGCGAATCTCTTCCGTTTTATTTTAATAATTAGAATCGCATCATAAACGGGATCAGGGTATTTGAAATTTCGACTAGGTTTTTTTTTCTCTCTCGTATTTTGTGTACTTAATCTATCGCATGTTCGTGTTTATGTTTTATTTTTCGTCGTGTTATGTATTTCTCTTTATATTTTGCTATTATATCGGTTGTTCGTCGGAGGGTAGCCCTGGAATTGAACCGGTTTCAGAAAAATACTGTAATAGCTTACATATTGGTCGTCATTCCTGCTTGATCTTTAATTCTGTTTCCAATCTCTACATTCCAAGTATAAAAAAATAACCCTGCGACTTGTTGAAACCGATAATTTCACGTTTGATTGATTTCAAACTTCAAAAGGGCTACCTTCTTGGTTGCTGCTTAGAATAATAACGACGTGCGCACAAAAATTGAAATTTTATACCTATCGAATTTTTTACAAGTTGGATGATCTCACTATTGATATTACAAGAATCTCGTAGCGTCGTTATATTTTGAGTGAATATAGAAAAGCCCCCAACCGAAAGATTTATTGCTGTTATTATCTTTTTTTCTTTATTTTCGATGTTGTAGTGTGATGTGTAGCGTGTTTACGTATATTATTTTAAATATGTGATTTAAAAATTATTTTTCATCAAAATAAGATATTTGCACCGCAACTCAAAAGAAACCATTCGGCGATGAAAAATTATTTTTCGGTATTATAATCAGTATTTTTTTCTTGAATTATTTAAATTCATTTTCTTAGATAAAAACAATGATATCTGTACAGAAATTAATCCCGAAAATGAAATTTATTATGTTTCATGTATTGTTTGGTTGACCTTGTTTTTCCTAAGATATCACAAGTTATCGTTTTTTGTTTTCTAGTCAACTGTATACAAAAGTGTCATGGGTTCTAGGTGCGTAATTATTATCTACTTAATACAGTAATTTTTATCGTGGGTGGGCGTATGTACTTAGAATTATTAATAGCTCAATATTTTTCTCTAGTCAAAATTAATACTACAATTATCACATTTTCGATTACATAATCGAATATGTATTCTAAAAATTCCGTAACGAATCTCGATTCAATTAATTCTGTTACCTTTTTCAGCGTTTAGCTGAAAATTTTAGGTAACTTGGTATTCTATAGGTATAAATTCGAATAAATATCATATACTTACTTTCGTCAATCTCGCTGTTTTAGCATATTATTCGTATTCTCAATTTATGTGATTTATTGTAAGTAAATTTGAGCTATGTTTTTATTTTCTTGTTTATGTATAGACACTTAAGTTGTAACTGTAACTGGATGCTGATTTTAACGAAAGATTTCGGTCGAAATACTTCGTCGATGCATCTTGTCAAATTACTACCAAAATCAGCATCGTTAGAGATGACAGATTTTTTTAAATTGTTTAATAATTTTAGAAATGTGTTTATTTACGGATGTTAGAGCTTGTGTAGGATATTGAAAGGATCGCGATTGTTGTTTTTTGAAAAGAATTTCTCCGTACTTAATATTTTGTTACCTTATGACATTATTTTAGGTGGATCTGCCTCGTAACAACAATGCCTAGCATTGGAATCTCGCTTGTAAATAATTTTTTAATTTTAGGACATGCACGAATTACCTGAAGTGATGGAATTTTGATATTACGTAATTCATACTCTCTAATTTGTTTTTTTTTTTTCAACTAATACGAACATTCCTTCGGGTGTTTTTACTCTCGCAAACTTATGAAACGAAAAAACGTCCATGTCTCATTTGTGCCTTTTAAAGTATCGAAGTTGAATTTTTTTTATGGTAAGAAAAAATGACGAATGAATAAGATTTATACGAAAACATAGAAATGAATTTATTTTCTAATGCTTTTCTACTCGATTTGGGTCTGTAATTGTCATTATAGTCCTACCGGCCTAACTAATGAAGTATTATCATTAAGACGACGTATCTGTGTACTTGTAAAGGTTTCGCCTTTTGTTTATTTCGTTACAGAAGTGTCGACGTTTTATTTTGATTTCCATGTGTCTTTAAACTAGCTTTTGAATAATTTTACCGCAAGTGGAATTTCGACGATCAACGTCTAAATTTACGCGTTTTCTTGGTTAAACTTGTTTCAATTCCAATTTTTCAAAATTTCTTTGGTTCTAAATTTTTTTCAAAGCTAATCCAGTTTTAAAATTTCTCCATCAGTGAGATTTTTCTAAATTTAAATTTTCTCAGCAGTTTTCCAACTCTGATTTTTGCAATTACTTATTGAGTTGAAAAAAATTTTGAAAAACACGAAGTTGAAATTTTTTTCAAAAAAATTGAAAGATGGGAAAAATTGTAAGAAATTTTGAATTAGAAAAATTTTTGAGTTGAAAAAAATTGTAAACATTTTTAAATTATTGGAAACTATTTTCGAACTGGAAGAAATTTTAAAAAACGAAGTCGGAAAATTTTTCAATTGTGAAATTTTTTCCAACCTCGAAATTTCTTTAATTTCATCTTTCAACTTTATAGTTTTTTTCAAAAATTCAAAATTTTGTTTTCTACTTTAAATTAATTTTTTTTCAACTCTATGTTTTTTTAACATGTTTTCCAACTCAATGATTTGAAGGCATTTTTGTAAATTTTAAATTTTAAAAATTTATGGAAAAATTTTGAGAAAACTGAAATTTAAAAAAAAATTTACTGTTGGACAATTTTCAAAATTGGATACAATTTCGAAAAAAAAAATAGAATTGAAGAAACTAAAAAAATTTGGACTTGAAAAACTTTGAACTTCAAAATTAGAATACCAATAAAGTTGAGAAAATTTAAATTAAAAAAATTGACTGATGGAAAAATTTTAAAATAGGATTAGCTTTGAAAAAAATTCAGAATCGAAAAAATTGAAAAAACTTACTAATTGAAAAAAGTTGAACTCGGAATAAATTTTGACTTGAATCGTCGAAATCCCATTTGTGGCAAAATCATCTCAGGGCTATCTTTAGAGCAATTTATTTCAAGGGGGGAGGGAGGTTTTGAACCGAATTTACCTATTTTACGCACAATTCAAATGTTGTTTGATTTGAGCTTATGTATCGATAAAACGTGCTTTATTTACCTTTCGACGTGCGTTGTTAGTTCGGATCTGAAATATTTTTGGAAAAAGTAGAATAAATAGGATTTATACATGTACGAAAATTACAGGTACTCGAAGGACTGAAGACGTAACGATATTTGAGCACATTTGTATGTATTTTTATGTATATTTGATACGGATTTTCTCTCTATCTCTGTCTCTCTATCTCCCTCCCTCATGTTTGTTTTTTATTATATATATTCGACTATACGTATCTCAAGTTAAATATACTCTTAATAAGTTGTGGCATTTCGAAGCTGATAAAAAAACATACTTAACAATAACCAAATTAGAAATGATAAGTATTTTGTAGAAATTAATAACTTTTGTGATTTTACTACACAAAATTATTAAGTTGCTGTGATTTCTACAATGAAAATCATTTCGGTATACTTAGAAAATCAAATTATTATGTGATTTTCACTCGTTAAATTTAGTATGTGATCGCACTAGACGTTTCATACATATTGTAACGTAAAAGTTGTCGATATTTTTTGGCAGCTGTTGCTATTTTATTAACAAATGGACACTTCTTATATGTGTTTTATGTATTATTTTTTATGTGTGGACATGTGCTTATATAAAATGAAAAGAAACGAAAACAACCCGGATCATATATTTTTTCTTATCAATTTTTATTACAGGACCAGGTCAAACGTTTATAGGTAAAAAATTTCCATGACTCGTGGTGATTTAAAGAAAAAGAAATACGTACTTTTGTAAATTGGAATCTTGATATTTAATTTTAGAAGACTGTAAAATGAAAAATCTAGTCCTGTAAAAATGTACTTAGTGATAATGTTTCGCAAAGTTACTATTTAGCACAAAAGTCCTGGTCTGTATTCGTGTTATACTAAGATGCAAATGTCTATTTTGTATTTGTGTACTTGTATTATTATTTTTTCAATGTTTGTTTTTCTCTCTATTATTTTTTTTTACAATTGTATTGCCTACATTTGCCTAAGTACTTGAAAAATTCTTATCAGATTGTATCCACATATTTGTCGAAGATGTCTTACTTTTTTTAGATATCGAATAGCAAC
Source organism: Pseudococcus viburni (assembly GCA_033439095.1). Lineage (NCBI taxonomy): Eukaryota > Metazoa > Arthropoda > Insecta > Hemiptera > Pseudococcidae > Pseudococcus > Pseudococcus viburni. The sequence goes on from JAVBJF010000046.1 coordinate 1,100,741, forward strand.
CTTTGTATCTGTTTTCTTTTCAAAACTTTAATCGTTTTAAAAAATTACTGTCAAGGGACTAATAATTTTTGTTGTTGTGTACGCTTTTTAAATTTTTGTTTTGTTTGTTTTTCCTTGTGTGTGTAAATTGTGCTCAATTTTTGTAATAGTGTCGGAATCAAATTTAATAATCAAATACTTAGACTGCGTTGTTGTGTTTTATTCATCGATTTAAGTGCAGTCCGATTGAATGGTGGGAAAGGAAATTTACATTAGTTGAATGAGTGTAAATTTCAAAATGGCCTCGGATGAAATTTCACTCTTTTGATTCAACTTTTACTTCCACCTAATCAGGATTGAATGCTTCAAACCTGACTATATTCAAAAGAATTTTAAAGTTCAACAATTTTTTTTTGAATTCGATAAAAATGTTTTTTCCAGAAGTACAATCATAGTTCATTTTTCAAAAGTACTTGAAGAAAATCACTTTTCCAAAAGAATCAGTTGGTGATTTATTTATCCTCCTCTCTTCCACCAGTTTGACCATTTTTTAAAATTGAATTAAAAGGGTACATTTTTTAAAAAAATTAGGAACCTGATTATTCGTCCCAAAGAATAATATTTTGTTAGGTACCTATTTTTCAAATATCCTTGAAAAATTAATGTCATGGTAATTTTGGTTAAAAATATCGATACTGACCTGACGTAAGATCATTTTCAGTATTTTTTTAAATTTTCAACGTTTTTGAAAATATATTTCAAGGTCAATTAAATAGGAGTACAAATCGGGGGGGGAGGGGGTGATGTTCTTACTCACAAGAATATAAAAATAAGTACCTACGATCGGAGGATATTTAATTCTGAGAAAATAGGTACGATTTCATTTTAATTTCACATACGTAATTATTTGGAATTTGTAGGTAATTATGGTTCTAAAACGTTGAAAGAAAAGTTTAAATTGTGAAAAGTAAAAATTTTTGTGAAAATCGTGAATTACCTAGCTGCATATAAAAAAAATCGAAATGATGAAAAAATGAAAAAACGTAATTTTTTGAAACATTTCTCGAATTAATTTTTATAATTTTTCAACACTTGTGCTTTTTTTTCGCTCCATTATTTTGAATCGTCTTTTACAACTTTTTGAAAAATTGTAACTATTTCAAAGATTTTGAAAAGCAAAGATTTCTATTTAGGTACTCTTTAAAAAGTTCATTTTTCCTGAAGATATTTCATCCGTATTGATTTGAATTAACAAGCATTTTCATCCAAATTTTTCACTTGGTGTGTTTTTTTTGCTAATAGGGTGTTAGGGTCCATCTACAATTAGGTAGGTACCCAAAATAATTTTTTTTCGAATTTTGATAGAATGTAGTGAAAAATTGTTGTGAAGTCACTTCAAAACAACGCGACGAAAATTTCGATTTGTGAGGCGTTGTGCGATAAGGGACCTTGTGGTGAGAATAAATCGGACATGAAATTTGCCTAATTCGTCTCGAAAACATATTTTCTATACGAATCATGCAAAATCTGACATTCGATTTTTTTCACCACAAGGTTCCTTATCGCACAACGCCTCACATTTTTTAGTCACCCCCCCCCCTCCCTCCTCTACGCTAAATGTGATTTGGTGAGTTGATTCCCTGAATTCAGAAATGTGTGAATTGATACCATTTTTTTTCAGGGTATGCACGAGTTGATTTCGAACCTCTTTCAGCCTATTAGCGTTTCCAATATTTTTTTTCAAGTTCAAATTTTTTCAATGCCAAGATTTTTTATCAAATTTTTTCAGCTCTGAATTTTTTGTTCTAAAGTTGACTCCAAATTTTTTCATACTTTTTTCAATCTACTATATTTTCTTCAAAATTTTTTTTAACCTAAAATGTTCTCAGAATTATTTTACCTTTACTTACATTTTTTTTTCAAAATTATTTCTTTCAACTTTAAAATTGTTTCAAAGAATTGAAATTTGTTTCAACTTCAATTTTTTTTTCTCAAATCCATTCAACATTTTTTATCCAATTTAAAACTTTTTCAAAATCTTTAGGTACCAACTTTGAATTCGAAAAATTGCCGTTGAAAAAAATTTGGGTAAAACGCTGGAAGTCTGTAAAAAAAATACAAAGATACCTATTTAAATTTAAAAAAAAATGGGAGAAAACATTTTAGAGCAGGAAAAAAATTCAAGAAAAATTTCAAGATTGAAAACAATTTTGAGAAAAAAATTCGGAAAGTATATAGGTACCTAAATAAAAATGAAAAAATCTGAGGTAATTTTAGGTTGAAAAAAATTTGATCGATTTTCCGCCATTTCAAGAAAATATTCGTTTTCATCGTTTGGTTCAGAAAATTTATAAATTCTAAAACTGAATTTCGCAATGCTCAAAGACTCCAATCAAAAAATGGTTGCTCTGGTACGAGGAAACTAAAACAGAGCCACAATCACAGGCACAATTTTCTACCTTGTCTAAAAAATACTAATTTTTACCATTTTCGTTAAAAAAAATCGCCAAAATCCAAAACTGAATTTCACACTCTGTATAGGAAATATAATAAAAAATCTATCAAAAAATGACCGTACCTATCAATACGCGGGGACCATTTACACTTTTCCAATCTTTAGCCATATTCGAAAAAAGGTCTTTTTTATTTTGTAACAGTTGTTCAAAATATTATCGAACTTCAGAGATTAATTTCGCGGTTTTCAGTAAACAAAAATGATTTTTATTTAATTTTGAAATATTTTCAAAAAGGACGTTTTTGGTTATGTACAAAAACCATAAATCCCCTCCCTCCTCCCTCTCCTCTCATTTCAGGAATATCTAGAATTTCATTTTTCAGTGATGATAATTCTGGCATGGGCTGATAGACCTATAGTAGTCTGAAACCCCCCAAAAAAGGAAAAAAAATAATGATAATACGAGTTAATTTCAACGAGGAAGTTGAACAAGTTCAAAATTTTGAAACTTTGAGCTTTTACACGAAGGGAAGGGTTAAAATTGGCTAAAAAATTTGAAATTTTTGCCTCGTTTGTTTGAAGTCTTCTCAACAAATTTTTACTAGAGTTCATTAAAATTCGAAAAAAATTATTGTACCCCATCTTTTATTCATGTTAGAACATTTTCAACTTCGACAAGTTTTCGATTTTTCATCTTACTTGATTGGGCCTATTGGAAATATTTTCCTTATTTTTTGATAGGCATTTCAAATTTATTTTCATTACAAATAGCCGAATAAAACTTCTTAATTTGGATCTGCAGTTTGCGAATTTTCAATGATACAAAATTTACTGGCGAAATTTTTAAATATCCGACGATTATTCTGGCACCTCATTTCACAGGCTTTTGAATCATTGCCAAATATCGTAGGCTAAAACATATCTATCCATGGAGCATCGCTGTGAATTAAAATTGGTATAACCTCAAAGTTGAAAAATTCACATTTTCTGCAATGATCTCGAACACTGAATTTGATCACCATTCAGAGAAATAACAAGGAGTATTTCTGTACCTATATCGCACGCATTAATTCAATTAAAAGCAGATTACCTTATCAGCTGCATCAATTTCGCGTGGTTGTTCCTCTGTGAGTCATAGCAGCTTAAGCGGATGATAGAAATGACATTTATTGGCCATAATAGTTTTATTTCATTTCCACGTAGATAATTAAAGAACGGCGCTTTCATTAGAAGTAATTAAAAAATAAATTTACGACTTGGAAAAAACAACCAAAAATTTTTCTCCTCGTCCTCGACCTAGAGCTAATCTCGTTATTTTTATTTTTACAAATGATAGTGTTGAAAATAAAATCACAATTTTTTAATTTTATACATATTCATGGCCTTCGTCAGATTATTGTGCCCATCTGAATTCATTTTTAGCGCAGTGATCCGCAGAAATTTACGCGACGGTTAAATTTTCGGTTTTAAAACACTTTTTTGGGCCGTCCATTAAAAGTAGAATCGTTTTAAAATAAATTTCACATCGCGTGCTGATTTTTTCAACGCGTGTTTCTCCCCAGCCTTTTCTGTTTTCGCGTGGGCTTCAATTTTTATAATTGTTTTTATTATTTTACGCGAAATTTAATTCAAAACTAAATCGTAAATGTTATTTTATGTTCTTCAAAATTGAAAATTTCACACCAGATTTTGGGCTCGGTCTTGTAAATTTTTCTGTGCTGGGCTGTCCCAGAATTCGGACTGCAGCAGGTACCTATGTATTATTTTCATGATGAATCTGCCATATCGCTAATCATGCCTAAAATAATATGGAATTAATATTCGTAAGGTCGAGAATCTCATAATTTATCCGCATTTCCCCGCAACAACGCATCGTCCAAACAGCGAATATGTAATTTTCGCATGTTTCGGATCATCAAATTACCTAATGATGTAGAATCTCATCGTGCTTTTATATTTTAACCAACATATTAACGTAATTAAAGAAATGCATTTCATTAAATAGATGGATTGTTATCCTGAAATTCGTCACTTCGAGGTCTAAAACGTGTTTATTCCTATGTAATTAGACTTCCGATCGTGTACCTTGTTATGAGTCCATCTTGCCTGCCAAGATGCTCTTTACAATCGCGAAATTTTTTATTTTGTTTTTTCTATCGTTGTTCGTATTGTGTGAGTGTTCGACTCTCGAAGTGAATTGCGCCAATAAGGAGGAAGTGGATAAATACATGGGATCATTGTGGAAAAACCAATCAGCTTTGTTTTCCCAGTATACGGAGATTGCCAGTCGAGAAAATTTTGCGGATATATTCCTAGAAGCAGCGGAAACAGTGAACGATACTTCTCTAAAAATAGAAGATATTTTACCAGTTAATAACAGTTTGTATTTGAAAAGAAGACCCCCGACGAAATGTGGCCGGCCGGCATTGGCTATTTATCATATAACAGTCCTGTCTCTGGATAGTATTGATGAAGGATCAATGGTAATATTTCAGAAAATTTAATTACCAACCTATCTAAAAGTGAGAAAAGTAAAGAGATTTATGCTTATTACAGACGTTCAGCCTAGACGTTTATTTAACCGTAAGCTGGATAGATCATAGATTACGATTTCCAGCAACTAACCGAGCTTATAGAATTTTAGATCCTGCTTGGTTAGGTAGCGTTTGGCAGCCTGATACGGTTTTCAAAAATGCCAGAGAAGTTACCTTTCACGAGAGAATTGTTCCGAATCATTATTTGTGGATGTTGCCCAATAATGCCTTGGTTTACGTGACTAAGTATGAATTTAATATATATTCAATTTTTGAATTGATATACACAGTAGGGTGGATCGAAAAAAAAAAAATATCTTGGATTTTGACCAAATTTGGTGAGGTGGTTTACTTTGAGTGGGAGACTTCACAAAAAAATTTTGAGCCCCCAAGGGGCAAGGAGAGGGGAGCAGGAGGTGCTCAAAGTGCACCTCCTTTTGAAAAAAACGCTGTTTTTTGCGGTTTTTAGCCAATCAAAATTGTGTGAGAAGCCTTAGTAAGACTTAAAAGATGTGATTTGAGTTTCTACATCTCCCTAAACCATCGCCATCCTTCTCCGATCAAAACTCTGACTGCTACCAGGGGGTTGAAAAGTTGCAGATTGCAATATTTCAAAGAAATTATCACTAAGCTGGAATGATTTTTTTTTTCATCAAGTAAGTGAACAAAAATTTTTTTCAATCACTAAAATTGAATTTTGAACAAAAAAATTGAAAAATTTTGTACACCAGTGCAGCCAACAGCAAATCATAAAATTCCAAAATACGGAATTTATATCGACTTTGAATTGATTATTTTTTCGCCTGAAAATATTATGTTTTTTTTCAATCACTGAAAGTATATTTCGATTTTTTTTTCAAAAATTTTGTATGTCAGTGCAGCCAGTTACAAATCGTTGCATGCTACACTATGGAGTTTACGTTGACTTCAAATTAATTTTTTTATCGTTTGAAAAATACACAATAATTTTATTTTCCATCATTAGAAATTTACATTTTAAAATTTTTCTTTGAACATTTTTACGTCAGTGCAGCCAGCTGCTAATTGTGATATTCTGATATTATGAACTCGAATCCATTATTTTTTCGTCAAGTGATTGGACCAATTTTTTCTCCCAATCAATAGAAATACGTTTCGAATTTAAAGACATCGGAACATCACAATTAGCAACTGGCTGCACTGACGTACAAAATTTTCAAAGAAAAATTTCAAATTTTAAATTTCTGATGACTGAAAACAAAATTATTGTGTATTTTTCAAACGATAAAAAAAAAATAATTTGAGGCCAACGTAAACTCCATAGTGTAGCATGCCACGATTTGTAACTGGCTGCACTGACATGCAAAATTTTTGAAAAAAAAATTCGAAATATACTTTCAGTGATTGAAAAAAAAACATAATATTTTCAGGCGAAAAAATAATCAATTCAAAGTCGATATAAATTCCGTATTTTGGAATTTTATGATTTGCTGTTGGCTGCACTGGTGTACAAAATTTTTCAATTTTTTTGTTCAAAATTCAATTTTAGTGATTGAAAAAAATTTTTGTTCACTTACTTGATGAAAAAAAAAATCATTCCAGCTTAGTGATAATTTCATATTATTGAAATATTGCAATCTGCAACTTTTCAACCCCCTGGTAGCAGTCAGAGTTTTGATCGGAGAAGGATGGCGATGGTTTAGGGAGATGTAGAAACTCAAATCGCATCTTTTAAGTCTTACTAAGGCTTCTCACACAATTTTGATTGGCTAAAAAACGCAAAAAACAGCGTTTTTTTCAAAAGGAGGTGCACTTTGAGCACCTCCTGCTACCCTCCCCTTGCCCCTCGGGGGCTCAAAATTTTTTTGTGAAGTCTCCCACTCAAAGTAAACCACCCTACCAAATTTGGTCGAAATCCAAGATATGTTTTTTTTTTCGATCCACCCTAATACACAGTGACGTACCGAAGGCATTTTTCAGGGAGGGAGGAGAAGAGGTGAAAATCCCAACTCAAATTCTCAAAATTCCCAACTACATATAGCCGATATCAGAATTCCGGAGAGGGGGGGTGTAAGATTTACGAACCAATTCAATTTTTTTCAAACTTTTCCGGCTGATTTCTTAAAATTTACATGTAGGTACTGATTTTTCCCCAAGTCGCGAGGTTTTTTGATTTTTTTTACTCGTTTTCATCATTTTTGCGAACTTTTGAAGTTTTTACAACCCATTACCATAAGACCCTTTTTGAGATAGAAATCGGAATAAGTTTTTCATTGGTTAGGTGCTCCAAATTATTTTTTTTAAACCTACAAGCAATGTCATTGTAGTTGAAAAAACATACGGAATAGGTAGTTTACTCATAAGCGCACCCAAGGGAGGGGCTCAGGGGGCTCGAGCCCCTCCCTTAAGCTCGGACAGGAGATTTTTTTATTGGAAAAATGTAAAAAAAAGTGAATTATTTTGCTCTTGAAACATGATTTTTCAAAAAAAATTTCGCCCTCGCTTCGCTCGGACAGTATTTTAATCCTTCTCTTTTAAAAATTGATGATTTTTCGCTGATCTTTCGGTCAAAAATCACTGATTTCTCAATCAATTCCCAGTTTGTCAGAAACAAATCAATAATTTTGACTAAAAAATCAGCAAAAAATAACTGAAATTCCGTAATTTTTTAATTTTACTTGGCTCAAATCCGTTTATGAATTATCAACCTAATGAAAATACCCCGACAACGCCAGCGCCACGGAAATAACAAGTTACTGAATTTTTTCATTGAAATTTCACCCCCCCCCCTATTTTTCCAGAATTCTGAGCCCCTCCCTTAAATAATTTCAGGGTGCGCTTATAAGTTTACTTGCCTTGAGCGAAGAAAGGGTGGAGTTTCGAAGAAAAATTATAATTTTACATCAATAAAATTTTGTAATTTTAATGCAAAGAATAGGGAGATGGATTTGGCCCGAGCGAAGCGAGGGCGAAAATTTTAGAAAACCTCAAATTGGATGTGCAATAAAATAATGTTTTGGAAAAATAAACTTTAATGAAAAATCGACTGTTTCTACTTTGAAATGATTAAAGCAGAAATATATCATGGCCGAGCGTAGCGAGGCTGAAGCTTTTGAAAAATTGGATTTTCAAATATCAAAAATAAGTTTTAAGGAGAATTAGAACAATGAAATTAATTGGAATAATTTTGAAGAAAAGTGTGAAAAAATCTCTTTTAAATTACAAGTACAACTACATATAAAATTTTTTTGGTTGACGAGAGAAAATTTTTAAATTGCAAGGTAATTAATAATTTTTTTTCTAAAAAAGCATTTATTACAACGGTTTAATAATTCTTCGCTGGGAAAATGATCAATTTTCAGTTGGAAAACGTTGGGAAAATGACTAATTTTCCCAACTAAAAAGTGAAAATTTTGTTGATTTCCGACTGTTAAAATATGTAACCATTTTATTTATTCATTTTTCATTAAAAAAATAAATACTAATTGTCCCAACTGACATTTTTACTCATCACTTGGGAGAACGACCAATTTGGGTTGGAAAAATAACCAATTTTGAGTTGGGAAAATTACCAATTTTGAATTGGGAAAATTACCAATTTTCGAGTTGGGAAATTTACCATTTTCGAGTTGGGAAAATTACCAATTTTGAGTTGGAACAAGTGAAAATTTTGTTGATTTCCAACTTTTGAAATAACTATTTTATTTATCATTTTTCATCAAAAAAATTAATCCCAACTGTCCAATTTTCCCAACTGATGTGTTAAAATGTTCAATTTTCCTAACTCACAAGTAAAAAATTTTTCCCCCCTCCCCCTATCGGTACGTCACTGGATATACAGGGTGTTCCATGAATCGTCTGCAAAACTTATTTTTTTGGATATAACCGGGCACCACTATAAAAAAACTTGAGATGAACATGTTGCCGATCTTAAAAATTAAAGGGGCAAATGCTGGTTCTAAAAAAATCAAGTTGAAAATTTTTTTCAACCAGGGGAATGGATAGTACATTGAAAACTGAACAAATTTTCATTCTATGACTTTTTGCCTAATTTTAAAATTGAAGGGACCAAAAAATTTGTTCAAAAAAATTTCTAAAAAAATAAACTAAACAAGGGAATGGATAGTAAGTACGTTAAAAACTGAAGAAATTTTGTTCCGAAAACTTTTTGCCTAACATCAAAAATAAAGGGGCTAAGGGTCATTCAAAATTGAGAAAATTTGAGCATTTTTTGAAGCCCGTTCATTTTGAGAAACTCGTGACCCCTTCATTTTCGATGTTGGCAAAACGTTTTCAGAACAAAATTTTCCAGTTTTCAACATATTATCCATTCCGTTGATAGTTTATTTTTTTAGAATTTTTTTGAACAATTTTTTTTGTTGTCCTTCAATTTTAAAGTAAGGCAAAAGGTCTTGAAGTGAAAATTTGTTCAATTTTCAAAGTACTGTCCTTTTCTATGGTTGAAAATTTTTTTACGTGATTTTTTTGTAGAATCAGCAGTTGCACCTTCAATTTTTAAGACTGGCAACATGTTCATCCCAAGTTTTTTTTAGTGGTACCAGGTTATATCCAAAAAAGATGTATGGCAGACGATAGTTCTATTTTTAAGGGTTGATTTTATAACCGAAATTCACAATAGTGAATCCTGAATATGTGCCTACTTAAATACGTATCATCTGTGTTTGAAATGTTTTCAGACTGACTTTGGTACTGACTTGTAGCATGGATTTTCAAGCTTATCCTCATGATACTCAGGAATGTGGTTTAGAAATAGAAAGCAGTAAGTAATCAGATAGCTTTGCCAACCCTGAAATTGGCTGAATAAAGATTCCTTCAAATTTTATCTTGACAGAATTTGTTTCGTTTCTAAAATTAAAAGAGGTCTTAATTACAGAACATTGATAATTTGCATAATGCATCGCACTTTTTCTTATGAGATTTAACAGAGCCCTCATAGAAAAATACTACTGGTATTTTCGTATTACTAGTTTTACTACAAGTTTTCAGTAGTAAACTGGTGGTTTTTAACAAAAACTAGTCGTAAACTAGTGTTTTTTTGGTAAAACTAGTAGTAAAACTAGTAATACGAAAATACCAGTAGTATTTTTGTATGAGGGAGGATAACATCCTGAAAACAAAAAGACGGTTTTTTGGAAAAAAATAATGCAAAATTTCCAAATATTTATTTTTGAAAAATCTGAAAATATGTATAACTCAATTTTGATTTTTAGAGATGATTTTAGATTCGAGGAGTCATCCTAGGGGGTTCATGGGTCCTGAAATGGGGTAAAACGGGCTAAAATGTTTTAGGTATCCGGACATTTACCCGAATCGATACCCCCGAAAGACATTTCCCTGAATGGCAAATTCCCGAATTTTTTTAACCCGAATCCGTTTCCCTGAATGCCTCTCACCCGAATGACAAACACCCGAAATTTTTCTAAACTTATTTTATTCAGAAATTCATCCATTATACATTTTATTTCTCATGCTGCACTACTCTCATCTATGGCAATTTTTTCATGCCAAAATGTATTACTTCGTGTCGTAATAGAAGCAATAATTCGTACGACTTTCTAATATGGCTTCGAATCGGCTTTATTGCTCTCTAAATCTGAATCAGTCAAAAATGCCAAAATTGACTGATGAAATAGTCTGGATCATGTCACTGATTATCAGTCAAATTCCACTGATTCCCCAGTTAATCAGTGACATTCTACTGCCAATCGGTGAAAAATTACCAATTCAATTAGTGAATTTTCATTATTGAACCGGTAAAAATTATTTGACTGATTGAAATCAGTCAAAATTTACTGATTCAATCAGTGAATTTTCATTGTTGAATCAGTAAAAATAGGGATTCGGGATATAGGGATTCGGGATAAAGGGATTCGGGGATACGGTTCGGGTAAAAAGCATTCGGGGAAACTGATTCGGGTTAAAAAAAATTCGGGGATTTGCTATTCAGGGAAATGTCTTTCGGGGAAATGAATTCAGGTAAAAAATATTCGGGGATTTGTCATTCGGGGAAATGTCTTTCGGGGGAATGGATTCGGGTAAATGTACGGTAATCAATGTTTTATTCGAAACTGTCATAAATCCCCCTCAAATAGTTCCTTTAATCCAAAGTTTATCCCTAAAAATTCAAAATTGAGCCATAAGGTCAATGAGCCTAAATGAGAACAATAATGGCAATAATTTTTAAAAAATAAAAAAAATTGAAAGGGTTCTAATAAGAGGAGAAATACAAATTTCAAAAGTTTGAAATTTTTGTATGAATTTGGTGGTATGTTTAGAGTCTAAATAGAGCCATAATCGATTTTTTTTGGTTCAAAGATAAAAAAGTTATGACATGTTCTCATTTGAGACAGCCATGTTCTCCATTACCTATGAATTTGTGAGTAATTGAAAACACTTAGATCTTTAAGCTACTCTGCTTTTTTTAAATCGTCATCGTTATAACAATATTTTGATAGAATTTTTAAATTACCAAGGTAAGCATTTAAAATCCAGTAAAAAGGCAACAAAACTTCAACTTTTCTAGCATGTCTTCAATTCTTCATGTCCATTGAACTAATGAGAATTCCAAATTTCGAACTAGAACAAAGTGATGCCAACAAAAATCAATGTTCTCTGAATTACCATAAAAATTATGAAACTCTTAAGTATGTTGAATTGAGAACACTATTTATTAAAATTGTAATTCAATCACAAATGAAAGCAACCCTCAAACAATGTTTTCCACTTTATTTGTGGCTTATTAGACTTACCTAAATGCTTACTTCATTTTTAGGTATCAATTTTTTTGTTTTATTTTAATTTTTAAAAAATTACAACATAGTGTCTAAAGTTAAATTTATAAGTATTGGTTTTTTAACGAATTTGAGCTGAATTATCTATTATATAAATATACTATAATTTTCATGGGGTGTTTAATGCTAAAATTCTACCCCACAGTTGGTTTTGTGAGAGCCTCTTCTAAAATATCAGATAGCGAAGCTGAGCATTTATTGATTTTTATCAAATTCAAATGACCCATTGTGGTACTTCAAAATTAGGTAAAAATTGTTTTGGCCTTCGAGAATAAAATAGTAGGTATAAAATTACAAAAACTCCTGGTTGTTCTGCCAATTACATTCAACTAACATTGATGCAAAAAATTCCCAAAAAATCAATTTAAATATATTTACGAGTAAATGACCAAAAAAAACTTTTGGCTTAATTTTCAAGTCACTGATTAAATCAAACAATCCGAGTTTTAAGAAAATTGCATAGATTTAAATTAAAATTCAGTTGGTAGCACTGCTACAAAAATTTCTCAAAAACTAATAAAAAGCTATTTTTTGAGGCCAAAAAGTTTTTAATTCACTTTTTAGGCCAATGGATGAGTAACAAAAATAATGGAAACATTGCCATGATTTCTTTTCTTTTTTTTTGTTTTGAAAATTTCCATCAAAATTTATTTACCTATAGGCTATAACAACCGAAAAAAATTTGGTTTAATTTCGAAGTAATAGAACAAACTATTTAAATTTTTTAGAAATTAAAAAATCTATTTTTGTGATTCGTAATTATGAATCCCTCGTTGAAGGCAAAAGTAGCTCTTTCTAAAAATAGGGAAAACTGTACGGTTTTTTCTTAAAAATTAGATCATTTTGAGTACTTTTAGCTTCTTCTGCTCTAAGCTCTACCTCTTCATGAATAGGTGCTTAATTTTTCTCTAGGAAGTTTCTCCATTTAATGAAAACTATCTCGTCAATTTTTGTGAAATCTAAGGGGTTTTTTATCTAATTCTCATAATTAATTGTAGATAGTTATTTTCTACACTTACCTACCTATTGTGTGAATGAAAAAGTATGGTCAAATCCATTACCTGAATAATCTTAAAATTCTTCATGATTTTTTCACAGTGACGTATAACACCAAAGAATTGGTATTTAAATGGGATGCCAAAAACCCGATGAGTTTCAAAACGAAAGATAATCGAATCCAAACACCGCAATTTCGATCTGTACATAATAAAACAGAAGAATGCACTCTTTCCTATGTAACCGGTGAGTTTTGAATTAATTAAAATGATATTTGTGCCTCTGTGTCTAATCTGTGATTAAAAAATGAATAATTCATAAATGCAATTATTACTCGAAAAATATCTGCGTTTGAATTGTCGACAGGCTCGTACTCGTGCATTAGAGCCTTATTTTATTTACGTCGACGATTAGGTTATCACTTGATACACACTTACGTTCCCTCTGGATTCGTTGTGGTATTATCATGGATCACATTTTGGATAAAACCGAGAGATGTGGCAGCTCGAATAGGATTAGGAGTTACTTCCCTTTTAACCTTGAGTAAATATCAAATCTTTTTTGAGTTTATTTCTTTTATCTAAATATACTCAGCCTTAGGTGTCTTTAATTGAATTTATTTCAGCAACCTTGAACTCTCAATCTCAAGAAACTTTACCTCCGGTATCGTATGGAAAAGCGATAGATATCTGGATGTCTTGCTGCGCCCTGTTTGTATTTTGTTCGATTTTAGAATTCGCTGTGATTAATTATTTGGTTTGTCGGTTCCCAGATAACGATGAGAATTCTGATTCGATTTTAAAGGTTAATAAAATATTCTAGAAATAATTTTAATTCAATACTTTTCAGTATAAATTCAATGTTGTTTGAATTATTACAGAAATCTAAAACGATCAAAGGCCAGATTGCCGAATATTTCGATCGTCACAGAATACAAATTGTCGCTCATAATATCGACAGATTATCGAGAATTTTTTTCCCCACCTGTTTCATTCTACTGAACATTTGGTATTGGAGAAAATACCTTCAAGAAGATCAGATTAACGGTGTTGAAGTCGAAGATAACGATTTAAACGAAGTGTAGGTTAGGTAAAATATTGGTTTTCGATTTACGGCGTCCCGAGTATGCAATTTTATTAACACTTAAAATATTTACGTTTTGAAACGTATATTAAACGACGATACGTACTACGTAGATTATTGACTTGAATATTTTAGAAAGTTGAATGAGTCGGGAAATCGTAAAAAGTTTTTAATGACCTTGTGACATGACATGAAAATAACATACGGGCTTGACCTATTCCCCTCCACCCACCAACTGTTTTTCAAAGTTTGGAAACTTTTCCAACATACTCAGATACAGAAAAAATATTTGTCAATTTCTTGAAAGTTTCTTTTCGTTTTCATTGTAAAATGGATAGGATACAAAATTTTCCTTATCCCACCTCCCCCAACGCCATTTTACAAGGATTCTTGACGTTTTTGAATTTTACGAAGTACTACTCGCTAGGTATTTTTTTGAAAAGTTTAAAATTATAATAAAAATTTTCCAATACTTAACGGAAGAATAGAAAAATACCTTTTTGTCAATTAAATTGTTTTCCAACTTCTAGACAAAGTTGAGAGAAATTTGAGATAATTTTTTCGATTTTCACGATTTCGCTTCACCTCGATCTTTTGATGTCATTTACTACTTTCTCCATTCTTCTCTTTTCATTCAATTTACCAAAAACAAAATTACAAAATACAATATAAAATCGATCACCCAAATAAGTAAATACTTCTCGTACTCATAGGCACATCCATGGAAAGTGCTCGGGGGCTCGAGCCCCCTCCTTGAGCTTGCCAAAGAATTTTTATTATAAAAATGTCAATAAATTGCATTTTTTTTGCTTTTCAAGTATTTTTCAAAAAAAAACTCGCTCTCCCTTCGGTCGGTGAGTAGGTATTTTAATCAATCTATAATTCTCAAATAACATGTTATATAGGTACTCTTTAAATCTGAATCTGTCAAATTTGATGAAATTCTATCTTTTTAAATTGACGAAATAGAAATAAATTCACTGAAAATCAGTGACTGTATTCACTGATCTTTCAATCAGAAACCACTGATTCCTCAGTCAATTCCCAAATTGTTTGAAAAATCAGTAATTTTGACTGAAAAATAAGAGAAAAATCTTTGAAGTTTATAGTTGAGTCTTTTTTACCGATTCGAAAAGCAGAATTTCACCATATTTGACTGATCCAGATTTAAATAGCATATTGATTTCTGGCTCCAAAAATCTCGAAATTTTTCAAATTTTTTTCGCTCAAATCTGTACCTGTATAATTTGTTTACTAAAAATACCCAGACCCCAGACTACCTACAACACTGAAATAACCGATTATTTAATTTTTTCAATGAATTTTGACTACCTTCCCATTTTTTTCAAATTCTCATCCTCTCCTTATATAATTTCTGAATGCGCGCATATGCTCGTACTAATAAGATTCAGAGATAAAAAAAAGACCAGTTGTCGAGGAGGGATTAAGGGGGTTAATATCGATTAACTCATCAGGAATTTCTTATATTTGGCACTTAATATGGTAATTTTTGTTAGAATATTTGAAAATGGTAAAAATATGAATTTGAGTTGTAAAATGATTACTTGTTATAGCGCAGCGTGAAAAATTTTCGAAAAATTGATCAAATTGAACCTTGACTTCCTATCAGCCAATCAAAATACCTTCTCCTATAGAATGCTGGAAATCGGTTTAAAACTTTCCATATAAATTTTTAAGCTTCTAATTTTTCTAAAGATATTGGCACTCCATATATCTAAAAGTCCAAAATTTGTATCTTAGAAGCGAGTGGACAATTTTTTTTGAAATTTTCATATAATAAAGATATAATGTAAGAGCATACAAAAAAATTCGTCTACATTCATTCAGTGTTTTTCTGCATATTGAAAATTGAGGAAAAAATGTTTAGGTTGTAACATGACTAATTTTTAAAAAAAATGGTAATTGTATTTTTTGGAGCCCGAAGCTCCCAATTAAATGAGTGAAATCTCGTTTTGAAAAATGAAAACAGGAAGAAACAATATTTTTAAACCACTTTAGGAATCCCTTAAAACTGAAAATTTTGAATTGAAATTAATATTTTCAAACACCAGAAAATCACTTTCGTAATGGATTTTTGATCACAATTCGCCATTTACAATTTTTCCTCAAATTCACAAATGAAGCATGTTCTTGGATGGTTCAATTTTCATTTTTTTTGAATAAGTAGATGCAGAAAAATTAAAAATGATAAATTAATGGTGATTTCTGAATGTTTTTTTAAAAATATGTATTAATTTTAATTCAAAATTTGTTGTCCAAGAGATTTGAAAGTTTCACTGAGTTTTGGGTTCCGAAAATATCAAATTTTGAAAAAAAAACAGCTATACTACGAGCTTCCTTTTATTTTTTGATTTTTTTACAATTTGCAACGTGCAAAATGAATGAAAAAATATGAATCAATTTTTCAAAAAATTTCTGCAATTATATAGATGATGTGATTTTTCATTAGAAATTTTAAAATTTTTCCTTCAGATAAAATGATTATAATTGAATTTTTGACATATAGAGAGCAATATCTTAGAAAGGGGAGGGGGTGGGAGCTCAAAAATTTTGGTGAAGAATTTTTACATCTAGGGTAACATTTTTAGAACCACTGTCGATCTAATTTGGGTCAGAACAAGGGAATAGGAGTCGACTCCGGAGTCGGAGTAAAACTGACTCCAAATTGACTCCGACTCCGGCTTGAATCCAGAGTCGAGCCGGAGTCAGGGAGTCAGGGTAACAGGTTGACTCCGGAGTCAAAGAGGAGTCAGGAGTCAAGGTCTGAAATGGACTCCGGAGTCAAGGTGGAGTCAGGAGTCGAGGTGTGAAAGTAGTTCCGGAGTCAAGGTGGAGTCAGGAGTCAACTTTCCCCCTTGACTCCGGGAGTTAGGTGGAGTCATGAGTCAACTTTCTCTCTTTACTCCGGGAGTCAAGCCGGAGTCAGGAGTCAACTTTTTGGCTGACTCCTATTCCCTGGTCAGAACCAGATTTCATCATTTTATAGGAGGAGGTTCATTTCAGAATTGTTCGCTACAAAAGTTATAGGTAAGTAAGTATCTTTTAAGGATGTCAAATCTATAAGTACCTAGGTAGGTACTTGGGAAAAAAATACGTACACAATGTATTATTATATGTAATTCATTATTATAACTAAGTATGAAAAATAAAATTTACGTAAACAATGAATTTCAATATTTTTAAACGTGAAATGTTTGAAAGCAATTCGACGTAAATCTGCCGCATGATGTTTGTTTCTAAAAACAAAAAATTGGACTTTTTAATTGAAATTATTATAATTGGGTTTTTACATACGATTTATGCGCACAGTCCCACTCCCCAGAACACTTGATGAACCCTACTCAGTATACTTATGTACTCGCGTACCCGTGTATAATTCGCATGCAACATGGAACAAATTTATTTAACGACATGAAATTATAATCTGTCTCTCTGGCTTACGTTTTAATATAATCAAAAATAGAATCATATCTATTAAATTAAATGATAATAATTTTTTTGGTCTATCTTTACTTAGTTTATTGGCAACTTGGCAGAACTGGTCGAATTGAAGGCTCGTGTGTAATTTTAAATTTCATATGTATCAGTTCAAATACTGTGACTGATGTGAAATAAAAATTTTCAAATATGAAAGTGATAATTTTAAGTTTGATAATCGTTCCTACGATTTCATTGTGCGGTACATTAGAAGAATTGGATTGTACTAACAATACAGCGGTGAAGGAATACTACATAAATTATGAAAGAGAATCTTCGACGTTGTTTTCGCAATTTGCCAACCTCACGATGTATGAAAAAGTCAAGCAAAATGTGGTACAAGCAACGAATAATACCAACGATAGGTTGTTATACGTCGAAGATATTTTACCAGAGGATAGAGAAAAATATTTGAAAAGAAGACCTTCGACGATTTGTGGTCATCCTGCCATTGTAACTTATCACATTACAGTTTTGTCTTTGGATACTATAAATGAAGCTGCGATGGTAAATAAGCGTATTTTTTCTTCAATTTTCTGTCAATTTTATGAAGTGTGATGGTATTAGACTGGATTTTTGTAGACGTACAATCTCGATGTGTATATGACTGTAGCGTGGATAGATGATAGGTTACGTTTTCCCAACTTAACCACTCGAGATTATTTGATTTTGGATCCGTCGTGGTTGGGAGAAGTTTGGCAGCCTGATACGGTTTTCAAAAATGCTAGAGAAGTTTCATTTCACGATCGACTCGTACCTAATCATTTTTTATGGATGTTGCCTAATAAAGCATTGATTTATACCACCAAGTAAGATTGATGTAATTTACCTACCTGGTGTAGTGGTGTACCTACTTACTCAGTTACTCGAATGATTTTCCGACTGCTCTGTCGTTAATGGATTTGTTCGTTGATAGATTGACTTTAAGTCTGACTTGTGCGATGGATTTTTCGTTATATCCGCACGATACTCAAGAATGCGAAATGAGAATGGAAAGTAGTAAGTTGACTTGGACGAATATTTATTTCAATCTGATTTATGTTTCATTTCACATTCTTAGTTCTGTAATTTAAATTTTCTTTCGTGAACCTATCTAGTATCTGCATACCTTGCTTATTTATTAACAGTGATGTATACAACAAAAGAATTAGTACTTAGATGGGATGCAAACTCTCCTATTGATTTCACTACAAAAAACAAGAAAATTGTCACGCCTCAATTTCGTTCGGTACATAATAAAACTGAAGTTTGCACAGTACCTTATTTAACAGGTAGGTACCTACTTTAGTCGTCCATCCGTAAAATTTAGGTATAACCGGGTATCAATAAAAAAAATGTCGAATGAACAATACGTTGCCCATTTTTAAAATGCAAGGAGGGAATACCTTCCAAAGACTGTGGGTGAAACAAATTTTTAATGATGGATATTGATATTACCCCAAAAATTAATATTTTATATGATAATTTTTTGTCTCAAATTGAAGAGGCTATGGATCCAATAAAAAATAGTCATGGAAATGAATAGTGCTCTGAAAATTTAATGAATTTTTCTCCAATGATTTATGTATTGCTCAACATCAAAACTGAAGGGGCTACGAACAAGAATCATTCAAGAATAAGAAATATCGTAGGTAGGTAAAAAATTTTAAATGGTTCTTCGAATGGTCTATAGCCCCTTCAATTCCGATATTAAGAAAAAAATCATCGAACAAAATTTGCCCAACTTTAAAAAAACTGGTCTTTTCCATGATTAATTTTTTTTTTTGATATTACGTTCTCATCCTCTTTAATTTTGAAGTTGGACAAAAAATCATGATAAATGGAAATTTCTTCAATTTTCGAGATACCATGTTATTCATTCTAATGATTAAAAATACTTTTACATTGGATAATTTTTTTGAAAGCATAATAATTGGCCCATTAAGATTTTAATTTTGGTTGTTGGACATCAGTATCACTCGCAGGTCCGTAGTCAGGATGGTTTGGAAGGGCGGCAAATGACATCCCAGGGGGGGGGGACAATAAAAAATGAGACAAATTAAATGACCCTACCTCCCATTTCACAAAAAAATTACATTCATCTTTCAAGCTGCAAGAATTTCTTTTTAAAAAATTCATATTACTCACTCAAAATCTTTAAAATCAAAGTAAAATTTTCTTGATCATTAAGAAAATTTTTTGATGAAATTTTTCAACAAATTTTAGTAGAAATACTGCTAAAAAAAAACTTTTCAAAAAATAATTTTAATTCATATTAATGACAAAAAATTTTTTGTGATTCACTTTTTGAACCATTGAATGAAAAACATGAATTTTTTGAAATTTGCGGGAATCAAAATCCAGTTGGCAGAACTGCTGTGAAAATTTTTGAAAAAATTCCATCAAAAATTATATTACCCGACCAAAAAAACTTTTGATTCGAAATTTTTCAACCAATTTGTAACGAGCAAAAAATGTATCCAATTTTGAAGTCACTTGTGCGTGAAGTGTATAGAAACTCAAATCGCATATTTTAAAGGATGACCAATGTTTCCAATAGGTGGTACTATCCAAAAGTTTATAAAACTGTGAATGTTTTTTTAAATGACAAAACTTTGAGGTTTCCTAACTCCTAGTTTTGTTATTCTCGGAGTAAGAAGAAGAGAGGGCTCGAAAATTTTTAAGAAAGTCTCATACGGTTCTCAAAGTAAACTATCTCATCAATTTTCGTCAAAATTCAAGATCTATCTTTTTTCATCCACTCTAATTCATATTCTTTACATTCAAAAAACCGAACAGCATTTTTGATAAATTTTCTAATTTTTTAATTTTTTTTACAATGATAGAAACGTTGAAAAATGTATAAGGTCATGGCAGGCACAGTATTGCTGGTTGCTGCCCAAAATCACGCGGTTCAGAATTTGATAAGTAACTTATCCAACCTTAGGTATTCATTTTTTCTATTTTTTAAATCTGAGTTTTAAAAAAAAACTATTGAAATATCGCCCAACCTAGATCAAAATTGTAAAAATTCATCTCAAAAGTTATTGTAAAAAAACATTCGTTTAGAATAGTTTATGCGAATTATTGAGCATTTGTCAGGATTTCTAAAAATTCTGACGTTTGAAATGAGATTTTCACAAATTTGGTATTTTAATGAGGAATTTATTAGAATTAAAGAATTTAAAGCGAGTAGAATTTTCAACATTTTCATCATATTTTGAATGGAAATTGATTCTGATTAAAATTTTGAGCGTATGGAATCATATGACCAAATGGAAGGATGCTATAGAGGCAGCATTTCCATATTTTGGTTTTTTACAAGGGGTTTTTAACAAATTTCTCCAGGGGGGCAAATGACTGTTCTAGGGGGGGGGGGGCAATGCCCCCCACCACTTACCAAAATTTTGTTAAAAATTTAAAGCTTGAAAGTTTGAATATTTTCAATCAAAAAATTCTTCATGTCTCTGAGAGTTTCTCGAGTAAAAAAAAAACAAAATTCTTGTATGGACTTTTTGCCTATTTTCAATATTGAAGGGATTAGAGGAGAAAATATATACCTACAAAAAATATAAATTAATAAATAATCAATTTTTATAAGCGTAAAGTTTGAGATTTTGACCATCTTTAATTTGAAATTCAGCTTTCCCGCAATTTTTCCGAGATCGAGATTCAGAACTAAAATCACTGGGCTATGATAGTAAACTAAAAATATTAATCATCAGTTTTTTTGGTACTTATTTTTTTTACTCGAAAATCTCAAGAACATACCAGGTGATCGATTTCATTCTGGCTTTTCCCCGGCTTGTAGACAAAAAGGAAAAGAGTTTTTTCCCAAAATTGCGGAAAACTCCAGTTTACTTTTTGTCTACAAACTGAGAGGGTGCCAGAATTGATCGAGCACCGGAAGTTATTTATAATCTTTCTGCTGAATTTTTTTTGAATTTTACATTCAGTATCGGTTCAAACTCAAAACTGGCGGCCAAAATTTTAGTCGGAAAATTTTTGGGAAGGGCTATCTGTCTGTCCACTTTTGGAATTTTCCCCCATTTTCTGCCTCTAAATGGTAACCTGAAAATTTTTAGGATTTTTTTCGACTCAAAATTAAAAATTAAAAAAAAACTATGAAAGAAATATACCTACCTACCTATTAACACGAAATCGAATAATTACCTACAACAGCAATAGTAAAATAAGAGTAAAGTTTTTGTTCTGGAATTACATGCTTGGCCCTATTTTTCTAGTTTTCACTTTCAACCAGGGACTAGGAGTCAGCCAAAAAGTTGACTCCCGACTCCGGCTTAACTCCCGGAGTCAAGGAGAAAGTTAACTCCTGACTCCGGCTTGACTCCGGAGTCAAGGGAGAAAGTTGACTCCTGACTCCACCTTGTCTCCAGAGTCAAGGGAGAATGTTGACTCCTGACTCCACCTTGACTCCGGAGTCGAACTCACACCTTGACTCCTGACTCCACTTTGACTCAGGAGTCAAGCCGGAGTCTATTTGGAGTCAGTTTGACTCCGATTTTGGACCAGGGAATAGAAATTAGCCGAAAAGTTGACTTCTGACTACATTTAACTCCCAGAGTCAAGTTTGAAAGTTGACTCCTGACTCCATATTGACTCCGGAGTCAAACTCACACTCTAACTCCTGACTCCACATTGACTCCGGAATCAAACTCACACCTGACTCCTGACTTCACCTTGACTCCGGAGTCAATTTCAGACCTTGACTCCTGACTCCTGCTTGACTCCGGAGTTATTTTCTGATCTTGACATCTGACTCCGCTTGACTCCGGAGTCAATGTATGACCTTGACTCCCTGACTCCGACTCGACTCCGGAGCCAAGCCGGATTCGGAGTCAATTTGGAGTCAGTTTGACTCCGACTCCGGAGTCGACTCCCATTCCCTGCTTTCAACACTGGATGGAATGGGAAGGCTGAGTAGACACCTCCTCCCCCAACCATAATTGCTAAATCGACTTTTTAGTTGGAACATTTTAGAAATTAATAATATGTATTTGTTATTTTTTGGAAATTTTCGATTTCAGCAAGAACAAATTACATTGGAGAAATCGTATTTCTTTGAATTAAAAAAAATCAGAAAAACTTTTATTTTAGTCGGAAATTTTTGATTTTTTGTCCCTCTCTTTCTCAGATTACATCACTCGAAATCCAGAAATTTTTCGATCCAGTATTTAATTGGGCAATTTTGAACTGTCGATACTCAGGTAGCTTACGAGTGACGAATAAGTTGTTTGTAGTAAATCACAAAAAATACAATGACTGAAATTTTCGAAATAAGTACCTATCTATCGTTATTCAACAAAAAATATGTATAGGCGTTATGAAGGTCAATATATCTAGTAGGTACGCCGTTTTATTTCTAATTTTCGTACATCACCGTTGTAGCCATACAGCATATTTCGCCTTATAGGTACTTGAAAAAATCGTAGCCATGTCCCTGGAAGGTCACGATACCCGTTTGGCGTTCATGTACATCCAAATTTTGCGGATTGGCAATAATTCAATAAACATTCCTCATAATATTGCATTTCATCACCATGAAAGTTTCAGGTTCTTATTCATGCATTAAAGCAGTGTTCTATTTACGTAGAAGTTTGGGTTATCACCTAATACACACCTATTTTCCATCTGGTCTAATCGTAGCCCTTTCTTGGGTAACGTTTTGGATAAAAATAAAAGATATTATGCCCAGAATTGGTTTAGGAGTGACCACATTACTTACAATGGGTAAAGATAGTCATTTTATTACATTTATAAGATTAATCCTCTCGTAAGAGTGAAAATATAAATTTTTTTCAGCAACATTAAGCAGCCAATCGCAGTCATCTTTACCTCCGGTATCTTACGAGAAAGCAATTGATACGTGGATGACGATCTGCGCTCTTTTCGTATTCTGTTCTATAATCGAATTCGCAATTGTCAATTACATAGTTAGTCGATTTCCAGAAGATGACAGTATTTTACCTCAACTAGAAGTAAAAATCTTTGTACAAGTATTTCTCATATTCATGATACCTATATTGATACTGTGCCTATCTCTGTGTAATCTTATTTTTAGAATCCAAAGACGTACAAAGAAAAACTCCAAGCATACTTTAGCCATAAACGAATATACATAATGGCTCATAACGTAGACAAAATTTGCAGATTCCTATTTCCAGCGTGTTTTTTGGCGTGCAATATTTGGTACTGGACAAAATATTTGCAAGAAGATAATATAGACGGAGTAGAAGTGGAGGATGAATAGCTCAAAATTTAATAATAATAAATAATGCACTACGTGACTTCAAGAAATAAATTTTTTTAGAAATAGGTACATAATCCACCTGAAATAGAACATAAATGAAGGAAAAATGAAACGTTAGATATTTACTTTGATATTCTACCACGATATTTTATCATAATGTACATTGATTTCTTTCACTAATGAATCAGTTAGTTCTTTAGGTGTAATTTCTTTATTTAAATAATCTTTGACTAGAAGTCTAGGTGGTTTTCCACCACCATGGGCTAAACATTCGCGACGATATTTTTCACCCATGTCTCTATCAAATGGACTGTTTCGAAAATATTTTTGCCAAATGGATGAAGCAATGGCTCGAGACATCAAGTAAGAATAATATTTCGCACCGTATCCGATCAGATGTGAGAATTTCAAATGCCAAGCCTGTAAAATAAGTATTTTAACATGTAAGTTTTTCAAATTCGATAAAAAAAATGAGCTGAATTGAGCCGAGACTCACTGTATTTTCAACATATGGAACTGGATAATATTTCGATTGAACTTCGGCTAAAATTTCCATGGTACGACCAGGGGCTGTATCTTGAGTATGATAAAAATGATCTAGCATCGAATAAAAAATCTGGCCTTGTAATTCAGAGGCTGCGAACATATTTCTAAAATTGCACAATTGATGCAGCATTTCATCCGGTATTGGTTCTGCTGTTTTGTAATGTTTGGCGAATGTTTTCAAAACCTAAATAAAATAAAAATTATTCACTTTTGTACATTTTTATTACATTTTTTCGAATTGAGATTTCTTTACTTGAGGATTAGAAGCGAAATATTCCATCAACACAGAAGGTACTTCGGCAAAATCAGTCACACACCTGGTACCAGTAATATGTTGATACTCAGCACGACCTAACATCGAATGAATCGCGTGTCCCATTTCATGAAACAGATTTTCAACCATTCCTGGACTCAGAAGACACGGTGTGTCGCCACATGGTGTTGGTAGATTCAGTACAACTACCACAATTGGATTCTAGAATTTCGAACAATATTAAAAATATATTCATCAGTCGTCGATTGAGACATTTGCATTTATAGGTACCTGATAAGAACCATCAGGAAGACGTCTACCGCCCTGAATGGTGTAATGACAATCTTGATATGGTTTTTCAGGACGTTCGAAAAAATCACAATAAATGTAACCTAATAATCCTTCTTTCGAATGCTTCACTATAAGAATAATTTTAAAATTAGGTTAGGATAAAAATTCAAGAAGATTTGGAAATTATGAGACGAAGGGGAAATACCAGCAAGCTTGTATACATCTGGTGACCACGATTCACCACGACTCAATTTTTCTTCAACTAACGTAATGGAAAATAAACTATTGAAAAGATTATTTAAACCATCCATGCAAGCTCCGAGTGAAAAATATGGAGAATACATTCTGGGATCAGATTTCAACCATTCACGTTTCAGTTTCGATGTGTAATATGGTACATCCCACATGGCGAAATTCTAAAATATAAATTCGAAATTTTAATCATACAGTATTGGTTTCCAAGAAATCATACAATATCGTATGCTTACTTGTTTGGATTCGGATGCTTTTTTCGTTCGCATTAGATCAAAATCTTCGTCAACTTTATTTTTCAGTTCTTTATTGAGATTGTTTAAAAATTCAAACACGAATTCTGGCGTTTCAGCAGTACTTCCTCGTAATGCTCTAAATTAAAAAACACAGCAAACACTTTAAATACGAAGTTGAAATAAAACTAAAAAATCGAAATATTTACCTATGAGCGTAAGAAGGAAACCCACAAATTTGAGCCAATTTATGTCTATAAGTCAATATTTCATCTAGAAGTTCAGTCTGTTCAGCACCAGGAGCTAAATATATTTTGTAAGCCATTTCTCTACCGAACTCGTCGCCTATGTCGGAATATCCATTGATAATTAATTTACCATCTTGATTACGACTATAACTGAAATATACTAAAAATTACTAAAAATTTGAAAAAAAAAAAAAAAATAGATGAATCGAACGATAATACTTACTACTGTTGCAAAGATGGAGGCACAACATCTCTATCAACTGTTCGTGCTTGAGATGCTCGAGTCATAAACTTTTGACCTAACTGTAAAATACTATCGTTATAATACACAACTTTAGCTCTGTCTTCTTCGGGTAAATGAATACCGCATTGTTCGAAATCGAAAATGAATAAATCGACGATGTGTTTTTCTTCTTCTGTCATCTCAAATTTGTCACCACGTTCTGCTACTTCTTTGATACAGTCGAATAATTCCTTGTTGGTATTCAATCTAGATATTTTATCATTATTCATTAATAAAAGTTGGCAAAATTGGATAACTTGATGAATAAACCATTACTTTTCAACAATACCGCTCATGGCGATACAAGTTTCTTCAGCAGCGCAACAAAAATCGATTTCTGGATGCATAATACGAATAAATTCGCATAAATCTGCTACCCTGCATATGCTATCGGATAGGTCATCGAATACTTGAACTAATTTTCTGGTCCTGCGAAATTAAAACCAAATGTAGATATTCAGGGTATTACTGAAGATTGTATAATTAATGAATGACCAACGAAGATGAACCTCTGTTTATCACAGCATTCGGCTAACAGTTTATCTGATTCTGCGATACCTTTTTCTTTCAAGGCATATACTCCTGGATACGATATCAGTGATGGAATGCCAAAGAGTCCCTGCAAAAAGGACAAGGATGGTAATTCAAAGTATATATCAGTGTATCCGTAATTTTGTTTATCTGGAAAGAAAACACTTTTGTATTACCTGAGAAGATGGTTGCAGTAGTAATGAACCGAATGAAATTCTGTCACTGGGTTTCGAATTGAATGCTACAGCTAAAGGAGACCAAGTTGAAACGAATCGCTGGCATAGTGAACAGCGGTAGAGCAACTGGTTATTGAAATTTAGATGTTTTATAGCTTTGGTAATCATGTTGATGGTATTTTTATCCTTTCAGGTTCTTAGCATTATGCTTAAATTCAACAAGTTTTTCTACGAATATCACTTTCAAAAAGCTTTTGAGGATTTTTTGAGAAAAAGTTGAGAGGAAAAAGTGATAATGTGTTATCTATGTTATCATTTCAGTGTAATACAGTTTTTCCACACCGTAAGCGCTTCAGAAGCTTCAGACGATATTCAAAGTTTTTTCACGAAATTGTACAAGCATAATTATTTTTGAAGGAAGTTTTTTACACAAAAATGCATACCTACCATTTATTTTGATTGCAATATTCCAAAGGTATTATTGAACAAATAAGCCATTTTGAAGTTTTACCGCCTCGATATATGTAAGTACTTTTTGTATTGTTAGTACCTAGTTATTATCGCCATTCTGAATTCAATTTATCGTATTCTTTCCAATAATAGCTGTCTATAGATTTTCGGATATAACTTCTGAAATTATTCTGACAAATTCAATTAAAAAATGAAGTAACCTGTCATTTCAGTGGGGCTGGAGTAGTTAGGGTATTTTCAATGGACAGAAAATAAATACCTACCTACAGATTTGAGCGAAGAAAAATTGAAAAATTGCGAGATTTTCTGATTTTTTATTTAGTCCACTGTAATGCTTTGTAAATATGTAATTTTGAAAAAAAGTGAGTGATAACATCAGAGGTGATTTTCACAATTTTTTTGATTTAAAAAACCTGTTACGAATTTTTCTTTATTTTGAAAATGGTGAGGGGGTAACGCTGGTAACGGTGTAAAATTGCCATTAATGATTTTTTTGTGCAAAAAGTATCTACACTTGAATAATATCAAAAACCGTTCATAGAAAAGTGTTTTTTTTCTTTTTTTTACACGAAATTTAAAAAACTTGAAAAACATTGATTTTTTTGAAAACTTCTGAAAAAAAGGAATAAAGTTAAAAAAGATTCCCTATGGCATTTTTGGTTTAAACCATCTGAAATGTTTACCGGGTTATTTTGAGTTGAAGTCTGTACTCAAATGAGTGATAGGTACTCCCTTTCTCATTCAAATTTCGAAAAAATGGGTAAAATGAGCAGTAGGGTGTTTTCTTTCAATTTTTTTTCAAATTTTGAAAAATATTGTTGTGAAATTATTTCCAAAAAACGTGGTAAAAATTTGAAATTTTTTGAATCAATGTTTAACCCTCCTCCGGCAAAACTCGAAGTTTCAAGATTTTCAATTTTAAAAAAAATCGACTTTTGTCATATCATTTCTATGAAGAGCAAAAAATACTTATTTTCCATTTTTATGCCATTCACAGAAATTAAGTAAACCCCCCCCCCCCCCATCCAAATCGGAAAAATCTGAATTTGTTTCTAATTTTCGATGATAAAAGTACAATAATTGACTGTATCAACAAAAAAGCAAAAAAGTGATTTGTTTTTGAAAAAATTCAAAATTTTAAAATTTTGAGCTTTTAGGAGGCAGGGGAGGGTAAACTTTGACGAAAAAATCTCAAATTTTTATCACGTCTTTTTAAGATTTTTTGGTATAATTTTTTGCTAGAGTTCATCAAAAATTAAAAGTTGTAAACGATCGACCCTAAATTGATCACCCCAATGAGATTGACGTTAAAATAAAAAAATATCCTTCGTCCAATTATCGTTTTGGAAACTGATCTCATCTTCATTACGAGAACGGAGAACAGAAGCACTATTCTTCGAAGAACGTGATGATAGGTGGGCGGGCCAAGCGGAACAATTTTCTCAGCGCGGGGAAACGTGAAACGGAATCCGACCATTGGCTTGCCTTATTATATAAGCTCAGGTTTCCCACATTTCGTGAACTGTTCGAATTTAGTCAGTGATCTAGTATCATTGGATAATTTTTTCAAAAGGATTCCAATCCAGCCACTTTAGTAATTTTCTTTTAAATTCGAAAAGAAATTTATTTCTTTTTTTGGAATTTTTACAATCAATTTTTCTATTCCAAATATCAGTTTAAAAATGAGTAACGATATTGTGATTGTATCTGCTGCCAGAACACCAGTTGGTAAGTAATTCTAAATTTACCTACTTACTTTGTGTTCTTCGCTGGTCAATTTTTTATTCTGTGTAATTTTTTAATTTGATTACAGGTGATTTCAAAGGCGGTCTTTCGGAATTAAAAGCTCATGAATTAGGCGCTGTGGTTATTAGAGACGTATTGGATAGAGCTAATATCGCCCCCGAAGATGTATCTGAAGTTATTTTAGGACAGGTAAAATTTAATACCTATCTAAGTATGTATTTAATTTTTTTTTACATTAGATCAAAATTTTTAAAATCTTATTTTGCAGGTTTTAACAGCAGGCCAAGGCCAGAATCCTGCCAGACAAGCTTCTCTAAAAGCCGGACTCCCAAATACCGTCCCAGCTTACGGCCTTAATTTATTATGTGGATCAGGAGTACAGTACGTTCAAATTTATGGGTCCCCTGCCCCTCCCACTAATAACTTACATTTTAATTTTCAATCGTGTAATTTATTTACTTACAGATCGGTAGTCGACGGATATCTTCACATTTTAGGAGGTATCTCGAAAATCGTCGTTAGCGGAGGTCAAGAAAGCATGAGCCAGGCTCAACACGCAGCTTATTTGAGACCTGGCACAAAAATAGGAGATTTTCAGTTGGCCGATACCATATATAAAGATGGCTTGACCGATGCTTTTCATAATTGCCTGATGGGAGATACAGGTCAGTAAAATTTACAATTAAAATTTTAAATTTGAATATGCGAATATTTATTTGTGAATTTTCCTTTCAGCTGAATACGTCGCTGAGAAATACAACGTTTCGAGAGAGGAACAAGATAAACAAGCTTTGGAATCCCAACGAAGAGCTGAGAATGCTATCAAAAATGGAAACTTCGAAAAAGAAATCGTTCCGGTGAAAATTAAGAAAGGAAATGCGGAAGTTGTTGTTGATACTGACGAATATCCGAAATTTGGTTCTACTTTGGACACCCTTCAGAAACTGAGACCCGCTTTTAAAAAGGTAATTAATTTTTTCAACGTAAAAATAGATTAGATAGGTAGGTAAATTATTGGCCCTTCCAACGTTATAATGATCAAAAATTGAGTGTAGGTAATGTTTTTCGCTCAAAAACATTAAAATTCCTCAATTTTTTATGAATCCCAATATAATTATTACATCATTTCCAATTTCAGCCTAGATAATTTATTGCATAATAGGTATTCGAATATTTTAATTAATTACGTTTTAATTATTTTTCCTCAGGATGGTGGCACTGTGACTGCTGGCAATGCTTCTGGAATTAATGATGGAGCCGCTGCTGTTGTTTTAATGCAAAAATCTGAAGCTGATCGTCGAAAATTAACTCCATTAGCTAAAATCGTGGGCTTTACCCGAATCGGATTACCACCCCTTCTTATGGGATTATCTCCTATCCAGGCCATTCAATCTTTAGTAAGTGTGCCTGTACAATTTTCACGAAAATTAATTACCTACCTAATCATTTCACGAACATTTTTGTAAACATTTTTGTAACAGCAGTAGGTCAGCTTTGGTCAGTTTACTATTTTTTTTTCGAAAATTGACCCGTAAAAATTCATTTTGTAATATCGCTAACAAAATATTTATTCGGTAGATTAAATGATGAACTTGAACTTCGATAAGAAATTCTATCTGATTACCTACTTTTTTTTGTTCTACTTAGTTGTCGAAAATAGGATGGAGTAAAGATGAAGTGGATATTTACGAAATTAACGAGGCTTATGCGTCACACTCGATTGTCATATTGAAAGAACTGGGCCTTAATCCTGATAAAGTTAATATTTTCGGTGGAGCTGTGGCACTTGGTCATCCTTTGGGAGCTTCAGGTATGTGATAATCAATTTTTTTCATAATTCATACGCGAGAAAATAATTTTTGTCCAATCCGTAATTTTTAATTTTTTTTTCTCAGGTACTCGTATCCTAGTTACACTTTTGAGCGCATTAGAACAAACCGGTGGTAAAAAAGGTGTCGCTGCGTTGTGCATTGGAGGAGGACAAGGGATCGCCATAGCTGTTGAAAAATATTAATTTTTCTAAATATTTAACAATATGTACATAACGTATTCTTAGAATTACTTATCCAATTTTCGAATTATTACATATCTAAATTCATTTTACATATTATACTTTTTGTTTACTTGTTTGAAAATGTTACCTAATAAAATGTTTGATAAACCAATTATTTGATTTTTTTACTTTCAAAAGTAAAGGTTTAATAGAAAACGATTGATTCTCAATTATAAGCACCTATGTAGTCCGCAAAGCCTATTTTTTTGTTTACTTGTGGGCTTTAATAAAATTTTATTACTTACTCGTCAAAGTTTAACGGTATTAGATACATGTAGGTAGGTAGGCTAGGTACCTATTCGTTTAATCACGTGTGGGTAATAAAGAAACAGAAAATGAAACGTTTTAATTGTGGTTGGTTTCAGCACATCTATCCTAGACTCTCAAATTCTAAAATTGTGACAATTTTTTTTTAATTTCTAAAAAGTATTCAAATAATGAATTTTAATTAGATCTTTATCAGATACTCATAGCACGAGTTCGATTATTCACGAGTGACTTCACGATATGGAAAACTTCTGACCCCCTCCCCCCTCCGCTCACCATTTTCAACATTGCATGAAAATTGGACTTATGATTAGCTCGCAGATGAATTCTGAAAATGAGAGGTATATTTTTTTGAAATAGTAAAACTGGGTATACCTACTCGATTCACGTTCATTTGCTCATGTTTAATTACTGAACTTGATTATTGGTCTTACTACTTTTGTATACGAACGTATAGGTCGTGGTAATTGGATAGGAAATTACTAAAATACTACTGAAATTGTAAGTAGGTAGTAGGTACGCTTAAGAAAAAAATATAGAAAAAAATTGAAGGAAACAATTCAATTTGTTGGAGAAAATGGTGTACCATTATGGATATGGATGAAAAGTAGGTAAATTTTTATCGGCGATGAAAAATATGTTGGTAAGTGCTCGCATTATTCAAGTCTTCGTTCTTTCTCTCATTCATTCATTCATTCATTCATTCCTATAAAATAGAATGAAGTAAGGGGGAGGTTCGATCAACGATATCGTCATTTTCAATTCGATTGATCGATTTTAGCTCTCATATAACACAGGTCGACACGATTTTTGTGCCTGGGTTCCGATTACCAAATTTTGGTTGCTTCTATGTAACTAATGAAGGGAATTTTTTTTTTTTGGACAAAGCTTGCTTTTGGTGGTGGGAGAGAGGGTCGAAATATAAGTTTCTTCAAAAAAAATAAGAACGAGCTTGAAAAAAAATTGCAAATTTTTTTTGACCCAGTCTTATAGAAAATTTTATGGCAAATCGAATGGAACAAACCGCAGACCTTTAACTTATTTAGAAAAAAGTTACAGCTCAAACTCTCCTAAATTCTGTGTAAAAATCTCATTTTTTGGACATTGCCTGCCAAAAAGTGATATTTCTGAGCAAACTAAGCGTTCTACGATAAAAATGATGAGAACCAAAGTTGTAGAGAATAAAATTTCCTATCTGATAGAAGCAATTAGAATTTTCTAGAAGGCATAGTTTTCAATATATTTTTGAGTAAATTTGAACAATAGTGGAGGAAATTGAAAAAAAAATATAAATAAATCAATTTGGCTGCCAAAAGTCACTAATGTTCAATTTTACTCAAAAATATCTTAAAAACTATGCCTTCCAGAAAAATCTAATTACCTTAACCAGATAGGAAAATTTATTCTCTACAACTTTGGTTCTTATCATTTTTGCCGTAAGACGCTTAGTTTGCTCAGAAATTACACTTTTTGGTAAGCAAGGCACATAAAAATGAGATTTTTTCACAGAATTTAGAAAAGTTACAGCTGTAACTTTTTTTTTCTAAAATAAGATAGAGGTCTACGGTTTATTCCATTCGATTCTCCGTGAAATTCCCTGTAAGACCAGACAAAAAAAATTGAAAATTTTTTCTCTCAAGCTCGTGTTTATTGTTTTCGAAAAATCATATTTTTCGACCCCCTCCCCTCCCCCCACCACCAAAGCAAACTTTGAAAGCCACGAATGAATTTGGTGTATTTCGATGCCTAGAATCAGAATTTAGGCATTAGAACTGAAACACAGAACAAAAATTTTTTGTCGACTAGTGTAATTATTATGATGTCGGTTATGCACGGAGCAGAGTGAGTACACGCAACGATCACCCCCCCCCCCCCCCAGGAAGAAATATGACTTTTTCACATAAGGATGATTTTGTGAATGTATATTTTAATGTACCGTGCACACAGTTGGCATTTAACAATTCTTCGATCATCAGTCACAGGTCATAGTACCTAGGTATGTTGAGTGTCAGAAAAAAAGGGTCACCATCTTATTCGGTAGACAAATATTCGATTTCTGTTTAGGTACGTTTTTCTTAAAAATAATATTGGTTAAATTTGATTTTTAGGCTTGCTTTTGTTCTTTGAATGGCACATGCGAAAATTCGATTTTTTTTACTTAATTAGTACTGGACTGGGGGAGGAGCAATGTCAGACTGAATGGAAAAACTATATATTCTTACATTTCTTACTCACAAAACTGCATTTTTAGTCGGGGAAATCGGATTTGAATCAAAAAAGTTGTTTTTTATAATTAGAAAATTTGATGGTGGTTGAGTCGAAAAAATCGTTTAAAAATCTAAAAAAACGTTCAAGTTTTTGCAAAAGTAAAGTAAGAAATTTTTAATTTTTCTTCTTCAACAATACTAAATTTAATTTATCTCTGTGTATGGGAGGAGCGGGAGAGGAAGAGAGAAACTTCTTTTATGAAAGGTTACGACAATCAGTGTTCAAAACCGATTGAAGTTCAATTGGTGGTGGTGGTTGTGGTTTTGGGATGCGTTGTTATTAAATGGTTCCTGGTTCTGGTTTTTGAATTGGTTTTTGACAATTGTCTGAAACGGTTCTGTTTGGTTCTGATATTTTCAGTTTTTGTAATTTGTGATTCTGATCTTGAAATGGTTCTGGTTTTTTATTTTTTGCAAACGGTTCTGGCTTTGGGGTCTGTTTCGAAAAATTTCATCGTATTGTTCTGGTGGTGGTTCCCAAAATTAGAGACCGTTTCAATTGGTCCCGGTTCTCCCGGTTCCATTCGGTCTTTCAATTTATTTTTTCAATTTTCAATCAATTAGAAAAAATTCAAAATTGATATGTAAGGTACTTTGGTTTTTCCATTTTTTTTTTGAATTTTGACCAGATTTGGAAATCCCTGTCCCCCCTTGGGGTGTTCAGATCATCTTGAAACGTAATTATTTGACAGCATGAAAATTTCTCCTTGCTGTAATTTTTTCAGATTTTTAAATGGTGGCCCACATCTTTATCTTTTATATTCATCATTAAAGTTGAACTTTTATTATGGAGGTTAAACTTTGAACTTTTCAAAATGTGATCGTCAATTATTTTCAATTTCCTTTCAATTGTTTACAAAACTGTGCAAACAGATTCTTCTTGGACTTTACCAATCTCGAGATATGAACCTTCAAAGTTGAGTCGTTTCACAAAAAATCTTAATTGTATGAAAATTACGTGGGCTCCCGGCTCTCCCACCCTCCTAAAGGATTTTGATCGAAATGACAATGATTCCTCGATTGTACCATTTAGGGAAACCTGTAAATAAATTTTGAGGAAAATAGGAAGACCTAAGATCAAAACCTGCTCGAGTTGAAATGGAACACGCCAAAACAAGGAAAAAAATTCAAAAATACCAAACTACAAAAATATGAATTGAATATTACATTCCGTCATCCTCCGCCAAATTGAAATACACTAAGTACATACTTCATATAACGATTAAAGAAAGGTGCCTACTCAATTGCTTAAAATTTTTTTTAGAACCAATTGGAACCGATTCACAAATTGGTGGTGGTTGTTCTTGTATCGATTAGAAATTTATTGAAATGGTTCCTGTTGGTGGTGGTTTTTATCTCAAAATACTTATGCTTGTTCTGGTGGTTCTGTTAATTTACAAGCTTCAAAATTTCTTATGGTTCTCCCAATTGGGAATTTCTCTTTTTCCCTGCTGAATTGGTTCGTTTTGGTCTTTTTTGGGAATATTTCAACACCTCTTGGAACCGGTTCCAATTGGTCCTGGTTCCCATTTGAAAAATCGAAAATAAAGTGGTTCTGGTGGGTTTTGGTTCTGGCGGTTTTGAACACTGACGACAATACAGTGATAATTTTGTCACTTGGTAAACATTTCAATTTTGTGCGACAAAAGTTGAGAAAAATTCATCTCAATAGGGAATTTTTAAGTTTTAATCTCTTTTTAATAACAGTTGTTCTCTTGTTATTTGAAGTTGATATTTTTTATGAAAAATACTCTTTATAATTTTTTTCTTAACTTGATGGTCAGAGGTGTTATACTTTCCCCTCCCAACTATTTTTATAACCTTACAAAAGGAGTATTCCAACTAGAAGGTACAATTTTGAGCCGAAACAAAAATAAATCGACAGTACATCATAAAAAGAATTCCATATCAAAAATTTTAAAAGTCAAAGTTCATTTTTAGAATTTTGGCGAATTTTTGAAATTTCAAAATTACTTCATCGCCCTGCAAAACATGAAAATTTTATGTAATCAACGAAAAATGCTGAAATTTGCTACATACCTATTTTTGAGCCCCTGTATCAATTGGAAGCAGTTTTAAGACGTTTCGGAGCTTCCAGAAAATCTTAGAATTCTCCATCATTGGAGAAAAGCCCATAAAAATGGTTCATTTGAACTTTAGCACCTATAAGCGCGGATTACCCATATGGTGACCTATTTAATCGATTACCTAAGGCACAATTTTATGAAATTCATAACTGTTAGTTGAAATCCATATTTTCCGGTAAAAAATTTTCTTGGAAAGAATGTAAAAATACATAGTATGCTGACAGCTGCGTACGCATCGAGGTAAAAAGCTGAAAGTTGATAGATCTAGATACCCTATTTTCAACCTCCCCAATCGATTAGAAGCGATTTCTAGACGTTTCGGAGCCTATAGAAAATTTTGGTAAAATATTTTCAAGTTATCAATTTTTCAGTGTACCTTCACTTTTCTGAAGGAACTTTTATAGAGAAAAAGTTTAAATTAAAGGCTTCAAATTGACTAAAGAAATTCGATATTTTCATAAACTAAAAAAATTTACACTCGTGTACTTCACAACTTTGAAAGAGGGAGGGAGTGGGAATTTTTTCAATCATTTCTTATTTAAATGAACTACACCATAATAATGTTATAAAAATAACTTCAATTTTTAAATATATTTCCATTTTAGAAATTTGGAAATTGCAGCCAATTTGAAATCCTCAATTCCCCTCATCTGAGGAGGTTAAAAATTTTCAAGTCATATGTGAATGTGTGAGATTATGTTGAACAATTCTGATACCCACAAAAATCTGGGATTTTTGAATAATTACTGTTAATTTTTAACCATTATTATGTTTTCCGATGGGGCTGTTGGCTAAGGGTAGCTGTTTTGCAGTTTTTATAAAAGTCGAAGGGGGGCACAAAGTCATGTCTAAACTTTCAATCGATCTAATAATAATTTCACATCCCAACTCTACCCTTACTCTCTCAAGAAATCTATATCTATTTTCTGTTGTTTTTTTTTCAATTGATATTTGTAGAATGAATGTTTTTATTCAAAAATACAATTGGTACCCATAAATATCTATTTTTATGGATAGGTCACCTGAAAAAATTAAGTATTTTTCCAAATTTTTTAAATTTTCGATAAAAAATTAATTATAAAATCGGGAAATTTTTCTTTAAAAACAGTTTCAATGTGGATATTTCTATCAAAAAAAAAATCATCGATAGTGATTTTACACTTTTACCCTTCGTTTCAATCATTTTTTCAAAATTGAAAAGAATACAGTGTAAGTAAATTTTTTTTAGAAATTAGGGAAAACAGAGAACCGCTGTGGATAATTTTTTGGACAAATTATCCATTTCAAGGTCATCTTAAGATTAAGAAAAATTATTACAAAAATTATTATTTCCAATTTGAGAAGAAATTTTAAAAATGCAAAATCAATATTTTTCAAGCACATCTCGGAATTTCCAACTTCTTCAAAGTGGATTGTGAATAATAATCCCTTCAAACACGAATATACACATAACATGAACACAATTAATTTATAAATCAGCGGATTTCACCAATTAGGTAGGTAAATCATGTTAACTAGGCAGGAGAAATTCACGAACAAAAGTTGAATGCAATTATGAAAACAGAAAATTCTATTTACATTTTTTTAATGCTTCATTTTTTCATACCCTTTTCAGTTTCTTTCAATTATAGTTTTCAGACCTTTTTCAGAAATGCTGATGCGGCAACACTTACTTGTTGTTTATAAAAGTTTTGTCTACTTGCAAGAATTAAGGAATAAATTTATGGGTATCAAAAAAGCCATGTTTCAATGCTAAATAAATTGCTCCACCGATACTCGCAGTCGTTAAACGTTTTCACACAGGTGTTATTCAGGTTGCCATACCTCGAGTTAGAGTATAGACAAAAACCCACCGTAGCCGGAATTTCGCACACATGAACTTATTAAAAATACCCATACGTGCCACTTTCAAATATCATAAAAAATAAATTTTACGTGGTATAATTTTTCTAGGGTTAATTAATTGCGAAATTTTGGATTTTCATAGAATATAGAATAATTTATTCTTGCATTACGTAGCTCGTAAATATCTAGTAGGTATCATGTTAGGTAGGTACTTGATGAAGTACAATATACACTTTCGGAGTACGTATTCGTGTGGTTGAATGAAAAATTACATGAAAAAAACCTATCACTGAAAATCGCTGGAGACACCAATCATTTGTCTCATAAATTTATGTATGATCAAAATGACCTAATTATCCCATGAAATTATTTTTCCTCTTTTTTAGAACATTTTGAAAATTCCAGAGAATAAAAAATTCGTCATGATTTCAGAATGTCTCGGAAATGTAATAATCGTTTTAGGAAATTGAGATATGTAGGTACTACTATCAATATTGAAACCAAGTTTTCAACTCTGATACGTAATATAACCGTAGAGGTGTACATATATACATAGGATTTAAAAAAAATCATTTCTACATTCAATATGTAGGTATCTACGTAGATCTAGAAATGTTAAATTTTTAAAATTTAAAAATTCGTCAAAAATTTATCCATAAACTTTAAGTGGAAAAAATCTGTCATCATATGGGTATCCAAATCTTGTTATTGTTCTCAAATTTAAAGAAAGGATCGTTCAAGGTCAAGTTTTGGTTTAAGTATGAAGGTTGTGAAAAACATTTCCATCGTACCTAAATATTATGACATTTATGACGAACTAATCAGATGTCAAGTTCGTGGAACATGATTTCGAGTAGGTACCTTACCTAGCTCAACTTTTTCATCGATGTTACTGTGAAATTCTAAATGCCTATTGAAATGAATAGCGATGAATTAAAATTTGTAAAATTTGAAAGTTAAGTGATTTCTGAGCTCGTGAATGTTTTATCTCAACTGTCGCAACATTTTCAAGGTATGTCATCGTCATGACACATTTGATATTTTTTTTAATAAGATAAAATTGAAAAATGGACGTAACAGTTTAAATTTTTCATAAAACAGCTCTTTCTATTTATTTATCCAAGTTTTTTCAAAATTTGCTGTGATGAGGGGACCAATCATTTTGTGAGAGAAGCTTTCAATTTTAATTACAGATATTCTCTTCCAAAGTGTGAAAATTCTCATTAATCAAACCTATACTATGCATCATGTTGTGTAACATTTATTCGCACACAGAAATCATTTATTCGTCAGTTTTGAGTTTTATCTTTCATGTTTTAAACTAAATTACGTTACTCACTACAAAATTGAACTTCGATATAATTTTTTATCAACTTGCAACGCGTCATAAAATAATTAAATACAAAGATGTTATTCATTCACTGTTATCTTTCGGATTTTAGAATAGTGACTTTACGCCGAAATATTCAACCTTCTATGATAAGAAAGTAATAAAATTTTGGTAGGTATCATAAAAAAAGCCACGCTTGTGAGTAATGTGTTTACTGATGAAAAAATTCAGTAGGTATCTAACAACATAGATAGGTACTCATTGCAATGAAAAATGACGAATTTAATACGTAGCCTCAGTACCTGCCCATACTTATGTGCTCTTAAGTAGTATTTAAGAAAAATCGAGGGATTTTGTAATGCTTACTTGTACATACCTAAGTAGGCGTTCTTTAAGAGAGCTGAAAAATTGTAAAAATCGTGTAATTTAACTATAGAATGGAAAAATTAATGAATTAACACGGGACCAAAATAACTTTCTAAATTTTCTTCTCTCCCTGTATTGAAAAATTTTTGAAGCATCAGTTTTGAAAAAAAGTTATCTATTTATGTCGATTGACATACTTCAATTTTTCACTTTTTTTCTCCGCTACAGATTAGGCTGTGTATTGAGTTGAATTTTTGAATGGTTCATTTCCTCTGAAAATGAAATTTCCTAACTTTTAGCACCCTAGATGAATTAGAAGCCATGCACTGAGCCCTCTACTTTTTGTAAACGAAAAAAAATTGAGAAGGAATAATGCAAAATATTCAAATTTTACCCACACATAGTTATCTACTTAAAAATCTAAAAATGTGACTCAATTTTTATTTTTAGCGATAAACTTTGGACCCGAATTGAAAATTTTGCGTTTTTGTTGTCCTATGTTAAATCTCACCATAAGAACAGTGGTGGCCCAACACATGGTCCTTAATTAATTTAGAGAGCTAAAACTTTTGGATTTTTTTTAGAGAAAAATTATCCTTCCTAGGGCGTCAACAGAATTCACTGTGTTATAAGAAACACTCTCTATACACCTGTCTTAAGTGACAACAAGCAATATGAATTCAAGATTAAAATTTAAAAAATTTTATTTACCTAAATTTGATTTCTTATGATATTTAATATGGTATTCCTATAAGCACTTAAGCAATGAAAATATTCATTGCACTGCTTCAGGTCGAAATATTATCAGAAAATTTAATTAAAAACTATTGCACGAAGAAAGAAATAATGGGTACGAAGTACAAAATACAGCCAACTTAAAGTTTTTATCTTTTATTTGATGTACCTAAGTACTTTACATAATGTACCTAGCTACCCACTACAGATTCAAATACAAAAATTATTCTCGACTGTGTGTTAGTAAATTATCTAAATCCCAAATAAAGTACGTCACATAACATGTAGTCGTGTAGGTAAAGATACCTACACTTGGGTACGTAAATCATTTGTTGTTCTTCCTAAGAAACGAAATGCTGACTGTGTAAGTAAAATGTGACACAGTGAAAAAATGAACGAAGAGGGGTTTGCGATTTCTGAAGTTCAGACCGAGTACAGAGCCGACAGAGGTTCATTCAGTGTAAATACAGCATATTAAGGTATTTCAAATTTGAAATTTGAAAAAGAACTTCTGAATTTATTTCACATCTCTAATCTCACATCTCTGAAAAAAATTATGATCGATTATTGAAAGTCGTAAGTAACCTTTCGTCTCTGAATTTGGAATATTCAATTTTTATGGAGTAAATTGGGTCTAATCTAAGGTCAAAGAACTCTCTAATTAAAACATAAATTATGGGAAAATGACAATCATTTCTACAAATATGTCAAACAAGTTGCCTATCATTCCATTCGCAGCTTGAATTTTAAAATTTTCGAAATTCTTTATAGCGCTCCTACAGTTTTATAAAAAAACTAAATAATAATCATAGAAATTATTCGGGCTTTCCGGCGTTTCTTTGGTACCCTAAATTTTTATCATTTTTTTGAAAATTTTCATCAAAGCAAAATGGAAATTTGAAAAAATGAAAATCTATTAATAATATGAAATTTGAAAAAACAGAAATATTCTCTTTTGAAATTCAGCTTTTAAAAATAAAATCCGTGAATATCACCAGTTGACTGTTCATCCCTTAATTTTTCCTCCAACAGTTAACCATGTCTCGTTTAAGTTCTGCTATTCGAAATCGAACCACTTTAAATCACTTTTTACAACAAAATGTTTTTAACAAGTGCATCGCTAACTTCAGTACATCTCGTAATTGCCTAGCCTATGTTAAAAAACAAGCAGCTAGTTCAGCTCCCATTTCAAATGAATTTACTACTCCGCCTCAAAATGTTGACGATGAAGGTGAACAGTTCCGATATCTACTTCGAAATTCTAGCTTCATCAATGTAAGTAATTTTCAAGAATTAATTTACCCATAAAATATGTCGTATTCTCTCAATCTGATCGCGTTTCTTACAAAATTTTACAGTTGGGTGATCCAGAAAACAAAATAGTCAAAGGAAAAATATTCCACACTGTACAGGACGATTTATACATAGATTTTGGTTGGAAATTTTATTGTGTTTGTCCGAGACCTGCGAAAAACGGACGGTATGTATAATAAGTATTCAAAATGATAAAATTAAAATTCACTACTCATCTATTAAAATATAAAATGCACTTTTCAGCTTATTCGTTAGAGGAACTGTCGTTCTACTGAAAATAAAAAATTTAGAATTATCAACCAAATTTCTCGGTTTAGACAAAGATCTTACTTTATTAGAAGCGGACGCGTCGATTGTTCGATTACTTTATTCACCAACTAAATCGGAATAATGGAAGAAGTAATAGAAATGAAGAAATATTTGTCATTAGAACTTCGGAAGAAACACTCTTTAGGATCACGTTATTCAATTAAATCTCGGGAAATGCAGAAAAAAATTGAATCACTCTATGAAAACTAATGTCAGTTTTTTATTTTTATAAGTATCGTTGTTAACACTATCTAATAACATATGTTATTTGTCAGTCAATATAAATCTTTTTAAAAAATCAAACATTTCGTTGATAAAACAGAAAAAAATGCACGTACAATTGGTAATTATAACAACTAATTTAAGAATATGATTTTCAGGCACTTCTCAATCAATCTACGAAGATAAAATATTTCAGTGGTATGAGTAACACTGCGTCTAAAATGTTATTGCTGTTTACAGTTGACAAAATTACAATTAAGGGATCTAACTCATTATAGAAAATAATAACACGTCAGAACAACAGGCGTAACTTTGAGAACACCATAACAACCATTTTGAACACACTACAAAACGTTCACACAACGTCTAACAATTAAAAGAAGTAGACATGTAACAAAAAGATTTAAAAATAAATTAAATACTAGCACATATTTAAAAAATAAATCCAATTTCTGACTTCTTTATCATCACAGTTTTCGTTGAGCGTAGAACAGGAACTGTTATTAAATGTTCAGATCTAAATCGTTCGCAATTTCTACTAGGAATTAAAATTTTCAAAATAAAATCCGCTTTATACGAATACATAAGAAAATGCATTTTTTTCTTTAAAAAATATAAATACGACTAAAATTATTTGATTTTCGTTTATGTAGATCAAAAGAGCACAACATTTCTCCCTTCAGTTCGAGATTTAAAAACATACATTTTTAATCTACACCAGGGAAAACAGCCAACAGCAAAAATAGCTCTTGAAATGTTAAAAATTCAAGCATAAAAACTAGTAAAAATCTTAATAAAAATATACCCTGTAAATCATTAGAAAAAATCATGCAAATGAAGTAGAATTATCTAAAATTATAAAATTACTAATTCCGTTTGATAAAACAATCGTCAGAAGTTCATTGAATCACGATAAATAAAATGGTACCGATAAAAATACGATTTGTTTTTAAATTCATGCAAAATATTCTTGAAAGTTACGCCTTTCAGTAAATATCAAACAATAAGTAACTAAAAAATGAGAAAATAATAGGAAAGGAGAAAACGTAAAAAAAAATGTTAATACGGGAAAAAACAATTATCAAAAATTCTGCTGGCGTTTTCTTTTTAAATCTATAGCATCTATAATAGGCTGTCGCTTGGTTTGGTATCTTTTGCGAAGTTCGTCAATTTCTCTTTCCAATTCCGAATCTAACGAACTCATTCGCTGTTGAAGTTCATCGTAACTTAGAAATTTCAACTGGAAATCAAAAAGAAAAAATTATTCGACGATTAATACTCGTTGCAAATGATTACGACTGACTTACGAATTCGAAATCTCCTTCGACAATGGCTGCACGCAATTTATTATGAATGAGTAGCTCAGGTTTCACTTCTTCGTTAACTTTTGCTGACGATGAAGGTGGTTGTTCCATTAGTCTCGGCGGTACGACGTATTCCTAACAGAAACCCCAATCTTAGAGATACAATAATACACGTGAAATTATTTCCTGGTATTAATTACCGTAGGGTTTTGTGGCTGAATTGGTGGCACCACATTCATAGAATTCATATTAACTATTGGTGACTGACTTTTATAAAATAAAGTGGACGGTAACTGTCTTGAATCCTAATTTTAAAACGATATTAGTGATTTAGTCCATAATAAACAATACATACTGAATTCTGGTGAACTCTCACCTTATAATTATTTTCCGATTCTTTT
The DNA here is from genome assembly GCA_033439095.1 of Pseudococcus viburni. Classification (NCBI taxonomy): domain Eukaryota; kingdom Metazoa; phylum Arthropoda; class Insecta; order Hemiptera; family Pseudococcidae; genus Pseudococcus; species Pseudococcus viburni. Next base: position 1,143,857 of record JAVBJF010000046.1, read on the forward strand.
TTATCGAAATGGTCCATAAAAGGTGGGCGATATTTTTTTCCATAATCAGCAGAACCGGTGTCGTGTCCTGAACAATAAACAATGTGAAAAATTATTAGATCCATATTAGGAAATATCGGCAGTAAATGAAAGAAAAAGCAATACTTTTCATAGTTGCTTCGTCATCAGTATCATCGCTGTTAATCACCATTGTATTCAGGTCTTCAGTCAAGGTACTCATTTTGGCAGTCAAGCTTCCAGCTCCTTTCAACATTTCTGGCACTAAAGTTCTATCATTATCATCCATTTCACCTCGCATTAGTGTTTTGGACCCTGCGTCATCAACCTGTCGAGAAAAAATTCTCATTAGGCCTGAAATTAAAAGTGAAACAATACGCTGATTTGCGATTATTACCAAAGCAATATTATTTCTTCTATTATCCATACTGGCAGAAACGTAACTCTTCAAGGTTTCTCTAATCTCTCTAGCTTCTAATATCATTTGGGTCAGTATCGAAGGAGGTTTGGCATTTCCTGTGTGCATATGGATTCGGTTATTACGAATTTTTCAACGAGAAAAAAATTTGAAAAAATATACGCACTGATGAAATCATGTTGAAGCATTTCACTAGCTGAAGCTCTTTCTTCGGGATTTTTCACTAAACAACGATTAACAAAATCGATAAATTCAGGAGACCATTTATCTAATTCCCTCAAAGATGGAGGTGGTTTCGTCGGTATCATAAAAATGGCTCTCATCGGATGAATATCACCATACGGAGGTTTTCCTTCGGCCATCTCCAAAGCTGTAATACCAAGACTCCAGATATCAGCTACACAATCATACCCTATTTCCTGGATTACTTCCGGAGCCATCCAGAACGGGGTACCAATAACGGTGTTTCGTTTAGCCATCGTATCCTACAACGAGTATTTATTATGAATGAAGAATTCGAAGAACTTGGTAAACTCGGTAAACTCATTAATAAATTACCGTTAGTTGCCCAGCAACGCCAAAATCGGCCAATTTCGCGTGACCTTCGGTATTCAATAAGATGTTTCCAGCTTTTATGTCTCGATGAATCTTTCTTCTTAGATGTAAATATTCTAGGCCTTTTAAAGTATCAGATAAAATGGTAGCGATTTCGTCTTCGGACAGAGTTTTCTTACGAAGTCTCATTATGTCAGAAACCGAACCAGCACCGCAATATTCCATTACGATCTGAATGTAACAAAATCAATATGAAGTAGGGTGTTTTGACACAAATTAACTTGGATTTTCTGTTTTTGCTTTAATTACCCATAGGTCAGTGTTTTTGAAATAAGAGCCGTAATACTTCACAACATAAGGACTATCACATTGTTGCATTATAGAAATCTCTTTTATTATTTCATGCAGTTCTGTATCCACCGGAACTTGCTTGATAGCAAGCACTTGGCCAGACTCTTTGTGTAAAGCTTTATAAACGCTGCCATATGATCTAGAAAGGAAAACACGTCAGTGAAATCTGAAATGTCGATAACGAGACTCGTAGCACATTTTCCTATTCACTTACCCTTCTCCTAACTTGCAGATTATGTCGAAAACTTCTTCGGGCTGTCTCGTCAAGCTTTCTTCGGATAATTTCTTTAATTCGCTATAATTTAATACAAAACAAAGAGTAATTTCATGTCAAGGTGACAATAGGAGGTTTAAATACGATACGACAAATCACGCTGACGATCTTTTCATGAATTTACAAGCCACTATTTGCATATATCACTAAACAATAAATGTGAAGTTACCTTTTCGAAGACATGATGGAATCACAAAGATTAGTTGGTAAAACTTGATGATATACGAAATTCCAAGGCTCGCGTGGACGTTTGACTGAACATCAATAGTAAAACAAATTTCGGTGTTTAGAAACAATGTGAAAGTATTTCACTCATTTTGGAAAACAAAATCACTGTTGCACATAAATACCGACGATTCAACTTGATTAAATTTTGAAAAGATGGTGGCAATGCGATGCGTTTTTCGAAAATGTTTTGTTGTTAAGAGAAATCCCAGTTTCTCAACAATTAGTGGGAAAAAAGTCTAATTTCGCTGTAAACGATGACTGTAAGGATTTTTACTTGCATTTGTTTTTATCACTTTGATGCCATTGATGTAAAGTGTACGGTACGACAAATAATGACATTTTTTGAAAATTTGAAAGATGATGAATAATTTAAAAATACATACAGAGTTTCAATGATAATTTTCTTCAAAGTAGATAATTCTTTCAAAGTGTAAGATTGTTGGAAAAATTCGAAATTTCTTATTTGGCCAATGAAAACGGAAAATTTTCTCGTAAAAGTAAAATTTATTACCGTCATCATGTACAACACTGTTATCCCAACCAATGAAATTTCAGGATTTTTGATATCAATTTTGTATCCACGAATCACGTACGAGGTCAAATGTGAATAAAAATGAAGTGATAAGAGTAATCATTTATGCATTATTTTTCCAGAGACATTATTTTTTAATTAATTTTAAATTAATTTCGAATAGTTTGGTAAGAAATGCCATGTTTAATTAAAAAACAATCAAAAGTTGCACGCGAGGTTAACCGAAAATGGAGACGTTATCGTAATTTGTATTGATTTGTTTATTAAGAATCATGCAGGCAAAAAAGAGATTCTCGTTGATATTTTTTTGTATCGTAGTGTTTCTTTACTTTTACGCGAACAGAGAAGCTTTGAAGAAGGAAGAATTGCCCATTATCATTCACGAAGAACTACCTTCATACTTCGATTCTTGGATACACGAATTAAGTCAAAATGATCCAGAAATTGGTCCATCGCTAGCTTTACGAAGTCGAAGTAGTGTTCTCGATGATAACTCTAGAAAACCGAATTCTCAATCAGAAATTACTAAGAAATGCCGAATGGAAACTTGTTTTGATTTTTCCAAGTGCCAAAATGGTTTCAAGGTTTACATTTATCCAGAAGTTGACGTCGAAGAAAATGAAGTCAAGAGTGCCCTGTATCAAAAAATAATTGATGTTGTGAATGAGTCGCGGTACAATACGACTGATCCAAATGAAGCATGTTTGTTCATCACTACTATTGATACGTTGAGCAGAGATCGAGGTTCGGAAGATTACGTTTCAAACGTCCCATTAAAACTAAGATCACTCAAGTATTGGAATGGTGGCAGAAATCATTTGATTTTTAATTTGTATTCTGGAAGTTGGCCTCATTATGTTGAAGATGATTTAGGATTCGATTCCGGAGAAGCTATTTTGGCTAAAGCTAGCATGTCGGTGACGACGATGAGATCTGGATTTGATATCTCGATTCCTTTATTTCCGAAAGTAAATTAACGGTCTCATTTTATGAGCTGACTTTAACTACTTGTTCCACTGATGGAAAATTTTTTCTAATTTTTTTCAGACGCATCCTAAAAGAGGAGGAGAGCAAGGTGCCATGAAAGAAAACAAGTTTCCAGTCAACAATAAATATTTATTAGCGTTTAAAGGAAAAAGATATGTGCATGGTATAGGTTCAGATACACGAAACTCATTACATCACTTGCATAATGACGACGATGTGATCATGTTAACCACTTGTCAACATGGCAAATATTGGGAAAAGTGGAAAGATGAAAGATGTGATGAAGATAACGCACTGTATAGCAAGTAAGGAAAAATTAATTTTTTATTGCCAATTCTAGTGATGAGTCTGTAACCTTGCCAATTTTTCCAGGTACGATTATCAGCTACTTCTGCTCAATTCTTCATTTTGTCTTATACCAAGAGGTCGAAGATTAGGTACCTTTAGATTTTTGGAAGCTCTGCAAACTGGTTGTATTCCGGTTTTGTTATCGAATGGATGGGCCTTGCCTTTTGAAGAAGTGATCGATTGGAGTAAAGCTGCTATTTTGGCCAATGAACAACTTCTCTACGAGGTTATTGTTCATTGTAAATAAACTGAAATCGTTTCCAGCTTAATACAATTTTTTCATTTTCATCAACAGTTACCAGATATTGTTCGTTCAATCCCTGAATCAAAAGCATTTATTTTACGCCAGCAAACGCAAATTTTATGGGAACAATATTTTTCGTCGATTGAGAAAATCGTTTTCACCACATTTGAGGTATTTGTTCAATATTTTTTCAAAAATGTTCTATTTAATTTCCATTTCTTTAAACTTTGAAATATTTTCTATCTCTAGATCATTCGGCAGAGATTACCTACTCAACAATTTCACGACGGGTTGGTATGGAACACTTCACCTGGAGCTTTACTCACCCAGAATAATTTATCAGATTCTTTACGACATTATCCATTTCATTACGATATATTCGGTATCACACCAAGCGAGGAGTTCACTGCTGTAATATATTCTCAGATATCTCATTCTGTAACCGGGAACTCACCGATGTATCGTTTGCTGCGCAGTATCGCTAGAAGTCAATACGTCACCGAAGTACGCATTAATTTTGCCACTGAAAAAATGCTTCGTATTTATTTTTAACTTGCAATGTGCAACGTATGATTAAAATGAACAATGCTTTTATTTCAATTTCAGATAATTATCATATGGTGCAACGACAAAGTAACTCCGCAACAAGTTCGTTGGCCTTCTTTTTCTCGCATACGTTTCACAATAATCCATAGTCCAGGAGTGATGCAACGGTTCCGTCTGTTCAAAGAAATTCAAACCGAAGCTATTTTATCTCTGGATGAAGATGTAGTCTTGACCACCGACGAAATTGATTTTGCCTTCCAAGTATGGAGAAGTTTTCCCGAGCGTATTGTAGGGTATCCGGCTAGATCTCATTATTGGGATGAATTCAAGGTGGTGAATTGATCTTCTAAAATGAAAATCATCGTGATTATATTCATTCAGGATAATTTTTATAATTTTTAGAATAATTGGGGATATACGTCAAAGTGGACCAATGAATATTCGATAGTATTAACCGGAGCCGCTTTCTATCACAAGTATTACAATTACCTTTATACCGAATGGCTCGGTCCAACGATGCTAAAAACAGTCGAACAGTCTAATAATTGCGAAGATATTCTGATGAATTTTCTCGTCAGCCATGTCACTAGACAATCTCCTATAAAAGTTACTCAAAGAAAACATTACAAAGAGCAATCAGCTACTCGTACTTTTTCCAGGTATTATTACTTTGAAAAAGTGTGCAAATTATATGCGTAGGTAGCTATTTTTTACGCAATGATTTTCATTGAATTGTTTCAGATCTCCGTGGAACGATCCGGATCATTTTACTCAACGACAAGTTTGCTTGAATACTTTCGTAGCTTTATTTGGATACATGCCATTAGTTAGATCTAATTTGAGATTAGATCCGATTTTGTTCAAAGATCCAGTTTCCAATCTTCGTAAAAAATATCGCCAAATCGAATTGGTAGAGAGTTAAACTTGAAGTATTTTATAATATTTTTTTACGATTGTGATCAGTTTTTCAAATAGTTTTATAATTTTTTTGAATGTATTTTTATTATGTTTATATTTTATTTAGTTTTTTTGTATTTTGTTTGCCGTTAATTTGCATTTTTAACTAATCTAGTCATATGGTCATGTTTGTATTTGAAATTAAAGACTGAGATTTTTTTTGTTGTATTTTTGTTAATTCGTTATCATTTTTTTATGAACACGCTTTCTGTTTCTTTTTAAAATTTAGTAAAATAATTGAAGAGTTGCCGGTGAAGAATTAAAAAGAAAATTGAAGGAAAGCGGTTTTTCCACCGGTACCGTTGCCGGAAGATATTTCAGTGCGCGCGCAAGTTAGTAAACAAAACGTAAAGATAGCGCCGCATTCTTTAGTGCTTGAAAAAAATGGGCGTTTACAAAACAATTACTCATTACTCGTTGAAATAGAACGTTCGTTATTGTTTAAATATTATAGTTATCCATCTATAAAATGTGTTCTTTATTTAAATTAAATTAACAAATTTATATAATATATGACGTCGGTGTTCGTTGGGTGATATATTTAAATAACTGAATGTTCTGAAAAATAAAACAATCTTTTCGAGTACATTGCACGCCTCTCATGTGAAAATCGAGGGAAAACACCTGTTAAAGAAATTTGATTAAGAACTATGTTGAAATATTTTGCTTTATTGTTCATTTTTTACTATGGTAAGTACGATTACTAATTCATTTTAAATTCGTTCTAAAAAGTCGAAGAAGAAATGGTGCAGTTGAATATGTGTGTTTTAACCACCTTATCACTGAGTTTCATTTTTGTTACAGGATACATTGAATCTTACGAAACTAATCGATTATCATGTACCATCCCACCTGTCGTCAGAGGAAAATGGTTTTCTTGGGAAAAAAAGGAAACATTTACCGAATTTGATGGCAATAGTATGTCTCAGAAAGGCAAATGCATCGATATGAAAGAAGAATTCCACGTGAATTACACATTCGTATTTTCCGGCGACGAAAGTAGATGTTATTATTGTGTCAAAATACTCGTACGAACGGTGAACGTTTTAGAAAAAATTGAGAGTAAGGTTTAAGCCAAACTTCATTGTGTTTTCAATGAACAATAAGCTTACTCAAGTTATTATTTTTCAGCTGGCTGTGTAACAGTTTCCTCCAGCGAACATCCTTCAGTAGATTTAGTTTGTAGGGCATTAAAAGAAGATCAACAATTAGTTACTTTATTTTCTGAAAATTTTGTTCCTGTTAATTGCCGTTCCAGCTTAGAAGGAGTTTGGCAATTCACTTATCGAGTAATTCCGACATTCCGGATTATTATGCGCCCTTATAACATCTTCACGATACTAATTATTTGTTAAAATATAGAATAGTTTCCGGTTTACCGGCGAGTGCAATCATCCCGATGCTTATATTCGATCATGCCAAGCTGCTGGAACACAGTTCTTGATTACTAATCAGAAATTCAACATATCATATAAATCATGTCCTCAAATGAGTGGAACAATCGATGCGGGTCAGTAAGACCGATTTTGCTGATAAAAAATATCTTCAGAGAATAATTTTTCCGTTACTCTTTAGTGGTGGAATACAGTTGTTTAGGGGATTGGTTCGTGGATAAAAATCATTATTTTGCTGTTGCCAATACGAAAGAATCTCGAATTGATGAAAAATACAGATGTTTTCTGAAAAATCGTGACGATGATTTGTATATTGGAGTATCTATCACAGCCGAATGTAACACCCTCAAGTCACCTGAAAGCAGTCCTGAAAGATTACGTATTACACCCGGTTAGTGGTTATAAAATTATACTATATCAACTTCATCAATTATTGAGTAATGAGAAAACATTATTGTTCTTTAGTAAAAGCTGAGGTTGTGGAGCCAGGCTGCAGATTACCCCAAAATTTCACCGGAGAGTGGGTAAACACCGCTAATATAGATGCTGACGTCGTTATTAATGAAACACATATTGTCGAAACGTGGTATCCAGACGCCGGACGTTACAGAAAGACCATTTACATTTGTCAAGAACAAAGAGATACGCGATTTATGATGGCTAGATTAACCGTTGATGGATGGTGAGTACAATATTGGAATTTTTCACATATTTTACAATCCATTTGTATTAATTGATGATTTTTTTCAGTCAAAAAGATTACATCTGCTTTGATTTTGTTCCTCGTCATCATAACATTATCAGATATAGAAAAGGATTAGCTGTGATAAAGGATAATTTTCATACCGTCTGTTCCTGGGTTCAGTTTCCGAATAAGGAAGAATGGAATTACGATTTGTTCCTTGGTTAGTTATTTGTTTTCCTAATTTTTGTATTTGAGTGGAAGAATACTTATAAATTTTATGTAATTATTCCAGCCAAAAATCCAGTTCCTGTACCTTGCCCAGTTGCTGGAAAATATAAATTTAAGCAAAGAGGAGATGTACCGTTCATAACTCGTATTCTTGGTGGTGTTACTCAATCCCCTCGTCCAAATATTTATTGCAAAGAGAATATTTCTGATTTATCGGTTTGCGATACCGAACAAAAAGAAATGTGGATCGATGAGAATTATTGTTTATCTGTAGATCATCGTGGAAGACCTGTCGACATTTACAGTAAGTTCGTAAAGTTAATCAAATTTGAAGTTTGTTTGAAATTAATTTAATATTTTTTCCCCAGGTGATCCTGATTATAAAATGAAATGTATCGGGTTTTGGAAAGAAAATTTGAAATCTTATTTAATTACTTATGATGAATTAGATGCATTTACCAGATACCGATGTTGGGTAAGTACAGCTGATGTGATGAAATGAACAATTTTTTTTTAATAAATTATTTTCATTTGATATAGCTCTATCAACGATCGGATTTGAATAAATTAATGTTGTCTCAAGCGGTTGGTCCATTCTGTAGCGTAAAACAAGATATTACGAGTTGGAATTACACAGAAGGAGCAGCCGTAGCTTTGGAACTGCAAGAATACGAGAGAGAAAGTAAGATTAAAAACGTAATCAAATTTTCTCATTATTTTTCATTCATATAAATCTGTTTAATTTTCATAGGGGATCAGTGTCCAATGAATTTCGATGACGGTTCAAATCCTTGGAAAAACTCTGATTATACCGTGCAGATCTTAGACGTCGGCGGTGCTGTTAATTTATATTCGAAGATCTCAATTGTAACCTTGATACTGATCGGTTTAACGAGTTTGTATAATTTAATTTAAATGTTCACTTAGGTAATCTGAACTTGACTGAATGAAATTTTATACCCAGTGTACTGTAGTTTTCCCACCCTTTCCTAGTACTTTAAAAACACAATTGAATTATTGTAACTCACTTCATATTATTTATTTTTTCCCCCTAAAAGATAGGCGATTTGAAAAATGAGTACGTTGATCATGATCAATTATTCTCTGGGCATATTCTTTTTCTTTTTTAAAAAAAAGCCGAAACATTTGGGGATTAACGATTAGGAAGAGGAGAACGAGTGTTTCAGCTTCATTTCAATTTTGTCTTTATGTTTCCAACGGTTCATTTCTTATTCTCTTTAGAATTGCCTATCAAAATATGCTTTGTTGATATTATCAAAAAAAAGATATACCCACGAAAATAACGTATCATGCCAGTAAATATGTAAGTGTTCATGATGTAATATTTTAAATTATTTTTTGTGATGTATTTTAAACTAAGTGATTTTACTTTTGATCATATTTATTCATTTTTTTGAATATTTTATACGTATTGATTACGATTTTTTATACTATTGCGATCTGGCCATTTAGTACGTATTACCAATTCTTAATTTACCATTACTATTGATGGAAAAAAGTATTTTATGATATCTGAATCATCGTAAACAAAGATCTGACCAATTCCGTCCACATTATTTTAAACATTAATTGATATTGTTTTATCTGTGATGATTAATTATCCGTCCTCGAGTATTAGTACTTGATTGTGTAATTTTTCGTACCTATTAATAATTTTAAGTCACTCTGTTTATTTGCTATGTTTGATTTGTTTTCTCAAGACAATTGATTTATAAAATTTCAATATTTCGGATCCAGATACTTACTAGAGATAATGATTGTTTATAATTATTATAAAATATGGTTCGAGTTTTTACAGGGGCATACATTTTAATTCTTTTTGCTTCATTGTTATTGAAACACTTTTTTTTCAAATTTTTCTACGAATTTTTGTAATAAAAAATAAAAAATGTTCTCATAAATTTTTGAGTTCGAATTTTTTCAATAGTTAGAGAACATCAAGACCTTCAAGTTCAAAGTTAAACATTATTGTATTTTGAGAGAGGAAAAAACTATATTGGAAAAAAAGACAACAGTTTATTTATACTTTTAGTATAAGCCTAATTGTGGTAAAAAATGAACAGAAGTATAATAATTATTTTAAAAAAGAAACATTTTCACAGTCAATAGTAAACACAAATTAAAAAAGGTTACAACCTTGTCGATCGTCAAAATTGGTTTAAATGATTTCACTGACAAAGAAATAAATGGAACTGGGCTCAGTTTTTTTTCTGCGCGATCTTTCTTCTCAAGAGATGAATGCGAATTCCTTCAACGTTGTCAAAAGTGTGTCGGCCTCCTTCTCGCTCTTCGTTTTGAAAACGCAGTTGTTTTGGTCTGTAAAATTGAAAAAATCAAACACAGAGTTAATCAATTCAAAAAAAAATCTATCGATTTTTCTTAATGCATAATGATTCATGAATAAAATTTCACTGCAATAGCCATTCAAAACATTTCTAAAAGCAAATGAAAGGTGAGTAAACAATTACGTTTTGTCTTCCTTTTCTGAGTCATCAAACACCACGTCCACATAAAAACTAGTATTTTTCTGGGGGGACGATTTTTCTCCATAAAGCGACAGTAGTCGCCTTAAAATAAAATCCAGACGACGAATATCGACCAGTATCTCAGGCAATTCAATAGAATCAATTTTTTTCAATTCCAGTACATCGTCGAAGGCACGAAAACAACACTTTTCGTCAACAATTGCGGAGCACCGGATTTTGGGAACAGGATGAAATTCAAAATTCATGAAAATTACTTCCTTTTCAGCATACTTGATGTTCCAAGAATCATCTTTAGTGAATAAATTTTCGTTCTTCTTGACGCGTTTTTGAAATTCTTCGAAGTTGGCAAACAAAGCATTATCTTTAGACTTTTCGTAAGTGGCCAAATCTACTTGGAATAGATCTTTTCGAATGGCAACACGTTTGAAAACGTTTTCTCTTGGTTTCTTAACATTTGGTGATATTGTGGAATCATTTGGCACCAAACAAGGTATAGCTTTTTCCATCAGTTTCGGTCTATCGAACTTATTGACATACGTGATATCTTTCTTTTCGTCATAAACGACTTCATCTCGGATTATGTCGTGAGGATTAAAATGCAGTTCACAAACCTAGAAATTATTGAAAAAAAATAATATGACTTAAGTTTACCCAAAATCATGGTATTACTAGAGAAAAAATACTTACTACGCTATGTTTAGAAACTTTGTAGTCTTCTCGTTTTAAAGAATCCAACCATTTTTGTCGAAGTTCTGGATCTGAAGGAAACTTGAACGCCGAAACCCTGGGCCCAGATTTGTAGTTCCCCCTACAATTTGGCGCACAGCACTTATTCACCATGATTTTTAATTCATTTCCGAATAATTAAATATTATTTAAAATTAAAATGAAAACGTCGAAGAAAAGATTATTGTAATTTTGCATTATTTTTTATCTAAAATTGTGAATATGAAATGAAAAATGATAAGAGTTTCGTTAAAAATAAATAATGCTAAATGGCGCATGCGCAGATACAGACAGCTGTTGAAGTCAGCCGGTAAAATTCAAAAAAATTATTTTCTTTTGTGCGCTTTTTTGGTTCTTTCTCATTTATCCGTTCCGTAGTGGATTTCGATTTTGAATTTTGAAAAAATGAAACGTTAAAAAAATTGTATAAAGTATTGATTTTCGTCTATATACAACGATCGAACTTGATAAGTGTTCGTGAAAAAGTGTTTACTTTGTGTTTCACCGATTTCATACATAGTGATAAGTGCAGTTCATCATATATTTTTCCATGAACTTTCGTGATCGTACTTAAGTGTTGCTTAAATCGAAGGAAATGTACATCTTATATTTTATTCGCTCGATTAATGTCTATAATCGATAGTTCTCATATATCACAATGGACTGTTCGTTGTTACAATGTGCTGGTACCATAGAATGGACCGATCAACAGAAAAAAGTCATCAAGAGAGCGAAATATCCTCTAGTTACCGTAAAACTGCTCCGAAACGAATTCAGAGAACTTGTACTGAGCTTGGAGAGTGGAAAAGCCCTCCATAAATTTTATCTCAATGATGTCAGTATTCATAAGAAATTTATCGCCGAAGGAAAAGCGACCATAAACTTTCCCAAGAATAATGTCGTCGTGATGTTATCGAATGCACCTTCGGCCCAGTTAATACCATTTTTGAAAACCCTTTTCGTAAAAATTACCAGCAAAAAGCAATCTCCGAAAGTTAAATTACGTGACCAGCTTCTTTCTGAGAAACCTCACACGTTGGAGGAAATCAGTCCGGTGAATAGTAAAGATGTGAAAAGACTGAATACCGATGTTCATTTGAGGGAAAAAATTCTCATGGATTTACAAATGAAAAAGAAACGAGCTCGCGAAGAACAGACGACTCAAGTAAGCCAATTCGTACCGAAATCATTCCTAATCGACTTTCGTGTACTTAGTAATTTGATTCGATGTATTTGTGTTTTTCAGTCAGCTAAAAAACAGACTCTGTTGAATTTAGTTCAGAATTCAAAATTGACCGAAGAACAAGAGGAAGTTTTAAAGGCAGCGACTTCTCGAAAAAATATATTTTTTACTGGTAAGATGCACTATTTTTTGTATTATTTCCTTACGATTAAAAAAATAATTAGAATGGTGGAATTGATTACAGGAAGCGCTGGTACCGGTAAATCGCATTTATTACGAATCGTCATTAGTGCTTTACCACCCGATGAAACTGTGGCCACAGCGAGCACTGGGGCTGCTGCGTGTTTAATTGGTGGCATTACGTTGCATTCTTTCACTGGTACTTACTACTTACCGGCCAAAATAATTATTTCATTGTTTCGATTTTCAGTTTTGTAATTCTCGTGATGTTGTAGGTATCGGTGGTGGTAACGTTACGTTAGAAAAAGGTGTCGAACTAGCTTCTCGTCCTAACGTGGCTCAAAACTGGAGACGTTGCAAGTATTTGATCATTGACGAAATCTCTATGATCGATGGAGATTATTTTGAAGTAATTTAAAATTGCCTTGTTTTTTAGTTTCGTATATTTATCGTGTGATGTAATGCAAATGTTTGTTTTAGATTATAGAACACATCGCGAGAAAAGTTAGAAAAAACGACGAGCCATTTGGCGGAATCAAGTTAATCTTATGCGGCGATTTCTTACAGTTACCTCCGGTCAGTAAAAACAAAGCGAAGTTTTGTTTTCAAACAGCAGCATGGGAAAAATGTAAATTGCAGTGCTTTAATTTGAAGAAAGTCTACAGGCAGAAAGATTCAACATTTATTACGATTCTTAATAACATCAGAATTGGAAGGTAATTGCATCGAAATAATTTTTAGAATGTTCGAAAGTGTTATTTATCTTATGATTTTATATTTTCAGAGTCACTGATGAAATCACCAAGAGGCTTAAAGCTACAGCTCATAATAATTTAGAAAAAGAAGGTATTGTTCCTACTCAGCTGTGTTGTAAAACTGCCGAAGCTCAACAGATCAACGATAGCAAATTAAAACAATTACAAAGTAATTTTTTTCAATGTTTTTGATATTTTTATTTATCGTCTTGATATTTCATAGATTTCTTATTCATCTCAGGTAAAGAATACACCTACGTAGCCATCGATAGTCATTCTGAGAAAATCCTCGATGAACAGACTCCTGTAGTGAAAACATTGGTACTCAAGATCGGAGCTCAAGTCATGCTACTGAAAAATATTCACGTTTCCGATGGTTTGGTAAACGGAGCTAGAGGGATTGTTGTTTCTTTTACTCGCGATGGTTAGTTTGAATATAATTACACAAGTTTAGCTCTGGTCAAAAATTTCAAATCATGGATTTGTTTTTAGGATTTCTCCCCAATTTAGAAAAAAAAAGTGCCAGATATTTCCATATGGTGGCCGTTTTTTTGGAAAATCTGAAACAAATTAGAAAATTTCTTAAATTTGGAAAAATCGGGAATTTTAGAAATTTCACTCCAAAGTTTTGAAACTTGAATGTTGAAATTTCAGCTTCTGATCGCCTTTTTCTACAAAAATTTTCGATGGGCAAAAGTTGCTCGTTTTTATGTTTGACAAGATGTTATTGTATCAAATTAGTCTGTTTTTTGTCTTTTTTTTTAAACTTGAAAATGTCCAAGTCTTACCGACTCCTGCCCTAAAACATATCTTGTTAAAATGCCAATTCCAAAGCTTCGAATTTTTATTAATTTTGAATTCTTTCCAGATTTACCAATAGTTCAATTTCGATCGGGACTGAAACGAACAATTGGAAAAGAGAAATGGGTCGTTAAAGGTTCCAGTGGCTCTGTAATGACTCGAATTCAAATTCCACTTCGTCTAGCGTGGGCATTTTCCATTCATAAATCTCAGGTAAAATTTAACCAGTTCAAAAGATCTGTCTCTGATTATCTGCTTGCACATAACGAATGAATTTCAATTTCAGGGCCTCACTTTAGATTGCGTTGAAATGTCTCTCAGTGGAATTTTCGAAGCTGGTCAAGCTTATGTAGCGTTATCGCGAGCCCAGAGTATGGATTCTTTATGTGTACGAGATTTCGATTCCAAACACGTTTGGGCGAACCCAGATGTAATAAAATTCTATAAACGAATGGACTTTGAAGCGAGGGCTACCAAGCTCCATGCTTTGGGTAAACGGTAAACGTCTGTGATTATTCTGTGACATATCTTTAAGTTCTTTTTAGGTAAGAAGTATTACGAATATATTTTAATAGATAACAAATCGATTTATTTCTCAGTGTTCGAAATCAAAAATAAACTTATAAGAGAAAAAAAAGGATAGAAAAATCACTTATTTTTACACGCTTATTTTAAAAACACTATCAATTTTTCCTTCAGGTCAGTTTAAAAAACTAAGTAGTTTCAATTTTCATCTTAAAACTAAAAATAAGCTTTCTCTTATATCTAAATAAGAAAAATTAAGGTAACGAAAAAAATATTTACACTTTCATTAAGTACAAGACATGGCTTTAATCGTAGAAGAGGCTTAGCTTAAAAAAATTCTAGGTATCGATAAAAACTTGATCATATTAAAATGAGACTAAATTATTGAAAAATTAAAAATTGAGCATCATTCAAATAATAATAAGTAAAGCTATGAAAGTTATAATTTTAGGCGTGAAATTTGATTTCAATGTTTACATTTTAGCTCGCAAATCGTCATCAAAATGAAAAATAATGATGAAATGAAAAAAAAGCGAAGCAAACAATTATCACTAAACAATAGTATATTTTAATCATTCCAACCGTCTGGAAAATAAGGCGGAAAGTTGACCTTTTGTTCGCTCAGTCTAGGACTTCTAGAAGCAACTATATCGTAGCATTTGCACACACAGCAGGATGGAAATTTAAACCAGTCTGAGAATATACCACGACAGTCGTTGGTAGGATCATAAGCTAGTAAACGATGCAGTCTGTACTGTTGTTCACATCTGCAGCCTTGTCTGCAGTACATTTGTTTATGTTCGTATCTATTTTTTTTTCAAAAATTAAAATTAGAAACCCATCTAGATATCGTTGAATGGTCAAGATAAGAAATACTCACGTGCATCTCTCCCAGTGAACATATTGTTCGAAAGGATACAAATTCAACAAAGCTAGCATCTCTCCTCTGGTATTATTGGCCCAAAATGGAGCCACAACTTCTTCTTTTACTGGGCATGCGTTCCTGTGGTCATAAAATAATGCATCAATTAATAAGTACAATATTTTGATTCTATCACCAGATCCAATACTTACACTCCTTTCAACCTGAACGTCGGCAGCTCTGTGGTAGTTCCTTGGAAGATCTGCGGCTGCGAAGATTTACTTGATTCTAAACTCGTAGCTCCAGTAGGTGTGGATAACGATAATGGTAACTCTTCTGATACGGTGGTTTCAAAAGCGTTCTCTGTACTCGTAACATCTTCATCTTCTGTACTATAAGGTGTATCTGTAATTGTGGTATTATCTAGAACAGTGGATTTCATTGTGGTCGAGCTCGTGGTAGTGCTTGCGGTCGTTGTCGAAGTGGTCGTCGATGTGGTTGTAGATGAAGATTCAGACGTAAAAGTTTGCCTCAGAATAGTCGGTGTCGATCTGTCATATTTCTTAAATGCCGGCTCATTGTAACCATGCCAGTTGTCGCTGCCATAATCTACATCATTCGTTTCGATCTCTGCTCGTAATACCGATGAATGTCTTTGTTCACCATACATGCGTTTCATTAGACCATGATTTTCAAAAACGAATCTTCGAACGGCATGCCTGTGAGAAATGAGAAAATTTCGTATAAATTATCACGAAGCAGATTTATAACTTTTTTTTTCAAAAAATTCCCTCTTTTTTCGATGAAAAAATACGCCATCTTAGGATATTACCCTCGACTATACAGTTACGTAGATAATTCAAAATTAAAACTAAAAAAAAAACAAACATTCGTGAGCATCATCTGATTATTATGGAATGTTGTTTAACGTTAGCTCTAGCTGTTATATTATAGGTAGTTTGACATGACACTTTCACTAACAGTCGTTCAGTCTCTTTATTCTTGTTTTTCTTTGCAGCCATTGTTCAATTCTAAAGACTACTTTCACTGATAAATTCTTGTTATATTATTCATTTTATCTATAAGGAGCACGTAGCCCTTCTTTACCCATGTCAAATTATATGAAGTTTTATTAATTTGATATCCGAAAAATTTTCTGAAACGATGGACTAAAAATTTGCTCATAAATAGATTTCTTGGAGGGCGTTGTTATTTCTGTAAGCTTGGGCGAAGAACTGATTGGAATTGTGAGCATGAACGAAATGGCTCAAAAATTTTATATAGCTTCTTACCAATGCTCTGGTTGGGCCTTTTTTTATTGGAAATTTTTTTAGTAAAAAATTTATGATTTTTTTTACGCGAAAATGTAAATACTTTTTTTTCAAGTCTCAGATTTCATAATTTTTTCTCAAAATTTTCCAAGAACAATATTTCTCAAGACTTTTTTTAAAGTTACATTTTCTAAAAAAAAATCATGTTCAATTCTCTCAAATTTTTTCAAGTGCTGTTTTTCTGAAAAATTTTCTCAAGTTCAGATTTCAAGACTGTTGAGAAATTTTCAAGATTCTTGAAAACTATAAAACTATAAACTTGGCAAAGATTAGAAAAAATTAGAAAAAATTAGAAAAAATTCAACTTTGAAAATTTTTGTGGAAGAATGGGTTTCTATGCTGAAAAATTAAAATTTGATTTTTTGGTTGAAAAAAATCAATGTGATTAACTGATTACCTAACAAAATTTTTTTCATTTTTGGTAAAACCTGTAGTTATTTCAAATCGTTCGTTTGATGGGATGAGCTTTTCAATTCGAGCGTATAATTTGATACGATTGTATGAGACATTTATACCAGTTAGTGTTTTTCTATGAGAATGATCAGATTTTTGGACATCAATCAGGGCAGACGGAACGATTTTTCAACGCGTTGATAAACCAAAAATAGAGGTGACATAAACTAAAATATGGGAATAAAATTTAAAGAAGTGCTAAATCTAGAATATCAATTTTTAATTCAGTGCAGTCGAAATTTCCTTAAAGAAAAGAACAACAGTGCTGTGTTGATGTATCCACACCTCCCTTCGCCCAAATAAAGCACGATTTGAGCTGAGACGATGCCTCAGAGACGTATCCAAAATACATACTACGTGCTTGAAAGTAAAAAAATTAGTACCTGAGCGAAGTGAGAACATTTATTTTTGAAAAACAAAAAAATTCCAATTTTGAAAATTAAATGAAATAAAAAAGCTGTCTTTAGGCATCATAGTGGGTCACTTTTTTAGGGTGTTTGTCACTTTTTTCGACTTCAGTCACTTTTAGTTACTTTTTTCCCCTCAAAAGTCACTTTTTCTTCGCAATTCCAGGCAAAAATTCAAATTTTCACGTAACAATTGCTATTTTTCAAAATTCTTCAAGAAAAAAATTAAAAAATTGATTTTTGCTTGTTTGTTTGTTGTTTTGACGAAGGAATTTAATAAAAATGAAATTATTCA
This sequence comes from Pseudococcus viburni, assembly GCA_033439095.1. Taxonomy (NCBI): domain Eukaryota; kingdom Metazoa; phylum Arthropoda; class Insecta; order Hemiptera; family Pseudococcidae; genus Pseudococcus; species Pseudococcus viburni. The sequence goes on from JAVBJF010000046.1 coordinate 1,161,626, forward strand.
CGTCTTTTCAGTTGATTTATCTTTGAAATGTTTGCAGAAAACTACAAAAAATTGCCTCTCCCCCCCCCCCAGAAAACTAAAAAAATTTGCCTCCGAAAAAATTGAATTTTTGGTTACTTTTGGTTACTTTTTGGTCACTCTTTGTTACTTTTTTCTTTAAAAATTTTGCTATGATGCCTGTGTCTTCCTAATTCGTCACCTATGACATAAATCAGTTAAATTGATTTATGGTTGAAAATATTTAGGGTTGTCAACTTTGAGAGTATTCTTTTGGAAACATCATTTTTATGCATTTTTTTCCCTCCTACACTAATAAAAAGCAAAGAGCAGCTATTTAAAATTAAAATGAATCAAATTGCATATTAAATTTTCAACAAACACTCGGTAGAATGCACAAAAATCATAAAAAATTATTCAACATTTTTTTAAAGACAATTTTGAACAATTTGGTGTTTTAAAATTTTTGATTAGCAGCTCTGAGTCTGAGAGTCACGAATCGAAACAAATTTCAGTGAAGAGAATAATTGTAAATATTTGCTTTATTTCAGTACCTAATCAACTTACCAAGGATACGCACTTCCAGGAAGGACGCACCAATTTTCATTTTTGAAATCGCATGGTAATTCTGAGTAACTTTTAGAATTTCTGAAAGGTTTCGAGCATGTGGTATATCCATCGTAACTACGAACTACATGTATTGAGCCAAAAGGTAACTGAAAAAATAAAAATTTACACATTTAGAATTCGTATTCTATACAAAAACTCTAAATCATTGATTAATAATCATAAAACTCCATTCAGATGGTTTTATTATAATTTTTCATTCAAGAAAAAAACGTAAAATGTCAGTGTTATCGCGTCGAGTTCGTTTTTACGGCGCAACGGTTATGCAAATATATTAACACTTCCCTTCGTTCGCCGTTTGTAGTGCGGATGAAATAAATCCACAAAATGTACACATTTGTTTTGAATTCCAGTGCGATATGTTCGTTCGAGTCGTACTAAACCTAATGAAATATTTTCCCCGAAGAACCGTATTTTAACTTTTTTAAACATTTCTTTCATTCTTTTAAATTCCAGTTTCTCAAGTAATGATACATGAGGAAGTGTAGATACATATTATCGCACTTTCGACGTAACTGTCACAGGTCACAGAGCCCACCCTTGAAGTGAAATTTATTTCTTTTCAGAAGTCAAAAAGTATTTTAATGATAGATACATTATATTTTGTGGAATTTCACTCGAATAAATTTTTTTATATTTTTCTCTCATTTTTAAATTTATCTATCATTTCAAAATATGAAAATTGAATTTAAAAAATTGTAAATTTTCAATCCATGGACCACGTATTGTCTTGATGACTCATACCAGACAACATCGGCATTTCTAACCATTTAAAGTATTCGAAGAAATAAACTAGCCAACTGGAAAGCGTCATTCTTGTCATAACACAGAATTTGTGTCAAGTTGTGTAGGTCTTATTGACTTCACAGATTCAATATTATATTGTTTAAACAGATTACCTATGTTATGCAGGTATCTCTAAAAGCAAATGCGTAGGATTCAGAATAATTCTGATTGTTTTAAATTGTTTGATGAACTTTTTCTTCTCTTAAACTTTTTCTATTGGTAATTCAATGTTTACAGGTTCATTTTCTAATGTGTACTTCCTACATTTGTATTGGGTAGGTATATCATGTTTTTTTATTCTTTGGCGAAATTTCTTTGTTCGTGCGGTGGATTGTTGCCAAATTTAAATTCTATGGGTATAGAAAAATTATTCATTATTTGGCATAGGGCATAAGTATCTCCACGAGATGACATTATACTGTATTTGAATTATTTATGTGATAATCGTTGGTAGGCACTTCTCAATGATTACTTTGAAAAAATTCAGCTTGTCGGATAATAAAGGCATCTTTTACACTGTCGAATAATTTTTTTCTTTATTTATTTATGGAGTCAGTTATTTAATTCACGTTTTCTCAATACCTAGGTATTTCTTTGTAAAATAGATATTCGTTGGATTTTTTTTATTTCCACGATTGAGATAAATTATTAAATTATGTCAAATAAGAAAGATTGAATTTTTTACTTTAAATTTTATTGGAATTATTTTTTTTTAGCAAATTCGACATCTCAAATTCTGATCTGTATAAATTTTTTAAAAGAGACTAACAAGGGAGGTATCCCAACTTGGAGTAAAATTTTGACCCGAAACAAAAATAAATTGGAAGTAGGTATATCATAAAATTACCACATTTCTAAAATTTCGGGCGCTGATTTTTGAAATTTCTAAATTATCTGATTGTTTTACAAAACATGAAAATTTGATCTAATCAACGAAAAAGGCTGAAAGGGTACCGGTGGTAAAGATGGGTGAATCTGCCCCCGAGCTGAAATTTGAAACTAATCGATGGCATTTGGTTCTTAGGGTCTGAAAACCACGTGGTAAAATTTTTGGCCCCCAACTCCACTCCTAGCCCCAGTTATTGGACAAACCGTTACTTTTTTCAGCCTTTCCATTAAAAATTTCTATTTCCGCGAGTTTTTCACCAAAAGTTTGAGCTGCTGAAAATAAATCTGTTGCAAATTTTTTCTTATGCAATTTCGTATGGAAAATAAAGTGAGATATTCAATTTCGAGCCTTGTGCTGAACTTATTTGGACTTGAAATTACAAAAATCGCGAGAAAGAGATGAAATGAAGTGAAAATCTGACAAGTCGTATATAAATACGTATTATAAAATATAATTACAAGAAAATTTTTTTCGGCCAAATATTACCATTTTATAAGTGAAAAACGCTGTGAAAAAGTGGTTTTTCGCATTTTTCAAGGTGTTCCACCACTTAAAAAATTCTGAAAAAATATTATGATGTACTTAGGAACTAGGTGCATAAAATATATTTTTTTCAAAATTGCACCTCTGAAACATCAAGTAGAAAACTCGAATTGAAGTTTTCAAACGCAATTTTCGGCTTGAAAAAATCATCAAATTTTTTTTTCAAACCACCCACTGATACTCCTCAGTATAGGGTACACCTCACGAAAATTTGAAAAAATTTGGGGGAAAACTTGCGGAAATAAAAATTTTTAATGGAAAGGCTGAAAAAAGTAACGTTTTGTCCAATAACTGGGGCTAAGAGTGGAGTTGGGGGCCAAAATTTTTACCACGTGGTTTTCAGGCCCTAAGAACCAAATTCCATCGGTTAATTTCGAACTTCGGCATCTTAACCGCCGGTACCCTTTGGTAGATACCCTATTTTTGACTTCCCGAATCGATTGGAAGCGATTTTGAGACGTTTCGGTGCCTCTAGAAAATTTTAGAATTTTCTAGTACCTACTGGAGAAAGGTCCATTAAAATGGTCCATATGGACTTCAACATTTATAATAGCAAATTACCCATATTAGTGATTGTTTTGATCGATTATAGCACAATTAGGTATCCAAAATTCGTAGCTTTGAGCTAAAATCCATATTTTTTTACAGGAAAAATTTTCAGCCAAAAATGAAGTTCTTAACTCAAATGTTATGAATTTCGGAAAATTTACTTAAATTAATCAAATAGGTCACCAATATGGGTAATTTGCGATTATAGATGCTGAAGTTCATATGAACCATTTTTATGAACTTTTCTCCAGCGCTGGAAAAGTCCAAAAGTTTCTGTAGCCACCGAAACGTCTCGAAACAGTTTCCAATCAATTCGGGAGGTCGAAAATAGGGTATCTACCAACTTTCAGCCTTTTTCGTTGATTAAATCAAATGTTCATGTTTTGCAGGCCAATGAGGTAATTTTGAAATTTCAAAAATTCACCAAAATTCGAGGAATGCACTTCAGCAACCAAAATTTTAGAAACGGAGTTCTGTTATGATGTAATTTCAATTTATTTTCGTTTCGGCTCAAAATTTTACTCCGAGTTGGGATTCCCCCCCCCCCTTGTAAGGGCCATAATCTTCATCTTCAATTAATCCAAACTTCAGAACAGGTTCAAAATTTTTGTTGATAATATCAAATTTTTCAAAAAAATTACAAATATGAATGTATTTCATAAAGGCAAGTATCTTAAGATCCATTTTCATCATAATTTCCAAATTCCTTCACTTACTTATGAACTTCTTGTACCTTCAAAAATCAAACCAAATAAAAAATTGAAAAATTATCAATTCAAACAATCACCTCTCCAATCAACTTAACTTCTCTCTAGAAAACCCACGTGTAAAAACTACCTGCCCATCTCAAACTACCTTACTAGGTAAACTTCAATATGAAATAGTACGTCAAGAGCTGATACCATGCAATATGGTTCAACTTAATTCTTAGTCGTCAGTCAGTCAGCTGGTCAATTACCGACCTTGAACCTTAAACCGGCTTCACGTTCATTAACAAAAGACCGACGTGATAAGTAATACGCGTAAGAGTGAGATAAAGTACCGTATGCGTACTTATTTTGTCAAATTGTGCTGTTTTTTTTTTTCGTCGTTTTTCCAATGAGCTTATTTAGTAAAACAAAATATGTACTTGCATATCTACGAATTTACCTATACACCCACCGGTGCATTAAACTGCAAACCGAATAAGGTTAAGAGAGTTCGCTGAAACATACGCCATAATTTATGTCCAAAAGGTGTAAAGTCATCTTGTCTTAGGTTTCTTGCATTAGGTATATTTGAATGGGCGTGTTGCGAAATCGTAATCATTTTTTGAACCACGATATTTAAAAAATACCAGATTAAACTTTCTCGCGAACAGTTATTTTCGCACATGCTTTATTTTACTATGAATTGTGCGAAAATACCTAAATAATTCAATAGGTAAGTAGTTTTTTTCTTTAATGTTTCAAATTATATAATGGTACAACTGATAATCTGTTCGTAGGTCAACGATCTTTTAAAGGATAACGGTATCGCCTCTCTAGTCTGAAAGATTTTTCGTTCCAAACGAAAGTACAGATTTAATGCATGGACTCTAAATAGGAAGGTACCGGACCCACCGGACGACGAGTTGAACCAATAATAAATAACACCTGTCTCCGTCACAAGTCCATTTTGTAACCCACGTTTTCTAAAATATTTTCTAAATTGTAAAAATTAATGCACCTTCTGTCTATGATTTTCGTAAAATCATTATTTTAACATATTCTCATTCAGTATCAAGGTCGTGATACCCAGTTCTTCACAAAACGAATGTAAATCTTCAATTTTTCGAACCCGTTAGGAAATTGTAATATTTTATTGTTTTATGATAATAAATTCCTTGAAGGGTGAATCGAAAAAATAAAAGTTCTTCGATTTTTCCAAATTTTGATATGTGATATAGGTTGAGTTGAAAATCTCCTAGAAAAAAGTAGTCCCTGTAATGCCTGGGACGTGAGCCAGAGTGCCCTCGAGAAGAGTAATTTTTGAGAAAAACAAAACCAAAAAAACACTGTTTTACGTACCACTGATAAAAAGCGAGTTGAGTTGTTGAATTTTGTGGCGTATTTGGTTTTACGATTGGAGACAGGGTTGGCCTGAGTTCGTGAATTTGTTTGTTTTACTAGTCTGACTTAAAAAAATAATCATATGTTCATCATGAAATTTTTTGTCTCATCAATTTTCTCGAATTGTTTAGTCAGTTTTCAAATTCAAATGTTCTCAAGAATTCAAAAAATTTTCAACTCCATTTCCATTTAAACATTTAAAAATTTTAGAACATTAAGTTGACTTCAAAATTTTTTAGATCTTAAATTTTTTAGAGAAGAAAAATTGCAATTTTGATGAAATTTTTTTGAAAAAATTATGAAAATTTGAACTAGGCAACCGAAAATTCAAGTGAAAAATTTTTCAAAGTAAGTAGAAAAAATTTAAGTAAAATTGATCTTGAAAAATTTTGGAGTAGAAAAAAAATGAAAAATTGAAATTTGAAGAAAATTTTAATCAAAAACTCAGTAAATAAAATTATTTGTCATTTTCCAAACACAAATACCTACGTAAAAATTAATGATACGGACCATTGTAAGTTTAGCTTTCGATAGGTATTCAAAAATTTATTTCTTTAGTCCGTGCAAATGAAGTAAAGCTTTTATCACCAGAAATGTAAATGCTGATGCGCAAATTTCTGGCTGTCTGATTATGTAGTACAAAATGATAAAAGAAAACAGAGACTCAAATCATAAAAAGGACTCGCATACTTTTGAATTCTTCAAAATGAACCTTTGAATCACTGAACAGTTATAGTCTCTGAGAAAACAGACTTGGAGTCTCTTTTTGAGCCGACTCTGAGTCGAAGTTTTTCAAAAAAATCTCACTTGAGAGCAGACTTTGGCCAACCCTGATTAAAGGTGATTTGATCCCTTCAATTTTTTTTTTGGAGTTGCAAATTTATCTATGTTTTTTCTCAAATGAAAAAAAACGAATTTTTAAACTTCAAGCAAAATGGTCGTTCGAATGATGAAACAAAGGGGTAATCTGACGGACCCAGGGTTGGGCAGGATTTAAATCCTTCTGGATTTAAATTCCAAAAAATCTCAAAATCCGAATTTTGGATTTTGGATTTGAAATCCAATTTTTTCAAAATACAAATTTTTTTACTGTAAAATCAAAAATTGTTCATGTTTTGTGATCCGGTGATTAGTGTTTAGGCTTTAGGTTCAGGCATCACAACATTTCTTTTCGTAGTTATGTCCAATTTTGTAATCAATTTTATAATAAAAACGTTTCGAAGTTCAGAATAATTAAAAATTGTTTTTCATCATCTTTACTTAGATTTTGGATTTTGGATTTTAAAACCATTTTCTGAAAGGATTTTGGATTTTAGATTTTAAATCCTATTATACGGATGATTTTGGATTTTAAATTCATCTTAGCTGAGGATTTCGGATTTTGGATTTGAAATTCTTTTGTCCCAGATTCTGCCCAACCCTGATCTGAACTACTGATCACGAATCCGATGTTTCCTTCTGTTGTAATTTCAATTTTTATTTCGCTTGATATTTTACTTGTGATGTCCAATTATAATTTTGAAACAATTAATTTCAACACAGAAAATGATGAAATGGAAAACCCAACATTGCATTTGGGTTCAGCAAGTAAAATCAATTTTTTTACACTTTTTCAGCGACCATTTTCTTCAAAGTCTCGAAATGAATTTTCTTACTTGAGAAAACACCGATTTCTTACATTTAAAAAAAAGTGAGGAGATCAATTGCCCTTTCATCAGAAAATCAATCACCACAAGATTCAGTACCTATCTTAGGTACACCGCACCTTGTCAGTTGTATTACTTTCAAAAATGATGGAAATTTTTTGGATGTATGTATATTACTTACTTATGAAAAACTTTTTTTTTTCAATTTTGAGACACCCCTAGCTCACTTTAAAGGGATCCATGACATCCAAACATTTTTCTGAGATGGATTCAACTCAAATTATATCAAATATCAAAAAATTGACAAAATCATGCTTTTGGCAGATATTAAAATTCGATATAAGCTTTTTGAAGAAAACGTATGAAAAAATGGATTCAACATTTCTCCAGACAGTAATTAGTAATTAACGGAACTTACGTCTACATTTTTCACATGCATTGTCTACAAATATTGAATTTAATTATCTTCTATCAACCTGTTTTAAAACGTTCACCTCTTCTACATTCTATAGGTAGGTAGTAGGTATTGTAAATGTGCAAATAAACTTGATTAGATGACTTTTTCGGTAATTAACAGGTATAATTTTTCAGCAACGATGGTTAATAGGGTCTTTAGGTTCATCATTCGAGTGAATGTGAAAATTCTTTATCAGATAATTGAATAGGTAATTTATGATAGAATTTTTACGCACGTAAAAGGGTTTCTTTTTTGTTTTAATTTTAGATCAAATTTCAATTGGAGTGATGAGAGCTGCCTTTCTAATAGCAGACTTCAACAATTTTTTCTTCCATTTTTTATTGTAGCTCTATGTGTGTTAATTTAGATTCATTTTCGTACATAAACCAAGCACAGGGATAATTTGTTCAAGAATAAATTTTTTCCAAGTTCAAATTTTTGTAGTACCATTTTCAGTAGGGTAGGTAACTATTTAATTTCTTTCACAAATTTAAAATTTATATTAGGTAAGTCATGAATCTCCAAAAACTGAACATCTTCTCAACTTTTTATCTGGAATAAAATAATTAATATTTTTTCGTTTTGAGAAGTTTTCTAAAAAAAACCTCCAAGGTCGTCGCTAGGGTTTTGGCCCTCTTTAAGCACCTCCAATGCACCAGAATCTCGCGTACCGAGTAGTTCACTCAAAGCACAGAAAATTCTCCAAGAATAAGAATTTTTTTTGAAGTTTTTCAGTTTTAGAAAATTTTTTTAAATAACTTTTGGCTGTCACTGGGGTTTTGAAATGTCTGAAGAGTTCCACAAACCCTCCTCAACCACCTCCATACGCCAAAATCTCACACACGGATTTTTCAGTTTTAGAAAAAATTTTCAAAAAAAACCTAAATTTTAACTGAGGTTTTGAAATTTTTTTAGATCTAAAAATAGGTAAACCCAGGAATTTTTTTAGTTCTAATTGGATTGAAAATGTTTTCCTTCGAAGGTAAGTATTGCAAATTGTTCTTAACCCATGCAACAATTTTTAGCAAAGGCCATCTGTACGTTCTACGAAATCTAATTTATGCAACGAATATACGACAAAGAAACCTGTCCAGAGTATGCGGTATCATAATGAGTAAAAATTTTTATGGTAGGTAGAGGGCATGATTTCATGTTACATTTTCTCTCTGGGTTATTGGTAAATGATTTATTACGAAATTACCATCTAACCTCATTACCAATCCATTTCTAAAACCACACGATCAATTTAATTTCGTAATATAAAAGGTCTACTTATTTATATTCCAGACATGTGCCTAGATTTGTTTATTCGTTGCATATTTGCAGAGAAAATTCATGAACTTATTTCACTTCCATCAGAAATAAATTGGATGCTCATAAAGAGATTGTGGTAGGCACTGGTTAATTTTTTTTCAATAAAGTTGATAGATACATATTTAAGTTTCAAGTTTTGAACAAATTTTTGCCTGATATTGAAAAAATTCGAGCTCAACTTCTCCATAAATTATTTAGATAGGTATTCGAATTAAGGTACAATGAAATTTTTGCCAGAATCATTTCGGCGAACTTACCCACAATAAGATGAAAATATCGGCGTTCATGTGTATGTAAAAGAAGCCTATTGGAAAGGTGTAGTATTTGTCACCGCCAATGATTGTAATATTGTAAAGGCGTTATTATACGACATCAGCACAGGATCAGCATTAACAGCGTTATTTATAACACATGTATTAGTAGTAATACAAACAACCAGCACAAACGGCACGTCACACAACGCACTAGTTCCCATACTGGTCGCGACAAACGCAATGTACTATCCGTCGAATGTATTCAGTTTTAACTGGCTTTTGGTATATACAAGCTGAAAATTAGGTCAGTACGATCGGCTTGTCATACCCTCCCCGCTATTCAGAATAGGCATCGTCCCCCTAAATGATGACTCGACAGGCGGGTACGTCCCGTTAGCGCCGCGCTGCCTATTCTTTCAACTGGACTTTACTTTCACCGACCCAGTGCGTATGTGCGGCGTCTCGCACATTTCCCGAATTCAACGCCATTTCCCTTTTAGCGCATGCGATTCATGTAAATAAGAATAATAGCCGAAACAGACGGCTAGCTGACGTGAAAATGCAATTTTTTCTCACATTGTGTGCACTTTTCTCGCCATCAATCGTGCTGCTGAGGTAAAGAAATCTCACGTATGAGTTTTTGTGTTGCCGAGTTTTGGAAATTTAGTTATATTGCGTGGTTTCGGCGAAAAGAAATGCTTTCATCTTCACGATTACGAAAGCGGTCGTGGGCATAGGTGGACCGTTGTGCATCATTGTTCCAGTTATCCAATCAGGTTCAGAAATAACTTGAGTGATTCCTCATTAACGTGATGTCGAGGTTGATTTTCCATGAACCACGATGAAAGGAGATATAGAAACTGGTTGCTGGATAGGTAAAGATGAGTTCATACGTCCTATGCAGTTCTGTGTTCTCACATTTCCACATACATATACGCCAACAAAATGAAAAAATTGATTCACGAGTCCCTGGAGAGTCAAGAATTCGAGATTTTTCAATTTCCCTTCTTTTGATTCCATTTCAGACCTTTCTATCCCGAACAAAAAAAAGGAAGGAAATGAAAATTGATTTTTTTTTTAAATTCTAATGCTGAATAGACATCTGGCCTCAGTTATATGAATAAATCATCAATCATCAGGTTCTCTCCATATTTCATAATTTTCATACTCATGGTCTTCATATTCACAGTGATACCTAGTCACAAATTGTAATCGAGGAGTTGATTTTAAATCAACAAATTTTTTATTGCAATTTTTGAACGAAAATTTCATAAGAAAAATTATGGCAATCTTTCTGGGTGGGTCATTTAAAGTGATACCCCAACTTATTTTGCGCCAAAGCCACAAATTCAAAGATGGAGCTTTCGGGGCTCTCTGGGATGGGTCAAAATTGTTCCTACTCTTCACTCCAGAGGTCCAGGAGGGTCTCGTTTTCTAGTTACTAGTCGAAATAACCACAGAAAAAGGATTCTGGGGATCAAAAAACAAGAATTTTGACCCCTCACTTGAACATTTTTCAATTTTAGCCTCTTACCTCAACATTTTTGGGGCTCCTTTTGTTTTTTTTTGGGGGGGGGGGGGATGAACCCCGGAAATGAACAGAGGAGGGGGTCAAAAAACATGTACTTTGATACCTCGCTCGATAGTTCTGAAAAATTATCAATTTTGGCTTATCTCCCCTCTCTCCAAGGAGCTCATTCTGGGTTTTTGGGAAAATGGCCCTAAACATGAACTCTGAACTCCGAAGATTAATAAACATACTAGATCTCAATAATAAACTTAATGTTGCATGCAGCTTTTTCGCCTCGATCCCCTCTCCCTCATTCCTATGGGTCTGGGTCTGGGTTTGAACTTTGGTATCAAAATAAGCCCAAAACTGAATTTTGCCAAAAGAGAGACGATGGAAAAAATTTGAACCCATTTTTCTACTTTCATCGAGTAAGTACATTACCTATCACTTTCCTCCCAATCAAATTTCTTTTCGTCATAGCGGGAATAAAGTGCTACTTTATTCCCTCTCGCGAATTGCTCGAATACTTAAACTCGCGTTTTATTCCCGCTATGACGAAAAATATCGTATGCAACTCGAGAATAAAGTGATTTTCGACAATTTTGAGCTATTTCCCTCGCTTCGCTCGTGAAATAACCCTCAAAATTCGTCGAAAATTACTTTATTCCCTTGTTGCATAAAATACTATTTCTTTTCCTTCCACTTTTTGTTGATATCCAAGGGGAGTAAGGTGAGAGGGAAAATGAGGGGGAGGTGAAAATATCTGAAAATACTATTTTATTCCCTTCATCGAGTACATTGAATGTCATTCTCCTCAGGGAACTACCAGACAAATTTCTTAATTTTTCTCCCTCCACTTTTCATCAATATCGAGGTAGAGAAGTGGGGAATAGGAGAGAAAAGGAATTCAGGAGCTTGAGTACGAGTAAGTACCTTCTGGAGTCCAATTTTCATTTTTTTCTTGAAAGTACTTGTTCGGAATATTATTGAAAATTCCAACTTGTTTTTTTTTTTCAGACTTAATTTATGATTTGATTTGGTTTACCCCCTCTCCTCTGGTTGAAAAAATTTTAAATTGCTAATCCGACTCGAAAATCTTCATTTATTTAAATAATGCGGTTTGAGCATTTTAGCACGACTTTAAAATTGCAATGTCACTAAGAAATGGCAATGGTCCATCCTGTACTTTTGAAATAAAACCACGCCCTCGTCACTTTTTTCTAATTTTAAAATCACGTCTTTTTGCTAAATTTGTTTTGAAAACATCAGCTATAGTCACATTTCATTTGCATTATTTTTCAAACTTTAAAAAAATTATTATATTTCTTGAAGTCGAAATGTGATTCTATTTTACATTCTACTTTACTTTTCTTAAAATAAATAGTGCAAAATAAAAAATTGCAAAATAAAATAAAAAATATTAGTTTTTGCAATTGAGTATTTTGAATTTTATGAATTCATTTCAGTTTCGCGGGTATTTCATTTTAGTTTGTTGATTGACTCAAATAATTGCTGACGTCATTATACTGCAACCAATCAAAACGACACATACACATTTTATCACACATTGAGAAATATTAGTACTATCAAAAATAACAAAGACGAAAACCTCAAAAAATTATTTACGTGCATTTCGTGTTACTTTTTCTTTCCTGCGTGAAAATTTTTCAAAATTTTTTACTAAAAAATTCGATTTCTCAGAACGTATGGCGACAAAAATTACAAAAAAGTCGTAAAGTTTTCAACAAATTCATGTTGTTTTATGGTGTGTAATGTAATTCATTACTTATTCCGATTTTATTGAGTTCTCAAGAAGTCTTCCGGTGATCACCCGTCAAAAAAAAAATAAAATGGTAAGAAACTCAACTTAAAGTGGACTATTTTCCTGCAATTTTTCCCTAATATATCACTCGTAACTTTCAATTTCAGAGTAAACCTGAAATGGAAGTTGTCGGTTTCACCGACGAAGATCCAAGCCAGGGTTCATCGGATAAAACCACCAAGAAACAGAAGTCCGGTGGATTTCAAAGCATGGGTCTAAGTTTTCCTGTAATCAAAGGTGTTTTAAAAAGGGGATATAAAGTTCCTACTCCGATTCAGAGAAAGGTAGTACATAAATGAAATAATTTTCTTGTAAGAAGTATTTTTATTTGAATTTTGAAATGTTACTTCGTATTTTTCGTAGTCTATTCCTGTTGCATTGGAAGGTCGTGATATCGTGGCTATGGCACGAACTGGAAGTGGTAAAACAGCTTGTTTTCTGTTACCCATGTTTGAAAAGCTTAAAGAACATTCATCTTCTGGTGCTCGAGCATTGATAATGTCTCCAACTCGTGAATTAGCTTTACAAGTAAGTTTCCTGATGCTGATCTGTATCTTTAAAAAACATTATTGAAAACATAATTATTTTTGTTGATTTATACTTATAGACTTTGAAATTCATCAAAGAAATTGGTCGCTTTGGCACGTTACGTGCTGTACCTATTCTTGGAGGTGACCCTATGGAAGCCCAATTTTCTTCCATTCATGGTAATCCAGATATAATCGTCGCTACACCTGGAAGATTTCTTCATATTTGTGTAGAAATGCAGTTGAAATTGAATAGTATAGAATATGTTGTTTTTGATGAAGCTGACAGGTCAATATCTAATTTCAAAGCAATACTAGCAATATCGATGGTGTTTATGAAGTAATATATATTTTTTTTTCGTAGATTATTCGAAATGGGGTTCAGTGAACAATTGACTGAAATTCTTCATCGTTTACCAGAAACACGTCAAACAGTTTTGTTTTCCGCCACCTTACCGAAAGTACTGGTTCAGTTTGCCAAAGCTGGCTTGAATGATCCGGTATTAATTCGGTACGTTATTCAATTTTGAATTTAAAAATAAAAATGTCCAAGAGTAATTAATTTTTTTAAATTTTTAGACTGGATGTTGAAACAAAAATCCCTGATACGTTGGAGCTGAGCTTTTACCACTGTCGTCCTGAAGAACGTGAAGCTGCCTTATTATGTCTATTGAAACACGTTCTCGATTCTAAAGGATTGGCTGTCGTTTTTGCAGCTACTAAACATCACGTAGAATTTTTGCACATGGTTGGTAAAATTTCCATTCATTTTCAAATCATGTAACGAAAGAGATTAAACCGTATGAATATTATTTGTCTAGATGCTTGAACATGCCGGAATACCAAGCACCTATATTTATTCTGATCTTGATCCATCTGCCAGAAAAATAAATACTGCGAAATTTCAAAGTGGCAAAGTCAGAGTTTTAATCGTAACTGACGTTGCTGCCAGAGGAATTGATATTCCCCAATTGGATTACGTTATTAATTATAATTTCCCATCTAAACCGAAGTTATTCGTCCATCGTGTTGGTAAGTTCATTTCCTGTATTATAATTTTATTGAAAATTTTGAAATAATTTTAATCGAATTGTTTTACAGGTCGTTGTGCTCGAGCTGGGAGAAAAGGTCATGCTTTCAATTTGGTCACAACGGATGAGATGTGTTACCTACTAGATCTACATCTGTTTCTGGGACGCCCTGTCAATATGGTTACCGCCGATAGTAAACAAGATAGCTCGAGCGATGGTTGTCTTGGAAAAATACCACAATTTTTATTGGAAGAGGAATTAGCTACTTTGATGAATTGGAATGATATCACAGCCGATGTGGTATGTAATTTTATTCTCATTTTTTGTTCATTTTGAGTTTAATTTAACATATTTTTTCACCACAGCAATCGATGAAAAAAGTTTGCAACAATGGTTACAAAAGTTACATTCGTTCTCGTCCTGGTGCATCCAAAGATAGTGTTCGAAGAGCTAAATCAATTAACGTTGAACAACTGCAAGTTCATCCTATTTTTTCGGAAAAATATGGCTCGGAAACGGATCGTTTAAAGTTTATTAACAAAATGAAAGAATATAAACCTCAAACTGTAAGCAAAGATCTTTAAAATTTGGTTTTTAAATTTTAAATTTAAATTTAATGGAAAATTATTTTTTTAGACAATCTTCGAATTGGGACAATCATCGAATTCTGAAATGTCGCTATCAACGAGACTGTTTCGTAAACTTAATAAAGAAAATATGGTGAATTTTCATCGAAAGAAAAAAGAGCAAAAAGAAAAAGGTTGGTGATCATCACATTAACTAATCTTTGTTGGAAAATTCTCTCATCTAATTTACTTGTTCAATTCTAGAAATTGTCATTGCTACTGAAAAAACGTCCTCCTCCAAGTTAGAGGGCAGTAATTCCAATGATATTGAAGACGCTTTCCAAGAAGTAATAACTTCAAAAAGGAAACGAAAATTAAATAAAGATGCCAGCTCGTCAGTACCGAAGAAAAAAACGATTATTGATTTAGAACATTACGTGCCTTACAAACCATCTGACGATACCACCGAAAAGGGGTAATTGAAATAGGTTCTACAATTTTATACTGTTGATCGATTTTTTAAATCACATTTTTCTTCAAAATTACAGATTAGCTGTGAATGATATCCATTCAAATTCCAATGCCGCAGTTTTAGATCTAACTGGTGATACTGCTGACATGATGAAAGCGCAGAAAAAAGTCGACAGAAAATGGGATCCAACTAAGAAGAAATACGTTGCTAGTAACAATAAGGAAAAAATGATCAAGTCTGAGTCTGGGCAGTGGATTCCGGTTTCATATAAAAGCGATAAATACGCCAAGTGGCAAGAAAAAAGTAAAGTGAAAAATGCAGAGGATAGTGACGACGAAGAAGGAGCTGTTAAACCTTTACAAGGTAAAACAATATCCGGTTATTTTCTCATGAATTATTTATCTTTGAATAATCATTTTTTGATCATTTTATAGGAATGTCAATGCGGCTTGATACTCGGTGGGGTAAACATAATTTGAAACTTTATGAGAAACAACAAAAACGGTTGATCAACATCGACACCGCACATATTTTGAAAATGAGAAAGATCAAAGAGAAACGAAGATTACGAAATGGAAGAAAACCGAATAAAACTAAAGTAAAGAAGAAGAGTGCCAAATTTAATAAAATTTAATACTTGTTTGTGTTTTCTTTTCTGTATAATTGTTTCTCTAAATAAAATTTGGGTTTCATTTAATTTCCTCTGTTTTGTTAGTTATACGTTTCTCAATTCATAAAAAGAAATTCTACTGAAAAATATTTTACTTTCAAAACAATAAAAAAAATTACATAGAAAATCAAAATTACTGACTCGAAGATCGATTGTATTTATAATTGAAATACTTCTCTCGAAAATCATTATCAGCTATTTTACACAACTCTGAATCATCCTCCTGAAAAAAAACATCGTATATCTTAATAAATTGACAGATTAATACGAAATATCGAAAGAAAGAAAGAAAGTTACCGCAGGTTCCTTTATTTTCTCATAAGTCAGTAGTCTTCTGGAAACTACCTTGGATAAAATTTGTTCACAATTACTGATTAATGTAAAACACGGATGTTCGGCGATATATTTAGATTCCGAGTAATCTTCTCTGTTGACCAGAAAAAAAATACATGAAATTGGTACCAAATGATACGAAAGTTGCATGTGATTTTTCAGTAATTATTATTTATTACTCACCGAAAAACAGGAATCCAAAAGACTAGTCTTCCTCCCAAATTTAAATGCGACGCTGAGAAAAATAACAAATCTGACATAATTTCATGGAAAGTATATATAACTTTAGGAGGAAATCGGGCAGCTGCTTCCGGATCACTGAAGGTTCGCGATTTTCTCGATCCTACACGTTCTGTAGCTTCTCTTATACCATAAGGAGCTAAATACGTTTTCAGGTACATTAATTATTTTACTTATATGTACACACCGACAATAACTCAATTCAACGATGAATAACTTACGATCCGTAATTATAGCATCGAATTTCAGTTCTTTTCTCCATAAAGGTAGTGAAGAATCACCAACTACTACGTCTAAATATTTACTTCTCAAATCGTACTGCGTTAAATTTGCTAATACGTTTTCTCCCTGTCGAGCGATGTGCTGAAAAAATTTATTAAAACAATTAAATATGTGAAGCAATAAAATTTGAAAAAAATTCAATTGGTAAAAAGTAGCATACTCTTGTTTGCTTTCTGGTAGGCTTTGTTTTTCCATGAATCATTAAAAAATCAATATCTACTCCCGAAACATAACCACCGAAGTAAGCAGCAGCTATCAATAGTGAACCTATTTTTTAAAAAAAAAACAAGAAAATGTCACATTATTGGGAATAAAATAGGCAATGATGATGGAAAACAATGAAATTTACCTGTTCCTACGAAAGGATCGTAAACTAGATGACCTTCTTGAACTTTAGCTTGATTTGCCATAATGAGAGATAATTCAGGATCCATGCTAGTATTTCCAATAAATTTCCTTTTCTTCAAAGAAAAATCATAAATCAAATTTCGCTTGGATTTGGAAATCTGAAAGTTGATAAGTGTAATTTGATTTATCAAATCAAATTATATGTACAAAAAAATCAAAATTGACTAACCATTTTTCCAAAAAAAAAACAATGCGGTTTATCTGGTACGTTATTTGGATCATTTCCATAATATTCGCAATACTGTAAAGTAATATCAGGGTCAGCTAATTTGACAGATCCTCTGAGCGGGAGATAGCTAAACATCTGAAATACGAACAAATTATAAAATAAAATAGATAAGCATGTATAATGTCGACTATCAGAATTATGGCTTATTGATGAACGAACGTACCTCAATTTTTGACATTTTTTCGGCATATGATTGGGTATTGCAAAAAACATCAACCTTAAATTTAAAAGTAGATTTTTTGAATTCTTCATCGTGTTGGAGAACGTTTGCGGCGTAGATTTTCAGATCATTATGCAAATCTTCTAATTTACTGCTTTGTACCCACAGTGCCGTTACAAATTTCAGAGTGACTGATCGATTCGCAATTTGACTGGCGATTTCATCGGAAGGAAGTTCAACGATCCAGAATGGCTAAATTATTGATACGAGATTAATAAAACGTCGAAATGAAATTTGTCAGAATTAACATCAAAATCTAATCACCTTCTGAGAAGGTTTCTCCGTCCATTTGATGGCGGTTTTGAATAAAGAGGCAATAGCTTCTATTTCCTGTAAAAATTCATCATTTTTAGCAAACGATAAAAATAAGAGAAGAATGCAATAAAAATAAGCCGGATTTGTATGAAACACATGGGATAAGATACTTACTGATCGGCGAAAGTCCACGTGATCGTTGGCAAACCATAACAAGTATTTTTTCAAATTTTTCATTGTCATCATATGTCAAAATCATTTATTTCATTCCATGCAAAAATTTTTACTTCCTTGAGATATCGATGTGTTTTAAATTTTACAAAAAAGAATAAAAATTGCATCACTCCATTTCAAATTGAAAGCTTTTTTAAAAAGTTCGTTTCCATCTCTTATCACCGCTTATCACTTGAAAGTTCAAAACAAAACATTCTTGACTTTCAGCTTTTTCGTTTTGTTATTTTCAATGATTCCTGAATCAGTTTAAAGAATCAAAATGCTCATGTTTCATAATGGATTTTTTTCGATTTTTCTAAAAAAAATAATGAAATAAAATTGGTAGAAAAGAAACGTTACGAGTGTTTCGATTTCGAGATTACTTTGCTAGTTTCTTCAGTCTTTGAAAAATTAAACGAGCAATATTGGTACCTATTCAACAAAATTTTATTGAAAAATTGAAGAGGAATAAAACAAAAAATAACAAGAATCAAAATAAAAAATAAAATTTTGTATTTCAAACTTTATCCCACAAAAATTTAGAAAATAACGCGCCTTTCTTCCCGAATCCGTCTGAAAAAAGTTTGGCACCTTTTTTGATATCCTAAAACATAAATAAAAATTATAAACAACCCAGCAATCACAAAAATTGCAGTCGAAAAATAAAAATAACTGAGTTCAGTTTCAATATTCCTATTAACCTGCAATATTTTTTCTCGATGTTCAGGAGTATCACTCATATTACTAAATTTATTGCACGTATCAGGAAAATAAGACTTATATAACGCCATTCTATTTTCAAAAATCGCTGCTTGAGGAAATTTGGCAATATCTTGAGCCGTAGCGAGGGCTTGCCCTATACCTAGAAATACGTCGTACGTTAGAAATTTATTTTATAACCAAATTGACACGAACCTTTTTCAATAAGTATACCTGTGCCAGGCTCGACTACTTTACTGGCTAATCCTATACATAAAGCTTCTTCACTTTTCACAGCACGTCCGGTTAGTATTAAATCCATAGTTTTTGAAAATCCTACCATAGCTGATAACTTTTTGATTCCGAATTTGGAAACTGGCATTCCTTTAAATATGAAATACATCAAATCAAATATTATTGAAGTGATAAAATCATGAAATAATCAATTATGAATTAAGTAATCATACCAAATCGTCGTCCATAATATCCAAATGCAGCTGATCTCTCCATAATTCTCAAATCACACATTAGAGCTAAATCAAATCCAACTCCGACAGCATAACCATTCACAGCAGCTATCAGAGGTTTGCTAACAAATCTTTCAATAAGGTCCTATGAAAATTATCAAAATTACTTCATTTTTACAATTCGAAACGAATATCATTACACGAATAAATAAGTGTACATTTTCTATAAAATGTTTCGGGGGATTTTCCAACCGTTCTGCGAGTTCTTTGAGATCATAACCGGCACAAAAATTTCCACTTTCCCCGAAAAGAACGCCAACTTTCGCCTCTGGATCATTTTCGAATTTAGCAATGGCACTTTTCAAGTCATCTACGATCCTCTCTGTTAGTGCGTTACGATGTGCTGGATTATTAATTCCTATCAGAACAACAGGGGTGTATCTTCTGTAAATGACATGCTCTGTGTCTGAAACATAAATGTCATTATCATTAAAACTTTGATTCGAAGAAACTAAATACTTGGCTCAATTTATCGAATAATTTACCGGCTGCGAGTGTTGAAACATGCCTTACTTGTCTAATGATATTTTGAAGTCTCATGGTGCCGTAAAATAGAGTAGAGAGTGTCTATAAGAAAACAGAAATGAAAAAATTTGCGTTGACCGGTTAATATAATATGTACTTCATGATACTTGAAATTCAATAAATTTAACGTACCTGCTGCTTAAGCAGGTCTGGAAGATGTTGAGGATCTTGAGAAGTATAAATCAGCAATCCATAGGAATTGTTTTATGGTATAACTTATAACAAAACAATATTATTTTATGATGTAAAGTAGATAGAACATGAAATATGAATATGATTTTTGTTATCACTATTATGAATCGAATGGAACGATATTCTGAAAAAATGAATCACACGTGTCTTACGAATGAACGAAATTCAAGTCAACTAGGGATGGGGGGGGGGTAGGAGGAGGAAATTTTTTTATCAGTAATGTAAATATTTATGAATTTTATGCACTGCAGTTGCACTTCATTTCGTCTAGTGTTTTTTATATGTAGTTTCGGCGAAAAGTGTTATAATCATCAATTTTTTCTGAACAAATTTAAGTACTTGGTAATGAATTATACTTATAAGCTTACTCCCAAGTTTGATGTTGACCAGTGAAAGTATTATTGCTCAAATTGAATCGATCAACCGCTAACAAAAAAGCTAGCAAAATGAATTTTTACTTGTACATTTTCGTGTTAATATTTCTATCTCAAGATGTATTCGGTTTCAATAAGTATTCGAAAGAAGTCAATGTTAAGCCTAAGCCCAAAGAAGCTAAAAATGCCAAACTCAAAGAATACTTCGACGAAGATGTGAATTTCCATATTCGAGATCACGATAAACCATTCAGAATGTCTAAATTGAATTTATTATGGTCTAAAGCAAAAGTGGTTAGTATAAATTTTTCATTAGTGTTCGTGGTTTAATTGGTTACGTTTTGAATTCACCATAATTATGTTTTCTGTTTCTATTCTTAGCGACTTTCGGAACCAAAACTGAAATCTTTCTATTCGGATTTGAAAATCCACGACAAAGAAGAAATAGCCTACAAGCATTATATAGCAGCTGGTAACAGCGATAAAGAAGGTCTGAAGGAAGCCGAATTGAGGAAAAAATTGATCGGTATACCTTATACCTATTACCTACCCATTTTGTGCAATTTTCATATGTGATGTGCTTAGTAAGTATACACAGCAACAATTATTTACATTATTGTTTGATATTAGGTCTCATGAGTACGTACGGACTATTAGAGCATTTTCAAGATACCGAAGATGTGAAAAAACAAAAGGATTATGACATTCATCCAGATACGTACATCAATAGAGATGTTTTCAAGGATAAAAAATTGAATAAATTGTGGACAAAAGCTGAAATGGCTGGTTTCAATAGTGCGTATTTTGTTAATTTTTTGATACATTTGTTTTGTTTTATGGTATCGACATAATTAATTATTTTAATTTGTTTTAATGCTGTTTTTCGTTCGTCGTAGAAATTGAATTACAAGTTTTAAAAGAAGAATTCACGCACCATCAAGATAAAATCGACGAATATTATTCTCTCATTAATGGCGTTCCGGAAACAGACGACAGTAAAATCTAAAATTATACTGTACTATTCGCATATAGAGGTTGATGACTTCATAATTCGTTTTTACATTTATAGATACAGTCGATGAGAGTTTCGATAAACTGAATGCGATCGAACATCTCGAAGAAACAAATGATAAGATTTCCGAAATTAAATTCGAAAAAAGAGTGGATGGTATCAGGTACAAAGTGTATAAATTTTATTTCACTAATAGTGTTGAGAATTTGGGGGGGGAGGAGGAGGTACAGAATGAATTTGGAAATAAAATAATAAAAATTGTCCCAGCAAGGAGGTACAGGAAAACATTTCAAGAATAAAAAAATCTTGTCTAGAAAAGAGCGCAGGAGAATTTTTTCAAGTACATAATAAAATTCTGTTTGGAAGGAAAGGGAAGGAAAGGAAAGGGGATACAGAGAAATTTAAAATCGCCCAAATTCATCTTAGAGAGGGGAGATCGATACAGAAGAATTTTGAAGTTAGCGAAATGTAGCTTGAATGGGAGCAAGGGGTGGGAGGGGGAGGGGTTAAAAGATAAAACTAATTTCACCAAAACAGTTGTTTGGAGGAGAAGAGTACAAAAGAAATTTGAAATAAACTCGTAAATTCTGTTTGTAGGGCTATTAAGAAAAATTTTAAAAGTACATATTAAAATTCTGTCTGGAAAAAGTCACCGAAAGATTTTTTTAAATGAGTACAATTTTTCCTGGTGGCGCTGAAGAGATTAGTATCAAAGTGAGACAAACGCCATTTCGTTGGTTCGAAGAAAATCGATGTTTTTTATTAGAAAAAAAAATTAAGGAGGAAAAAAGTATGGATATTTGGCAAACTGTAGTGGTAACGCTGACTAAAAAAAAATAAGAAAAATATTTTCCTTCCACCCTGATTAACGAAGGCACTAAAAATGCACTTGTTTGGAAATGGCGTTTGTCTCACTTTGATACCAACATCCTCAATGGCGGGTTTGAAATACCCAAAATTCGGAATTTTCTAAAATTTAATCTGAATTGGGTGCAAGAAAAATTGTTTGAGTGCTCCGAAATAGAGCTTGGAAAACCGTACAGGTGAAATTTGAATTCATTGAAACAAAGCCGGGAGACGATTACGAAAGAAATCTGAATAAACTATCAAAATTCAATCTGGAGATGGTATTGGAGACAGTTTTTAATTTTTTTTCAAATATGGGTTGGTTTCTTTGCCTGTTCTGGTGTATGGTTTGATCTTGGGTATTTCCAATTTTTTTTCGTTGTTTCCTGCGTGCGGTTTGTTTTTTTCGAAATATGAGCTAGTTTTCTTCCTTCCACCCCCCCCCATTTTTGGCGTTGTTTCCCTCGATTCATGTTTTTTTCTCAAAGTAAGTTTACTTTTGTCTCAAAGTAGCTTATTTATATTGATACGAGTAGGTTTTTTTTCCTTCGTTGGTTCTCTTAATTGATTTCTATAGATGGTATGTTTTTTAAACGTGGGTTGGTTTCTTGGTTTGTTTGGTTTTTTTCTAGTATAATTTAGTTTTTTTTCTGTTATTGGTTTTTGTCTCAAAATAGCTCGTTTTTTTAGTAGCTTTTCCAATTAATATATTTTTTTGCAGAAGTAAAGGTCGTGAAATTAAAGATGGCTACGATAGATTAGAACGTCTAGCTGCCCAAGGACCCAACAGCAGAGAATTCGTTGAACCAAAAGTTCAAGGTCTATGGAGAATAGCAATCCATTCGAATTTTTCACAAGGTGAATTGGAATCAATTAGGGTAAGTTGTCTCCTGATAATTATCCATTGCTTTATTTTAAAATTACCATTGAAAAAACACTTTTTCCTCGAGCAGACGGAACTACACCATTACGAAAAACGCTTACTGAAACTGCGTAATTTACATTTGGAAGCAGCCATCGGTAAAAATTCAAAAGAGAAAAAATTAAGCGGAGAAAAACCCGATGATTTTCAAGATCTCGAGGACGTGATAAAAAAGCAATCTCGAAAAGTAGAAAAACTGCATGCACATTTGGAATCTAAAATTGTGCATCGAAACGAGCTCTAAGTAATATAGTATTTATTTTGTGATCTTTTTATTCTCAACGTGTTTTGTATAATTTTATTATATATTTTTATAAGGTGTGCGTTTGAATTCAGCTCAAAAAATAGCTGAAATATCTTTGTTATTTTTACTAATCATATCGTGTATACCAAACGATCATTCGTATTGTTATTTTGAAATAAAATATTTAAACTTTTTCCCATCAATTCAACAACATTTGCAGAAATTTCAAAAAGTTTATTGTTCCATAGTAAACAATACAATATGCAATGTAAAGTATAATAAAAAATTGAAAAAAAAATAAGGGAAATTATAGTTACTTGAAATGTTTTTGATAACTGGCAATACAGTACAATATTTTAAAAGAACATAGGTAGGCAATAGGTAGACAATAACAAAGGAAACTCAAACGAAATGTAATAATAACAATGCTTTACCTCTATATAGCTCCATAACAATCAGCTTATTTTGTTGCTTGTAATGGTTTCAATGGTCCTTTTCGCAGGTTTGTTTATACATTAGAAAATGAAAATAATAAGATTTTCAAGTTGGAAAAATACACATAGATCTTATTTACACCACGAATAATAAATACAATATTTTCGTCTTGATTTTCGGTAATTTTTTTGCAAATGAGGAGGCCGAAATTGATTCAATTTAACGCTAATTTTTCTTGTTCGAGTGGTTTTTTCTCTCTAGCAATCGATGTGCTTCGAATATTTAAACTATGTCTGCAGATGAAATTGCCAAATTATTATTTTTAAAAAAAATCTTAAATCGATATTAATATCCGAAAATCAAGCAGTCTAATAATAAGCTTAAGAAGAAAAAACTCTACAAAAAATTCCGTTTAATCATCGGCAGTAGAGGGGCAGTAAATACTTAAAAATTTTGTTTAAAAAAATTACACGGGAGATTTTTAAGAAAAAAGTTTTAAGCGAAACTTATTTGCAGTTCAAAAATGTTTCAGTATCGTACTGCTAAGTACGTACAATGCATCGATGATACATTCACAATACAGCTTCTCATAATTAAAAAATATAAAATGAAAATATTTCGTAGATTTATATTTCGTGTTGGTATAAACTAAAACAAAGTAAACATTTTTTTTTTTTTGCAAAATAGCGTTATTTATTTCAAAATTACCCTCCTTGATGAACAAATTAGCACGTAGGTAGGTATCAGATAACGTGACATTGGAGTACGAATAAAATAGAAAAAATTGGTCGAATTCATAAAACCATCATATTTTGGTAGGTACCTACTTTATCTATGTCTTTTTTTCCAATTTACTACTTTTTTTTTGGTTTTAATTATGAATTTTGAGTTGAATTCAATCGAACTTGACTATAGATATTGGAGCTTTTGATACACCACCATTGACCTGCTCTATTTAGATAATATCGAATAATAATTTCAACAATCGATTCGAAACTGTTTTATATAATTCGTCTACAATGTAAAAAGTAATGAAAAAAAGAATCGTGTTTAAGTAAAGCTCTGAAGAATTACATACAAATCAATCATGAAATAGGCCTAGCCTGCAAATAGCGATAATTCATCAATAAAAATACCATCAAGAATCAATCTACCCCAACCTTTTATTTATTCGAGATGATAAAAATGATTTTTTCGGTCACAACACATTCCATACAATAATATAATATATTCAATGAAAAATATTTCAAATTCGAAGCAAACATACTTAATTAATTGCAAAATAGGACAATACGTTGCATAAGTAAACTTTTCAATAGCTTAAAAATTACTCGCGTTCTATTCAACATTGTCTTTAAACGATACACTGATTATTGAACTGGAACTGATCTGAATTTTTTTTAAATTTTGACACGATGAATTACATTATCGCATTTACGTTCTTTATTTAATTGCATTGATTAATTCGATTGATTAATTTTTCGTATTTTCACGCTGCAACTAATGATTCGTTGCTTAATCATAATTTTCGAATGTTTCATACGAATTTTTTCGATTAAAAACTATATAGATACATTGACAAACGTTAACAATATTTTCACGCGTATAAATTGTCCAGTTACATTAGAAAAAAAAATCATTAATAAAATCATCAAATTATTGCTTCATTTTTATCGCAACTTTTACTGGTGAATTTTTTTACGTACTTGAGTTATATTCGTACTATGTACAATGGTAGTTGCGGATTCGTCAAATTTAAAAATATCTCGTTATTTGTTCATTTACAATATTATATTAATTACCCTTTGAAATTATTTAAAAAAATTACACACGTATTAAAAAAAAATACAACGAGGGAATCAATATAAATACCTACAGTTAAAATAGTGATTTTAATTGGGGGAAAAATTTAATTAATAAATTATTAAACAAAAAAATTTGAAAAATTCTAACGATTTATTAATCATAAAAATTTACACTCTTCGTACTTTGTAATAAGTACCGAAAAAAAATGCCCAATTATATATAATTCACACTTGGAGATACAATTAGGCAGGTAAAAGAAATAGGTAAAATATTTTAAACACTACGTATAATAATTTAGAGGGTAGGCGTATAATATATATTTCATTATAAACGGCAAAAATGAAAATCATAACTATAAAATTAGGTACCTATGTTTTTTCGTAATGATTGAGCAGTTCATTCTCGTTATTTTTTTTTAGTAGTTTTAATGTATAAGTGTATAGGTACCTGAGTATAATTTGTAACAAAGTAAAATTATAAAGAATAATATCAGTAGGAAAATATAATCTCAAGAAATCAAAAGAATCGAAGAAAAAAATAGAAAAATATTTTACAACTATACAAAATCGGGTTAATTACACGGTTTGAATTCATTCTATTAAAAATTGTTTTTTGTATGCGAGAGAATTACGTTTTTTTAGATTTGAAATGGTCATATTGCATCATTATTTCAATACCTATTTCACGACATGAGTCGTGGGATATGGATACTTGATGGAGAGTGAATGTCCAACCGAAAAATTTGAATGTAGTCGTAGGTTACACCGAGAAAAAAATATTAGATGAATATTTTGCCTATCTTCAAAATTGAAGGGACATATTCCATTTCTTAAAAATGAGATGAAAAAATGCTGGTTCTTTTGTTCAATCTCTCAACCCATAATACACTTGTGTACGAAGTTTAGCCAACCTTCAGAATCGAAGGGACGAATTAAGAAAGTCAGAAGGATCAGTTTTTCAACGTTTATAGGTGATGATGAATAGGTCAAATTCATTCAATTTATTTTGTGGTAGATTCTAAATTTGATCCCGTAAATTTCAAAATTGGAAGTGTGATGAAGCTTGGGAAATTATTATTTTTTTATTTTTTTTTATTTTTAATAATGTCTTCAATAATTTTGATCTTGGGAAATAAATACGGATAGAGGGTGTTCAAATGCCGATTGTGCTCCTTCCACTCATTAGGTAGGCAATCCTTCCGGAGTCCAAGTCTGAATGTTTGCCTATCCTTTGAATTGAAGGGGCTGAGTTATGTTCGACGAACATTTTTTTAGTGAGCATTTTCAACCTTATGCCGCTTGTCAACCAAGTTAGGTAACTCCCTCAAACCAAATTTGATCATTTCCAGCCATTCTGGAACCTTCAGCACAATTTTGATTATCTCCATGTATTTTTAAATTTCTCCAAAAGTCACACACTCGGACGAGAGCAGTTAAAAATCGAGTTCCAAATTTCCAAGAAGGTGCTTACAAATGTTTCGATTTTTTTCTACTTTAAAAATCTGCTTAAAAATACTCGTTTGAGGTGTCTGCCGGGAAATCCTTGTAAAACTAGTCGAAAAAAGCCAGAACTCGATTTTTAGTTGCCCACATTTATTCGGGTGTCTTCTGGAGAATTTCAAGAGTACTGGAGAAAATCACAATTGCGTTGGAGGCTCCAGAATGACTGAAAATGGTCAAATTTGTGTGTGGAACGTCGATATTTGGTAAGCACCTAATTTTCATCAAAAGCAAAAATGTACTTTTTCAATAACAGGTATCAAAATTTTAAAAATTTCCCAAACTAGAGATATCAATTTGAGCAGCTGAAATTTAGGTTACGGAGGTTTTAGCAAAAGTTATTTTAAAAAATTTAAGTCTCGTCTCAATCGAAGGTGGAAAGCTTAAGTGGTTCACTTGTAGGATTAAAATTGAAGGTGCTATAAAGTGGTCCGTTGAGCAAAATTCTCACAGGAGGATTGAATTTGTAGGAATTTTTTTCTACTACGAAGTAAGTTGAATGAACATTGCTAGTATTGACATATAGAAAAATAACGTAGGTAACGATATTGTAACGATGTCGTAACGCAATGACCAGGGTATGAAACTGAAACCGAAACAGGAAACAGGCAGAAATTAGTTCAAACTTCAAATTGGCAAAAACTGTCACCAAAACTGAAACCAAAACCAATATTTTTTACTGTTAAACCAGAATCAAACTAAATGAAAAAGCTGAATCGGTTTCTGAGTTCCGTTTCGGGTTCGGTTTTCTCCACTGAACTTAGTTTTTTGAACCATTGTAAAGATGTAAATATGTACAATAAATAATTTTTTTCCTCCGAAAAAAACATGATTTGAAAAATGAAAAACTGAAACCAAAAAAATCCAACTGTCATCAATATTTTTTTCAAATCCAAAACCTTTAACATAAAACCAAATTCGATAATAAATTTCAAAAGCCGTAACCAAAACCCTAACCAAGCCAATATTCATTAGAAGCATAATCAAAACCATATTGTAAATTTTGTAACTGATGGTAGATATTTCAGTTTTAATGTCCTGAACGTGACTTAATGGACGTAAAGTGACGAAACGTAACGATAACATAACGTGACACAACTACAAGTAACGTAATATAACGTAACATACCATAACGATAATGTAACATAACGCAACGATAACATAACATAACCATAACACAACCATAACGTAACATATGTAATAATACCTATCTGATTTTTTTGTCACTTATCGTTTTCTGAACGATTTCAGTTTTTGTTGTTTCGTTTTTTAAAATTATTTTTTGTTCCTTTTTGCCTTTTGATTTCAGTATTGACGATTCAGCTTCAACATAGGTACTTATAATAAAATTTCATTTTCAGTGAAATTCTTTCGTCAAAATAACGTTTTTTTGTTTGTTTTAAAAAAACAAATAATTTTGAAATAACAATTTTGTGCAACCTAAAAAAGAGGGCAAATTTTACGATGATATTAAATTCGTAATAATAACAAAATGTGATGAGAAGTTTCGTCATGTTATTATTTTAAGAATTCCAAAACAATATATCGAAAAAAGTTTCTTAATGCCAATGCTGATTTTTTTTGACTTATCATTTTGTGAGTTAGGTATAATGTAGTATTTTCAAAAACTGGATTCGCAATGTGCTCCTGTAATTTTGATTGTTGACAAATCTTTATACAATGATTTTAGACTGAGTGACAGCATATCATCAAGCAAAATATCTACATTTACAGAACCTTGAACAACTGAACATTAATATTCAATCATAAAAATGGATAGCACCTCGAAAATGGAACAGCATCCATATTTTGATTTTTGGCCTTATTTGAAAATTGGAAGGGCTAAAGTAATAAATTTCAATTTAAAAATTCTTTAAATAATAGTCATGGAAATAAATAATAATCACCTACTTTAAAATCAGAACAGTTTCGTTTTAATGATTTTTTGCCTGAAATCAAAATTAAAGCTGTTGAGAACCACTGGAAGTAATCAGAAAATTACAATTTTCCTCATTTTAAATAACCTTCAGTCCCTTAAATTTTCATATAAGGCAAAAAAATCATCCGACTTTAGTTTTTCAGTTTTCAAAGTAGATATTATTCATTTTCATTATTTTTTTGAGAATTTTTTCTTGAAAATTGATTGTTGCCCATTAATTTTAAAATTAGGCGAAAAATCATCGAACAGATTTTGTTCAAATTTTGAAATGACACCCATTCCTGGAATTAAAAATTCAAATTTTTATCCAATTTTGCTGAAAGGACTTTCGCCCTTCAATTCTGAAGTTGGAAAATTATCCATGTAACATTTTTTTCTTAAAATTTTTCCGGTGAATTCACACGCATCAATTTCTACGATGATTTTTGTTTAGTGGTCGTTCTGCTATAATTATTTACAAATAGATAACTCCTTAAATATAAATAAAATTTAAAAAATTAACAATATATTATTAAAATTGCAAAATTTTCGAAAAAAATGAAAGGAAAAAACGAAAAACGAAAAAAAGGTAAAAATATATCATAAAATTTTTAAAATTTAAGCAGAAAAATTAAATGTAGTGCTTCACTTTATTCCAGCATGTGATTTTGATTAAGTACTGTTAATTCTACTTAATTATCACTTTAGATTCGTATCTCTTGGAGATAAAAATATATAGGAATGATCGAAACGAAATAGGTAGGTATTTCGATTAAGGAAATATAATTTCTCATTCCTAATTTGGAATATTACGTAATGAGTAATAATTCATTCGATTTATGAGTATAAAATTGATGTTGAGAGGAAGATATATGTCATATGGAAGCACGTCGTCTGGTCCCCGAAATATAAAACGCCCTGTTCATGGGCCTCATCGGTATTGCCGGAGGAGGAGGCGAGGGAGGCATATATACTGAGCTTTCAGGACTGTAATTAGGCCCTCGAAATACTTCGCCGCAACAATTACACGTACAAACCGATTGACTGTTCGGTTCGTCCAATGAATTCGTTTCTATCACTATCGGTATACTTAATATTGAACCATTGGCAGTAATTACATCTCCTTCGAGTCTTACAGCGCCTTGTGCCGCCTGGAAAAAAAAATTCGTTATAGGAGACCTCAAAGGCTAAAATTGATAGATTTTCGACACCTGGTCGAGGAATTTTTCGAATACCAACCTGCAAAGCCTCGGCTTCGTCTCTTCGTTCGTCTTCAGTATTCATGGTGACGAATCTCAAAACGAGTAAATTAAGAGAGGCGGCCACAATGGCTAATCCGAATAGTATGAATATTAAAGTAAATCCTACATATTCGGGTTTGCTATTTAATGTATTGTCTTTTTGTAGTGCCACCATGTCGCCGAATCCGATTGTGGTTAAGGTGATGAAACAATAATACACGGAATCGAAGTACGCCCATCCCTCGTAATGGCTGAAAGCGGTTGCGCCGACAGCGATCGTCAATGTGCTCAATGTAGTGACCACGCAAATCAAGTTCAATTCGGTAGCTTCCACTTTTTTGCAATTCAATGACATTTTCACTTTTTTTATCACGACTGAAGAAAATTTATTTAGACGTTCGCCAATACTTTGGAACATGACGAGTCCTAAAGGTATGCCAACCATGGCGTAACACATTGTGAACAATTTACCGCCGATAGTATTCGGCGTCGAATGACCGTAACCTGAAATCAAAACCATATTCAATTTCATCTCGGCTAACAGGTGTAGATGACCTGTAATTTTATGCACTAGGCTGTATTCGATACTCACCAATGGTGGTCAGTACGGTCGTGGCGTAGTAAAAGGCACCGGCAAATTTCCATTGTTGGCCAGCTTTATGCGGTTCGGATTTCAACACAACGGTTTCTATTATGCGGTAGTCATCCATGGATATATTATACTTTTTAATTAATATTTGTTCGATATCTGAAACAATTTATAATCCGGTATTACAATTTTTCAATTTTTTCGCTTTTCTTAAATAAAAGTTTAAATTTTTCTATCGATATCTGACTTTCATGAGATAGAAATAGAGAATAACTAAATTTCTCGTACCCCGCCATTCTTCAATATGCCTTCATATAAAAATTGAGAAACAATTTCAGGCAAGGGCGTAACCAAGGGGGTTACCGGGCTAAAGCCCCCTTCCCCAACAAAAATTTTCGAAAGTTTTTTAAAGATCAATAAGGCTCAGAGGACTCGAGCATTCCCCTTAAGCTCGGTAAGGAGATTTTCCTTTTTTTTTTTTAGATTTTCAAACATTAAATATGATTTGATTAAGTACTCAAAAACTTTTCATCCTCGCTTTGCTCGGGTAGGTAGTTTTAATCGATCTATGAATTTCTCAAATGAGCATATGATGTACTTATTCCTTGAATCTGAATTAGTCTAATTTGATGAAATTCACCTTTTTGAATCAGTACCTACCTAAAATTGCGTTTGCTGAAAATCAGTGATTTTTCATTGATCTTCCAGTCAAAAATTACTCATTTTTCAGTCAATTCCCAATTGGTCAGAAAAAATTAGTAATTTTCGACTGAACGAGTGAAAGGATTCCCTACCATTTTCATGAATCCATTTTCCCGAATGGTCATTTTTCCGAATTGCTGTTTTTCCGAATGTCCATTTTCCCGAATACGTGAATCCCGAATCCAGAATCCGGAATACCAATTTCCCGAATACTTAATTTTCCCGAATACCAATTTCTCGAATACCTAATTTTCCCGAATACCTAAAAATAGCTTGCATTGAAAACGAGGAGGAATGTTTGCCGAAGTTTTAAATTTCAGGGGCAAAAATCGACTTCTTGAAAAATTTTGTCATTTTTGTAATTTTGCTTTGTAGCATTGACTGCAAAGTTCAGGGACGAAACTTGAGCGGAAATCTCGGGAAGAGGGGAAGGAGAGGGAAGGGAAAACCAAAATTCAGTCAACTCATATTTTTAAAAAAAGAGAAATTTTCCAACCAGTCGTACTGAAATCAAAAAACAAATAATCGTAATTTTTCACGCAACTTTTTAAATCTCCCCCCCCAAAAAAAAACCTATTCCTTAATGACTCCACCTATTCTAAAAAAAATGAGGAAAATTTTGAAAAAATAAAAAATTCCATTCAAAATCGCCACATTTGGATATTTCAAAAAAATTTTCACCCCCTGACCTGTATACAGAGTTTAGTACGATCTAAGTTCGAAAAACGGTTCTGGTTTATGTATGTAAATGGTAAAAGTTGATGAAAAATTAAAATTGTTATTCGGGAACAAAAGCATTCGGGAAAATAGTAGGGAACGGAGTGGAAGATCAATCAAAAAACACTGATTTTTCTCTGTTTCAAGAAGTCAGAATTTTACCAATTTTGACTAATTCAGACGTTCAGTTACAGAAAGTACCAAATAGGTACATGTATTGATTGTTTGTTCTAACTCTAAATTAGTATTATTCGCCTATTGAAAATCCCCTGACTACACCACTGAATAACAGATTACTCGATTTTTTCCATGAATTTTTATTCCCTCCGTCCTTTTTCCTCCACATCAGCCTCTTTTTTGAATAATTTTTGGTTGCGTTTATGATTTCAGATTGCTGTTATGCTGTTGGACCTATTCAATACTCATTGTTCTTTTTCAGGGAAGAAAAGTGATTCAACTCCAGAGTATGAGTCAAAACGACTTCAAATTGATTTTAGGAGTCAAAGTGTGAGTTTGACTCCGGAGTCAAGCTGGAGTCATGAGTCCAGATCTGAAATTGACTTCGAAATCAGCCCAGAGTCAGGAGTCAACTTTTTGGCTGACTCCCATTCCCTTTTTTTTTCTTCCAAACAATACATTTCCTTATGACTTTTATCAAAGTTTACTCATCACAAAAAAATCTTTGATGTAATTTTTCACTCATGGATCTCGCTTTTATATTTTCGTAAATTATTTTGATTTCTGTTCATTAAATTTTACAGCTTCAAAAAAAATTGTCATTGTAAGTGTACGGAAAATAACGTTTTTCCGGTGACTGAGGCGCGTGAATATAAGCGAGCGTGAGAAATCGAAAGTACCGAGAGTCGTCTGGAAAATTCTACGGAATTTTCCAGGCGAAAAATTTTTTTTCGAAAATCCGTAGGTTAGGTTAGGTTAGGTTAGGTTAGGCTAACCGAGTCTGGTCTAACCTTACTACCGAACCGAAATTAAAGCTTCTCGATTTAAGCGACGAAAAATTAAAGCGATTTGAGTCGAAATTATCGAAAATTAGAAATCGAGTTTTCCGATGTCGCGGAAAATCTTCGTGCGAGTTTTCCGGTCTAAGGTACCGTACGTGGAAAACTCCTTGTCTTTAATTCACGTAGAATTGCGAAAAGACGAAAAACGAATTACGGTTATAATTTCTATTTTTTTCGAAAAATAGAAAGTTACGAAAGGTTTCAACGCAAATACTCAAAAAAATCGAACTCAAATTTTCATTTAAAAAATGTCAAATTTATTATACGAAATAAAATGACAGAAAAACGCGTATCGATCAGGAATTTTCCGGTGAAAATTCCGACCGTAGAAAATTATAAACTTAATACCTCAACGAATGAGAGTAGAAACGATACAAAAGAGTTCAACGATCGAACTCAAACCGAAAAAAAATTAAAAACGAAATTTTGGCCGTAGCCACCGATTTGTACGATTTAACAGCCGCGTATAATTAAATTAAAAAACGAAAAAAAAAATACGTACACGCGAGAATCGAAAATATTTACAACACCGCCCCTCGGACAAAATTTTAAATAAATAAAAAAAATTAATTATCGAAAATTAATTTGGCGAGTTTTTCGAAAACTACTCTGGTCGTTGATTTCGTCATCAAATCGGCCAGGTTATCGGTGGAGGCGATTTTTACAAGATGAATAATCTTGTTATCAATCATGTTGCGAATATGATGATAAGATACGTCGATATGCCGTGTTCGTCGCGATTCGTTTGTGTTGGCTATCGAAATTGCCGCATTCGAGTCGCAGTACATAGGAACCGTTTCAACGCAGATACCGAGGATGTCGAAGAACTGGACCCAAGCGCTGGCTTGCTTCGCGGCGATTGAAAGAGCGACGTATTCGGATTCGGCGGACGACGTAGAAACGCAGCCTTGTTTTCGCACGTACCAATCGATTACGTTTCCGTGCCACGATACTACGATGCCTGTGGTGGATTTTCGATCAAGCTGATCGCCGGCGAAATTGGAATCTGCGAAAACTCGAAGCGGGTAATTATAATCGGTACGTTTTTTATATACCAGATTAATCGAACTTGTAGTTTTCAGGTATCAAAGGATCCGTTTGGCGTAACCGAAGATTTCAGCGTTTGCGGCGTGCTGATACCGACTCAGGAAATTCACGGCGAAATTGATATCCGGTCTGGTTCCTCGAGCTATGTACGATAGTGAGCCAAGAATTCCACGAACGCGGGTTTCGAACGATTTATCGAGTACGGTGTTCGCGATTTTCAAGTTCGGTTCCATCGGCGTTGCGATCGGATTGCTATCGAGTAAGTCGTATTCGTTAACTAATTCACTAATATACGTACGTTGGTGAAGATAAGTTTCGCCGATTTCTTTATTTCGTTCGATTTCTATTCCTATGAACTTTTTCGTTTCTTTCAGGTCGCGGATACCGAATTCCAAGTTTAACTGTTCGACGAGCCAATCGATTAACGCGTCGTCGAAGCCGGTGATGAGAAAATCGTCGACGAAAATTATGAAGATACAACGGAGCGTATCTCCTTCGGCGTTCACGTAGACACAAGGATCATTCGGCGATTGACGGAAACCCAATTTCTCAAGTACGCGCTTCAACTTTTTATTCCAATTTGTTGGAGATGTTCTGAGCCCGTATAACGATTTTTTCAGCACGAAGACAACGTTGAAGCGGACCGATGTACCTTTTGGCGGCTTGAAAGCTATCACCCGAGATGCGTCGCCGTTCAGGAAAGCCGTCGAAACGTCTACTTGCCTCAGCTGCCAGCCATTCTCGGTAGCCAGGCTGATTACCGATCGGATTATCGGCGTATTTACCGTCGGCGCGTAGGTCTCGTCGAGCTCGTATTTGTGAGTATCCTTGTATCCTCTTAATACCAATCGTGCCTTGTATTTGACTTCGTGACTAACGCTGATTTTCTTTTTCAGCACCCATTTGGTATCGACGAGTGAAAAGTCGGTGCCTTCGAGTTCTTCGATCGTCGATTCGTACCAGACATCCTTCAAGATCATCGCATCCAGTTCGGCTTTGATTGCAGCCTTCCAGTGTTCGCCTTCTGGACCATTTACTGCTTCGTCGAATGTAAGTTCATGTTCATTATCCGTAGAAATAAACGCTGCATATTTTATCTGTTCGTCGTCGTCGCTTAAATTCGTTTTGACTGCAATCGCTGAAGTTTCGGCATCGATTTCGACTTCGTTTTCTGCCGTCGCTTCGTTCGTTTCGGCCCCGCTGGAATTTTCGTTCGTTCGGTTCGCGTTTTCCGGTAGATAGTCCGAGTACAGCTTATTCTCGTCGAAGATTACGTTCGATGAATAGGTAATTTTGTTTCGATTAACATCGAGCAAAATATACCCAGTTTTGGTGTAGCCAACCAGCATCCGTTCTACAGATCGCGATTCCAGTTTCGTTTGTTTTTCCTTCGGTACGTGGACTCTAGCGACATAGCCAAAGATCTTCACGTACGAAAACGTCGGTGGTCGGCTAAACCACAATTCGTACGGGCTTTTCTCCGCTTCATTCGATGTGTGCGGAAGTCGATTATACAGGAAATTCGCAGTATACAGCGCGTATGGCCAAAATCTCGCCGGAAGCTTCGCATCAAAAAGAAGAGCTCGTAGCTTTTCCGAAATCGTTCGAAGAAATCTCTCAGCGGTTCCGTTGTGCTGGTGCTCGTACGGTTCTGGAGCTACGATTCTCATGCCGAATCCCTCGGCGACCTCACGGAATTTCCCGCCGAGGAATTCCGTCGCGCTGTCACATCGAATCTGCTTGATTGGCCGGTTCCAAATATTCGTGACGATGCTGGAGTACTTTTCAAAATAAGTACCTACCTCCGATCGATTTTTCATCGCAAAAGTCACCGCGTACCGAGTGAAATCGTCGATGAACGCCGCAAAATATCTCGCTGTCCAGTGATTCGCTGATTTGGCCCAATATATCGACATGTACGATGTCCAAAGCCTGAGTCGCTCGATGTCGTGTTTCGCCGTAGGAGCCTCTCGGTTGTTTAGCTCGAGCGCAGACTTCGCATTCGTTCATATTTGGGCTGTCGTGTTCGGTGCAGGAAATTTCAGGAATCTTGTACATCACCGTACGGCTGGGATGACCGAGTCTCCGGTGCCAGAAAGCGTTGAGCGCGTATTCGTCGTTTTCGCCGGAGTCGTCGTCGATACTTCGCCGAATTTTGAATCGTACCGTATACAAGCCATTCGGCTGTATAGTCACTTCGGCCAGCTTCTCTCCGGTGTCTCGATGAACGATTTTTACTTCTTCGCTTACGATGGTGTCGTAACCAAGTTCGCGTAGCTGATTTACCGATAGTAGATTTCCGACGAGATCAGGAATATAGCTTACGTTTTCCATTCGATAATTAACTCCAAATTCGCTTTTCAGATTCAATTTTCCAACGGATCGACGAGTTACAGTTGCGCTTTTCTTCGCTACAGAAATTCGTTCGTTCTTCGAAATTGGCTGCTCGTCTACCAGGATCCCGCCGACGTTGATCATGTGACAGGAGGCGCCGGAATCTACGATGAAGGTAATATACTCATCGTTATTTTCTACGCTGATTTCGTTGCTTTTCGTCGATAGTGTCGCTGCCGGTGATTCGCTCATCGTCGCAATTAGGGCTTTCGGTCTGCTCGAAGATTCGCCGCTGCTGCTCGCCGTTGGTTTCGCCGTCGTCTCGGTATTCGTGCTTTCGCTCGTTCTCTGGGAATTCGCTTTATCGCCGTATCGAGGACATTCCTTTCCGATATGTCCGTGGCCGCCGCACCGATAGCACTTTATTTCGCCCCTGGGGGAGGAGTTCTTTCGGAAATCCCCAGGGTTCCGGCAACTTTTACCATGATGTCCGAATTTTTTGCATTTATAACATTTCGTACGTCGCTTGTCGTTACCGTCGCCGCTACGCTTACCATCGCCGTTCGTTGCAGAGAGAGCCGTACCCTTATTTTTGCTGGGGCCGTCGATTCGTTTTTCTTCGTCGCTCGTAAGTAGATCGGCCAGGATTTTCGGATCGGCCTTCGTAATCCCGATCACAGCTTCGGCTGATTTTCTGGCGATGTCCCATTTTGGTCGATCTCGAATTCCGGTGTTCAAAAATGAATACTCTTCTGCTGGCGTAACCTTTGTACCGGCGGCGGTCATTTGCATAACCAAATTTGAAACTTCTTCTCAATATTCTTTGGCGCTCTTGAACGTATCGATGTCTATTCGTGCGAGTTTTGCTCGGCAAGCTATAACGATCGTTTCGTTTTCTTTACCGTAGCGTTGATCGAGTTCGGCCATAAGTTTCACAGGATCGTTTTCTTCGCGTATAAGTCTGAAGACGGCGTTGTTCACGTAGCTTACTATTTCGTAGTACGCCTTTCGTTTGTCTTTATCGCTCGCGGTGCTATTTTCTTCGATCGTTTTTTCTAAGTCTTTCGCACTTAGCCTGCTTTTAATACGTTTTTTCCAAATCAGGTAATCCGTACCTGTGAACAGAAGGTGCGCCGGAATGTTCGAGTCGCCGGCTGCCATCGTCGTAGATTTTTCGGAGACCGTCGAGCTGCCTGATTCACTGGAATTATCGCTGTCGTCGCACGTAGCAGAGATGTCGTCAATATCTTCACACGAAGCGGTGGTATCGTCGATTTTCGAGGGAGTATCGTTTTTGAGTTGCTTTGATCGTCGCTTTCTTTGTTTTCGTTTTTGACTTTTTGTTTTCTGTTTTTCAGGTTCAGAAAAGCCACGAAAACCTTCGCCGTCGTCGATTATTTCGTCGTTTCGTTCGATCGCGTCGTTGGCCGGGTTCGATGTACTCGCGTCGCCTTGGTTTCGGATCAATCTCGCTAAACTACGAGAGATCATTCGCGTAGAAAACCACGATTTCGGCTACCATGTACGGAAAATAACGTTTTTCCGGTGACTGAGGCGCGTGAATATAAGCGAGCGTGAGAAATCGAAAGTACCGAGAGTCGTCTGGAAAATTCTACGGAATTTTCCAGGCGAAAAATTTTTTTTCGAAAATCCGTAGGTTAGGTTAGGTTAGGTTAGGTTAGGCTAACCGAGTCTGGTCTAACCTTACTACCGAACCGAAATTAAAGCTTCTCGATTTAAGCGACGAAAAATTAAAGCGATTTGAGTCGAAATTATCGAAAATTAGAAATCGAGTTT